>JAUPFN010000014.1:27616094-28251594 GCA_036924255.1 Apodemia mormo
TTTGTAGATTTATCGAGGACCGATGACAATACACTAATTTGATAAAATTATTCCATTTTTAACCGACTTCAAAAAAAGGAGGAGGTTCTCAATTCGGCTGGTATATTTTTTTTATGTATGTACACCGATTTCTCCGAGGTTTGTGAACCGAATTACGTGATTCTTTTTTTGTTTGATGCGGAATAGTTTCGAATTGGTCCCATAAAAATTTGATTCAGGTAGGCCCAGTAGTTTTTGTTTTATGAGCATTTTTTTATTTATTGTACCTATCTCGATGTCTGAAATCAAATCTCACAAGTAAATTTGATCCACTTCCCGGTCACCGATTGAGCTGAAATTTTGTATACGTATGTTAATTGAATGACAATGAAACCTTATTATGACATGGAGATGATCTAATGAATCTGAATCGGAAGGTGACCACAGGAACTTAATAATTAAATGGTTAAAAATCGGTTAATAACAAGACTATTGAGTTTGGACTCATTTGATTCATGTTGACGAGCACTTTGGTGCTTGGTGGTGACTAGGATCCTGCAGGGTCCGATGATGTAGCTAGAAGATGGTCATAGGAGCTCAGCAATTAAATGACACAACTCTATCGAATTTGGGCTCATTTGATTAGTGTTGAAGAGCACTTTGGTGCTTGGTGCTAACTAGGATCCTGCAGGGTTCGATGATGAAGCCAGAAGGTGACCATAGGAGCTCAGCAATTAAATAACACAACTCTATCGAGTTTGGGCTCGTTTGATTCGTGTTGACGAGCACTTTGGTGCGGGTGGAAACTAGTTATAAAAGGAACTACTCTTAACAAAAGTCTTTGTTCTACGTCTGTCAAGTCGGTCAGTTCAAGAGGTAAAGATATAACTTCCATGTTGTTCCAGTAGGCCTGAGAAGGAACTTTTCTTTTTTTTATGGTAGTCGAGCAAAAAAAAAATCAAAACGTGCTTTAACTAATGACGTCTGTTGTTTTGGATATAATAATTTCTTACAGATTGTACATGGTACTTCAGCATATTGATTTATGGTGGTTATAAAATTACGCTCAGTAATTGAACGAAGTCTTTGTGACGTCTGACGCGCTACCGCTAGGCGGTTCTCACGTGGCTGAGCAGACTCGATTGCTGTACGGTTTTCTATCACTACTAATCCACGAGCTCTCTGCTCGGCGGACTCCTTAGCTAAACGCTCCTCAATGAGACCAATTCTATGAGCCTTCTGCTCGGCAGACTCGTTCGCTAGTAGTTCTCTCGCTAGTCGCTAGTTCGCTAGTTCGCTTAATAATGAGATCAACTCTAATAGCTCTCTGCTCAAAAGACTCTTTCGCTAGACGCTCTTGGATCTTACCGAGTCTACTTCTACCAAGGCTGAGCTAAAGCGGGTTTACAAGCATGGGCCAGAGATAGACAGCATTGCGCCAAGCATGGCCCATATCTGGCCCCGTCGTATTGTCCTGTATGGGAGTACGACAGGAACGCCTTGCACACTTACACACACACACACACACACACACACACACACACACACACACACACATATGTCTATAAGCGTGTAAGTAGTTCCGTGCTTCTACCGCGGCACTCGACTAGGTATGCGCATTAGAGTTTGCAACAGTGTCTGCGCATATAACTTAGATTTCACGAGCCACGAAGAGTCCGCCACCGTCTCTGTGACTGAGTTTAATTGACTGAGTAAAAAAACAAAAAAAACAATAAAAAAAACAAAATAAATGTACATAATATTTATAGATATATCACCATCCATGTTAATTTTACATGGATATATATATAGATATACAGTCTTGTAGTTTTCGTTTTTTATTAATTGTAATTAAACGACACTGAATTTATTAGCCATTCGCATTCGATGATCTACAATTGCCGATTAGAATTAAAAAAAATAACTCAAATAATTGATTTTTTCATAAGTTACAGTGTTTCCGGAGTTTCATACATGACGAACAGGAAATTTTTTGACCTATTTTCATATATTTTTCCGTTTCTATTGCACTAAATTAATTTTTAGCAAGTATAGAATTAATCTCCATTAAATTATCTCGACAATAGTATGCAAAATATATTGATTCCGTTAACTAACAAGGCTATAATACTAAAAATAGTTGCCAAAATAAGGCGAAAAAAATTTCCGAAGGTTGATACCACCTTCGGAAATTTTTCTTCTGAGAGTCTTAGCAAACGGCGTGTGTGTATGAAAAGAGTGATGAATGTGGAGGAAGCGAGACAAGCCTGCAAGGATCGTGATGTATGGCACTCGGTTCTCTCTGCCTACCCCGTAAGGGATCTGGCATGAAGATATGTATATATGAAAAAAAATTTCGATCGTAAAGCACTCTCTGATGCTTCTCATCATGAGTCGTGCAATAGTTTAAAATTAAAAAAACAAGCTATTATAAATAAACCAAACTAAAAAGTAGAAAATAAATAATAGTTTAAAAAAACTAAAAAACACGCTTTTTATAGAAAACCGAACTAAAAAATAGAAAATAAATTTTAATAAATTTAAATTAAGAATAGTGTTAAAAATTTCAATTATTATAAATTAATAATAGTGTGAATAAAAAAAATAATTTTATTTTAAAAAAAGCGTGGGGTGCTTTTTAAGATATTACCGAAATGATAATCACTCTACTCATATGTGTCAATAAAATATTTATAACTATTGACACCATGCACCCCACGCTTTTTTTTAAATAAAATTATTTTTTTTATTCACACTATTATTAATTTATAATAATTGAAATTTTTAACACTATTCTTAATTTAAATTTATTAAAATTTATTTTCTATTTTTTAGTTCGGTTTTCTATAAAAAGCGTGTTTTTTAGTTTTTTTAAACTATTATTTATTTATTTTGCTCCGCTAATACAATTGTGTCTCTAAAGGAATGGTATTATGCTCAATGAAATAAGATAATTATTGTTGATTTTTTTCCAGTTTGAAGTACAAGATGTTTGTGTGTTCTCCTTGCTACATTAAAAACAAATTGGTCTTTTAAATAGATTCCGACAAAATATACTAGCCACGCTTGGTAGTTAAAGCTCAAAGGAGCTAAAAGTTTACTAGAACACAGATTTTTGAAACTCAAAGATTTCATAGCTCTAGAATTTATTAAAAATATAACTATTTTAGTTTTTTAACAGTTGTCACTTCTGTGGTCTAGTAGTCCTGTATCGATGTTGACTGCATGAGGTACTAGGTTTAATTCTCGTGTCGACCAATTCGAAAAATGTGTTTTGCTGTCTATTTTAGTTTCTGATAAAAATAACATTGGTTGCCCAGGATTGGATAAGTGCTCGGTTGACGATAGGCTTGCCATCTGTCACCTTATGGGGCTGAATATCTTCGGCAAATCGTGGGTGTACTTGTACCTCTACTTACCTCTTCGGGGATACGGGTGTGAAGAGACTTTTTCTTCTTTTTTGAACCGTTGTGTATTTTCAAAACGATGATCGATTTTGATCCTTTGAATGGCACTATTTGAGCTCTTAAATTTTGTCTTAACTTCAAAATCGATTCGTTGAAAAATAACAAAATATTGTCAAAAATAATTTAAAAAAAAATTAATGTCGTAAATAAATCCCGAACGAATCAAGCAAAGCAAAATATTCAAGTAAACTAAATGTATGTTATTTGACCAGTTTCTTAAGATGAGATTTGAAAAACGTAAAGTCTTAAAGTTATTTTAAAAATATGAAGAAGATTTTTTAAGTTTTGGTCATGTAAGTCAACTTCGATCTCAATTAAAATGGTTGGACTTGCATAACCGTCGGAATGATCATGTTATTATATTGCTTTTTTCAATATTGCATGATCCTTTCTCTCCATCATATTTACATGAACGATTTCATTACTTTTGTACCCAGGGTCGTATTCAGCGCTCTTTACACACTAATGCCCGTTTGGTCCTAGTCCACAACACAGAAAGTTGTTCGGAATCATTTATGCTTACAGCAGTACGTCTCTGGAATTATCTCCCAAATTATATTCAAGAGGTTCCATCAATAAATATATTTCAATCTAGAATATATAATTACAACTTTAAGGTTAACTGTTAGAAATTTCTTCAGACGTTAAGTTCACCTATTGTACATTTTGTGTAATAAATATTTTAAATAAGTAAATAAAATTTGTTGTAAATGGCAAAATTTTTATAATTAGAAAGCTATATGTTACAAAACTTGATTCGATTTTAGCAGTTTTAAGTACATATTTAAAAAATGTAAAATATTAAAAATCGACTGGTTAAAAATGAAGTCAAATCTTTCATTGCTACCTTCCATATAGCACCCTCCCTAACTACTTTTTCAGGCCGTCAAATTGTTGTTCTTATTTTAAATTTTACGCACCACTGATTTTAATATAACAATTCGATGTTACTTGATGGTAATAAAAAACAAACTAGCTATTTAAAGAAACCAAACGTCGTGGGGTTGTTTATGAAAGACATTTTGTTTGAAGTTATAAGTCCAGAGACTCCAGTTTTGAAATGTATACTAAACAAATAGATTAAAAAATATACGCTGACTTTATAATTTCCTATATCTAGTATCTGAAACATCCATTTTTATTGCCTAAACTTAAGATATAACTACGAATTTATTCTGCGAAATCACCACAGAGCGCCTTACCGAGAGCAGCACAGCCCCGCATGCGCGGCGGCGCGGCGTGCAATAATACGTAAAACTAATCCAGCGCGCGGGCCAGTACGGCACATATCCAGTCTCTCAAAGAGGCGATGGTCGATCGTATGAACCTGTCCTTACAGGCAGTCTCCGATTGGGGTGATGTCAATCTGGTCAAGTTTAATGCGACTAAGACCCAGGCGTGTCTATTCTCCGCTGAACGGAGTCCATTCCACCTGTCTCCGTCTTTCCAGAGTATGTCCGTGCCGATAACTGACCACCTCGAGCTCCTTGGGATTACCTAAACGCCTACTATCAACTTTGGGTACCAACCTCAAATCAAAAGCCTAAGTTGTCTCAAAAAAGCTTGGTATTCTGGCAAAGGTGAGATAATATTTCAGCCCGGAACAGTTGCTCAATCTCCATCAAGCACAAGTCTGTACGTGCATAGAATACTGCTCTCACCTCTGGGATGGATCTGCCAAATACCAGTTGAAAACGCTTAAGTAGAGAGAGGCGTGCCAAGCGCCTCATAAACGACAATGATCTGGTAGGCAAAAAACTCCAGAGCCTCGCTCATCGCCGCAGACTGGCTGGTTTATCGCCATCGTTATCGTATTATATGGATACATTTTGAAGAGTGCGCTTCGGAATTGCACGACGTAATTCCGCCGTCCCCGTTTTTCTATCGATCTTCGAGGCGCACATTTTTCATTCGAACCGCAAGGGACTGGAACATGCTACTGAGTCTGTGTTCCCAGACGAGTACAATCTGGGGATCTTCAAGAGGAGAGTGAACAAGTACCTTCTAGGGAAGCGCGTTCCATCTTAGGCCACATCTTAGCTTACCATCAGGCGAGATCTTGGTCAAGTGCTTACCTATCGACACTAAAAAAAAATACTAAAACGATTGACAAGAGGGGCAGGTGAAGTAGAAGGGCGATATATGTATTCACTTAAAAATCCTCTTAAAAGGAAGAAAAGGCAGTGTCAAATTCTTGAAATATTTCATGGTCTGAATCTTCTGAGTTATATAGACGATAATAATAATAATAATAATTCACGGGACAAATTACACTTACTGATCTAACCCCAAAGTAAGCAAATTATTTGCTTGTGTTATGGATGTTAGTCAACGATACTAATACATAGAAATACATATATAAATACTAGAATATATATAATAAACACCCAAACCCGGAAATACAAACATTTATGCTCATCACACAAATGCTTGTCCCCGTCGGGGATCGAACCCGACCCTCGTTGATTGCGTAGTCAGGGTCTCTAACCACTCGACCAACGGGGCGGTCACTAATAACGGGGCGGATATAATTAGTTAATACATTGTGCTATAAAATATATTGGTTTTTCAATTTTCACCCTTTTGGTTCATAGTTTAACATATTATGAATAAACATTAACTTTTAATACCTATAGTATTAAAAGTTAATCAACCACAATACATGTGCTAGGAATTAAGACAGTTAATATAAAGAACGATTGTTTCCTGAAATAAGTCTAATAATAATCTGATTTATCGTTTGTGGATAGCAAGTCTCCGGCCTCAATTTTAAATGGAAAATGCAATCTATATCTGTCAAGGGAAACAATTTACGCTTGCAAATCAATTCATACGCGCCGGCTTCAAAGATGATGTAGTAGTTTCAGCTGTAACGTGTCAATTGCAGACCGATTGCTAATAGACATAGGTTAATTGATATTACCGATATGTGTGTATTTTGAGTCTTTATTTTGTAATATATATATATATATATATATATATATATATATATATATATATATATATATATATATATATATATATATATATATATATATATATATATATATATATATATATATATATATATATACATATACATATACTTACTTAGACATAAAATACATATATATATATATATATATAAGATTGGACACATACGAGGGGCGTTCAATGCATTCTCGGTATCGGAGTGTTTTATTGATTGTGTGGTTAATGTGATTACATTATTTGCTAATGACACTATCTGAGGGTACAATTATAAAATTTTACCCATTTATGATCATTAGTATTCTAATTATCCTCAGTGAAAGACGTTCAGAATGACTAGTAGTTAGTCTCGCTAAAACTCTGACCGGCTGAACCGATTTGGCTAATTATAATTAATATTTGAAGTCCAGGGAAGGTTTAAAAGGTGAGAAAATATAGAAAAAATAAGAGTAGTTAGAAAGGCGGAACAACGTTTGCCGGGTCAGCTAGTAATCTATATATATAAAAATCAATTGCTGTTCGTTAGTATTGCTAAACTCGAGAACGGCTAAACCGATTTGGCTAATTTTGGTTTTAAATTAATTGGTGAAGTCCTAGGAAGGTCTAAAAAGTGAGAAAATATAAAAAAAAGAGTAGTTAAAAAGGCAGAACAACGTTTGCTAGGTCAGCTAGTAATTAATAAATAGTAATACTAGTAGAAGCTCTGGACAAAAACCCCGAATTGATTTAACCCCAAAGTAAGCAAACTATTTGCTTGTGTTATGGGTGTTAATCAACGATACTAATACATATAAATACAATATATAAATACGTTATATATAATAAACACCCAAACCCAGAAATACGAACATATATATGCTCATCACACAAATGTTTCGGGAATCGAATCGATCCCTATCGATTCATAGTTCGCTAACCACTCGACCAACGAGGCGGTTTGAAAATATCGTCAGCTGCATCTTACCATCCATTTATTACCTACGACGGTACGGAGACAGTATATATGCGTTTGGGGTGAGATGTTTGTGCAAACTAATGTTGCCATTTATCTTTAAAATTACTAGTTGGATTTTGACGCGGTTTTCAGTGATGGGTTTGGATTTAGTTGATGCCTTTTTCAGATAGGTGTTACCATAACAACTCACCAGGAGGCGCTGCAGTAAGCATTTGTTTGTACAAATAAATGTTGCCATTTATCTCTAATACTACTGGTCCGATTCTAATGCAGTTTTCAGTGATAGGTTTGGATTGATTGGTGATTGTTTTTTGATAGGTGTTATGGTGACAGCACACCTGGGGGGCTTAGTAAACAATTGTTTGCACTTACCGATATTGCCATTTATCTCCATAACTACTAGTCCGATTTTGATGTGGTTTTCAGTATTGTGTTTGGATTTGAATGATACATAAAGGTATTATGGTGACAACTCATCAGGTATCACTCATCAAATCTAATATTATTGCAGTCTATACCGTTCTAAGGCTATATTAAACTTTGATTATTCAAGTAAATAATTAACGTATTTAAAGACTGCATAACGCGCTGCAGGGAGCGCTGCAGTAAACATTTGTTTGTACAAACCATTGTTTCCATTTATCTCCAAAACTACTAGATGATGATGATGCGGTTTAAGTGATGTGTTTGGATTTGATTGTTGCATGTTCTTTGATAGATGTTACGGTGCCAGCTCACAGGAGTGTGCTGCAGTGAACATTTTTTTATACAAAACAATATTGTCTTATGTCCAAAATTACTAGTAGAATTTTGATGCGGTTTTCAGTGACGGTTTTGGATTTGATTGATGCATATTCTTAGATAGGTGTTATGGCGATAACTCACCAGGGAGCACTGCAGTATTTTTTTTGTACAAATCAATACTGCCATTTATCCCCAAAACGACCAGTCCAATTTTAATGAGATTTTCAGTGATGGGTCGTTTTTTTTGGTGCGTGTTCTTATGTAGTGTGTAAGGGCCTGTCCACCGAAAAATTAAGAAAACGTGAATGAATGAAAAAATTTATTTGCAAGAATACGGGTGTTACAAGTTATTAAAAATTAATTAAGTTACCGACATATTCTACCATGATTTGGTGTGCAAATATTTAATTATCATTATAATATATTATAATATTACATTTAAAACTTTTATATCGATTTTTTAGAATTACTACTGGATCGGAACGCGGCTACACACTGAGAAGATTCGGCGGAAGAAACTCGGTGGACTTGTCTTATTTTTCTCTATTTTGTTGTACTTATTACTAATGTATAGGAATGGTTTTTCATCACAAAAGTCGTTTTTATAATTACAAAGTTGTTGTTAAAAATTTACAAAGATATTTTAACATTTACAGTTACATTTAAATTTTAAAGCAAATCTAACAAACTTATATTTTTATTTATTAACATTTAATTTTGTCGGCTAAAAATTCTTTAATAACGTAATATGTTTATCTAATAGCAAATCAAACAATTTTTGCGAAATTTATTTACAGGCAATATAAGAAAACGTGCCATATTTATTTACGTTCCAACCATGATGACAATTTCTTGTTTTATGGGAAATACAAATTTTGTGTTTAATTTTTTTTGTATTTTCACGCCACGCAATAAAAGCGTACATTGCTTCGACTCGTCGTGCCCACGAAACTTACTATGATTCTATGCTATGCGCTAATGCTACGCTATGCTTTGACATTTTAATTTTTGAATATACAAACTTCAGCATGATTTGATATTTGATTGATTTCTATAGAAATCAATCAAATATCTTATATTTTTATCTTATACATGTACATATTTATGGAAATCCTAAATAAAACTAAATAGTTTCGAGCACATTCATGTTACGCTGTGATTCGTAACTGCTTCGTTCGTATCCTTATTTGCACATATACATTGATATAAAAAGAGGAAGATATGTTACCTAGTCACAGCGCCTGGTCCTACAAAACTAGGTCCGTGTACATAGTGCTTGCTGTGTACATCTAATGTCACACGCGGGACATCGTAACATGAAACGCTTCTACTTTCCGATTGTTTTTACCATTAAACACGCACCAAAATGCCTTCTGGTGTATTTACCCAGTGTTATAATCACTCAAGGGAAAAAAATATGACACATGGGATTACTTTCCATTCGTAAGTACAGCTAAAACATTAAATTTGTTTAAAAATAAGATATTTTTTTTGTTTATCGGTAACCATGGCGATGAGGCGGTCAGTGGCTAAAGCCATTTCGCTCGTACAAGTGTATCTGCCCTTTCTCTGTTTTTGTTCATCCGTAACCATGGCGACGACGCGCGCGGTGGCTAATACTATTTCGCTCGTACGAATGTATCCGCCCTAACTCTGTCTTTGTTTCCATATTTATGATTGTGATAACAGATGTGTGTGAGTGTCGGTGTATATGTATTCTGCCGAGCCTAGTTTATTGAATGCGATATAAGAACCTAACGTATCTTTCTCTTTTATATCAATGCACATATATCAAATATTACCGTATTTTCAAGGGAGCAAAAATGAAGAGAAACTTAACGGAAAACTTTTATATTACCAAAGGCTTTCCACTAGTAGCGTCGAAGTATAAAATTCTTACAACAGCCTTTAGGAATACGGGCTAATTTGTCTGCGTTAATAGCGTAATTAATTACATTCCTTCGGGAGACACCGACCGTGACCGTTTTAGAAAAGCTAAATCTTAATTTCGAACATTTCCAGAGGACATTTAATTTTTGTAGGTAACATGTCGAAGAATAATTATTATAAAATTACTGTCCTATACGAATTGACAGAAAAGCGGAGGTTATCAGTTTGACATGTATGTATGTAATATTATTGGAATTAAATAACTTAGGTGTCCAAGTACGTGTATTATATCTCTTAAGTATTTTTATAACAAAGATAGCAAACAAGCATATAGCTTTCCTGATGAAAAGAAAAACCATCGCCTGTAGGCACCGAAGATGTTAGTGATGCGTTGCGTGTGGAGGGATGGCAATGCCACAATGCAAACTTTAATGGTTACCTCCCCCAAACCACACGTTAGCGGCAAGCATTGACGCTATTGCGGTAGGAACAAGCGTGGTACCAAATAACCCGGGCGAGACTTTGCAGAACTCCACCACCTAGTAATCATGATGGGAGTGACACGTATAGCCAATCCTTTAACAACCTGCAAAGGCAGCTGGTCTATTCTTCAATGGCGTCCGGACCAACACGGAGGGAAATGTAGGTAGATTTGTATGGTTATTTGTTCGCATGTTGACGAATTCTCCGAAACTAAAAGCCATACCAATACAATTAAAGTATGTTGTAACTTAGGGAATAGTCTAAGTTTGATCAAAATTGCTTCAGTTGTTTTTGAGATACTAGTTAATATTATAGTTATTATTTGATGTCGGTTTAAATTTTTAAATTACTATTATTAGACTTATTACTATTATTAGATCAAATAGTTGACATAAACGAAGATTTGTCCCATATTTTTTGCTTTTTTTGTCTTTTTCATTGAATTTGAAAATTTGAATGAAGTTGATTAAAAAACAGAATATTTTTATGAGTGTAGTGTAACTCGAAAATTGACAAAGCCAAAAACTCGTAATCGCTCAATGGACTGTTGTATTGAAAATAAAAATTAAAAAAATGTGTTGTTTATAAGAATCAACACGCAAAGCTCGCTTTTCGCTAGATTTAATTTATAAATACGAAAGTATATGTAAGTGTATGCGTGTTACTTTTTGAACGAATGAAAGATTTTTTTAAATAGAGATTCTCCAAGGAAAGTTTATCCTGGTATATGGTACCACCGCCTTACCTATACCTGCAGCAATAGGGTGAATGCATTTCATCATCGTGTTCCGGTTTGGAGTTTAAGATAGCCGGTAGTACATTTTGCTTTGTCATCTCGTCATAATGATAGGAAAGCACCATTTACATCTTTGGTGTGTATAAGCAATGGTTTTTCTTTCCATCATGCGAGCCATCTACTTGTTTGTAATCTAATGATATATAAAAAATGGCCATTAATTAATTTGCATCCTATTTTAACTGTGTTATCTTCTATTTCCAATTATTTTATCCTGTTCTAGCTGCGTTTTAATCGTGTGTATTGTTAATAATAAAACACAAAACACTTTAGACATTTATTTTTAAAACATATTTTAAACACGTACAAAACTATATTTATAAGATCAATCAATCAATGAAAATTTCATATATTTACACTCACCTACTGATAAAATTCTCTACCTATTTTGTTGATAACTAGCTGTTGCCAGCGACTTCGTTTACTCCGCACAGCTCCTCCCCCGTTCGTGATAACGTGATAATATGTAGCCTATATGTTGACCCGACCTGTCAGTAACATTCATGCGAAATTTGAAGTAAATCCATGCAGTACTTTTTGAGTTTACCCCGGACATACATACAGACAAACAGACAAAAATTCTAAAAACTATATTTTTGGCTTCGATATCGATTGTAGATCACGCCCCAAGTATTCTTTTTAAAAATATTCAATGTACAGTTTTGACTTTCCTACGATTTTATTACATGTATAGATATTAAATACTGAGACTAATTTTAAATATGCTAGATGACGCTCAACATCGTGGCGCTTTGACCATTATATTTTTTAGAACCCTGTACAAAATGTTGGCATTATAATTTTACAAAATGTCTTCTTTTTTAAACTTTGAAAAAGACAATATTTTATTGCCACTAAATACCAAGAAATTATTTACTCAACAAATTTTTACAACACAATTCAATATACACATGTAATGCAAAGCTACCATTTTGGACATTAGATACCTATATTATATGAATATTACAAAATATCTTTGTTCGTATTATCCTATTTTGCTAATAATTATTTCAAAAATTACTATCTAACATTATTTTTTAACACCAATAAAAATAGTGGTTTAGAAAATAAAATCTGTTGGTATACATAAAAGGGAAAATCAATGCCCAGCCTAGGCTTTTGGACCAAGAAGGCTAAAATTTTTCACAGGGGTTTCTTAGGATGTAGATGAGGAATAAAAAACAGTTTTTTCGAAATACATCCCAATTGTGTAGTAGAGGAGTATGAAATTTCTTACATTGGCGAGTCATAATTTACTTGCGGGCAAAACTGCGCGGGTCAGCTAAATAGTTTAAAACATATACAAGTTATACTTCTTTTGGCGCATTAGGGAAAATGATAGGAGTAGGCGCGCACATCGCCAAGAAAAACCGACACCATAAATTAGCTACTCAACATTTTAGTTTTTTAATTATGTAAAAAAAATATTTTATGATGTTTAAATATAATTTATTTAACTATATAATGCGTTACAATAAAATTTTCTTTCAGTGTATTAAATCCTTTTTTTCTATTATTAGTTTCGTTTTCTCTACAAACATAGGATAACGCGAAGGATAAAATTTTTAGATTTTTTTTTTATCTTGTTACACTAAAGAAGTATAACTTGTGCGTACATAAATACACACACAAGTTTTTTTTCATTTCCAAAAGACATACCTATTAAAATAAAATTTTATTCACTTTATCTTGAACTTAATAAAACTTTGTCTTTGAACTTGAATTTAATTAACCTATCTTATATTTAATACATTTATTATAACTTTAATTTATTTTTCACATAATAACATCAATATTTACACAAATAACGAGCCTAACGGTTTAAATATTAACAAATGTATCAAAATTACTTTTAACCATAAACTCATGTAACTTTAGTTTAAAATTGATAAAAATTAAAAAATTTTTAAATTTTAATAGTGTTTAAATTAAAATACTAAATATTGCCGCAAATCTTCCAGCATTTAATCATCCGTTATTATGTGGTAAATAGGTTTATCGACGAGCAAACACGATTATTATTTCTTAATGTAATTCGATAAAGACAAGCCCAATACAGAATAATCCTCTTCAATCACCGGTTACGATTGCAATTTTAAGATATTTAAAATTGCAATGTAAATACTTCAAGGTCTTTCTTAACACTCTGCCTTTGTTTCTTCATCCAACACGACGAACTTTCTGTACCTACTTTTAACATAGTCAATGATGTCTCCTCAGATTTCAAGGGACGGCAATTGGTTTGTTTCTGAAACAAGTTAATATAAATAAATGATCATAAATATAAATGGAGTGAGGCAGAGAGAACAGAACATGATTTTTTTATATCATAAAATGGCAAACAAGCATATGAGTCTCTTGATGGAGAGTTAACCATTGCCTATAAAATGATAGATGTTAGCTATTACTGTACATGTCAGATATTCTTGTTCACTACGAATCACATGCTTATCTTCAGGTAAATGTTATTGTTCTCATTGTTGCACTTAGCGATTGCCACTAATTACAAATGCCAAGACGTGTTTTCCGTGAGATTTGAGATAAATAAACATGAATGTACCTTTCGTCGGATTTACACGAGAATGTGTATCTTAGGTATATAAATATGTCATTATCTTTACCGCTGTAGAAATATATTCTATTTTTTTTTTCAAGCTATGTATTGAACTCTGGATCACGTTATCGAAAACCAAACTGGCTTACCACCAGAATAAAATTTGAAGATTAAAAATTTAAATTGTTTCCATTCTTAACATGCATAATTTTGATTTTGTTCGTTGTGTAAAATGTTTGAAATATAACGCTAGTTCAGTGGTAGGAATTTCGCTGCAAACCGATATAATTCTGAGATCGATTTCCAGATTTAACAGCGTTACTTAAATAAAATAGGTGATTAAATTGTAGAAACCCTATACATATATATTCTAAATTTTTGCCAGACAACCTTTTTGTTGCCCGTTTCATCAATTTCTCTTAAGATAACATTTTGTTTTACATAAGATTTTATTTACAATTTTTAAGCTACAACAAATTAAGTCATTCTTTATAAAAGCAAGGGGTAAAAGAACAAGAGGTGATCACCACAACCTACAGATAACTGCACCACCAGAA
The DNA here is from genome assembly GCA_036924255.1 of Apodemia mormo. Taxonomy (NCBI): domain Eukaryota; kingdom Metazoa; phylum Arthropoda; class Insecta; order Lepidoptera; family Riodinidae; genus Apodemia; species Apodemia mormo. Next base: position 27,630,490 of record JAUPFN010000014.1, read on the forward strand.
GTCTTACTGATCTACAAAATTATACAGGAAACTCCTTCGCAATGAAATTGCTAAAAAAGGTGATTAGATGTACCTAATTGAGACACAGAAAAAATTATGAGTGCACTAGCTTACCCGGCAAACGTTGTTTTGTCATACAAATAATTTTTATTGAATATTTTAGTAGGATACTTGAGAGAGGGGTGTGTTAATTGAGATAAAAACTATCCTATCTTTTAAGATCGACCAATTAGTAGATATCTACAAAATTTCACTGAAATTGATTCAGTAGTTTAGGAATCCATAGCGGACAAACAACGTGATACGTAATTTATATATATTAAGAAGACAATAAGACAATGAATGACGCTTTCTGCCAGCAAACACACACACTAGAATATTTCGATTCTTTATTCGTTTGTTCATCAAATATGCAAAACAGCTGAACAGAATTTGATAAATACATATGTCTTATAACCAGGCAACGCAATGGCTACTTTTCATCTCGAAAAATGTATTGTTAACATTAAAACATTAGTAGTTATAGATCTAATTAGATAGAGAGATCTAATTTCGTGGAAAGTAATAAACTTTTCTATATTACCTTTGACATCAATCAACCCTTGCCACGAGATTCCTCAAGTACGCCCACTCGTCGTGGGTTCAAAGAACTCAGGTCGTAATGGAATTTAACAAAAATAGTATCGTTACGCCCGTATCCCCGAAGGATTTTTTGTTAAATAAGATTAACAGTGTGGTTGATAAACCCAGATTTATTTTAACAGTTATTTTATACGCTAATTGTAACATAATATATAATACTTTTTCAATTTCTAAACACGTCAACAGTCAAACTGAACTACACAATTTACAACACTATTTATATGACTATTTTTATTCGCCTAGTCGCCTAGTGTAGGGCTCACTTCGCTCGCCGTACACTAGGCGACTTTCTATGTATGCACTTTTGTGGTATCTATTACTGAAAAAGTATCGCACTTTGAGGTTTGAGCTTTGACGTGATAGTTTAAATTCATGTCTAGATATGATCTACTATTAAAATACCATTTTATAAACATTTAAAAAATGGAAGATACATGTTGTATTAGAATTTAATTACTACTACACTCGTTACTTTTATAATAGAGGGTGTTCCCTCTATTATAAAAGTAACGAGTTAAAATGCTAAAATTGAACTAGTTAAAATGTTAAAATGCTAACGAGTTAAAATGCTACTTGTTGTGGTAGATTTAATTCACAATATTAATCTATTAATACACGTCTTGTAAGGAACTACTTAAAGGAAGAAAGCATACTTATAAGGAAGTTACTGATTTTGCACCGATTTTCAAAATTGAGTTTTCACCAGATGATGTCAGCGTGTCTGTATGTATGTGTGTATGTGTGTGTGTATGTGTTGCGGCTGGACCGGTTGAAACGCGGTTGATGGCATTCGTTGGATTTCACTCAACTTAGACTTCCTGAAATTTGAACCAAATGGGCCCAAGGATTTTGAAAAAAAAAATTTTGGCGATACAGATTTTTTTTAATATAACTTCCAGATTAATGTACCGATTGAGTACAAAAACTAATCAGCTTTATTCTTAAAACATAAGTTTGATGTATAAATAGCATCAAATCGGTTTATCTGTTTGGAAGTAATCGTTGACGAACATTTTGAAAAAGTGCGAGTTTCGACATAACTTCGAAATATTTCAACCAATCATTTTTTAGTATTCTATAATATTTTAGTACCAAAAAATTACGTCGAATGCCGTTTTGAAAGTCAAAATCAAATCTTATTTTCAAAAATACAGCTTTTCAAATATTAAAATTACGTTGTATTTAGCAAACTTACTTAATATTTTTGAAATAACTTTCAGGCTAATATACCGATTGACTTCAAAATCTTATCAGCTTTTTTCCTTTAAAAACTGCGTCAAGTAGCGTTAATTGGATAAAAATCGGTCAAGTTGTTTGGGATCTATCAATGACGAACATTTTTGAAAAAAATATTTTTTGACATTACTTCGAAATTTTTAAACCTACCGATTATTTAGTTAAAGCAATAGATAAATTGAGTTGAATGCCATTTGAATTTGACCATTTGAAATTTGATCAATTTGATCATCATTTCCAAAATATACAGTTTTTCATAAATCAATATACTGCCATTTTTATCAACATAGACTGCATGTATATTACCTTGGTTCATTCGTGTTTACTTGCTGTTTTTTCAATTTCAATATTGCTTAGAACTGAAAAATCTATGCTTATAGTTTTTACTCTTTTGAGCTTAAAATACCTTAATTTAGCGGGAAGTTTCAGGTATGGCCTGCAAGGTCAACCGTTTACAGATTTTTCACAATATGATTATTGTGAAACAGTACAAGTGTATTAATTGATTAATATTGTATTGAGATCAATTTTCAATCATGGCACGAGGGTAAAAGCTAAAAAAATGTATATTCATGCCCGTATCCCCGAAGAGATAGGCAGAGGCACAACGTGTGCATCCCTGCGGGTCTAGACAAGTGGCATAAACGCTAGGAGAATAGAAAGATAAATGTACGGACTTGACGTAAGCGTTCGATTATGCTTATGTCAAATCCATACATTTATCTTTCTATTCTCCGATCGTTTATGCCACTTGGCTAGACCCGCTGATTAGCCGACGATACGTCTTAGTCCCACAACGTGATAGGTGACCAGCCTATCACCAACCGGGCCCTTTTCCAATCCCGGGCAGCGTTGTTTTTATTAGAAAATTGAAAAAATACATTTTTGGTTTGTCTGACTCGGGAATCGAACCCCGAGGGTTTCTCTGAGAGAAAAATTCGAAAAATTTATTCGCTGAGTTTCAACCGCCAATTCTTCGTGCCTGCGGTAAGTCTAATATTAATCCTAAAAATTTTGAAGGTTGTTTAAATAAAACATTTTTTGATTTCCAAAATCGATGTGAAACCAAAAACTTCCCGATTTTAGAATTAAAAATATTTATTTAGCGAAATGTGTTTAAAAATGTGTTTTTATTTATAAGATCAACTTTCATTTTTAATACCCATTTTTCCTTGAAAACTCTTTTACAAGAAAGCTACCATAAATAAAAATTGATTTTTATCAATATTAGACGTTAAGAGCGAAGTTGTGGCGCGACATGGAACTTGAGTACTATATTATAGGTAGACCAGAATATATGGTGTAAAATTTTAGTAGATAACGTATTTGTTCTGTGTAGATAACATTTATAATAATAAAAATCGTGTTTATAATAAATCAAGAAAATTTTAAATAATTTTTCTTGTAAGTACTATAAAAATTTAGTCTTTAAACATGTTTTTTTATTTTGGTTTTATTTTCCTGCGCCCTCCTAGACCAAAGCCTGACGACGCCTTTGATGCGAATATAAAGTTTGGGTAAAAATACGCTGGATTTTTTTAGGTTAGATAATTATAAATAAAGTCCATACAATAAAAGATGTAATTCTCATAAAAATACTTTCCTAACAATATTACTAGGTAGTATAATTTTGCAAGCCCTTACAAAGCTCTGCTTTTTGCTAGTAATTATAATAATAATAATAATCTTTATTTTCATCAATAGGTTTCAATTTACACTAGTTGTGAATACAGTAATTGCTTACAATTATTTTATTTATAGCTAATATACACATACAAAATGTCTCGCAATACCCACAGTGTAATGTACGTTACCGCTAGCTCTTCTATTGTACAGGTTTATACATCAAAAAAATATTAAAAAGTGCGAAATTTTCATTAACAGTATCGTTCAGTACATTATTATTCAGAAGTTTTAATGATACTTTTTAGTGATAATAAAAACTAACTTTTAACAGTATATTTATTTTTTAATAGCAATTGCTAATCATTAACACGAATTAGTACGAAATTTAACATGATAACTATCAAAAGTCACTACCATCGTGGCTACAAGATAGTAGAATTCTGCACTATTCTTGCCGCAATTTTCATCATTGTCGTTAAACAGGTTAAATATTCATATTTTGTCCCTTCTTGTATATTATATACATATAATGTGCCTCAGAATACCTATAAGAAGCCGGGGCGTGGCGGTCATATGCATTGAGTAGCTGATGTAAAAAATATTTAAAAAATCTAATTCGAAAAAGGCCAAAAGCACCGAAAAGATCAAAACCATTCAGCGCAGTAGCCACGGAAATGTTACTCGGGGATGATTTAATATCTTTCTAAGGTGAAAAAGTTTTTCAAATCGTTCTAGTAGTTTCTGAATTTATTCGATACATATTGAAAAATACAAAAAACAAATCTTTTCTCTTTATAATATTAGTGTAGGTTTTAGTCAAAATAGTGCAATAAGGTCGTTTTTCTAATGCTGAATGTTTAGCATTTAAACCGAATTTCGGACGAATGTCAAAATTCGGCTCAAGCTACCAAAATTCGGTTAAACCGAATGTAAAACGAATTTCAGCCTATCCCTGTATCGTTTTCTGTACAAAGATAGGATAAGGCCCTGATTACCCTTTGATTAGAGCGAGTTCGAGTGTTTAATGCAGGTGCTTAATGTTAACTAAAAAATACGTGTACAAAGACAGCCGTTGATTGGTGAGAGTGATTAGTAATTGCAGTGTCTATTCACTTTTATTATGCTGTCTACACGTATTTTTTGTTAATACTAAGCACCTGCACTAAACACTCGCACTCGCTCTAATCTAAGTGTATTTGGGACATAACGCGAAGGATACAATTTTTATGAGGATTTTTATCTTGTAAATAAACATATCTTGTAAAAAATAGTTTAACTTCTAACGTTATGCACGTACGTAAGTACACATACAAGTTTTTTTTTTGTTTTAAGAAATATCAAAATTAAAGGAAGTGTAATTGTAATGATATCAAAAATTTATAAGCAGCTTAATTAAATTTAAAAATAATTAATGCAATCAACGACACATAAATGACAAATTTCCGCGGCGCCCGACGCGTCGCGTCGTCGTGACACTGGGAGATGTTGTCTTGCCAAGATAGGTTAGCGGCCGTGTAAACGACACGTTTGTGTGCGTGTGGTGATTTTGGTGCTCTGAATGGAGTCGTTTTACTGTGTAACTATTATTTTATTGTGCATATAGTGTCCCCCGCATCTCGCACACACCGCTCGGTGGATCGGATGCATCGTAGTGTGCAAGTACTGCACATTCAATGGCTTATTTTCGGTTTCTATTATTGTTAGATAAAATGGTGTTTTAATACTTATTTTACATGTTTTATAGTGGTTATGCTATATCTTAAGTGGTATGGTCGTTTCAATGTGACGACGCTAATAATGCAATGTTTGACTACGACATACCGCGACCGGTAAATAAATCATGAAGGTAAAAAGAAATACTATTGTAATATTGGTGATTCTTAACACTTAAAACCTCTAAAGTTGAAAAACTAAAACTTGACTATCTTTACGACAACTCAAGGTGCCTTGAACCAAATTAAGTAATCGGGAAAAATGTACTTAAGAGGGACAGATTAATAGCATAATAGTTACTGTCGTAATTGTAGGTAGATGTAAAAACACACTGCCAGCATAATAGAGTTCATTCGCACGAGTGAGTGCATACAATTCATGAACTTAGAGGGATATTTTTAACCAAATATTTTTATATTATCTTGTAATAACTTTTCAATAATAATTATAACGAACTTTCAATTCAATTTAGTTCCTAATTTTAAAATTTGACCGGAATTTTAAAAGTGACCCTATATATTGTTGAAGTGAATTGAAGTGAAACTTTATATTTAAATTTTATAACATTGTGGCCACTTATTGCTATTTGTGTATCGTGTGTATCGTAGCTACAAAACAAATAACTATATGACTGCAAGTTTTTATTATATTCACTGTTCATAAAACACGATAACATGAGACAACGTTTAATATTTATGATGATTTATTCCTGTTTGTTGAATGTTCTCATTGCATTCGCTTCTTGTCCAAATTATGTTGCTAAATGGGAGCTAAAAACCTACGCTTTATAAGTAAAGCGTAGGTTTAATTAGCACGATTAATAATTTTATATTTATACATGTTGACTGGTAAAAGACTATATATACATACTGGATATGTTAAAAATTGGTACTTTTTTATATCATAAGATAGCAAACAAGCAGATGGGTCTCCTGATGGAAAGAGTCAACCATCGCCTATAGACACCAAAGATGTTAATGGTGCGTTGCTATCTTGTGGCGAGCTGTAATGCCACATGCATAAGTTTACCGGCTACCTTACCCTCCAAACCGGAACACGACAGCGACAAGCACTGACGCTATTGCGGCAGGAATAGGTAAGGCGGTGGTACCAGACCCGGGCGAGACAATGCAGAACTCTACCACCTAGTAGTCACGATGGTAGTGACTCAATAGCCAATCGGTCGCCTTTTACGACCTGCCTGGCAGAACGGCAGTTGGCCTATTCTACAAAGGAGGCCGGGACCAACACGGCGAAAAAATATTCTGTGTTTATTATATTTTTATACTTTACTTATGACTATTAACTATCGTATCGTCCAACTCCAATATATATATATATATATATATATATATATATATATATATATATATATATATATATATATATATATATATATATATATATATATATATATATATATATACAATCCTTTACCAATCAATTTTACATATTATTAGGTTTTATACAATAAAGAAATGCATTAAAACAGCAATAATTGTCTAAAATTCATATTTTTGTATGGAATTCAGTTTTCATTTTTATTTTTTTTTTATTTCATTAATTTTAAAAAGGTAAATTTTAATTTTTATTGTAACATTGGCTGCTCACTGCATCAACACATGTAATTTAAAAATAACAAAATATCAATAATATTTGAGAAATTTTTTAACTTTTTCTTGTTTTCATCATCAACAAATTTATGAAAATTAGGGATACCCTTTCAGATAAAAAATGCATTTTTAAAATCTGTTTATAAAACCATGTACTTTAATGACTTGAGAACAACAACTTTTTTTTAAATTGGTTTTAAAGTAATTTTTTTATAATAATTTTATATAATCTCTTTAAAAAGCAGAACGTTTGAACTAAGCTGGGATTTAAACTTGTACCAGCTTAAACCGAAATTAAATCGTAGTTAAGCCACAGCAACTTTCCGTGGATAAGCTAGAATTAGATTACTAATTACCCGTAGATTTTCTTTACGGTCAATTTAAGCGATTGTCAATAGTACCTAAATGCTTTCCTCCGATTAATCCGTTTCCACGTGATTTAATCAGTTAGTTTTACATTTCTAACTGGAACTAGTGGATGAGTTTGTATATCTTGGATGTGCTTTTAGCAGGGATGGAAGGTACACCGCTGATGTTGAAAGAAGAGTGTGTGCAGGGAACAGAGTAAATGGAGCGTTAGGGAGATTACTTAATAGCACAATTTTAAGTCAGGGTGCGCGTCTAGCCCTGCATAATCATGTGCTTATCCCAACGCTTTTGTATGGAAGTGAGAGCTGGGAATGTCAGAAAGGGCATGAAAGTAGAATCAACGCGGTTGAGATGAGGTCGCTAAGAAAAAAATGTGGTGTGACACTCGTGGACCGGGTTCGTAATGTCGAAGTGAGAGAGAGGTTAGATTTGAAAGAAAGTGTCGGTGTAAATATGAGAAAGGGCATGCTCCGTTGGTTCGGACATGTAGAAAGAATGGTAGATGAAAGGTTAACAAAACAGATATTTAATGCGAATGTGGAAGGACGTAGGTACCGGGGAAGACCAAGACTGACATACCACGATCAGATTGATCGAGCACTGTCCGAAGGTGGTGTCAAGAGTCTTCGCAACCGGCGTGTGTGTATAAAGAGAGTGATGAATGTGGAGAAAGCGAGACAAGCCTGCAAGGATCGTGATGTATGGCACTCGGTTCTCTCTGCCTACCCCGTAAGGGATCTGGCGTGAAGATATGTATGTTTACATTTCTAAAATAGCTAATATGACCACTCACGACTTGAATTTTTAGTTCAATTAATCAATCAAATCTTTATTGCATCAAATATTGTAAATAAGATTTTACATTATCAATATATACAGGTACAAATATTTGGCCTTGTATGCGTGCAATACAATTTTAACCTTAATACAAAGGCATGCATCTTATTTCTATGTTAAGCGTTAAACAATTTACTTCAAACGTAATATAAAATATTTTTGTATTTATTGCGGTTGTTCCTTCTAACAATTACAGATAATAGACATGTATTGCATAATTTTTATCACATTATATTTTTACCTTGTTTCTCCAATATCACTGTAAATAAATAATTTCCATTTGGACTTCCGGAGCCAGAGTTTCAATGTCAGAATCAAAAGGATTTTGAAAAAGCTTAATTTTATTCGCAATGACATCAAAGTCTGAGAAACGAATATCGAAATTCGACCGCCCCGTTGGTCGAGTGGTTAGAGACCCTGACTACGAAATCAACGAGGCTCGAGTTCGATCTCCGACGGGGACAAGCATTTGTGTGATGAGCATAAATGTTTGTGTTTCCGGGTTTGGGTGTTTATTATATAAATTCTAGTATTTATATATGTATTTCTATATATTAGTATCGTTGACTAACACCCATAACACAAGCAAATAATTTGCTTACTTTGGGGTTAGATCAGTAAGTGTAATTTGTCCCGTGAATTATTATTATTATTATTATTATTTATCTTTAAAGCACTCAATGTTTCGACTGCAAAATCGAAGGGAAATTCAGTATCTGTAGTGTGACTGAATATTTCACATGTTCTAAAATGTGTGGAACATTTTTTACGTAATTGCGATTGAAATATTGGTGTATAAATCAGGGAGAAGCTGATTTTCTCCTTGCAATCTCAAATTCAGTCCGTTCATATAACTTGTTAAATTGACATAGAATGCTAATTTCCACAGCCATTCACTATTTCCTAAAGCGGCGCAAGGGCTCCTTCTCATTCAAAAATTTCGATCTCTGCTCGAAGTTAAAAAAAGCGCTTAAAGACTTTTCCGCAACTAAACCAGCGTACAGCAGTATGATATGCCAAGTCATTTTCTCCAATCTTTTCATTTAACTCGCGGAGTTGTCGGTGATTCAGCTCTGTGGATCTGATAAAGTTAAATACAGATATGACTGGTTCTAGAACTTCAGACAAATCCAAACATTTTCCGCACAAGGACTGTTGATGAAATGTAAGACTAATGGTTTTGAACCACAATCATTTATAAATACAGCCTTTGACACAAGTGCGACCACTCCTTTATATTTACCACACACATATATTTGCCTCCATCGGTTGTGATACATTTCAAGTTTTTCCATCGAAGGTTCTTTTTATTAATGGCATTTTCATCTCCCTTAAAAATATCTGCCCCAGTTGTCGTGCCGTGAATACTATCAATATCAAGAAGTTCTTCATACACTTCATAGCTTTTATCTACTCCACGAATAAAAATCAACACCTGTGCAGTATCTAACACACCCGTTGACTCATCCAAGGCTAGAGAAAACCACTTAAGATGTCCATTTTTGTCAAACAGTTGAGATGATATATTATCTACGATGTCTTGCACCCTCCAAGCCACGGTGTTTGCTGACAAACTGACACCTTTAAATAAATTTACCTCTTCGGGGCATATATCTTCAGCTACTGTAATCAAGCATTCTTTTACCATTTCTCTATCGGTGAATGGTTTTCCACGTTTTACAATTTCAAGAACCACACGAAAGCTGGCGCGAGTTGCAGACCCTTGCTCAGTATTTGCTTTGGTAAACAAAGATTGCTACGATTTCAGGCCGCGCTTCAAAGCTTAAATTTTTTCCGTCCGCAAACTTGCTGTATATTTAGAGTAATTTTGAAGATGTTTCAATTCATAGTAACGTTCAATGTTACATCCTTTGAAAACAGCTATGGTTTTATTACAAATTAGACATAGCGCCTTATTACTGCACTCAATCACAAAATACTGAAAGTTCCATTTATCTTGGAACGTACAGCATTCACTGTCTATGTTTCGCTTATTTTCCATACTAATAAATCACACATAAAAACAACACTTAAAATTCTCTTATGCACGGGTGTTACTTTATTTCACAATTGGCATTGATATAAAAAACCCAAGATGCACAGTCCCGAACAAAACTGACACTCAAAACTGTCGCTAATTTCACATAAGTAGTTATAGATTGGCAAAAACATATGTTTTTGCATATCCAACCTTAAACTCAAGACTTATGGTTGATTTTAAAAAGCAACGTACAAAAAGTAATAAAATTGACAGTGTCGCGATCGAAGCGATACTATTTGAAATGAGCGCACAATTTTAAATTGTGCGCTCATTTTTAGAGGACGTTTTTGCGACACTGATTGTGCATCTTGGGTTTTTTATATCAATAACAATAGGCAGTTTCGCTTTCTTAACCTTTCCCACGCAAAAAATGTTTTGGCTCGTGTAACATATCGAAAAAAAAATTATGGCCCTAAGGCTTCCAAGTTTGGAGACCCCTGCTCTATAATATCATCGTATAAGTAATTATCACTCCATTGAGCTACCATTACTATCTCGATTTGTGAAGTGAAGCGCTATTCGATTTTTTGAGGATGATTCGGTAAGGTACGTTATTTATTTTTTAGCGCTAATAGTACAGTATAGTTACAAGGACTATTGTTTCAGTGACTTTTTTATTTAAATTTTTTATATCCCAAGATAGCAAAAAAGCCTCTTCTGGTGAAAAGCGAAAACCATCACTTATAGACACGAAAGATTTAAATGGTGCGTTGCTATTCATGTGACAGAGTCTTAATGCCATATACATAAGTTTACCAGTCGGTAAACTACCTACCTTACCCCTCTCCCCCCTCCCACCCTTCCCCTCTCTTAGCCTGGAACACGACAGTGACAAGTAGTAGTAACGCTGTTGCGGCAGGAACAGGTAAGGCGGTGGTACCAGACAGATCGAGACGTTGCGGAACTCTACCACCGGGTAGCCGCGATGTTAGTGACTCGTATAGCTAATCGTTTGCCTCTTACGAACTGCCTGGACTGGAAGAACAGCAAGTGATGTATTTTTCAAAGGGAGCTTAGACCAACATGGCAGAAAAATAAAAAGGGGTTACTAAAATCCGCGCCGAGTTGCAAGCTAAATAATTTCTAAATTTCTTCTTTGAACAAATCTATATCTATACATATAATAAAATCGTAGGAAAGTCAAAACTGTACCTTGAATATTTTTTTTTAAAAACTTGGGGCGTGATCTACAATCGATATCAAAGCCAAAAATATAGTTTTTAGAATTTTTGTCGGTTTGTCTGTTTGTCTGTACTAACAGGTCGGGTCAACATATAGGCTACATATTATCACGCTATCACCTACGGGGTAGGAGCAGAGCGGAGTAAACGAAGTCCGCGCAGACGAAGTCGCTGGCAACAGCTAGTGAAAAATAAAACAACTCGCACAAATTCCACAAAGTAATGCAAGAATGAATAAAGTATTTATTTTATTTTGTTGATGAAAAAGTTACATCAACTCTATTTTTAATGCTGTTACAATATTTCAAAACACTTACCCTTTTTAAATTGTTGTGCCTATTTTGTGATGCCTTACTATCATCTTTGATAAGTGTACCTACAAATCCAAATAATACGGTTAATTCAAATTATAAAATTCATGGTATCAACAAATATCGCCTCTGTGGTCTAGTGGTACAGTCACATTGTCGGGTTGAACACAAGAGGTCCCGGGTTCGATTTCCGGATCGGGCAAATAAAAAAATGTATTTTCCAGTTTTCTGATAAATACAACGTTGCCCGGTTGGCGATAGGCTGGCCACCTGGCCAGCCTGGCCTGGCCATCACATTGTGGGACTAGGATACGTTTAAAACGCATATTTTTTTTCCTAATTTACTTTGTCATAATGAATATAGCATAATATGTAGTGTCATTATATAATTTAAGCATAATCTTTTTTTTGCGAAATGTGTTTTAAGCATAACAATCTATTGTACTACATTTAATTCGACTCTTGATGATACCCATAATAGTCTTTATACATTTTTTTATTTTTCCTAATGTTATCTTACCATAAAAACACATGGCATAAGCCCCCGCCACAAAGAAACAAAGCTATCCAATGCTACAGTTGAAGTAGGTTAGTTAGGTTCTCTTTAGATCCCACACCCAGAAATAGGAGCCCCGCTACGCGGGGCCACGTCGTTTTGGTCCAACCCCACTTGTTACGGGAATAGTATGATGCTACAATACAGTCTGCTATTTGGTCTTGCTATTTATGCAATGCTGCTACAGTCTGCTATCCACCTATTTCTTGCATTTTAATTAGGACTTTTAACTGTTGATTTATGTTTATGTATTGTTATGCTTTCCTCAATGTCTGCCTTTAAACATTATGCTATGTTATCTTTATGCTACATAGGGTTATGCTAGTAAAAATTATGCGAAAACAGTTATGCGTTTAGTTGTTATGGTAAATTAAATCATTAGTTGTAAAAACGTGATGCCTACTTTAAATAGTACAAAAATTGTTATGCTACTAAATATAGACCCTGTGGGACTTAGTATCTTTGGAAAATCGTTGGTGCACATGTTGTACCTCTGCCTACCTTTTCAGGGACGGGCATGAAGATACTTTTTTATACCAACAAATATATTATATCGACCGCCCCGTTATCAGTGGACTGGTTAACGAACCAACTACGAATTAATGGGGCACGCGTTCGAGTCCGGGAGAGACAAACATTTGTGTGATGAGCATAGATATTTGTTTTGCACCTTGACCTATTTCTGCTGAAATATGGATGTAGCGGTATTAAATTACTCGTGTTCACTTATTTTCTATCACAAATCTGTCGTGATCAGGTAAAAAAAATGTAATTACGCATGAGCCTGAAAGTCTTATTCTCAAACACAGCAAGGCATATTTAATGTTTTTGATGAATATAGGTGATAATCATCCAGTACAATTACAAAATAATATAAATAATATAAAATGAAATCATCCACATATTTGCTACTACAAATCAAATCATTGCCACTAATAACTAGAGAGAACTTTTTTTTAGTATCGATAGCGAAGCGCTTGACCATGACCTCGCCTGATGGTAAGCTAAGATGTGGCCTAAAATGAAAGGTCACTCTTCTCTTGAAGATCCCCAGATTGTATTCGTCGTGGAACACAGATTTGGGAAGCATGTTCCAGTCCCTTTCGGTTCGAATGAAAAATATCGAGTTGAACCGCTTTGTCCAGGTACATGGAACGTCCACCATATGGCGATACCTAGGATCTGTTGGCCTCGACGATCGATAGAAAAACGGGGATGGCGGAATTAAGTAATTAATTAATTAACTTAAGCCGCATTTGGAGAATCGCAGAATAAAAACCCCTTATATCGCAGGTTGAAAAGATGTAAACATTACTCAATTCACGTTATTAGATAATAATAATAATAACAAAAATTCCAACAGCCCAGCTCCGATAAGATCTTTCGCTGAGATTGAAACATACCATTACTAGGGGATGTCACAGAATGTAGGTATAAGGGAAGCGGAAATAAAGCAATGGGTGTGTAACTGTAAGGTATTTTTCAACGCCTGATAAAAGTTTTAAATTGCTATTTGATGAGCGCCAATGAGATTCGAGCATTTCATGGTTAAGTTATGCCCGTTCTTTTTTATACGTTTGGCGTTGTCAAATGGACGCAAACGGAATTAGACGCTCTTGTGAGGAAAGTCTGCACGACCATGACTGCACATTAAGTGCATCATCCTAGATCGTCAGTCATGAGACAGTTCTTTCAGTAAATGGACTAATTCCAGCGTCTCTTCGTTATTACTTACAGAAACTTGGGCTTCGTGATAGAATAATAATCCCAAGCTACAAAACGCCATGTATCAACACGATATTCATCAAGACAATGCAATAATTGTAAAACGATTTCTTTCCCTATGCCTAAGACTCCAGCCGACTGTACTTCTGCTGGAGATGCTCTTGTCACTTAAGAATAAACTAAGTGTGCAAGGAAGCTTCATTCTTTATTCAAATAATAATAACAATAATCTTTATAGACAAACATAATAATAATAATAATTAAAGCATAACGTGTTTACGTTGAGCCATTCTGATTTCCAGATTAACGTAAACGGAACGGAAAATCTTCACGCATCGTTTAGTTAATGCCCACGGAATATCGATTTAACCTAGTGACTTCAATTATGTTAGCACCATCATTCAATGTGGGTATTAACTCTATATTATACAGATTTTTTAACTTTATCTTTAATCTGTCATTGAAGAATGAAAGCCAGACGTCGGAACTATTGAAATTAAATTCATTCATTCATTTTTTTCATTCATTAATTTCATTAGTAACTGTAAACTAACCATCTTGTTTTAATGGACTATGATGCAAACAGAAGACCTTCTTCATGAATATACTTATTGTGTTAATTTCCAAGGTATAGGATCCGTAAACAAGTGGATCCATGCAGGAATTCGATACGGCCATGATGAAGAATAAATCTTGAATCCTTTTTGCCACGTGTTCTGCAGATTTTCGATCAAACATGTACCTAATGAAAAAATATATAAAATTAGCTGTCCGATGTACTTTACATGGCAAAATTCTGAGACTTCCCCTTCGCAGTACTTATGTTTAACCTGAATATTTTTATCTTGTCGTATGATAGGTTATCGAAATGTTATCTTTTATACAAACCCTTGCCCTGATAAATACAATAAGAGCAAATAAATAATTACAGACTATTTATTGATGAATCTAATCCACCCTCTTAGTATCAGAATGCGACGTCCTGGAATCGATTTCTACGTTATACAAATTCTACAAAACAATACGAAGTATTGTGGTGATGCTATATGCCTTTATCTTGGGTGAGTACATAAAGCTGTAAACATTGCAAGTCGCAAGTCGGTGAATATGGATGATAGAGATAGTCACCCATTTAGCCATCCGATAAAACGGTAAATCGTTGTGAACAGGAATGTCTAATATAGTTTTGTTCACTCTTCCTACCTTGCAAGGAAATCGGCTTGATGATGGTTACTTTACCTTTTTATAAATAATATATAATAGAAGGCTGTTGTAAAGGCTAGTGGTTAGTATTTCTGGTTGGTTGAGGTCCCGGGTTCGACTTTTGTTACTGTCGAAAACCAAAATCTCAGTATCAACGCAGAGTCTGATGGGAGTGTGTTAGCACTTACCGTATCTCAGGTGAGTGCGTATTTATTTAGGTTATCGCAAAAAAATTAGTGATAGTCATTAGCCAAATTGCAAAAAAAAACAAAAATTATTATGAATGAAATATTGTATTACCCATAATTTTATTCATTATTTTTATTTTTATAAATACATAAGCTAGCCGCTTTGTTCTCACGTGTTTTGCAATATTCAAAATATTTATTCTGAAATATATTAAAAACTAATTTATATCAACCGCTTTAGGCAGTGATGTGGCTTTGACAAAACTCAAAGGTTTTAAACGACAAATACTTTTCCTCTGTCAATATAATTGAATCTGGCTTTGGCTTTGAATGGTTCTCATTTTATTGTTTTCCAACTTCGGATATTAATATTTAGAAATTGCCTATTGTCTATTGATTAGCCTATTTGATTCAGAGCGTGAAAATATATTTATGTATACTTGTTATCAACTTTCCTTTGACTAGATTATTTAGAGATATTTGATTTTCCTGGGCAACTGTACATATGTATGGTACAACCGTTATATATTCATCATTTTACAAGACGATTTATACGACGACACGAATATTTTTTAATAAAATTAAATGGTTCACATAGAGCTGGTTCTTTAATATGTCATTCGCAATGCTCCTTCGAGTAGAGTGCGGGCTATCTGGCTATTGGTAAACATTGCGTTCATTGCTGCGCAGCATATCTTGATAGGTAAAATGTTGAATTTTGCAATATTTTTGAATCATTTGTTTCCTCACCATCAACTTTTAGACACTATTAGGAACATTAATGTCTAATTAACGGACAATTTTTATGGTTGATAACTATGTTATCAAACTTTTCAAATCAAAATTATTCAAAACGTGGACATCTGGTGACAACTCGATTTTCAAAAATCGGGGCAAAATCAGTAACTTCCTTATCTTCATACGTAGCGGGAAGTAAAATAAATCAGAATATTGTTACGTACTTCGGGTTCGTAATTGTAAGAAAACACCACTTATATTAAATCCGTGTATTTAGTATACAAATACACAAGACAACACAATGTAATACCAAAATACACTTTACACACTAGTCACTCACTGTACTATCACTGACTACACAATAAAACACTTCTCGCTTCGCACTGTTCACTTTGAGTATCGCAGAAAAATCTAAATGTATCGGGAAACGATGAATCACTTCTTATTGTAATCAAGTTATGAGTCATAAATCCTAGTACACGCTACTTTCAACCTTATGCTAAATACCACAAAGTCCATTATGGCATAGCTTATGTCAATTATTTGTTTGTCAAGGAGTAGCTATCTCTTTCTTTTATTTCTAGATCTCTCCAGCGTTCCAACTATACACGTTTCTAGATTATTCGTAACAATATCAATGAATAAAATCAACTCATTATATTTTAGTGGTCTGCTCGTAACCACAGTCAATGCAACTTGGCCAAAACGTCGAGCTTTACAAGTAAGTTTTTATATATGTACGCGTTTTTGAACCTTTTATATATATATAAAAAACTAATATTTAATTGATTGTAATTGATAAATCCAAGAACTACTGCGCCGATTTTAAAAATTATTTGATCAACATATGGCTACTTTATCACTGAGTAACATAGACTAATTTTTACCCAACTGAGTAAAAGGAAGTAATGTGATGGGGTCACAGAAGTCACGGAGAAAAGTAGTAATATATTTGATATGTCTATAAGCGATGATTCTTAAATATACACGGCACACAAGAAATTGCCAATTGAGAAGTTTTCAGTGCTTCACTTCAGGTAATATTATCTGTTACCAACAAGATTCAATATATTCGTTCTACTCTTAGCAATACTTGTTTGGTGAACGTGCCACTATTGCTCGAATTCGATAGCAATCTGCCCACGTTTAATATAAAATCAAATATAGAACGTATTAAGATATTAAATATGACAGGATTCTCGACAGACGCTGACCAAATATTTTTACTGTCTATATTAGATGCTAGAATAGTCTCAATAAAAGGGTATTTATTTCATAACATTTACTAATTTATAGGATTATTAATATTTATAGACCTGCTTCGACGGAGAAAATAAAGAATGTTTTGTTTCAATTAATATGTTTATAATATTCAAGTTTTAATATGATAGGACTTCCAACATATAGTGACTCGGAGGTATGTATGAATAAAAAGTCAACCATCAGAATTTCAATTTCGCCACAAGACAGATTATGAATAACGTTAAAATACCTAAGTATGGGCGATTCATTCATTAACCTTTGAGACGTGTTTAAAGTATCTCATCAAATTATTTCTATATTATCCCAGAAGCATGCAAGGCTTCCTTTCTTTTCATTTTATCTCTCTTTTTTCAATTTTTCAATCTTTTTTATTTTAAAAACAGTCTCTGTGTCTATCCTTTGTCAGGTTAAGCGTGTAATAAATGATAAATATTTTTTTGTTTCGTATGATTTTGTTCTAAGTATAATATTTTTATTTTAGATTCCAACGATATCAAACGAATGGGAAAAATTAGCAGATGGATATCTGGATAGATGAGATGTTCCTAATTGTCTTGGATCTATGGACGGAAAACACATAAAAATTCAATATCCACCAAGGAGTGGAAGTGAATTTTATAAAACTTATTTCAGTATTATACTATTTGCATTAGTAGATGCAGATTACAAGTTTTTATACGATAATGTGGGATGTCAGGGTCGCATTTCAGATAGCGGTGTTTTTAATAACTTTGCGTTATGCAGAATGTTAAATAATAACTCTTTAAATTTGCCGACCAACAAACCCCTACCTGGGAGAAATGTACTAGTGCCATATTTTTTGGGGGATGATACTTTTGAATTAAAAACCCACATTGTAAAACCTTATGATGTTATTCACGCCAAAAGATCTCCCAAGAGAATTTTCAACTATCGCATGACATATGCGATGAAGGAGGAAGAGTAGTTGACCAGTTAACCAGCAAATTTCAAATATTCAAGAGACCTATCCAGCTAAGTTCAAAAATCTGCTATTGTGACATTGGCCTGTATACATTTGTTCAATTATATTAAAAGAGATAATACAATTCAGCGAAACGAATATGATTCTGAAAATAATAACGGAGAAATCATTTCAGGTGACTGGCGCACAGTCACTCCTGAAAATAATTGTTTTGTTTCTTTACCAAGAGGTGTCAATGTTACTCTGTGCCCTGAAGATACAAGGAATGAGTGGTTGAATATTTTTTATCCGATATCAGAAGTTTAGAATGGCAGTATGATCAATGATCAATTCACTCAAAAACTTAAACCTTTAAGGTTTTAATAAAAAACGTAATAACAATAGTTCAATTTTTATTTGTGTTGGTTATCATAAAATTTCACACAACAGATTTATTTTGTGATTCCTTTATTCAAAAAATAATTTAAAATTATAACAATATTATAAAATACTCAAAGAACAATGTATTATTTTTTTATTTAAGGATGTTAATATGTTCTCTATGTCTTGGCTACTTGTACGTTTACTATTAGAACTTTTAGCAAGCGACACTGGTACCGAAGATTCAATTCCATGAGTTGTGGATGAAGGCTTATTTTGATGGGATATAGAGATGAAGGATTTGTATTCAGCTCATTATCAGGGCTAGTGATCGTAGAATACTGATTATCGTATACAGATGATGAGAGGTTAGAATTATTTGCATTCGGCTGATCATTTAGAGAACCTGTATTATATCCTGGATAACTACGGATGCTAGAGGGTCTTGCATAATTTGCATACATATCTGTATGATAAGCAATTTCAGTTTCAAAAATAATATTATTAATTCGATGTCTTACAATGCATTTGTGGCTTTATCCATATCTCTTAGTTTTGCTGCAATATATTCACCAAAAAAAGGGTTCTCATCTTTTTTTGTTTCAAGTTGCCGTTCGGCGATAAATTTCATAATATTCAGTGCTTGTGAAACCATTTCATTTCTTTTCGTTTAATCGTCTCATTGGCCAATGAATGAGATGAATCGTTTTGGTGGGGTTGTGTGTCATTACTCTTATCTGGCATATCCTGAAATTAAAATTTGTAGTTTAAAACCATTTTTTCAGTCCACCAAACTAAACAACTTTTACTATAGAACTCTGGCTCTAAAATTGCGAAAAAAAAGGTTAGCTTTTCCATACAAAAATGTAGTACGAAATTTTCAAAATATATGAAACAGCTGTTTTTTTCTTGACTTCAGGGTTGGTCCCATAATAAAAGTTGGTTAGTTTAATGGTCTGAAGCAACAGTTTTCTCAACTTGCATTGTTTCATAACTCCTTGTAATAATTTCACCTAAATAATTTCACGGAACACTCATATATGTAAAAGTGCAGTAAAGCACACTTGACGCACCAAACTCTCTGCTTCAAAAAAGAAACAGAAAATGGTATTCAGATTCTATCAAACGGGGAAAAACTTTCGTGTAACTACAATTAAAATAGGCGCTATTTTACCTTAAAAATAATTGTAAATGTAAATGACTTACCATGAAAATAATGTTCACTATACACAGTATACAAAAAGGTATTCACATTAAAAATCCGTCCGTCCATAAAAATAACACCAACTTCCACTTCCCCCATATTGGTCCAGGCTTCTGTTAAAGGAAAATGCCATCTTCCATTCTGCGAGGCAATTCGTAAGAGGAGGAATATTGGATATGCGAATCATTACTATCGTGGCTACTAGGTGATAGAGTTCTCGCCTGGGTACAGTATCACAGCCTTGCCTATTCCTGCCATGATATTGTGAGTTGACGTCACTATCCTGTTTCGATTTGGAGGGTAAAGAAGCCGATAAACTTATGCATATCCCGCCAGATAGCCACACCATAAAAATCTTTGGTATATAGCCGATAGTTGTCTCTTTACATCAGGAAAGCCATCTTTTAGTTTGCTCTCTTATGATGTAGAAAAACTAAATGTTAGCATATTATATAATATACAGACTGACTGGTGAGTTTGATACTTCTGGAAAGTACTCGGTACTCGATTCTCGTTAAAATAAAATAATAAAATTAGGAGCTTAGTTTTTGACAATATTTCTCTAAAAATAAGTCAAATGTGAATATTATAGTCTCTCCGCGATACGCGCTAGGCGACATCAAGGACACGCCGTCGCCACCCCCGCTATTCTATGTTGATAGCACGCTGCGTCCGCGCGGTGTCCAAGTATGAGCAGGTAAATAGGATTCTCGGTGTACTGTTTACTAAGTTTACAAAGTAGTAATTTAATATTTACTTTTAATGGTATTTTTTCTCATCATATATGATCGCCAACTATCACGTCCTTAAATATTGAAGGTAACTCACCAGGCAGTCTGTATATAAAATCAACTTACCATAAAGTCATAGTAGCATATGGCAGCCAACAACATGCAAATACTGTTACAATAGTAACAGTCATTCGTAAAGTCCGACGTCTAGCTCGCGCGAGTGGTCTCTGATCTGATCGTCTTAACTGTATGCGACCACTATTCGTTGGTGTCAATTTTGCTGTAACATAAATAAATGTAGCACCTCTGTGGTCTAATAGTCCGATGTCGGTGTTGTTTACGTGAGGTCCCGGTTTCGATTTCCGGGTCGGACAATTTAAAAATGTGTTTTTCAATTTTCTGATAATAACAACGTTGCCCGGGATTGAAAATTGCCCGGTTGGCGATAGGCTTGCCACCTATCACATTGTGGGACCAAGTATCTTCGGCTAGTCGTAGGCGCACTTGTAGTGCAGTACCTCTGCCTACCTTTTTAGAATACGGGTGTGAAGATACTTTATAAATAAATACGTTCTCCGAAACAATTAGCAGAAGTGAAATTAGTACATGCCCTATTAGCAAACGGTACTAATTCCCATGATTAAAATGCCACACTGGACAAATAAAGGAAAATATTAATACCACTAAAAAGTTAATTGCAACTCACAGATTAAACTGGATACGCCTTCCAAGGCAATTGCTTAGGTTATCAACGTCGCTTGCATTTACACGGAGAAATACAGAGTTGTAATACTTACCGATAAAATAAAATCAATCCCAACGTATTTCTTAAGCCTTAACTTTTCATTCGACACGATAAAATATCACAATATGGCATATTTCTATATTTACGATTTAATATATCTAAAAGCGTTTGATATTTACATACATTTGCTCATATGAGCGGCTACGCATTTTGCGCCCAACACCATATCTATTAGTATTTGTGTGGTCTGTCTAACTTATAAAATAATTTAAAAATTAAATCGACTTAATATATTGACCGCTTCGTTGGTCGAGTGGTTAGCGACCCTGACTCGATTGCGTAAATCGACGGGGCTCGGGTTCGATCACCGACAGGGACAAGCATTTGTGTGATGGGCATAGATTTTTGTATTTCTGGGTTTGTGTGTTTATTATGTATGTAACACTATTTATATATTTACTAGGTGGTAGAGTTCTGCATCGGCTTGACCGGATCTGGTACCACCGCTTACCTATTCCTGCCGTAATAGCGTCAGTGCTAGTCACTGTCGTGTTCCGGTTTGGAGGGTAAGGTAGCCGGTAAACTTATGCATGTAGCATTAGACCTCGCCACAAGATAGCAACGCACCATTAACATCTTTGGTGTCTATAGGCGATGGTTGACTCTTTCCATCAGGAGACCCATCTGCTTGTTTGCTATCTTAAAAAAAAGTAAAGTAAGTTGCTATCTTATGATATAAAAAAAATTCTATATTGTATTTGTATCGTTGACTAACACCCATAACACAAGCAAATAATTTGCTTACTTTGGATTTAGATCAATGAGTGTAATTTGTCCCATAAATATTTATTTATTTATTTATTAAATACACCCATATCTCAAAACCTACTGAACTGGTCTTGATAAAACTTGGACTGTTCCCTAAGTTGGGATATATTACCTTTATTTTATTTAAATAATAAAAAAAGATCTCCGTATGGCTTTTAGCTCCTGATAAATTTCTGACAAACTTACAAACACATGTGCACTTACGAAATTTAGTACACGTGTTTGGACGTTGATACTCAAATATTATGCAATTCCAACAATATTACATACATGTATGTCACACTGGTTACCTCCGTTTTTTCGTAGGTTAAAAGAAAGATAATTGTGCTTTCTTTATACCTTGTAACTTTCCGACGATTGCAAGCAATAAGATGATAAAGTTTTTCTCAATTGGATGAACGGTATGGTAAATGCGAACACAGAAATATTGATTTTTATATGCATGCATAAAGCCATCAAATATTCATTTACCTCCATTATCCTTTGAGTTTCTGTGAATCTCGAAGAATATACAAATATAGCAAACTGTTATTACTACTAATGGCAAAAAATACATTGCCACCAAACACATCACGTTGTAGGCTAACTCGTAATGTTGGCTGGGAAAGGCGTCGAAAGAAACACATTGTTGGAATTCCGGCACCACGGGATGACTCAGGACTCGAAACACGAGACTCTGGAACAATATTGATGTTTAGATTTATTACAATGACATTTTATTAATAGACATGTCATACGCTAATATCACTGAGATTTGAAAGAGCGCGAGCATTACTATTATTTAAGCCTATGTAAGACGTATTCAGTGTGTAAAAAGACCCAATCCGACCCAAAATAAACAAAATAAAAGTATTTCAATAACATTAATTATCAAAATAAAAGTATGTCGATAACATCATTAATCAAAGAAAAAAATCTTATATAGTGTATATAATAAATAATGTATTTTCACGCCTATATTCCCGAAGAAATAAGCAGAGGTACAAGAAATGCACACACGACTAGGGGAAGATACTGTCCCATAATGTGATAGGTGGCAAGCCTATCGCCAACCGGGCATTTATCCAGTCCCAGGCAAAGTTAATTTTATCAGAAAACTGAAAAAACACAATATTTTGAATTGCCCGACCCGGAAATCGAAACTGAGACCTCATACATTCAACACTAAAATTCCATTTATAAAAATGAAAATATTGTGGTCGTTTTAAATTCTTGTATTTAGCCTTCATTTTCTCTAAAATATAGCGAATATTTCAGGCTGTACAACATCTCGTATAGCGTTTGTTTCTGTCGCCATTTTTTATTCGGCATTTTGTAAGCTCACACAAAGAGCAGAAAATACAACCGCTCACAATGACGTGCACCCTCAAGGTTGAGCCCGTTTGGGCTGAAAACTCAGGTATATTAATTAGAAAATATTCATAAGGCCCCGTTTTTACTTTGATTAGTGTCATTATCTCATAATAACAGGTGCATAATACAGGAGCGCCACACATTTAAGCGGCTAGAACTTGTCGTGAAGCGCGGTTAATAATTATGTGCAATTTTGGTATGATTTTCGAATAATGGAATTCAGGTAATTACTTATTTTTAGAACAGAATAATCCATACTAATATAATATTATAAATGCGAAAGTAACTCTGTCTGTCTGTCTGTCTGTCTGTCTGTTACGCTTTCACGGCCAAACCACTGAACCGATTTGGATAAAATTTGGTACAAATATAGTTTGAGACCCAAGAAAGGACATAGGGTAGTTTTTATCCCGGAAATCCCACGGGAACGGGAACTATGCGGGTTTTTATTTTAGAACTTTTTCCACGCGAACGAAGTCGCGGGCACGGCTAGTAATAAATAAATAAATATTAACGGGACAAATTACACTTATTGATCTAACCCCAAAGTAAGCAAATTATTTGCTCGTGTTATGGCTGTTAGTCGACGATGCTAGTACATAGAAATACATATATAAATACTTTTACATACATAATAAACACCCAAACCCGGAAATACAAACATTTATGCTCGTCACACAAATGCTTGTCCCCGTCGGGGACCGAACCCGAACCCCGTTGATTGCGTAGTCAGAGTCGCTAACCACTCGACCATCGGGGAGGTCAGGATACTTAAGGCGAGGCATCGTGACAAACGGGAAAAAACTGGTTGGTTAAATCACGTTTTTTTGTATGGATTGTTAAATAACAATTTTACAAAAATTACACGATATACCTGAAGATATTATAAAGAATATGCCAACTCATTATATGATAGAATGTACTTTACTTGATCATATAAAATTCCGAAAACAGGCTAAAAAAATCTCTAAAACAAATAATTTGTTAATAATATTTCTAATCTTCCACATGATTTTATATGGTGATATTTATTTGTAAATACAAAAAAAATGTGCTAAATTTTAGTTTTCAGCTGATGTCCTATATTTATTTATCCGAAAATTAACACGTTTCCCAGCGGTTTCAGAACATACCGCACCACCTATTTTCTATAGAATTGACGCGCGTCGAAATACCTGGTCTTAACTTTAATATTAATAAATAATAGTTTAAAAAAACTAAAAAACTCGCTTTTTATAGAAAACTGAACTAAAAAATAGAAAATAAATTTTAATAAATTTAATCTAAGAATAGTGTTAAAAATTTCAATAAATATAAATTAATAATAGTGTGAATAAAAAAATATTTTATTTTAAAAAAAGTGTGGGGTGCATGGTGTCAATAGTTATAAATATTTTATTGACAGATATGAGTAGAGTGATTATCATTTCGATAATATCTTAAAAAGCACCCCACGCTTTTTAAAAATAAAATATTTTTTTATTCACACTATTATTAATTTATATTTATTGAAATTTTTAACACTATTTTTAATTTAAATTTATTAAAATTTATTTTCTATTTTTTAGTTCGGTTTTCTATAAAAAGCGTGTTTTTTAGTTTTTTAAACTATTATTTATTTTCTACTTTTTAGTTTGGTTTATTTATAATAGCTTGTTTTTTTAATTTTAAACTATTGCACGACTCATGATGCGAAGCATCAGAGAGTGCTTCGATCAAAAAATTTTTTTCGCCTTATTTTGGCAACTATTTTTAATATTATAGCCTTGTTAGTTAACGGAATCAAGATATTTTGCATACTATTGTCTTTATGTTGTGTTGTATTTGTACAATTATTGATTTTTATTTATGAAAATTTTTTACACTATTTTTAATTCCAATTTATTAAAATTTATTTTCTATTTTTTAGTTTGGTTTTTTATAAAAAAAGTATTTATTTTTTACTTTTTACTTTGGTTTATTTATAAAAGCGCGATTTTTTTTATTTTTTAGTTAAAACTATTATTTGTTTTGTAGAATTAAAATTCTCCTAAGTATTCAAAAATTTGTCAATATTAGAGAAATCGGCTAAAGATAATTATTGGAAATTAAAATTAACATCAAGTCCTGTCTTATCGACTGTAGAGAAAAATTATAGATGAAAATTATATAAATTAACAAAAATCATATTTTGCAAATTGAAAAATGGAATAACTTTATCAAATTAGTGTATTGTCATCGGTCCTCGATAAATCTACAAAGTTTGAACGAAATCTGGCCGTTTAAAGTGGGTCAAAATCGCGCCCAAAGAAGTCGGTTACAAACAAACATACAAATATACAAACATACAGGTGAAGCTAATAAAAAGCGTGTAAAAAAAATAGTATACTTCCTTTCTGTACCTAATACCTATGTAGGGGTAAACTTTTTGACGCCGCTTAGAAATTAAATCTAAAAACCCTTACGTGTATGTTTCTTTATTTAACTAAATTAAAGTGCGTTAATACATTTCCAATTATTTTGATAGTTAATCAACAATTACTTTTTTCAAACAAACTTTAACATTTCTTTTTACACCGTTAAGCAATGCTGTTAAGGGATAAAATTTAAAAAAGACAAATATATATTTTTTTAAATTGTATTGAATAACATACATACTAAATTTCAAGCAATTTTGATAACAAATAAATATTTTAAAATCAAACTTTACACCCCTTTTTATGCCTATAAAGGCTAAAATTCAAATATATATTACATTTCAAGCATATATGGTAAAAAAATTCATAGCAAATTTTACACCCCCTTTTGCTCTGTAAGGACTAAAATTGAAAAAACCTTAAATTTGTGTTTTTTTAATTATATTGAAGAGTTGAAATATTAAATTACAAGTATTTTAAAAACCAATTTATTTTTAATTCAAAAACATCCCCTTCCCATTTATAAGAGATAAAATATAAAAATATTCTTAAATACTTGTTTCTTTATTTGCATTTTAGAGCATAAATACTAAATTTTAAGTAATTTCCATTTTAACCATTTTTTTCATACCAACTTGAGGTGTTGAGGGATGACATTACAAAATACTTAAAGACATGTTTTATTTTTTTATATTTAGAAGGTAAACTATAATAATTTATATTAAAGACTATATGCTCTGTAAAGTAAACATCTTATTCCATTCATTTCAAATTAAAAATTACAGTTTCATACAATATTTCATTCGCCCTGTAAAGGTTTCTCCCTTTAGAGGATGTATTTTGAAAACCCTTTCTTTAATGAAGCCTACATTATACAATCGATATCTTATCAAAATTTCGAATTTCTATCACTAATGGTTTAATCTGGGCGTTGATATGTAACGACTGAATGTGAAGCTGCGACCTTGTCTGAGACTTGCATACTCTAAACGACTGAGCTAGTCAATCTCGTGCTACGGAAAATTTCAAAAACTTATCTTTGTCAAGTTTTGAAATTTTCCCTAGCACGAGAAAAGTGCTACAGCACATATTATATAGTTGATATCTCTCTATACATTACCTTTTATTATTAGAACAGAATACATAACTTTAATATTAAAAATAGTAGTATATTACCTTACTATGCTCCTATAAAGTTAGCCATTCTTTCAAAGTAACATATCTGAAAATATTTTTGTGCACAAAAAATATTAAATGACTAACATATTTTGCTCTTTAACCATCGTTCAGCTTAATATGAGGTTATAATTCAACATAAACTGTCAGTTCTAACGTTTTTGCTTGCGGCGGAAATTTATAACAAAACCTAACTTTGTGAAATTTATTATTACTAAAAGCCTACTTACATTAAGCATAATTGCTAGGAATGATCCATGGGTTCTCAATTCTCATTTATTATATTTTATACATGTTGGTCTAGGTCCAAACCTTTAAGAAGATCAGATAGTAGAAAACTTGGCTCTTCTTAAAAACTGTAACGGCAGAAAGTGCCCTCAGGATTGCCCTCGGGCATACTTCTAAACGTGCAGGCAGTAGATACAAGCAAGAGCAAAGAATATACGACAAGACAATACCAAGCAGATTATCAGATCTGATGCAGATGGGTCTCCTGATGGAAAGAGTCAACCGTCGCTTATAGACACCAAAGGTGTTCATGGTGCGTTGCTATCTTGTGGCGAGGTCTAATATGCATATGCATGCAATGCATAAGTTTACCGGCTACCTTACCCTCTAAACCGGATAGTGACTAACACTGACGCTGTTGCGGCAGGAATAGGTAAGACGGTGGTACCAGACCCGGTCGAGCCGATGCAGAACTCTACCACCTAATAGTCACGATGGTAGTAACGCGCATAGTCACTCGGTCGCCTTTTACGACCTGCCTGGCAGAACGGCAGTTGGCCTATTCTTCAAAGGAGCCCGGGACCAACACGGGGTGTATCTCTCAACGACAGAGCAAGATAAACAAAAGGCGCTTCGAATTTGATTTCAGTTTGTAATTCAAATTTAAAGTAAATGACAAAATCACTTTAACCGACAACTTAAGTTTTACACTTCCTATGAGACTTGCTATCGCCAATGGCTACCACGGAGATGATCGGACCTCTACTCGACTGCTCGTCCCACTCCGCTTTAGCGCACAGACTACTTACGTTCCTCCTAAACTCTATATAACGCCGATAGATAGCGCTGGCCGTCCAATATCGACCGCCTCATTGGTTCAGTGGTTAGCGACCCTGGCTACGCAATCGACGGGGCTCGGGTTCGATCCCCGACGGGGACAAGCATTTGTGTGATGATGATGATGGCGTCTATTATATTGTAGTATACATATATATATATATATATATATATATATATATATATATATATATATATATATATATATATATATATATATATATATATATATATAGGTTTCACTTCGACTTATATTAATGGTCAAGTATTTCACTTTACCGGGTTAGCTGTAAGAAATCTCTTTTTTAGAGATAAGCTCACCTTTTGTACCTTTTTAAAAATACTGCTTGCTGTAATTTTGTGTGTTGTTCTATTGTGTACAATAAAGTATTAAAATAAATAAATAAAAAAAACTTTTAATACCTAACCTAAATCTACCTATGACAATATTATAATACCGAATTATACCACAAACCTAAATAAATTATATCTATTAGGATATCCTACTACAATATACTAAAAATATTTAAACACATCTATTAATGAAACCTAAAGTACTTCAGCAATATAAAGACAGGCACTTAAATTATTTACAGCGTTAGGTATCTACTAGAAATTAAAACAAAAAAATATATATAACTACTGTGAAACATTAAATGATATTAACCTCTTGAGATGAGTACGTGTTGCTCAAAAAAAAAAGTTTCTTTTATAACTACATTAGTTTGTTCGAAAGGTGTGTTACTAATAGGTATTTTTAATCTTACGTGATTTACTTAAATTTTTTACTTAAATTTTTATAATAAAAATATTGTATATAAATAACTAAGATGATTATGCAAATATTATTGTTTTATAAAATACTAGAGGCCCGGCCGACTATGTAGAGAATTTTGATAAAGTAACTTATAAAGAAAGGTTAAATAATTTCTAAAGTAAATATGTGCCAGCGAAGCCGAATACTAGCGGCCCGCCCGACTTTGTAGAGATTTTCAATAAAGTAGGTTAGTATAGCCAGTTTCTTTATAAACTGGCTTAAAGAATCTGCTTGATTGCTCAAACCCGTCAATATAATACTTATATTTTAATTAGAAAAAATAAATTAGTAAAACATCTGCATTTACAGTGTAAATTTACAATAAACAAAAACTACCACAAATATTGCACTAAGTAGGCTAACAACATCCAATTAAGATACTCTTTAACTAATTAAGAAAAAAAAGTATCTTATGCGACAGAGCCCAATGCTACAATAATCTACCGAAAAAAATAAAGAAACTCAAACTTTAAACAACTTTTACATTAAAAAGGCTTTTCAAAATCTACATCTTATAAAAAAAAATTTCGCTAACATATTGTTCTGCTACTGCATATTTTGGAAACGATGATCAAGTTTGATCTTTCGAATTCAAAGCAATTTTTTAAATTTTATTTTATATTTTTAATTAACTCTTAAGTATTGCCTTAACTACATAATATCGAAGTAATGTCAAAAAACAATTTTTTCAAAATTTTTTGATTGAAAAAACCTAAATAAACAGACTGATTTTGATCCTATGTACAGTATTTGACGCAGTTTGTTTGGCGAAAAAAGCTAATTAGATTTTTAAACCAATCGGTATATTAGCCGGAAAATTATTTCAAAAATATTAAGTACGTTTGCTGTAAACAACAATACAACAATATTAATATTTAAAGCTGTAAGTAAGTTTTGAAAACTTGATTCGATTTTGATTTTTGAAACTAAATTTGATGAAGGTTTTAAGTACTAAAATATTGTAAAAAGACGTAACGGTTAAAAATCTCGGAGTTATGCCGAAATAAAACTTTTTTAAAATTTTTCGTCAACGATAACTCCCTAATGGATAAACCAATTTCGATACAGTTTACGCATTAGCCGCAATTTTTGAGGAATAAAGCCGATTAGATTTTGTATGCAATCGGTCCATTAATCTGGAAGTTATATTAAAAAATACTGTTTGCCCAAAAATTTTTTTTGAGATTCTTGCAAAATTTCCCAAAATCTAGCGGATCGAATTGATTCGAATTTTCAGGTAGTCTAAGTTGAGTGGAATCCAATCATATGCCAGCAACCACATTTCGATCGGTTAAGCTGTTCAAAAGTTGTGAGATGTTTACATACATACACACATACAAACATACATACGTCATCGTGAAAATAATCGGAAAAGTTTCCTGTGACCTCTAAACTCGATTTTCGAAAATCAATGCAAAATCAGTAACTTCCTTATCTATATACGCAAGAAGTTAAAAATCACTATATAATATCTTTTACTGATATCACCTATATATTATATTCTACATGTAACTGTAAATACCCTGATGATGCTTGTGTAAGCAATACCTGTTGGAAATAAATTATAATTGCCTTATTGTGAAACAGTAAAAATATATAAGTGATAAAATGCATATTAAAACTTCATTATGTGCTGGAATGAAAAACTTTATTACATTGGGGCGGAAAATTCCGCCCACTTGATTACCGTTGTATAAACCTTATTTAGCTTATATTGCATGAGTGTATGAAAAATCTGTAAGCCGGTTGACCCTACAGACTATACTTGACACTCCCCGCTAAATTAAGATATTTCCAGCTCAAAGTACCAAAACCTATACCTATCATTGATATAAAAAACAGCATAGATTTTTGATTTCGAAGAGGTCAAAAATCTTAAGTTTGTAAAAATTATACTTAAATAGTAATTTTATATTCGAGAAGATGTATATTTTTTCAAAATAATTATCAATTTTGATCTTTCGAAAGACATTCAATGCAATTTTTGAGTTCTAAATTATTTTATAAGTCACAAAATCGATAGGTCAAAATATGTCGAAGAAATGTAATAAAAACTTTCTTCGAAAATTTTCGTCATTGATAAATCCCGGACGAAACAACTGATTTCAATTTAATTAAGGTATTTGACGAAGTTTTTTAATTAGAAAAGCTGACTAGAAATTTAAATAAATATATATGTTAGCCTGAAAGCTATTTTAAACATAATAAGTAAGTTTATTGTATTACAACGTAATTTTGATATTTGAAAACTAACCTAACTTAACCTAACTTTTAATAATTAAATTCAATTTTAATTTTTGAAACGGCATTCCACGTAGTTTTTTAGTATTAAAATATCGTAGATCAAAAAATAATTGGTCAAAAAATTTCGAAGTTATGTCAAAAAACGCATTTTTTTTAAATTTTGTTAACGCTAACTCCCGTACGGATAAACCGATTTTGATGCAATTTATGCATTGCACGCAGTTTTTTAAGAAAAAGAGCCGATTGGATTGTGTACTCGATCGATGTATACGCCCCGTTGGTCGAATGGTGGATCCTGACTACGCAATCGACGGGGCCCGGGCTCGATCCCCGACGGGGACAAGCATTTGTGTGATGAGTATAAATGTTTGTATTTCCGGGTTTAGGTATTTATTATGTATGTAAAAGTATTTATGTGTATTTCTATGTATTAATTTCGTTCACTGACACCCATAACACAAGCAAATAATTCGCTTACTTTGGGGTTAAATCAATAAGTGTAATTTGTCCCGTGAATATGTATTTATTATTTATTTATATTTATATAAATCTGGAAGTTATATTAAAAATACTATATAAGAAAAATATTTTTCGTTTTTTTTTTAAATTTATCCAACTTTTCTTGACCAAATTAATTCAAATCGAATGCCACCATGTGGCTGGACTGATCGAAATGCCATCGCGTTTCAATCAGTCCAGCCACAGAATACTTAGAGACTAATTCCAGAAGTCAATGTTACATACAAGTAATATACGAGCATAGCACACATAGACACCTCTCACGGACTCGATATCTCGGACTGGTGTGGAACAAACTACCCGAACCATTCCGAGACATCGCATCCGTGAGAGGTGTCTATGTGTGCGTTGCTCGAATATCACATGTATGTAGATTGACTACTGTTAGTCTCCAGTATACTGTGGTCCAGCCACCGACCACACAGCCTATAGACGGCTAATGTTTGATTTTCCGTATTGAATGCATTCTGGCAACTAGCTGAGGTAAGACGAAGTGGGGTTGCAACGCCGTAATTGGCTAAATCAAGGCTACAGTGAAAGATAGTAATGTACAGAGCATCTGATTGGTCGACACTGATTACCCAATCACTACTCATTGGCGCGTGGACATTTACATCGGAACTATAAGTCAGATGTGTTGACACAAGTCATTCGCCTATTATTAGGTGTCTATGGGCTGTGTTGTCGGTAACACATGCCTAATATTCACTCGTATTATTTTATTGAAACTGCAAAGTATCTAATTGATACATCTTTGTATTCTAACCATTTATTTACTTTTAGGTTAAATTTTTAGCTAAAATAATAGAAGCAGGTACCAATAGTTTTTTATAATGGACTAGGTTAATCGCGATTTCGATTACTTCCTTTTTCTCAATCAGTTAAAAAGTAGCCTTTGTCACTCCTGAATAGTGTATCTTTTTTATGTCGTAAGATAGCAAACAAGCAGATGGATCTCCTAATGGAAAAAGTCAACTATCGCCTATAGACACCAAAGATGTTAATGGTGCGTTTCTATCTTGTGGCGAGGTCTAATGCCACATGCATAAGTTAACCGGCTACCTTACTCTCAAAAGCGAAACACGACAGTGACAAGCTCAGCGCTTGCGCTATTGCGGCAGGAATGGGTAAAGCGGTGGTAACACACCCGGGCGAAACAATGCAGAACTCTACCACATAGTAGCCACGATGGTAGTGACTCGCGTAGCCAATCAGTCGCCTTTTACGACCTGCCTGGCAGAACGACAGTTGGCCGGCTTATTCTACAAAGAAGCCCGGGACCAACACGGGAGAAACTAATTTATATTTTTGAATTGTAAATTTCAAATAAGTTTAGTATACCTAAACTTATTACTGTTTGCTATGTTAATTGGGTAAATTGCTTAGTTAATATGCTATTTTTTCCATAAATGATTCTTGTAATCTTCTGAGCATTGATATAAAAAACCCTAGATGCACAGTCCCGAACAAAACTGACACTCAAAAGTGTCCCTAATTTCTTTTAAGTAGTTATAGATATGGCAAAAACATATGTCTTTGCATATCCAACCTTGCGTGCACGACTTATAGTTGTTTTTACAAAGCAATGTACGAAAAGAAATAAAATTGACAGTGTCGCGACCGACGCGATTCTATTTGAAATGAGTGCACAATTTAAAATTGTGCACTCATTTTTGGAGGACGTTTTTGATACACTGATTGTGTATCTTGGGTTTTTTTATATCAATGCTTCTGAGAAATAAAAATATAAACCGTAAAATGAGTCGCCACCATTATCGCCACAGTAAAATAATTGAATTAGTTTTAGCTCAAAGTAAATTTATGGACGATAATGCCGGTTAGTAAATAATCATTATTAGATAACTATTTCTTTATCCACTGTTTTACTGTTTTTCGCCTTTAAGGTTTATATTAGATTACACTATCTGGGTTAAAGAATAGAAAAACTAGTCTAGTCTAGTAGGATGTTTTATTGCAAACTGAGTAATTTTAACATAATACAACATTTATATTCAGTCAAGTAAGTTAGTAATAATCGAAGCATATTAACTAATATATTTCATTTTTATGTGTTGTTTTAATTATAACAACCTAGGTTTTGGTGGGCGGGACTCATTTAAACCTACGTTTTGTATAAGTAAGTTACATCTCTCTCTCTCAAAATTTGGGGAGAATTAATCTTTATTAACAGGTAATTTACATAACTAATTATTAGATTGTTTTGTAACTTTACCGTTACATTTTAAGCCATGAAATTTTTCCTGTGGAAAAATTATCGTAATTTAACAAGTACTATGATGTACAAGTAGATGAAAAGAATAATGACCGCCCCGTCGAGTGGTTAGCGGCCCTGACTACGCAAGTAACGGGGCTCGGGTTCGATCCCCGACGGGGACAAGTAGTTCTAGTATTTATATACGTATTTCTATGTATTAGTATCGTTGACTAACACCCATAACACAAGCAAATAATTTGCTTACTTTAGGGTCAGATCAGTAAGTGTAATTTGTCCCGTGAATTTTTATTTATTTATATTTATTTATTATACTCTCCTAAGCACTCCGGGCTAGTCGACATCAAAGAAACGCCGCCGTCACCCCCCGCTCTCAACCTCACTACCTGTGTGACACGTCGTGCGTCCACACGGTGTCCAAGTATGGCGTAGGTAAATATGGCATTCTCGGTGTACTGTTTACTAAGTTTACTAAGAAGAAGAAGAACTATCACGTCCTTAAATATTGAAGGTAACTCAACGGTCAGTCTACATATTTATATTCCTGTTAATCTTAAATAATTAGCCTTAAATAAATTTCGCAAAAAGTTTGACTTGCTTTTAGATAAACACAATATAATAATATTAGTAGAGATTTTTTTTTGTTGATAAAATCAAATGTTAATAAATAAAACTTATATTATTAAATCTATAATATATTTATCTATACATATAATAAAATCGTAGGAAAGTCAAATTGTACATTGACTATTTTTTTAAAAGAATACTTGGGGCGTGACCTACAATCGATATCGAAGCCAAAAATAGTTTTTAGAATTTTTGTCTGTATGTCTGTTTGTCTGTATGTATTCTTCAAGTTTTGTATGAATATTACTAACAGGTCGGGTCAATATATAGGCTATCACCTACGGGGGAGGAGTAGTGCGGAGTAAACGAAGTCCGCGCGGACGAAGTCGCAGGCAACAGTATATCACTGTATTATTAATAGCTCCACATATACATTTCTTATACAATTTGTAACATGAAATAATTTTGTAAAATTGCAATAGCTATGTATTAGAAATTATTTAGAATAGAGAAAAAGGGACAAGCCTGCTGAGTTTCCAGTGTATATCTCCGGATCTTCCAGTGTAAGTCAGAATGCTTCCACATTCCGATCCCTTAGGTTACTATCTACGTATACAAATTTTTAGAATTATTTAAAAACGTCGATTCGCATGACATTTTTTTTAATATTTGCAATTTTGAATATCCTGGTATCTTTGATTAATTTTAATAAATTGCAAGACCCAAATTCTTGGAAATAATTATTTTATTTACTTTACGTTACATTACGTTGCGTTACATATTACACTAGCTGAACCGGCAAACGTTATTTTTCCTTACATATTAGGAATCCATAGCGGACAAACAACGTGACACGTAATTTATATAAGACTACGGGATTGTCCTTCCACACAGCCAAAATGGCATTAAACTTTATATGGTGGTTAAGTATTCTTAAATTTTCTAATTTTCCACGCAATTTTCTTAATATTTTCTTTTATAAGAACCTTCTCCTTACAATTACAACACAACAAAAAAAATTACCGAAATTGGTCCAGCCATTCAGGCGTGATGTCGTGACCAAGGAAAAAAGGGATTGATTTTTATATATATATAGATTATCATTTCGTTACGTTTTGTTGAATTTCATCCGTCTACCCTTTTAGAAATATGATAAGTGAAAGGGGTACGTATTTATTTAAATGTCTAAAATTAAAAAACCTAGCGTTAAAACACCTACGTTCAAAATACCTAAGATCAAAATACCTAATGGTTTTCACTTAAATTCAAAATACCTAAAGTTTAAAATATCGAATGGTTATATTACTAAAGTTCACAAAGCTAAAACTTGAAATACCTATGAACAAAGTTCCTAAAATTAGTTTACCTAACAGTTATTTGACCAAAATGAAAAATACCGACGTTTTTTACTGCTGTTTAACGATATATATTAGTCGGATTGCGTGTGTTTCGGCGCTGAGGGAAGTGCAACCCTGCCGCCTACTCTAGTGGTAGGACAAACAAGACCACGTGCAAGTTGGGGTGCTCTGATTCGGGTCTGTCATCAACTTACAGTTTATCGTAAATATTTACGCGCCTAAACTAAAAATATATGATTTAAAAAATACTTTGCATCTCCGGCAAAAACAAACTAACGGGGGGTTATCTGAAGATCTCTAGAACCCCCACAGCTCCAGATTTCCTCTATCGATGCGGCAAGTTTTTAAACCCAACCTCAAACAAATAGCTAGCAATTGACGCAAAATTTTAGGTATTTCAACCATTCGGTATATAAAATGTGTGTGAATCTAACTTTGGTGTTATAGCTATAAACATTTTAAACATTAGATATTTAGTCCAATCGGTATAACTTAGGTATTACTTATGTCGGTGTTATTTGCTTAGGTATTTTAAAATATTAGTTATTTTGATTTTAGGTATTTTGAACGTAGGTGTTTTAACGTTAGATTTTGTAGTTTTAGACATTTAAATACGTACCCATGGGAAAGATGTCTGTTTAAGGAATCTTCGGCAATATGTCATTGTTTTTTAAAGTTCAGATATTGCCATTCCTTAAACTGGATTACTGGGGTGGTTTAAATTAATAGACAATTAGTTTCTGTCACACTTACATTTTCAAAAGTAATTCAGCCTTACTAAAAACACTTAGTTTTAAAAACTGTAACTTCCGCAGCTTGCTTAAGGATGTATTTTAATCAACTAAGGACACAAAAAATGTTGAAATGTGGGCCACTCCTCGTATCGAACACCAAGAGTCGGTAGCTGGATGTGCGGTACTTTTACTTGTGGTGACATGTTTTTAATTAACTTGCGTTTTCCGTAATTAGCTAGCGTATTTTTTCAAGCAGTTGAGTAGTTGTTGAGTAGAACTCATAATTGATTATTGCACAAATAATTTTTTGCGATGATTTTTCCGTATTGATGTACCACAGTCCATGCTTGATATTATTTCAATAGAATATAATACAATAGGATCGGAGAGCAGTCTTTTGTATTCGTTTCACTGCGATCGCTTGGCTCATATCACTTACAGTTAAATCTGATCCGGCTCGAAGGATCAAATGTGTTCACTATTAAGGTTAGGTTAGTCTGGTAGAATGTTTAATTGGGAACTAAGTGATTTTAACATAATATATTTATATTCATTCAATTAGCATAATAACAACTGACGCAAAATCTACCTGATATTTTTCATTTTTATATTTATAATTACAACACTTTTAGATATTTAATTTTCTTTACTATGCTATTCACATGAAATGTAGTTATTTTGTCGTAGGTATACATTATACAAATAATTATAGTAGCGATGTTTCGTACCCAAAATGTACAAACGGAACCCTATTACTAAGACTCCATTGTCCATCTGTCTGTCCGTCTGTCAGTCACCAGGCAGTATCTCATGAACCGTGATAGCTAGATAGTTGAAATTTTCACAAATGATGTAGATATTTCTATTGCCGCTATAACAACAAATACAAAAAACAGAAGAAAATAAAGTAAAAGTGTCTTCACATCGGTATTCCCGAACAGGAAGGTAGAGGTACAACAAGTGCACGCACGATTAGCTAAAGATACTTGGTGTCACAATGTTATAGGTGGCAAGCTTTTCGCCAACCGGTAATTTTCCAACCCCAGGCAACGTTGTTTTTATTAGAAAATTTAAAAATCATCTTCCACCACCATTCCCAGACCCTCGAATCATACCCAGGACATCGTGCGTCATTGTTTTATTCTTATGGTAATTCCAAAACATAAGAATACAAAATATATAAAAATCAATCCCTATTTCCTTGGTCACGACATCACGCCTGAATGGCTGGACCAATTTAAGTATTTTTTTTTATTGTGTTTGTAATTGTAAGGAGAAGGTTCTTATAAAAGAAAATATTGAGAAAATTACGCGGAAAAATAGAAAATTTAAGAATACTTAACCACCATATAAAATTTAATGCCATTTTGGGTGCGTAGAAGGACAATCCCGTAGACTTATATAAATTACGTGTTACGTTATTTGTCCGCTATGGATTCCTAATATGAATGGCAAAAAAACGTTTGCCGGGTCGTTGGTATCTGGTATCGTATGGTGCGTTGCTATCTTGTGGCGAGGTCTTATGCCACATGCATAAGTTTACCGGCTACCTTACCCTACAAACTGGAACACGACAGCGACAAGCTCTGACGCTATTGCGGCAGGAATAGGCAAGACGGTCGTAATAGACCCGGGCGAGACAATGCAGAAATCTACCACTTAGTAGCCACGATGGTAGTGACTTACATAGCCAATCGGTCGCCTTTTACGACCTGGCTGGCAGAATGGCAGTTGGTCTATTCTTCAAAGGAGCCCGGAACCAACACGGGGGTTATTACTTTATAAATTAAATATTAATGTACAAAATTCAATTGTATGCCTGATTTACCTCGCCATTTCATAAAGTTTATGGCGTGAAATGTCATTGTAGCTCTCAAAAGGTAAGAAAATACACATATAACATGTATATTATATACAAGTGTAGATTTCATCTTGATAAAATAAATCTCGCTCTAGGACTTTGTTTGCTCTAGGACTTTGCTCTAGGACACGATTGCATAAGAATTTTTGAATCTTTGTAAAGTGATCTCTTAAATCTCCTATAAAGTGGCAAGAAATGATTACGATGCATTGCAGGTGTTGACATGTATACTATTTTGTTTATCTGTTATTAAGTTTAGATAAGTCTATGAATAAACTTACAATCACATTCCCGCTAGTATTTTTTAAATATGCTTAACTTAACCTACGAATAGATAACATAATCAGGAAGCAGACATCAGAAGTACCTACTTTATTTAATAAAGATTATTACAAATTATTTTGAAACGTCAACATATTTTTAAAACTATAATAGTTGGGTTTTTGTTAGTATAATAATTGCTTTTTAACTTTCTTTTCTATTCTTAAAGGAGATCGCCTCTGTGGTCTAGTGGTCCGGTGTCGGAGTTGACCACATGAGGTCCCGGGTTCGATTCCTGGGTCGGGCAATTCAAAAATGTGTTTTTTCAGTTTTCTGATAAAAACAACGTTGCCTGGGATTGGAAAGTGTCCAGTTGGCGATAGGCTGGCCACCTATCACATTGTGGGACCAAGTATCTTCGGCTAATCGTGGGTGCACTTGTTGTACCTCTGCCTACCCTTTCGGGGATACGGGCGTAAAGATACTTTTTTTTTCTTAAAGGATATCTTTGAAATCTCTGGTGTCGTACTAATATATAATATATACTTTTGGTTTCAGTAATAAAAGAACATACACAAGGAATGTTTCCTGCCATTCTATTCCAAGACGGAACCAACGGAGCATTTCTTATCTTTTAATCTTCGTCACGTTGGTTCCCTCTAGGAGAGACAGAGTGAACCTAACATAGTCTTCACTGTGATTTTCAGCCATACAAATTTAAATTAGGCTTAAGTTTTTAAGTTTCGTACCGTCGAATACAAATTACAAACGAAGGTTTTCCTTGTCAATAACTTATTACTAGGAACCTATAGTCCCTATGTGACCATTTAATATTGCGCTCTATAGTTTTAATTGAGTTTGCGACATATAACTCGATGAAACCATCAACAGGCACATATTTAGATCATATCTTTTAGTTAATAACAAATTTTGAACGCCCCCCTTGGTCGAGTGTAAGCAAAGGTTGCTTTTACTAGCAATCTATGGGACTCAAGGTCGATACAGGGAATGTAAAAAAATATGTGACGAGCATACATTTATTTTATTTAAATAGATACTAAATAATTAATACTTTATTACACACATAAATTTTTCTTTTTTTGACAACTTTATAATATTTTAATACACTCGTTGAATTTTCACCACAGAGTTCTAAAATCTCCTTACAGCACTCGACTCGCACTTGTTTTTGAGGTGCCGTAAGCATTTGTGGCACCCATCTTGCACTGACCTTTGAAAGGTTAAGATGGTCAGAAGGATAGCGTGTATGGTATCCACGAATCAGTTAGTCATCTCTGCTAACATCTTGATTTTTATTCGGGACTCTTCGA
Source organism: Apodemia mormo (assembly GCA_036924255.1). Lineage (NCBI taxonomy): Eukaryota > Metazoa > Arthropoda > Insecta > Lepidoptera > Riodinidae > Apodemia > Apodemia mormo. Next base: position 27,670,458 of record JAUPFN010000014.1, read on the forward strand.
GTACAGATTTCTTAACTTTTATCACGTTTTCTTCAGTGATGGCGCTAACAGGCCCGCCTGGGCAAGGGTCGTCTTCAATGGTTTCCCTGTCCCTATTAAATTCACTTGACCATTTTTGAAAGGTGGATAACGACGGTTCAGAGTCTTAGTAAGCAGCGACCATCTTTTCGTGAATGGTTTTTTGGCTTTTTCCCTGCTTAGTGAGGAATTTAATAACCGCACGATGCTCAATTTTTTTCATCGCTGGAGCGTCAGTTATTCTGAACGTCTTTCACTGAGGATAATTAGAATACTAATGATCATAAATGGGTGAAATTTAAAATTATACCCTGAGATAGTGTCATTAGCAAACAATGTAATTACATTAACCATATAATTAGTAAATCACTCGATACCGAGAATACATTGAACGCCCCTCATAATATGTGTCCAATCTTATTTTGTTTTAATAAATATACATTAGAATCTATATGTTATAACGTGAGACAAATATGTGCGTTTGTGTAAATATATATGTATTTTATGTCTAAGTAAGTAGATATGCATGTATGTTTAGGTATTTATTTATGTATATGTATGTATATAAGTATTATAATATGGAATGGAATTATATGTGTCCTATAATATATATTAATTTAATGTAATCTAAGTTGCTCAGTGGCACCTTCACTGTTACACTCTGTTGGCCCAAAGTTGACTGGTGGATAATGCCAATAGGCTTTAAGTTTGCCTTTTGTACGAAAATGTATATTTTTGGTGTACAATAAAGTTTAAACAAATAAATAAAATTAATAAAAAATGAGACATCATATAAAGACAGTACAAAGGCGAGCTTATCAATAAAAATATATATTTTGCAGCTAACTAGTGAGAGACTGTCATTCATAAAAAATAATTATCAAATCATTTGGTTTTTTTTTGTTATAATTACTTGTTTAACTGTCTTTTCTAGTATTAAAAAATATTTTTGAATTTTCTGTACAGAAACTTACCTGTGGTACGCTAGAGAGGAAAGCCACAACCCATGCTATGTACAGCATATTCTTACTTCTTGTTCTGGCTACAGCTAACCGCAGTGGATAAATAACAGCGTAGAATCTGTAAATAAAAGTCTTATGTAGACAACAAAAGATAAAAAGCTGTATCTCTATCACGTCGAGAAAAGTATTTTATATCGAGGTAATTTTATAAATTTAATTTTGGAAAACTGCAGATATAATTTAATCAGAAGATACCTGCAAAACCTTAGCAATAGAAGCTTCAATTTTAAAAAACTAAATTCTTTTATGAATGTAAAATAATTAAAATTGGAAGCCTTCCAAGTAAAATAGAATTGGATCTTTATAAAATAATAAAAGTTAAAGGATCGTCAACCTTTCGCCGAAACAATACTCTGCTCAGCTGCACTTTAGCTAAAAATGTACATGTACAGGAGTCAATATCCATCATTTTCCTCAGCTTTTGAAGTAGACATGTGCTTTTTTCTATAACAGGATAAAAACAACCCGGGCTGGCACGAGTCCTCTTCGAAGAATAGACCGTCTGCCATTCTGCCAAACAGCTCATAAAAGACGAACGGTTAGCATACGTGTTACTACCATCGTCACTACTAGGTGGTAGGTTTCCACAACGTTTGCCCCGGTATATGGTACCATTGCCTTATTTATAGGTACCTGTCGCAATAGCGTCAGTCAGTCATTGTCGTGTTCCGGTTTGGAGGGTATTGTAGCCGGTAGACTTATGCATGTGGCATTGCCATCCTGCCATAAGGATAGCAATGCACCACTAAACATTTTTGGTGTCTATATGCAATGGTTTTTCTTTCCATTAGGTGAACCGTCCTACTAGGTGACAGAGCTCTGCAACGTCTCGCCTGGTTTTGGTACCAACGCCTTACATATTCCTACCACAATAGCATCATTGTGTTACTGTCGTGTTCCAGTTTGGAGGGTAAGGTAGCTAGTTAACTTTTTATAACAATTTAACAGTTATAACAATGACATATTTTAGTTAGTATTGGTTTACATTCCTGACTGCCTCGTGGTAGCCTATTCGGCTCAGACCATGAGGTCCCGGGTTCTATCCCTGGGTCGGGCAAAGTGTTATTGAGGTTTTTTCGAGGTTTTCTCGGAACCTAATCCTCTGTAGCAGCTCGGAGTCTGGCGGAGTGGTGTATTACCACTGCCGTGCCTCGGATGACCACGTTAAACTGACGGTTCCGGTTATCGCTAGAAATAGTCGATAATCGTTAACATGTCGGTAAATGCAGTGTTAAGGATCACCACTATCTCGCCAACCGACAAATTGGTGAATCGCGGTGAACTGGAACGTCTACAGAAGTTCGGTCTACTCTGCCTACCCCACAAAGGAACAGGAAGTGATGATGATACTTTTGCATTTCTGTTCTTTCTGTTTCATTCTCAACAATAAATCACTAAATTGGTGTACATACTTTTCTTACATACTTTGACTTCTGTACCTATATATTTTGTGGCTTGAGCGATTTTGATTAAATGTTTAGGCAATTTTCGGGTTAGCTGTTGGGTTACGACGCGACTGGTACAAGTTTGATAGCGATCGAATCAAGCAAAAATATTTTTATTGGCTTTTTGTGTGTAATAAATAATAAATAAATAAATATTCACGGCACAAATTACACTTACTGATCTAACCCCAAAGTAAGCAAATTATTTGCTTGTGTTATGGGTGTCAGTCAACGATACTAATACATAGAAATGCATATATAAATACTATAATATATTTAATAAACACCCAAACCCGAAAATACAAACTTCTATGCTCATCACACAAATGCTTGTCCCCGTCGGGGATCGAACCCGAGCCCCGTTGATTGCGTAGTCAGGGTCGCTAACCACTCGACCGATGGGGCGGTTATGTGAATATAGATTGTTAGTGCTATTTATTTAAAGACGGGGCTGATAGCTAGTACCTAAGAAACATCAGAAATGTCAGATGAATTTATCTCATCAGCCGCACTGTAGATGACACTTTTTGGTTGTGCATTTTAAACTAAAGTAAACTAAACATTTTTAATACATAAGTATTATAAAATATTTTGTGGGGTAATGTATAGCCTATTTGGCTTAAATCCTGAAGTCCTGTGTGCGAACTTTGGGTAGGTTTAGGTAGCCTACTAGCCTATTTGCTACGTATTGATATACATAGATTACCCGCATACAAACAACATGGGTGAGACTCCATACATCGTTTTCTATAGTTATTACCATAAAGTTTAATATATTTCGTAAAATTATATATTAACTCCTTAATTTATCCGCATTTAATACATATTTTTAAGCTTGAAGAATAATAGCTAAATAAAGTTGGAATTTAGGTTAAGTTAACGTAAACATAAAATTGTAATACATAAAATAGTGAAATTACATGCAATTGTAATATTTAAATAATGTACTCTATATTCTGGAATCTGTACGCCAAAAGGCAGATAGTGGGATCAACTATATATATAAAACCAACTTTGTATTTACCCCTATCACAGAAATAAAATTATAATTATTATTATTATTATTATATTTACGTTTAGTTCTCTTCTTAATAGTCTATGGTAAGGATTTATCTTGTCAATGCAAAATAATAAAGTATATCGTAATATGTCAAGGTCACTATGAATCATTAATCAATTAAATCGTTTTATACATTGCAAACTATCTTTTTATTCAAAAATAGTATTTTAGAACGGTTATTTAATTAATATTTTGTAAAAATCATAGACTATGTATTCTATACTTTTGCCAGTGGACTTTTAGACAAGGATGCCGCGTAAAATAACAAAACAAAATTGCTTTAAACTATTAAAAACAGGGATATTTTTTAATTGACACTATTATAATGAAGATGGTGATATACTTATAAACTTAATAATGTTTTAATGTGAGCAAAATATTTTTTTTTTAATTAAATGGTAACACTTAAATATAATAACAGAAGTCGATAAACTTAAAGTCTAAATATATTTTTTTATAATTATTCCTAGCGATATATTTTATTTGATTAATTTCAGAAACGTAGATTATTCCCGTTGTTCTAGTATTTATCACTCTAAAAGACATGTTAAAATAGTATCTTCATGCCTATATCCCCGAAGGAGTAGGCAGAGGTACAACAAGTGCACCGACGATTAGCTGAAGATACTTGGTCCCACAATGTGATAGGTGGCAAGCCGATCGCCAACCGGGTTCTTTCCAATCCCGGGTAAAAAGGTTTTTTGTAATAAAACTGAAAAAAACAATTTTTGGATTACCCGACCCGGGAATCAAACCCGGGACCTCATGTGATCACCGGACCACTAGACCACAGAGGCGACCTAAAGGTGTTAAATTAATTGTTGTTTCATTAAATTCCGTTCCGCTATTTTAGTGTGAGTACAGTAAGTTTGATTTAATCTAACTTTAAAATCTAACACACGACATTGTTTAAATTCATTATGCGTAGACAAAATCATTGTCAGATTTTTATGGAATTTACAATTCACTTAATCGTGATAATAAAGCGTTTAATTAAAATTTTAAAAAAAAATTAAAAAAAAATATATATTAAAATTACATTTGATTACTTACTTTTGTTTTTGTCTTTATAGTTTTTTTTTTAAACTAATATGTAAACTAAAAATATTGTATATTGTCTGCTGTAATAGTTTATGTAAAAATTTTTTACTACGAATAAAATAGCTTAATTTGTTATATTTTTTCCAATTAATCGAAAATTCTTGCGACATTGAGTTCCATTAAAGAACAACAATAGGTATATTATTAAAATTCTAGGTGCTCGTGGATTCAAGTAAACCGGATTGAATAGGCAATTGATTGCAAGCGATAATTATATCTCCATTGAACTGGACCTACTCTTATTTGAATGGATGGGAATATTGTTTTGGGAAAGACGTGAGGCAAGGATGTATGTTGATTGTTGCGCAATAAAGGTAGTTTTCAATAAAGCTAAATTTCAATAGAGCTAAAATAATATTTGGATTTAATGTCATTTCGAAATATGATAAGCTGTATGTACTTTTAAACTAAGGCATTTTTAAAAATATAAACGGGTCAAAAACGCGTACTTAAATAGAACTTACTTGTAAAGCTCGACGTTTCAGTCAAGTTACAATGACCATCATCGTCGCTCGTGACCACGGTCATTGTAACTTGGCCGAAACGTCGAGCTTTACAAGTAAGTTCTATATATGTACGCAACGAACTTCCCCGCCGTGTGTGCGTGTTTTTGACCCGTTTATATTTTTAAAAATGATAAGCTGTTTTGATTTGTTTCCGGTTTTGTATCCGCTAACATCACCAGCCATTTTCGCATTTTTTTCTAAAAAAGCACGGACCGCTACGTGGACACGTTTCGAGTTCGTTCCGGTGGACCGTGGTCACACAAATGGTTTGAGTTGTTTGGATTAAATCCGATACCGTAAAGCGCATATTTTTTAAGAGGTCTTGAGCACTGCAATACAATGGTGTGAGAATCATTTAATTTAAATGGCTTAAGCTTCAAAATAATTCCAGGTGTAACACGACACTTTGAGAAAAATATGACTACTTGTTAGTCAAGGATTTTTAATTCAAAAAGTAAATCGACGACCTATGCTTTTTATATTTTTTTAATATAATTGGTAAACATATACATACGTAAAAAAATAAACAACATATATTATAGTACAAAAACATTTATTTACATAAATGTTAGTATTGTTTTCTTTTTCATAATACGTAGTTTTTTTCGTCATTTTTAAATAATTTATTTCTTTTTCAATTTTACAGCTATGTTAATTTTTTTTAATATCGTTTAGGATATTTCACATTCACATCATATGATTTTTTTCGTGATCATAGATATCAACACTAAAATTTACGAAAATAAATAAAAATAGGTACCGTCATACCCAAAGCGCTGGTATCATCAAGTTGGTCGTTAACGAAAAATATGTTTTATTAATTGATATTTACGGTTTTTTGACAAAATTATTATCTAAATTGTTAGATCTTGAACTAAACTTGATTATAAATAAAGTTTACTTGTTGATTAATACGCCTAAACACTTTTAAATTAACCTGTATCATAAACTGCAACCAACGCATAACACAAAGCACGAATCAAAATGGCGGACTAAATTCATTTATTTTTCTCCAAGAGCGTACTTGAAAAAAGAGTGCCAATTTGATGTTATTCTGTACAATGTTTCGTTCTAAAACAATAAAATACCATAGAGTATTGTATTAAAACTGGTAAAAAGTGAAAATATTGTTTTTTTGGATGAAGTTAGAGACCATATAGAGACTCTAGAGAAATTCCTATAGAGACCATAGTGTATAAAGGGATTATCTTAGAGGTCTCATTAGTTACCAAAGTGAAGTGAGCGGGTAGGCATCGAAATAAATTTGGAAACAAATATTAAATTATCATCACGCCCAATTCACTTGCGGGGTAGGCAGAGTAAACCGAACGTCTATAGAATTTCCAGTTCTCCACGATTCACCGGTTTGCCGGTTAGCTAAATGCGTAGTGATCCACATCACCGCATTTTACCAACCTGATAACGATTATTGAATATTGCTAGGGATAACCGGGACCGACGACTTTACGTGCTCATCCGAGTCACGGGAGTGGTAAGACACTACCCGCCAGACTCCGAGCTGCTACAAAGACTTTGTATTTTTGAGGAAAAGCTCAATAATACTTTTGTCCGACCCAGGGATCAAAAGGGACTTCATGATCTAAATTAACACTTAGACCACGAGGCGATCACAATTTAAACACCTTTAAAAATACTTTTCAGAACAATATATTATACAATGTGACAGAAGACCTCACTAGCACATTTTGCAAAAATCAACTGTTATGTTTAACTTTTAGCTTTCTACTATCAATATGAAACACTCAACTATCATCAGCACACCACATGTAAGGTAATTGTATAATCAGCTCTTTTTTCATAGTCCAATAAAAAGTTTAATGAAACCATGATCTGACCAGTTTTGGCGCAATGAGTAAAAATGTGTTCATTAATAATTAAATAATGATATTATGAAAGAAATTTTGATTTAAATTTAGGGGAAAAGGATGGAAAAATAAAAAAGGGTTGAAAATGCCATTTTTTTAAATAACTTAATAACGGTAGGAAATAGAAAAAAAGTTTCAAGTAATAATTGTAGAGAAAAAAAATCTACACAAAAAAGTTCCTCTTCATTTTTTTGTTATCTGCTTTAGTTTAGCTACAAAAAATAAAAATTTGATTTGATTTGTAATTAATTATAAAAAGTTACCAGAATTATTACGGCCCTGTACCATGCAGCGCACGCATCACATAAATATGTACTAACACTACTACATACGTTTTCCCATATTTATATATTTTTACATATTTTACTACAAATTTAATTTTTATTTTTTGTAGCTAAACTAAAGCAGATACTTAACAAAAAAATTAAGAGAAACTTTTTTGTGTAGAATTTTTTTCTCTACAACTTTTACTTGAAACTTTTTTTCTATTTCCTACCGTTATTAAGTTATTTAAAAAAGACATTTTTCAACCCTTTTTTAATTTTTTTCATCCCTTTCCCCTAAATTTAAATCAAAATTTCTTTCATAATATCATTATTTAAGTGTTAATGAACACATTTTTACTCATTGCGCCAAAACTGGTCAGATCATGGTTTCATTAAACTTTTTACTGGACTATTCAGCTTAATTGTACTGAAAATTTAAATAATTGACTTCAGTTGTTTCGAAGTTTTGTATGCTTGTAATAAAATACCTTCAATATTTGTGCGCTGAAAACTTCATTAAAGCTAAAAACTGAAGCAACTTTCCACTAAAACTTAAATGCCTTGAAAACTACTGGTCTGATTGCGAAAGTTAAATTGCGCTGTTAAGATCAGGAAATTAATATATTATATGTTAACACCTAATTTAAACTATACATTCTGAAGTAGGGTGTTCAGTACTCGATTCTGATACCAAATATGTAAAAATAGGTACTTAAAATCTAATCTATATTATATTATATATTAATATTATAATATTATAAATATTATAAATGCGAAAGTTTGGATGTTTGGATGGATGTTTGTTACTCAATCATGCAAAAACTACAAAATGGATTTGAATAAAATTTGGTACATAGGTAGATGATGACCTGGAATAGCACATTTGCTAATTTTTATCTCGGAAAAATTAGGTTATCCTGCAGGATTCACCAAAAACTTTTATAATGGAGTGAGCTGCACGCGGTAGCTAGTTAACTAATAAATTTGTTAAGGACACCTGCTCACGGCGCAAGAAATTAACTGTTTACGAATAGCAGCTTATCGAACTCGCAACTAGACTCGTAAGTGCGGTGACCACACTTTTAAAACGTGAGTTTACGAATACAAAGTAAACAGTGTACGATGCTTTTTATAACTGGTTTTTACCATCTAAAATGGATGAAATATTGTAACTTTAAGATTATATACACGGTCAAATTCACTAAAAACTACAGACAAATAAAATGTTGGTGATAGTCATTGTTTGAAAATAACGGCTATAAATATCGTTCGTAATATTAGACAAAGGTAAGCTGCCTGCCTTGATAGCACACCATGGATATATAGGGACTTTACTGAGATATGGTGTAATACGTTACACCATAGAATAAGCATTATTAATTAAGTAATTTAGCCAATAAAGCATCATCATGAATCTTGAAAGTCAACCACCACATACATTTCAGAATAAAAAAAAGCTCCTAGGATTGGCCAAGACGTCGTTTGAGAGTCTAGATGCACTTGGTAAATTTGGTAAGATAATTTGAAAACTGTATTTTCCTCATGAATACAACTGTTGCCAATGCTTGGAAGACAACTGAAGCGAGAAAGTTAGTTGTCAATGAAAAGTTAGCTTTATTGAATTTATGTGATATTTCTCGTTAAGATGCTGTTGATTGCGCCATTCACGGGATTAGTGACAGGACTATGAATTTTAGTGGCTTATAATTTCGCTGTTCTCATCTTAGTAAGGGAGCCCACGACGCAAAACCTAGTCCCATAAGACTAGAAACCTTTCTTCTTATTTCGCCATGTCCGTCCTTCCGAACATCCGCCTGTCTGTCTGTCTGTCTGTCCACAGCTTAGCTTAGAGATTCTTAGTACAAGAAAGCTGTAATTTGACATTTTTATACATGGACCATATATTATTTTAGGGTACCTCCTTTACACGTAAAGTATTCGTTCGCAAAGGTTAATAGTATGAAACAAGAATAAAACAGGGCACTAGTAGGAGCGAGACAAACACGTTACTCGAGATGGCGCGGCGCGTGTGTTTTTAGTCGAAGGAGAAACCTTTGTATTACTTACCATTACACTCGCGTTGAGTGAGGTAGTATTCTTTACTCCTAAACATGAGATAGGCAACAATATTATTACGGAACTAAATATTATATTATGATTTTTGGCCAGTCAAAAGAAAAACAAACTGTACGTGTTTCTTTACTGGTAGTAGATACAACTTCTTCATCACTCATTTTCACTTGGTATAGGTACAATAAATACAAAATAATAAACAAAACAAAGTTTGTATGCTGTGTGCATGAGATAAGAGTGCTCATCGCATGCGCGTACTCCCAGGAGCGTAATAACTTAACAAGGTGAAATTAATTAAATTTGCTTTATCCGCGAACTGTTATACGTGACCTCCGCGATGGCACCGAAAACAAAGACGCCGGATTAATAAATGAATAAAATTCACCGATAGTACGGACAATAAAGAAAACCCCAACGGTACAATTATCCACCCACATCCACCGCACTTTTACCCACGTTGGCACAAGCACAAAAGCACACAATTTACGCAGTAAACGCACGTTTCACTTCGAAACCGAAGCATCTTCAAGAGAAACGAACACTACCTTACTAAACGCGAGTGTAAGTAATACAAAGGTTTCTCCTTCGACTAAAATCACACGCGCCGCACCTGCTCGACGTATTTGTCTCGTCTGCCAGTGCCCTTGCGAGTACTAGAGTGAGCAAGAGAAATGCATTGCTCGATTTTTATTCAGCGGTTTCCGTTTTTCAGAAATTTTACTAGGTTAAGTTGAGTGAAACGATATATCACTAACGATAAATTACTGTTTTGTCATATCACTAAACATTTTCAGTAAGAGGACGTAATTAACAAGAATATTCGACTTCTGCCGTGATTTCGTGATATCACTAGGGATTTCGTGTGATCCTTGATATCCCTTACGACACATTAAACTCATGTGGTCAACACCGACACAAACTTCTAGACCACACAGGCGATAAACTACTAAAATATACATATTTAAGAAATACCAAAACCAAAAAGCACACATTTATGCTCATCAAATAAAAGCTTGTCTTTGCCGTGAATCAAACCCAAGCCTCATCGATTGCCTGATCAGTGAAGCTAACCACCAGCTTTATTAATAATTTGTTTAGCTTTATTGTACACACGGATTAAACTTGATACGCTTTTCAAGACAACTTCTTAGGTTGTCAGTGTCACTTACATTTACACTCAGAAATACAGAGCTATGGCGATCTACGTTTTTGCTACACGTATCTAAAAAAAGTAATCCCCAGGACGGATCAGCAAAATTACAAAAGCAAAATTAACACCACAAAGTGAATTTCTTTGACGCCGCGTCGGCCGATGAACAATAAAGGTTAATTAAGATGAATTGACGGTGGCCGTGACAGTGATCGTGACTGGTAGTTACAAAGATTGATAGTTCTACCTGAAATATGCCATTGATAATAAAAATTAGAAAGAAAATCTTCTCGTTGTCTAGGGATAGCTTATTCGGCTCAGATCATAAGGTCCCGGGTTTAAACCCCGGCAAGTGTTTATTGAAATTTTTCTTAAAAATCTAAAATATAAGTAACAGCTTAGAGTCTGGCAGGGGTGTAATATCGCTCTCGTGTCGAAATGCGGTAAATGCGGCAATAGGGATCGCTACTCGTCTCGTCAAATCTCAGTCAAAACTTACTTGTTTTAAATACTTAACAATAACATTATTTTGCTTGTTTTAAAAGCAGAAAGAAAATATCTCAAGGACAGACTAATTACCATTTATGAAGAATCAGACAACCAGCAGTTCCAGAAGCTTCTGTCCGACATGGAGCTTGGTGACCAAAAACCTTCGCAGTTACTACGACGCATGAGGACGCTGGCACGTGACAAGGTACCTGACAACACTTTGAGACTGATGTGGATGAACTACCTTCCTGTCAACGTAAAATCTATTCTAGCGGTAAGCGACACATTCAAAACGCAGTCAACCCTCGACGAACTCGCACTTCTGGCAGACACCATGATGAAAACACAAGCATCGCAAGTAGCAGAAATAACGGTAGGGAAGCCGCAACAGGACGCAACCCGAATGCTAATAGAAGAGGTCGGAAAATTATCTCTGGAAGTCGCAGAACTAAAAGCACAAGCGCAAACATCACAGAACATACCATACTACAATAGAGGAAGATCACCGTTCTGCCGCAAATATTTCAAAAGACGGAACTACAGCGCTCGCAGATCCCCTAGCTCATCATCCACGCCGTTATGCATATGCCATCGTCGTTTTGGTGCCGCAGCAAGAAACTGCAGGAAACCTTGCAACTTCAACACGAAGCTAGAAAACTAACAAAAGCACTTGATGCAGCGGGATCAAGAGCAGAAGGCCAGTCACACCGCTTATTCGTTAGAGACAGAAAGACCACACTACAATTCCTAGTCGACACAGGTGCGAACATATCAGTTTTACCACCACCAAAAGGGACAAAACTGAACCTACAAAATTCAATTTATACGCAACAAACAACACCGTAATTCCCTCATACGGCGAACGAACTGTGACTCTGGATCTGAACCTGCGAAGATCGTACACCTGGAAACTCATCGTTGCAAAGGTCAGCAAACCTATAATCGGAGCAGATTTTCTCAACCACCACAACCTCACAGTCGACATAAAAAACAAGAAGCTCATCGATCAGACGACGAAACTCACAACAAGTTCGTAGGTCGCACAATCAAATTTACCTACAATTTCGACTATAAACAACGAGAATGAATATCACAAGATACTAGCAGAATTTCCCGGCATCAACAGACTAACAGCAATGAAGCTATCGCCGAACACAAACGTCGAGCAATATATTGAGACATCAGGTCCACCACTTCACTGCCGTGCAAGACCTATTCCACCTCACCTGTACAAAGAAGTCAAAGCTAAACTCGAAAACATGATGGATCAAGGCCTATGCCGACCAAGCAAGAGCCCATGGTCATCACCGTTACACATAGTAAAAAAGAAGACAGGGGGAATAAGACTAGTTGGCGACTACCGCAGACTCAATGCCATCACGACGCCCGACCGTTATCCAATTCCTACGCTGAAAGACTTCACCAACCAGCTTCACGGCAAGACCATTTTCACCACTTTAGACCTAAATAGAGCATAACAACAGGTCGTTGTCCGCAAGAGCGATATACAGAAGACGGCAATCATCGTACCCATGGGATTATACGAATTTCCACGAATATGCCCCGGCCTGAAGAATGGGGGCATGACTTTTCAAAGATTTATGCACTAGGTGCTCCCTTCACCTTCTGTTTCATCGACGATATTTTGCTAGCAAGCGCAGATGAAGCGCACCGTCAACATATCCGCACCCTACTAAAAAGATTTGAAGAAAATATCATAACTATAAATCCATCAAAATGTGTATTTGACCAAGAAAAGGTTAAATTCCTAGGCCACATAGTAAGCAAAGACGGAATCCTACCCTTAACAGAAAACGTCATCGCCATCACGAAGTTCCCGAAGCCCACAAACGTGCAAGAACTACGTAGATTCCTCTGTATGATTAACTTTTATCGAGATCACATACCGAATGCAGCAATGATACAAGCACCTCTGCACGCATTTCTACACAACTGCAAGAAGAAAGATCATTCCACACCACTACCACAGACATACCTATATAACGTGAAAACAATAAAAAGTTAATAGACCCCAGTTTCAGTCTTTTGATAAATCTGTCAATTTATACTTGTTATGGATAAAAGTGAAATTCCTCGAAAATAATTATAAAGACGTAATTTTTTTATGAGCGTTCACTCAATTGTCGTCTTCTAGCTTGATTTAAAGATTAAGATTAAAAAGCATTCTTTCTTCAAACAACTTCATTTATTATTTAGTAAGTAATCTAATACTCGTGTATTAAAGTAGACGTGCCTCATATATCTGCGTGATTAAAAGGATTTTTTGCATAATACATGTAAGAATATTTTTATATTATAAGATAGTAAACAAGCAGGTGGGTCTCCTGAGTGAAAGAGTCAACCATCGCCTACAGACACCAAAGGTGTTAATGGTGCGTTGCTATCTTGTGGCAAGGTCTAATGCCACATGCCTAAGTTTACCGGCTACCTTACCCTCCAAACCGGAACACGACAGTGACAAGCACTGACGCTATTCCGACAGGAATAGGTAAGTTAGGTAAGTATCGTTTTCCGGTTTGGAGGGTAAGGCTACCTTACCCTCCAAACCGAAACACGACAGTGACAAGCACTGACGCTATTGCGACAGGAATAGGTAAGGCGGTGGTACCAGCCACCACGGTAAGTATACCAACCAGTAGGTATACTTACCGTGTAGTCACATTTTAATTTTTTTGTTTGGAAGAGTAGGTATACTTACCGTGTAGTCACATTTTAATTTTTTTGTTTGGAAGAGTAGATATACTTACCGTGTAGTCACATTTTAATTTTTTTTGATTGGAAGAGTAGGTATACTTACCGTGTAGTCACATTTTAATTTTTTTTGATTGGAAGAGTAGGTATACTTACCGTGTAGTCACATTTTAATTTTTTTGTTTGGAAGAGTAGATATACTTACCGTGTAGTCACATTTTAATTTTTTTTGATTGGAAGAGTAGGTATACTTACCGTGTAGTCACATTTTAATTTAGTGAAGATCTGATGCAGAACCCTGCATCAGATATTCACCAAATTAAAATGTGACTAAAATATAGATAAAATGGGTAGTCATTTGTTGCAGTTTTACTGCGTTAAGAAAATATTAAGCAAAATGTGGACTATAACTATATAAAATAGATAAATCACTGGTAATATAGTTTTCTATATATAATTTTTTTTTTTAAATCGTTCAAGTGATTTTAGAATTTATTAATTACAGGAATAGAAATAAATCCTTAATATTATACATTATACATATAATATAAAGAAAGAAAAAATTATGATTTTTCATGTACAACGTGTAAAACAATTAAACTTAATTTTGCAGAATGATCTAGGTTAAAGAAATAGACGGGGATCCCAGGAACAAACTTTTTTTGGTTAATAACAAGTTGAATTTTTGTGAACAGCTTCGTTTTGATGAGACAACCATCTTTTCTATCTTCGAAAAATCTCAAATTGGGTAAATGATAAAGTTATGGGGCTTTGAAAATTTTGATTCGGTGAATGAAAAATATTTTTGACTTTAATCGCTTGATTATATTATGAAAAATACGATGAAACTTTTGTCCTACACATTCGATGGTTTTTCTGGCGTGTCCTCCACTCTAAAGTTTCGGAATTTTGAGATCTTTAAATTGATATTAATCAATTTAATAACAACCTAAGTTTCTCACAACAGCTTGTTAATTTTTATTGTTATTCAAGGGTAACATGGTCCTACACGTAAAGTAGAAACGTTTCTTAGTCCAACACTCTAAAGTCTTCTTTTTAGCTATCTTTATTAGTTAACCAATTCGATATTTTTGAAGATAGAAAAGATGGTTATCTCATCAAAACGAAGCTGTTCACAAAAATTCAGCTTGTTATTAATAAAAAAAAATAGTCCCTGCGATCCCGGTCTAAAACAGTTATTTTCATCGGAAAGCAATAGTTTCACCGGATAGCAGAATGTTCTTAATAAAAGAAAGAAAGAAAGTCAGTCTTCTCATCTCTCATCATCTCATCAAAATTACTTACCATGTATTTCTTTGGTTTGTTAGTTCGTACGTTGTCAACTTTTTGATTTGAGTTGATGTTGATGATTTTGAGTTTTGATTGATGAGTTGAATTTATTTTTTGTAAATTAATGTATAAATCATATTTAGGGGATAGCAAAGCTGAAGATCACTTAAGGATAAACTAATCAGATTTGAAATGTATAAACTTACCTGTCTAAAGAGATACACACTAAAACATTTGACGACAGATACAGGCCAAATGCACGCAGGACTAAAAAGATCTTGCAGGCAAAATTCCCAGCGAGCCAAGCATTTGTTGTCCGCCAACCAATCTGCACAAAAAATAACAATAACTGTAATACTGCTGGACAAATTACACGAATTAATCTAACCCCAAAGTAAGCAAATTATTTGCTTGTGTTGTGGGCATTAGTCAACGTTACTTATACATAGAAATACATATATAAATACTGTTACAATATAATAAACACCCAAACCCAGATAAATACAAACATATATGCTCATCACAAAAATGCTTGTCCCTGTCGGAAATCGAACCCAAGCTCCAGGAATTCTTAGTTAGGTTCGCTAACCAATCGACCAACGGCGCGGTCGATTGTTAAAAAGTTAGTAAGTAGAAAATGAAGCGTGACAACACAAACACTTTTTGTAGTAGAGTTTTTTACCGTCTCGCCCGAGTAGGCATTTGCCTCATTTTACAGGTATTTTGAGGTTTACTTAGGCTTGCGGCCGACGCTGGTAAGAGACAGGCGTCTTAAAATTTCGAGCCTTTTAGTCACATTTCGCAAATGTCGTGCTTGGGGGCCATCCGTAAATTACGTGATTTTTTGACTCCACCCCCGTCCTTGTCATAGCTGGTCACTTTTGTGAGACCCCCCCCCCCTCCTCCCCCCTACCTAGTGTGATTCACATATTTTACAATTTAATATTGGAATAATTATCCCATTCGTTTTTTTATTTACACAGGTAGCTTTTTAAATTTAGTGTACAACACTAAATTTAAAAAGCTAGGTACCTGTGTAAATTAAATATGATATTTTATACTTAAATGTGATGTTTCAAAATGTGAGGTATCTTGTAATTTTTCTTTGTATTTTTTTAGACAGACATTTGTTTGAAAAATCAGGCATTTCAAGCATCTTGTAATATTTCTTCGTAATGTTTTTTAGACAGGCATTTGTTTGAAAAATAAGGCATTTCGGGCATCTTGAACATCTTTTCGCTTCTGTATGGTAAACCTATGCCCGGATGACTCTTTTTACCCATCGCAGAAGCGTCCGTGCTTGTCACAGTCGTAATTCGGAGTTTAAGGTAGCCGGTAAACATTTGCATGTGGCATTACATCACTACCACACGCACGAAATTAATACTATTCGATCCAACTAAGAATAGGACTGTCAGAGTTTTGCAAAAACTTCGTTAGTGATGAGTATGGTGAGTAAAAAAATACTAACGAAGAAATTCATCAAAAAATAATAATTTGCGTTCTAATATTGGTATATATTCTATTCAGTTCCTATTCTCCCATGATGTGTTAAAGTAAGTCGTAGAAAAGAAAACAAAATATAAATATACAAATAGTTTTATTTTTATAAACAAAATACTTAATCAAATGTGTCCATCGGATTTTAAATCCTCTACACCGCTTTTATCGACTTTATTGCCGACATCAATGGTCTACGAATCTTTTTTGTCGCACATAATATTGCATAAATCTAAAATTAATTATGTGTTTAAAATTATGTTTATAATTACATTATTTCAATAGGTACACTTAAGTAGATACATATATGTACATGCTATAGAACACAAATATTATAATAGAATTATTTGATTATTATTTGTTCTTCAATAAATCAGGCCAATTTTTTGAACAAATATTTTTGCTAACATTACTAATTTCACACTTACGAATTCTACAAGTGCGATTCTATTCTTAGTTGGAACGCATAGTATTTAGCTTAATCAAAATGTTGGTTCATCAAGTACTAAACGATGAAAACTATTTAATCTCAACATATATACTTAGAAACTTCTGGACCGACTTCAATGAAATTCTGTAGACATCTACTGTTTGGTCCACCTTAAATAATAGGATAGCTTTTATCTCAACTGACCCCCAACCCCACCTCCCACTCCACCGCCCAACCCGCAAAAGATCAATACAAGTTATTAAAATTAAAATAAAAAAAATAAAATTCAATTATTATTTCTATTGTATGGACACAAAAATAATTACAAAGAAATAGCATCACACCACTTCGTTTATACGTCTGTATCGTTCACCACATTGACGTGTATAATATTATACACGTCAATGGTTCACCATGATTTTTCGCCTTAATAAAATATATTGTGACAACTAGCTATTGCCAATGTTTTTATGAAATGAATAAAATTAAATGAAATAGAACGGTACGGAACCGAAACGAACGAAACGGAAAGAAACGAAACGTACGATATTTATTTGCATTTTAACAACTAACTTTTGTTATTTATGGGAGCTAGAATCAACAGTTTTATTTTGTTGTTGTTGTCGTAAGCTATTGGCCCAAATCAACTCGTTTCCTTTCTTGTTATTCCAGACCACTATTAAAGAATTGATTATCTGTCATTCTGTCAAGCAGTTTGTAAAAGACAAACGAGGTGAAAGAGTTCTGCAACGTCTCGTCTGGGTTGGGTATTTACGAGGGTCAAACTGAAAGTTCTTAGAAAATGAAAAACTGAGTAAATTTTCAAGTTATTAGTGTTAGTATATATAAATCAAAATAGTGTCCATTAACATCAATACATCGCTGCATCTGATGAAAATACTGAGAAAAGCACTTTGCCCACTAGCTAGGGATCTTTTTGACGTCCTTTTAAAACGAAGCCACTGCTTCCTCGGCGTCCATAAAACGTTTTTATTGAAGTTTTTCTTTTATTTTCGGGGAAAAATAGAAATCACAAGGTGCAAGTACAATGCTATACGGCGAGTGACTAGGCTAGTAATTCAACATCTGACTTTGCCAAATAGTCGATTGTTCGCCCGGCGGTGTGCAACGAGACGAGTCGTTGTCATAGTGAAGAAGGATTCTACTGCGAGGTCGTTTTTCCCCGAACTTTTTTTAAAACAAGTGGCAAACAATAGTTAGTGCATCACTTTACAGTAACTGTTTTTTAATCGTCTAAAACAATTGTCACGTAATGACCTGTCGTTCCGTAGAACTAGTCCACCATCTTTTACCCCACACTTCAACCACTTTTCACTTTGGTTGGCAACTCCTCGGAAGGATACATCCACTGAGCTGACTGTCTTTTGTTTTTCAAATCATAACAGTAAATCCAGCTTTTGTCGCTCGTCAGTACGTCTGTTCGACGTATTTGAGTCACCTCCGTTAAATCTTTGAAGCCATGGGCGTACCCAGGTTCTGGGCCAGGGGGGCAGGTGCGTGCGCTCCTTGTAGGCAGAAAAGCAGTGCTTTACTTGCCATTCACAGATATTTTAATAAAACGTCCGTACGTTTTAGATGATTTTAATTAATAGTAAGTAAATGAATAAAATGTGTCATAATCATGTGCACGCCGCTAAAATCTATAAAAGAAAAAGGTTTTGTGTCCGAGTACTCCGTCGCATACTCAGTATCATAATCCTGTGCACGCCGCTGAGGGGGGGCAACCGTAACATTTTAAGACTATTTTTATCGTAATATCTACAAGATAGCTAGTAGAGAGGTAAATGGATTCCAGGGGGGGGGGCAGCTGCCCCTCCCTGCCCCCCCTCGGTACGCCCATGTTTGAAGCATTTTACGGCACCAACCAACACGATGAAGTTTTTCGGCTTCGGTCAAATTATGAGATATCCACCGGGCACAAAGCTTCCTGATCGCTAAATGTTCATGGAGGATTTTGTGCACTTTACTCATATCGATGCCTAATTTTTTCCGAATCTGCTGCTACGTGACTCCTTTGTCAGTCTTTATCATACGCCGTACAACATTGATGTTATCTTCAGTCGTCGCTGTAGAAAGCCGTCCCTCATGCAAATCATCGGTGTGAATAGTGCGACCTCGTTTAAACTCATTTAACCAGTGGAACGAGATGGGGCTTTATCGTGAAAGGCCAATCGAAGTCTATCATAATTTTCTTGTTGACTTAAATGTTATCGAAACTCATAAAAAATCATGACACAAAAATTTTCTCGCATAAATTCATGCTCATGTGACACAGATAATTTTCAATTTGCTGCCAAATCTTAAAACAAAATATGACAAATGAATGAAATACTCGTATATATACTCAATAATATTGGCAAAGAGTTCCATTTTATAAATTTAAACTTATTTTTTATTATATTGCTTACAAGTGGCAATTTCTAATAACTTTCAGTTTGGCTCTCGTACTTCCCCTACATTTTTCCAGTCCCGGTCAGTCCTTGTCACTATCGTATTCTAATTAGCAGGGTGAGGTATCCAAGAAATGTATGCTTTCTTTAGTCGAGTGGGATAGGAGGTTAGTTTTCATTAGTTAACCCAAAAGAATGTTTAATAAAAGCTATTTGGTTTGCTGTTAAATAAAAATAAATATGACGTCAAAGATTTTTTATTGATAACATCAATGTTACTAACACAACATTTTATTGTTAAATCGTTTGTGGTTTGTAACTCTAAAATAATAATAAAAAATATGATCTAAATTTTATATTTATTGTAATTATTTGTGTCTTCTCTTTATTATTGGAAGTTGACTTACAGAAAATGAATGCTCTTGGGTTTAAAGCTACTTATGCAAATGTATGTATACAAAATTTAATAAATAAATTAATAAAATATTTTTTTAAATATTCTGTCCATATCCGTTCTATACCTGTTTGTAAATGCAAATAAATTAAGCTCTTACTCATGGGCGTAGCCACGGTGGAGTGTCTCTGACCTTTAAGGTACCTAATCAAACCCAAAAAACTTAATTATCTAGGTATGAACTACAATACTTAATATCCGTAAGAAAGTTCACACTCGACAGTCGTCAGTCAACTGTACCTGAAAGTACTATCTAAATAGACTGATTAACCTCTAAATTGACTGATTAACAAATTAGCATACGCTCAGATCCCAAACAGCTGAAGTTAGAACATTGTTGGATGGAAGATTTTATGGTATAGACTATAGATATAAGAAAGTGTTTTGGATAATTCGAATTATACATACAGATACAAGGTCCTATTGGGTGTAACATTTTTGTATGAAAAAATTAACCGGCATAAGGCCGTGGATAATTACATATTATTTTAGACTGCTATGGCTACGCCCACGCTCTTATTAAAAATTTTGTTGCAGGATTCCACCGCCGTTAAAGACACAAAGTGATCTAATTCTAGTTTGAATTAGAATTAAGGGTGTTTATTACCTACAAAACAAATAATTTGAGTTGATATCAACCACATTGTGGATTAAGTGTCTTCAGCTTATCATGGGTATACTGGTTGTAACTCTGCCTACCTCCTTGAGGATACGGGCGTGAATATACTAACATCGATAAATTAAGGATTAAATTGTTTTTTATTTTATTTTTGATTTTTGTTTCGTTTGTTAATATTAATGCAACTTAAAACAGGTTGACAACCCCTAAATTTTTCCATTTTACAGAATATTCAGAAACAAAAGCTATAGGTTTGATTTATGTGGAAAATTATAAAGATTTTGTTTAGGGTAGAACCTTTTAAAATGCAATTTGAGGGAGATATAATCGATTTAAAATTGACAAATCTCCCGTATCATACGCCATACCTTGAAAACAATCATGACACAGCTACCGTGTCATCCGCAACGAACGGTTAAATAAAAACAAACTAATTTTACCCGTTTTCAATTTTGTTAATGTTTTCATTTTCCCTATCGTATTCCTACTTAAACAATAGGTTAGCCATTCATCACGATTCAAATCATTGCCATGTCAATCACATATTTGGTGTGTAAACAATGATTAATCATCTTATCATCTGTAATAATAATTAATAAGATCCTATTTTTATATCACAAAATAGCGAACAAGAAACTTACTGAAACATTTTTAACGTCTCGTCTTGATATCTGATACCACCGCCTTACTTACTCCTGCCGCTATAGCGCCAGTGCTTGTCATTGTCGTGGTATTCCCATTCTGCTCCACGGATAGCAACACAACATTAACATATTTGATGTCTATAGGCGATGGTTTCTCTTTCCTTCAGGAGAGCCATATACCCGTAGTATAAGATAGCAAACAAGCAGATGGGTCTCCTGATGGAAAGGGACAACCATCGTCCATAGACACCAAATGTGTTAATGATGCGTTGCCATCTTGTGGCGAGGTCTAAAGCCACATGTATAAGTTTACCTAGCTTACCCTCCAAACCGGAACACGACAGTGACAAGCTCTGACGCTATTGCGGCAGGAATAGGTAAGGCGGTGGAACCTGACCCGAGCAAGACAACGCAGAACTCTACCACCTAGTAGCCGCGATGGTAATGACTCGTATAGCCAATCGGTCGCCTTTTATGACCTGCCTGGCAGAACATCGGTTGGCCTATTGTTCAAAGAAGCCCGGGACCAACACGGGGACCATCTGCTTGTTTGCTATCTAATGATATTAAAAAAGATAACTATAGCCTATAAACTAGATAAGTTAATAGTGTTTTTATCAGTTTAACATTACACTCCAATATTAATGATTGGCTGTAAAACTGTAAATAATAGCAGATTAAAATATTCCATTAGAATATTACTATAATACTAGCTGTGCCCGCGACTTTGTCCGCGTGGAAAAATTTCTAAAATAAAAGTAGCCTTAGTTACTCCTTATTACATCAGTTATCTATTTTATTTATTTGTTTAGGTATAAATATTTAAGTATCTCAACATATTATATAACAGCAACACGTACCTCTAGTGGAATTACTATGAAAATAACTATTAAATCTGCAATAACCAAATGAGTCATTAATAAATTGACTCTAGACTTCCGTCGACGGGAGCGCACTAATGATATAAATACACCAACATTCCCAGTTGCTCCTACAGCAAATAGCACACTATACATTGCTATCACAAATCCCTGGTCTGGCACTGGGACCGATTCAGTTATTGTAGAGATAGCGGAAGTGTTAACAGTCGAATTATCCCAAAGTGATTCATTCATTTTATAAAATATCACTCATTCATTTTCACTTTTAAAATTGCAACACAACATTTTAAAATGTCTGCTAGCAAATATTTTTTTACATAACCATCCATTTCTAATAAAGTTGACTCTCAATTTGATAATGGTCTAACTAAGAAATTTTTATATATTTATTATATTGACAATATTTTTTTAAAAGTTTATAAGTCGTTTAGATTAGAACTTCAGTCAAATATTACTTTCATTCAAATATCACTTTAATTAATATTGTATTAGTAGTTTACTAGTCCTTTTATTAAACAAATTTATATTTAATAATTTTTTTAAACAACAATTCTGGATTTTTTCTAAAATTCAATTCTGGAATGAATTCTAAAATATTACGTATTCTTTGACCCGCACGAAAGCAAAAAGCGCGAAAGCCCGTGCGCTCGCCGTAGCGTCGTAGCAACCTTTGACGCTACGAATTATCTACGAACAGCAGCTGTATCATTGCAAAAGAGAATAAAATATGTTATAGGTTTGAATAAAAATAAAACGTGGAGATGTCTCTTACACTCACTTTACATACAGTAAAGTACCTAATATTAAGGTGTAAATTAAATGACGTTAAACAAAAATATCACAATTTTTAAGGTTAGCTAACTAATAATTAGTGTGGCAGTGTCTATTCTCTGTGGTCTAGTGGTCCAGAGTCAGAATTGACCACATGAGGTCCCGGGTTCGATTCCCGGGTTGGTCAATTAAAAAATTTGTTTTTTTAGTTTTCTGATGAATACAACGTTACCTGGGATTGGATAAGTGCCCGGTTGGTGATATTTTTCCCACCTATCCTGAAGATACATAATTGTACACAAATTATCATCAATCATTGTGTAATCAATCTTGATTATACAAAGATTAATTTTTATAAATTTATGCTAATATACTCATAAATCTAGTTTGTAAAATCAAAAAGTACACGTCTCAAAAAATTAGTTATCGTAATTATATTGATACGAAGGATTCAAATTAAATTTCAATGAAATTTATGGGTGCACGTTATTCGATAGCTATAAACAAACATATAACAAAACCGTAATAATAAATCAAAGTCAAACACAATAAAACAAAAACTTTGAAGCGGCATAGAATTCGATCATAGTCTGTGTTGGCAGACGTACAATAATTATTGTACGTGTACCATAATTTCATGATATTTTCAATCTTCAATCCTTACTTTTTAGAAAAATACAATGTTTTTTTAATTTACAGCTAATATAAAAATAAAAAATATTTTCAAGTGATATGTGTTTTCACGCTATAATTAGTTTTTAGTAAGTTAATTGCTCGAATAAAATTTAAAAAATTTAAACATTTTCAATAAATAATGTTTTAAAATAGAAATTAGATAAATATAATATTAATGTACAATAATTTTACGGCCCTATTTCAATAATAATTCTTCACGGGTCTGCCAACAAACACTGCGTAGCCCCTACCGAGGGGACAAAAGAATTATTGTCATTGAAATTTATTTTGACATGTTCTGAAATATTAAGTAGGTATTTATTACACGGAACTATTACTACTATTCATCAGAGATTTATGACATGTACTTCATTGAAAAATTCCATTTAGGGTTGCTTTTTTCAGAGGATGCATTTTTTTATAAAGGGAGTTAGCATAAGCTTAAGTTCAGGTTTGTGGGGAAACCACCCTTGTTCCTCGGCCGCCATCTTGGAAAAAGAGGTGTAAAAGGTTTTCACGCTGTAACTCGTAAACTAGCAATATTATAGAAAATTTTATGCGACATTATTTGTAGCAAATTAAATTGTCACAACTTTATTCTATTACTTTTTATCGTTACGTAGAAAATAAAAAAGTTATAAGCAAATAACTGAAAACTTTTGAACAAATTTTATTTTGGGCCACAGCTATGCCGTCAACCTGATGGCCCGGCCGCACTTGCATCTATCGTCACAAAGCTTCTTACAATGACACAATAAATGCAAATGTGACCGGCTATTGTCGGCTATCGCCGTAAACATTTGTACTGCGTAGGCGCTATCGCGTGGGTGTCGGTACGTCAAAGACTTTTGCGCGCTTACACATCTCGCTGCGTGGTTATTTTTTTTATATCATAAGATCAAATGATCTTATGATATAAAAAATGTGCAAATGAAATGAGATGCAAATGAAATTCAGATCAAATAAGCAGGTGGGTCTCCTGATGGCAAGAGTCAACCATCCCCTATAAACACCAAAAGTGTTAATGGTGCGTTGCTATCTTTTGCCGAGGTCTAATGCCACATGCATAAGTTTACCGGCTACTTTACCCTCCAAACCGGAACACGACAGTGACAAGCACTGACGCTATTGCGGCAGGAATAAGTAAGGTGGTGGTACCAGATCCGGGCGTGACAATGCAGAACTCTACCACCTAGTAGCCACGGTGGTAGTGACTCGTATAGCCAATCGGTCACCTTATACGACCTGCCTGGCAGAACGGCAGTTGGCCTATTCTTCAAAGAAGCCCGGGACCAACACGGGGGGGAAACTAGCTTTATTCAATATTTATTTCAGTCGTTGTTTTCAATCAGATCGGACATATGCAGGTGGTTGTGTAAAATGGATTAGAACGATGAAGTGATAAGCTGAGCCCATCATACGGGATTCTAAAAATGTAAGTCACAAAAAAACATTTTATAATTAATTGTTAGGACACAGTACTTAATAGTTAAAAGTAAATATAGTCGTCGTCCATGTCCAGTTACACGTTTAATAAATAATAGTTTAAAAAAACTAAAAAACACGCTTTTTATAGAAAACCGAACTAAAAAATAGAAAATAAATTTTAATAAATTTAAATTAAGAATAGTGTTAAAAATTTCAATTATTATAAATTAATAATAGTGTGAATAAAAAAAATAATTTTATTTAAAAAAAAGCGTGGGGTGCATGGTGTCAATAGTTATAAATATTTTATTGACACATATGAGTAGAGTGATTATCATTTCGGTAATATCTTAAAAAGCACCCCACGCTTTTTTTAAAATAAAATTATTTTTTTTATTCACACTATTATTAATTTATAATAATTGAAATTTTTAACACTATTCTTAATTTAAATTTATTAAAATTTATTTTCTATTTTTTAGTTCGGTTTTCTATAAAAAGCGTGTTTTTTAGTTTTTTTAAACTATTATTTATTTTCTACTTTTTAGTTTGGTTTATTTATAATAGCTTGTTTTTTTAATTTTAAACTATTGCACGACTCATGATGAGAAGCATCAGAGAGTGCTTTACGATCGAAATTTTTTTTCATATATACATATCTTCATGCCAGATCCCTTACGGGGTAGGCAGAGAGAACCGAGTGCCATACATCACGATCCTTGCAGGCTTGTCTCGCTTCCTCCACATTCATCACTCTTTTCATACACACACGCCGTTTGCTAAGACTCTCAGAAGAAAAATTTCCGAAGGTGGTATCAACCTTCGGAAATTTTTTTCGCCTTATTTTGGCAACTATTTTTAGTATTATAGCCTTGTTAGTTAACGGAATCAATATATTTTGCATACTATTGTCGAGATAATTTAATGGAGATTAATTCTATACTTGCTAAAAATTAATTTAGTGCAATAGAAACGGAAAAATATATGAAAATAGGTCAAAAAATTTCCTGTTCGTCATGTATGAAACTCCGGAAACACTGTAACTTATGAAAAAATCAATTATTTGAGTTATTTTTTTTAATTCTAATCGGCAATTGTAGATCATCGAATGCGAATGGCTAATAAATTCAGTGTCGTTTAATTACAATTAATAAAAAACGAAAACTACAAGACTGTATATCTATATATATATCCATGTAAAATTAACATGGATGGTGATATATCTATAAATATTATGTACATTTATTTTGTTTTTTTTATTGTTTTTTTTTGTTTTTTTACTCAGTCAATTAAACTCAGTCACAGAGACGGTGGCGGACTCTTCGTGGCTCGTGAAATCTAAGTTATATGCGCAGACACTGTTGCAAACTCTAATGCGCATACCTAGTCGAGTGCCGCGGTAGAAGCACGGAACTACTTACACGCTTATAGACATATGTGTGTGTGTGTGTGTGTGTGTGTGTGTGTGTGTGTGTGTGTGTGTAAGTGTGCAAGGCGTTCCTGTCGTACTCCCATACAGGACAATACGACGGGGCCAGATATGGGCCATGCTTGGCGCAATGCTGTCTATCTCTGGCCCATGCTTGTAAACCCGCTTTAGCTCAGCCTTGGTAGAAGTAGACTCGGTAAGATCCAAGAGCGTCTAGCGAAAGAGTCTTTTGAGCAGAGAGCTATTAGAGTTGATCTCATTATTAAGCGAACTAGCGAACTAGCGACTAGCGAGAGAACTACTAGCGAACGAGTCTGCCGAGCAGAAGGCTCATAGAATTGGTCTCATTGAGGAGCGTTTAGCTAAGGAGTCCGCCGAGCAGAGAGCTCGTGGATTAGTAGTGATAGAAAACCGTACAGCAATCGAGTCTGCTCAGCCACGTGAGAACCGCCTAGCGGTAGCGCGTCAGACGTCACAAAGACTTCGTTCAATTACTGAGCGTAATTTTATAACCACCATAAATCAATATGCTGAAGTACCATGTACAATCTGTAAGAAATTATTATATCCAAAACAACAGACGTCATTAGTTAAAGCACGTTTTGATTTTTTTTTTGCTCGACTACCATAAAAAAAAGAAAAGTTCCTTCTCAGGCCTACTGGAACAACATGGAAGTTATATCTTTACCTCTTGAACTGACCGACTTGACAGACGTAGAACAAAGACTTTTGTTAAGAGTAGTTCCTTTTATAACTAGTTTCCACCCGCACCAAAGTGCTCGTCAACACGAATCAAACGAGCCCAAACTCGATAGAGTTGTGTTATTTAATTGCTGAGCTCCTATGGTCACCTTCTGGCTTCATCATCGAACCCTGCAGGATCCTAGTTAGCACCAAGCACCAAAGTGCTCTTCAACACTAATCAAATGAGCCCAAATTCGATAGAGTTGTGTCATTTAATTGCTGAGCTCCTATGACCATCTTCTAGCTACATCATCGGACCCTGCAGGATCCTAGTCACCACCAAGCACCAAAGTGCTCGTCAACATGAATCAAATGAGTCCAAACTCAATAGTCTTGTTATTAACCGATTTTTAACCATTTAATTATTAAGTTCCTGTGGTCACCTTCCGATTCAGATTCATTAGATCATCTCCATGTCATAATAAGGTTTCATTGTCATTCAATTAACATACGTATACAAAATTTCAGCTCAATCGGTGACCGGGAAGTGGATCAAATTTACTTGTGAGATTTGATTTCAGACATCGAGATAGGTACAATAAATAAAAAAATGCTCATAAAACAAAAACTACTGGGCCTACCTGAATCAAATTTTTATGGGACCAATTCGAAACTATTCCGCATCAAACAAAAAAAGAATCACGTAATTCGGTTCACAAACCTCGGAGAAATCGGTGTACATACATAAAAAAAATATACCAGCCGAATTGAGAACCTCCTCCTTTTTTTGAAGTCGGTTAAAAATGGAATAATTTTATCAAATTAGTGTATTGTCATCGGTCCTCGATAAATCTACAAAGTTTGAACGAAATCTGGCCGTTTAAAGTGGGTCAAAATCGCGCCCAAAGAAGTCGGTTACAAACAAACATACAAACATACAAACATACAGGTGAAGCTAATAAAAAGCGTGTAAAAATGATTTCAGCCATCTTGAATTATGGCTCGATAGTTCGTACAAAATATCATTGCCGCTTATATGACCACGACTTTTATCGCAATAATTTTTTAGTGCCAAATCGTACAAAGCTTCGACGCTTACTATTTCGGGATGATAGACGCAAAAGCGTCCCCACATGACAGTAGTTGACGCACTGGTTCCACCGCTAAGCTCTCCAGTGGTATCAACCTGCGTCGCCACAGAAGTATTCATGCCTAAATATTATTTTTTCTTACAGAGAAATGAATAAGCAAATAAATAATAGTTTAAAAAAACTAAAAAACACGCTTTTTATAGAAAACCGAACTAAAAAATAGAAAATAAATTTTAATAAATTTAAATTAAGAATAGTGTTAAAAATTTCAATTATTATAAATTAATAATAGTGTGAATAAAAAAAATAATTTTATTTAAAAAAAAGCGTGGGGTGCATGGTGTCAATAGTTATAAATATTTTATTGACACATATGAGTAGAGTGATTATCATTTCGGTAATATCTTAAAAAGCACCCCACGCTTTTTTTTAAATAAAATTATTTTTTACACGCTTTTTATTAGCTTCACCTGTATGTTTGTATGTTTGTATGTTTGTTTGTAACCGACTTCTTTGGGCTCGATTTTGACCCACTTTAAACGGCCAGATTTCGTTCAAACTTTGTAGATTTATCGAGGACCGATGACAATACACCAATTTGATAAAATTATTCCATTTTTAACCGACTTCAAAAAAAGGAGGAGGTTCTCAATTCGGCTGGTATATTTTTTTTATGTATGTACACCGATTTCGCTGAGGTTTCGGAACCAAATTACGTGATTCTTTTTTTGTTTGATGCGGAATAGTTTCGAATTGGTCCCATAAAAATTTGATTCAGGTAGGCCCAGTAGTTTTTGTTTTATGAGCATTTTTTTATTTATTGTACCTATCTCGATGTCTGAAATCAAATCTCGCAAGTAAATTTGATTCACTTCCCGGTTACCGATTGAGCTGAAGTTTTGTATACATATGTTAATTGAATGACAATGAAACCTTATTATGACATATAGCTGATCTGATGAATCTGAATCGGAAGGTGACCACAGGAACTTAATAATTAAATGGTTAAAAATCGGTTAATGACAAGACTATTGAGTTTGAATTCATTTGATTCATGTTGACGAGTACTTTGATGCTTGGTGGTGACTAGGATCCTGCAGGGTTCGATGATGTAGCTAGAAGATGGTCATAGGAGCTCAGCAATTAAATGACACAACTCTATCGAATTTGGGCTCGTTTGATTAGTGTTGACGAGCACTTTGGTGCTTGGTGCTAACTAGGATCCTGCAGGGTTCGATGATGAAGCCATAAGGTGGCCATATGAGCTCGGTAACTAAATGACACAACTTTTTCGAGTTTGAGCTCGTTTGATTCGTGTCGACGAGCACTTTGGTGCTTGGTGGTAACTAAGATCTTCCAGGGTCCAACAATGAAGCCAGAAGGTGGTCATAGGAGCTCAGTAATTAAATGACAGGATTCTATTGAGTTTGGGCTCGTTTGATTCATTTTGACTCGTTTGATTCACTTTCTGGCTTAATGTCAGCCAGTCTTGGTTAATAATCTTGGGCCAGTCTTGGTTATCATGCTTGGGCCAGTCTAGGCAACCAAGCTTGGCACCCTGTTATCACTCCAGATTTCTACAAAGGCTGGGCCAAAGCGGGTTAAGAAGCATGGGCCAGAGATAGACAGCATTGCGCCAAGCATGGCCCATATCTGGTCCCGTCGTATTGTCCTGTATGGGAGTACGACAGGAACGCCTTGCACACACCCACACCCAAACCCACACCCACACCCACACCCGCACCCGCACCCGCACCCGCACCCGCACCCGCACCCGCACCCGCACCCGCACCCGCACCCGCACCCGCACCCACACCCCCGCACCCCCGCACCCACACACCCGCACCCACACACCCGCACCCACACACCCGCACCCCCACACCCACACCCACACACCCACACCCACACCCACACACCCACACATAAACACACCCACACACCCACCCACACACCCACACACTCTCACACACACACACACACACACACCCACACCCACACCCACACCCACACCCGCACCTGCACCCGCACTCGCATCCGCACCCACACCCCCGCACCCCCGCACCGCACACACCCGCGCCCGCACCCACACACCCGCGCCCGCACCCCCACACTCACATACCCACACCCACCCCCACACACCGACCCACACACACACATACACACACACACTCACACACAAACACACACACACACACCCCCACCCCCACCCCCACACACCAACACACACGCACACACGCACGCACGCACGCACGCACGCACACACACACACACACACACACACACGTCTATAAGCGTGTAAGTGGTTCCGTGCTTCTACCCCGGCACTCGCTTTTACGACTTAGTCGTCGTAAGATCTTTTTATAGAAAACCGAACTAAAAAAATAGAAAATAAATTTTAATAAATTTAAATTAAGAATAGTGTTAAAAATTTCAATAATTATAAATTAATAATAGTGTGAATAAAAAATAATAATTTTATTTAAAAAAAGCGTGGGGTGCATGGTGTCAATAGTTATAAATATGTTATTGACACATATGAGTAGAGTGATTATCATTTCGGTAATATGTTAAAAAGCACCCCACGCTTTTTTTAAAATAAAATTATTTTTTTTATTCACACTATTATTAATTTATAATTATTGAAATTTTTAACACTATTCTTAATTTAAAATTATTAAAATTTAAGTCGTAAAGTCGTAAGATAGGTCAAATTTTATGAAAACGTAAAAATTTAAAAAATATGTAACCTTGTTATGTAACAAGCCTAATGATAAATAAAGATATTTTTGAAAGAAAGAAGAAGGTTCTCAGTAACCAGTCCATTGCTCGTGGGAACATCATGGAAAGAAAAAACAAACAAAAATATAATAAAACACAGAGAAAAAGGACATTAGAGAAAAGAAGACAACAGGCAATAAAACGAACGTCAAAACTCTCAAGCGAGGAATCAGAAGAGAGAAAGAAGAAAAGAACGCTTTATATGAGAAATTACAGAGCCAAACAGTCAGAGGAAGCCAGAGCAGCTCGTTTGCAGCAAGTGCGTGATTCCATGGCTGAGATCCGAGCCTCAGAATCAGACCAAGTCAGAGCAGCTCGTTTGCAGCAAGTGCGTGATTCTATGGCTGAGATCCGAGCCTCAGAATCAGACCAACCTAGAGAGGCCCGCTTGCAGCAAATGCGTCTTTCCATTGCTGAGATCCGAGCCTCTGAATCAGACCAAGTCAGAGCAGCTCGTTTGCAGCAAGTGCGTGATTCCATGACCGAGATCCGAGCCTCAGAATCAGACCAAGCTAGAGAGGTCCGCTTGCAGCAAATGCGTCTTTCCATTGCTGAGATCCGAGCCTCTGAATCAGACCAAGTCAGAGCAGCTCGTTTGCAGCAAGTGCGTGATTCCATGACCGAGATCCGAGCCTCAGAATCAGACCAAGCTAGAGAGGTCCGTTTGCAGCAAATGCGACAACGACAGGTTGAAGTCAGAAGATTAAGTAGAGCCAGTGTAACGGGCTTTATGCAGTCAATTAACACGTTTTGTGATAAGATATGTGAAGTTTGCACCAAACGGTGCTATCAGCATCAAATATCCAAATGGATTGTACATACCGAAACGGCACTATATTTGCCTAACGAATTAAAACAGAAAAATTGTTTAGTTGTTTGCAACCGCTGCAAAGCACATTTGAGTTCGAAGAAAAATATTGCACCATCTATAGCTTATTGGAATAATTTGGATCCAGGCTCTATTCCAGAGGTGATTGCGGAGTTATCACAAGCTGAACAAAGGTTGATTTCACGCATTATTCCATTTGTTAAGATCATCAAATTGAGTGGCGTATTTGGGCAATACAGTTTTCGAGGCCAAGCGGTATTGTTCGCTCAAGATATTTTCGAGGTAACTGAAAACCTTCCGAAAATGTTGCCAAGAACCACAAACAATACCGGAATAGTTGTTGTTACGGAGCGTCTTGAAAATATTAACGTAACACGACAGTTTTCAATATCTAGAGAAAAAGTTTATGATGCACTCTATTGGTTAGTTGCAAATAATCCACTGTACAAAGATGTCACTATCGATCAAAACGTTATAATTAATGAAGAGGATATCATAAGAGTAGAAGAAGCACCAGTAGAAATTGCTGTAGATAACAATAAAAAATCTACAAACAATGCTAGCGCTTATATGAAAATTAATGATTTTTCGAGAATCGTACGTGCTTCATGGCATCAAGGTAACGACGTCATATTTACATCAGGATTTGCAGGCGTACAATGCTGTGCGATGGCATTGGCAAACATCCTAAGGGCCTGTATTCTTTCACCACAACATTGGTCTACAAATATCCTTAATCTGAATATGATTACAGGTGACCAAATCTACAGCAATATAAGATTTCAAACGGAGAGAAATTTAGCGGCATACCCTATTGAAGATGATGGATATTTATTGGTGAGAAATTTCAATACCATCAAACATGATTTGGTAACATTCGACAAAAGATTTCAGATCACTTTTGACGAAGAACCAAGTATTTATGGATGCTTGAATGACAAATTAAATCGAACAAATTTCGGCTGCACCCTTCGTCAAGGTTTAGAAAATCTGTTCGTAGAGCATAGTTCAGGTATACTAATTACAGATGGGCAATCATTCGGAGTGATGCACTATGATAACAAATATTACTTCAGCAACTCTCATTCTTGTGGTCCAAAGGGATCTACAGCAAAAGACACAAATGGTAAAGCTTGCATTATCGAATGCGATAATTTAGATGAGCTTGAGAGAATTTGTAAACGTACAACAGGCAACAAAAATGTACAGTTTACAATTGATTTCGTCGACGTTGAAGTCTTCGATGTACATCATGAGTCAGAAATGACAGAAACACATCAGAGTACTGAGAAAGTACCAGCGGCGTTCCAAATGATCACTTCCCAACAAGAATTTATTCATCAAATAATTCCATTCCAGACATCAGTGATGGCACCGATTGATGTAATGCAACCCAATGTCGAAGATGAATTACAGGTTTCACGAAACCTTAATGAAATTACCCGTAAAACGAAAGACAATATCGTAAACGTGGGTCATGAACTGAAAGCAGAAGAATGTGCCTGGTACTTTTTGTTTCCCTATGGAAAGAACGGTTTTAAAGAGCAAAGGCCCGTAAAAATTACAGCTTTAGACTACTTTCAGTTCAGAATTTTGGGAAGTGATACAAGATTTCAACGTAACGACTATCTCTTCTATGCCTTATCATTCTTTGAATATTACCGAATTAAAAGCACTATATCAGCATGCGGCAAGAAAATTGTTAATCAAGAGGGAGCAATCGAAGATGTCCATCTTTATGTGAAGAATTTAAGAGGTTCTGCAGCGTATTGGAGATCAGCTTTGAATGAGTTATTAGCCCAAATTAAATGTTTAGGAGCTCCAACCTACTTCGTAACTTTCAGTTCGAATGATCTCAATTGGTTAGACCAACGGAAGGCCTTGTTAATAGCTGATGGTAGGCCTGATGTAGATCCAAATACACTTGACATTTATGAGACTCAACAACTTATCGAAAAATACCCAGTTATTTTGAGTCGACATTTCATGGTCAGAGTAAATGCTCTAATGAAATTTATCAAAAATAATGATAAAGTATTTGGCGGAAAAGTGAAAGACCATTGGTGGCGTATTGAATTTCAGAATCGTGGCAGTCCTCACCTTCATATGGTGATTTGGATTGAAAATCATCCAGAGTTTGACACAGAGGAAGGAAAACTTCTTCTTGATCGTAACTGTTGTTGTAAAATGCCTACAGAAGAAGAGGATGTAGAGCTTCATGCACTTGTTAAGAAATGTCAAATTCATCGACATACACACACTTGTACAAAAAATAATACCTCGGCAAGATGTCGATTCAACTTTCCACGCCAAGAATGTGACGAGACACGAATAGTGTCACATTCTTCAGATGATTTTCTCCGTAATGGTGGCAGAATTTGTATACTTAAGCGTCGAAAGGAAGATGCTTGGGTAAACAATTACCACCCAGAGCTATTAAGACTCTGGTCAGGTAATATGGATATTCAGCCATGCGGATCGAATGAAGCGATAGCGTACTATATTGCAAAGTACCTTTCAAAAGCAGAACCTGAAGGTGTGGATTCCGGAATTGCGCAGGCAATACAACAGATTCAACGTGAAGAGACTGACATTTCACGTAAGCTATTCAGGATATGTATGAAGATTCTTCATGAACGAAAAGTATCAGCCGCAGAATGTGCGTATCGACTTTGTCATATCCCATTACGGGACAGTTTGCGAAATTGTATTTTCCTGAATACAAGAAAGCCAGAACAGCGTTACAGAGTATTACAATTCGATGGAAGCGGACACGCAACTGGCTATTACAGTAATATCTTTGAAAGATATGAAAAACGTCCGTTACAACATCCTGACTACGATTTTGTGAACATGAGTCTTACAGAGTTTGCAATGTTGTTTGAACCTTTCTATCCGAAAAAGCTGAATGAAACCGAGGAGAGTGTTGATCATGATGCTTATGAAGAACAACCTAATATGCGTCGTCCGCTCATCACGCTGTTAGATAAGAGTAAAATGGTCGTGAGAAATGTACCTGCAGTTGTCAGGGTGCCGTACTTTATAGCAACATCGGATCCAGAAAACTTTTTCTACAGTTTACTCATTCAGTACATGCCTTATCGTATGGAAACTGAAATACTTGAAGGTTTCGATAATGCAAAGGAGGCTTTTTTAGCTCGAGAGAATCGTTTGAAAGAAATGAGTAAATATATGTGTCAACATCGAGAACGGGATCAACAGCTTGAAAACGCGTTTAATCAGGTACATGCCTTTGAAATTCTAGAACAGCCAGAGATTATAAATCCTGAAGCTGAAGAAGAAGAATTACCAGACACTGAAATGAGCAATGATCAATTTCAAAGGGCACAACAGGCTATGAATATTGATCAAAGACAATTGTTCGTTCTTATTACAGAGAGTATTAAAAATCAACTTAATGGTGATGTTAAAAGAGAGAAAATTTTCATAACTGGTGGAGCAGGCACCGGGAAAACTTTCCTGTTTAATTTATTGAAAAATCAAGTAAACCGATGTTATGGAAAATCTGTGGTAAAAGTTGGTGCTCTTACTGGCGTTGCTGCACGGTTAGTTGGTGGGTCCACACTTCACCGTCTGTTCAAACTACCAGTACAAAAAGATGGAGTTATTGTTAGTATGCCACTTCTTACTGGTAATTATTTGAGAGTAATGCGGATGTTATGGCAAAACGTTGAGTTTCTGTTCATAGACGAAATTTCTATGGTACCTTATGAGATACTTTGTATGATCGACTCTCGTTTGCGACAGCTGAAAACCCCGACCGCTTGTTTTGGAGGCATAAATGTTTTACTTTTTGGTGATCTAATGCAATTACCACCTGTTCGAGGACATCAAGTGTTTCAACAACCAGGACACATGAAACCCGCTACACACTTGTGGCGACTATTCCGCCTTGTTGAACTCAAACAAAACATGCGTCAACAAGGAGACACGACATTTATAGATGTGCTTAACGCCCTAAGAGTTGGAAAATTGACTTCGAAGCATCTTGAAATTCTTCTTGGAAAAGTATCAACAGATACGACTGATGAGTTCTCAATTGAGAAAGCATTAAGAATTTATCCAACGAATGACCAAGTTGCTAGACATAACGGAAAGGTTCTCCAGAGTTTTGAACAAAAAGGGTCAGTTATTTATACAATTAAATCACAAGACCAACTTATTGATGCGACACGAAATTTAGGTAATAAGGACTTAGATTCTGTGATACCCAGCGATATTAATAAAACAGGAGGTCTTCCTGATGTATTGAAAATATTTGTTGGAGCTAAAGTAATGTTGAGGTCGAACATTGACGTGTCAAAAGGTTTAGTGAATGGTAACATGGGTTTTATTACAGAAATTATATGGCCAAATTTTCGCAGGGGTCAATTATATGCAGAAGACATTCCATCAGTACGTATCGATTTCGGTCCAGATGGTGTTCACGTAATTAAACCAATATCGGTACAGTTTCCAGCAAAATACAGCTATGGAACTGCTGAGAGACGAATGTTGCCATTGATTCTGAGTTGGGCATCGACCGTCCACAAGATGCAAGGCTGTACAGTTGATCATGGAGTAATTTATCTAGGTTCTCGACTGTTTGCAGCTGGACAAGCTTACGTAGCACTTAGTCGTGTAAGATCTTTGGACGGAATTCGAATTGAAGAACTTGATTGCTCAAAGCTAACAGGTCAAACCCCATGTAACAGAGAAGCATTAGATGAAATGATTCGATTACGAAGTAACACGTAGTAAGACTTGTCGATATCACTTGTTCGGCAATAAACTTATACCATTAAGTCTCACTGTATAGATTGTCGACTGAAAACAATTACAGTTACTTATATGTAGGTATCAGGAATTAATAGTCGATTAGAACAAATAAAAAGTTTGGAAAATCCAAGAGTGCACGACTCATAATGTTCATTTAATTTTAAAATATTTAAAAAAAAAAAACAAAAAAAAACAAAAAAACAAAAAAACAAAAAAAACAAAAAAAACAATAAAAAAAAAAAATAAAAAAAAAAATTAAATTAAAAAAAAATAAAAATAAAAATTAAAAAAAAAAACAAAAAAATAAAAAAAAAACAAAATAAAAAAAATAGAAAAAAAAAACAAAAAATAAAAAAAAACAAAATAAATGTACATAATATTTAAAGATATAGATATATCACCGTCCATGTTAATTTTACATGGATATATATCGATATACAGTCTTGTAGTTTTCGTTTTTTATTAATTATAATTAAACGACACTGAATTAATTAGCCATTCGCATTCAATGATCTACAATTGTCGACTAGAATTTAAAAAAAAAATTAACTCAAATAATTGATTTTTTCATAAGTTACAGCGTTTCCGAAGTTTCATACATGACGGACAGGAAAATGTTTTGACCTATTTTGACATTTTTTTCCGTTTCTATTGCACTAAATTAATTTTTAGCAAGTATAGAATTAATCTCCATTAAATTATCTCGACAATAGTATGCAAAATATCTTGATTCCGTTAACTAACAAGGCTATAATATTAAAAATAGTAGCCAAAATAAGGCGAAAAAAATTTTTCGATCGTAAAGCACTCTCTGATGCTTCGCATCATGAGTCGTGCAATAGTTTAAAATTAAAAAAACAAGCTATTATAAATAAACCAAACTAAAAAGTAGAAAATAAATAATAGTTTAAAAAACTAAAAAACACGCTTTTTATAGAAAACCGAACTAAAAAAATAGAAAATAAATTTTAATAAATTTAAATTAAGAATAGTGTTAAAAATTTCAATAATTATAAATTAATAATAGTGTGAATAAAAAATAATAATTTTATTTAAAAAAAGCACGCTTTCTTTTGGGTGCATGGTGTCAATAGTTATAAATATGTTATTGACACATATGAGTAGAGTGATTATCATTTCGGTAATATGTTAAAAAGCACCCCACGCTTTTTACACGCTTTTTATTAGCTTCACCTGTATGTTTGTATGTTTGTATGTTTGTTTGTAACCGACTTCTTTGGGCGCGATTTTGACCCACTTTAAACGGCCAGATTTCGTTCAAACTTTGTAGATTTATCGAGGACCGATGACAATACACTAATTTGATAAAATTATTCCATTTTTAACCGACTTCAAAAAAAGGAGGAGGTTCTCAATTCGGCTGGTATATTTTTTTTATGTATGTACACCGATTTCTCCGAGGTTTCTGAACCGAATTACGTGATTCTTTTTTTGTTTGATGCGGAATAGTTTCGAATTGGTCCCATAAAAATTTGATTCAGGTAGGCCCAGTAGTTTTTGTTTTATGAGCATTTTTTTATTTATTGTACCTATCTCGATGTCTGAAAT
Source organism: Apodemia mormo (assembly GCA_036924255.1). Classification (NCBI taxonomy): domain Eukaryota; kingdom Metazoa; phylum Arthropoda; class Insecta; order Lepidoptera; family Riodinidae; genus Apodemia; species Apodemia mormo. The sequence continues at coordinate 27,708,448 of JAUPFN010000014.1, forward strand.
CAAATCTCACAAGTAAATTTGATCCACTTCCCGGTCACCGATTGAGCTGAAATTTTGTATACGTATGTTAATTGAATGACAATGAAACCTTATTATGACATGGAGATGATCTAATGAATCTGAATCGGAAGGTGACCACAGGAACTTAATAATTAAATGGTTAAAAATCGGTTAATAACAAGACTATTGAGTTTGGACTCATTTGATTCATGTTGACGAGCACTTTGGTGCTTGGTGGTGACTAGGATCCTGCAGGGTCCGATGATGTAGCTAGAAGATGGTCATAGGAGCTCAGCAATTAAATGACACAACTCTATCGAATTTGGGCTCATTTGATTAGTGTTGACGAGCACTTTGGTGCTTGGTGCTAACTAGGATCCTGCAGGGTTCGATGATGAAGCCAGAAGGTGACCATAGGAGCTCAGCAATTAAATAACACAACTCTATCGAGTTTGGGCTCGTTTGATTCGTGTTGACGAGCACTTTGGTGCGGGTGGAAACTAGTTATAAAAGGAACTACTCTTAACAAAAGTCTTTGTTCTACGTCTGTCAAGTCGGTCAGTTCAAGAGGTAAAGATATAACTTCCATGTTGTTCCAGTAGGCCTGAGAAGGAACTTTTCTTTTTTTTATGGTAGTCGAGCAAAAAAAAAATCAAAACGTGCTTTAACTAATGACGTCTGTTGTTTTGGATATAATAATTTCTTACAGATTGTACATGGTACTTCAGCATATTGATTTATGGTGGTTATAAAATTACGCTCAGTAATTGAACGAAGTCTTTGTGACGTCTGACGCGCTACCGCTAGGCGGTTCTCACGTGGCTGAGCAGACTCGATTGCTGTACGGTTTTCTATCACTACTAATCCACGAGCTCTCTGCTCGGCGGACTCCTTAGCTAAACGCTCCTCAATGAGACCAATTCTATGAGCCTTCTGCTCGGCAGACTCGTTCGCTAGTAGTTCTCTCGCTAGTCGCTAGTTCGCTAGTTCGCTTAATAATGAGATCAACTCTAATAGCTCTCTGCTCAAAAGACTCATTCGCTAGACGCTCTTGGATCTTACCGAGTCTACTTCTACCAAGGCTGGGCTAAAGCGGGTTTACAAGCATGGGCCAGAGATAGACAGCATTGCGCCAAGCATGGCCCATATCTGGCCCCGTCGTATTGTCCTGTATGGGAGTACGACAGGAACGCCTTGCACACTTACACACACACACACACACACACACACACACACACACACACACACATATGTCTATAAGCGTGTAAGTAGTTCCGTGCTTCTACCGCGGCACTCGACTAGGTATGCGCATTAGAGTTTGCAACAGTGTCTGCGCATATAACTTAGATTTCACGAGCCACGAAGAGTCCGCCACCGTCTCTGTGACTGAGTTTAATTGACTGAGTAAAAAAACAAAAAAAAACAATAAAAAAAACAAAATAAATGTACATAATATTTATAGATATATCACCATCCATGTTAATTTTACATGGATATATATATAGATATACAGTCTTGTAGTTTTCGTTTTTTATTAATTGTAATTAAACGACACTGAATTTATTAGCCATTCGCATTCGATGATCTACAATTGCCGATTAGAATTAAAAAAAATAACTCAAATAATTGATTTTTTCATAAGTTACAGTGTTTCCGGAGTTTCATACATGACGAACAGGAAATTTTTTGACCTATTTTCATATATTTTTACACGCTTTTTATTAGCTTCACCTGTATGTTTGTATGTTTGTATGTTTGTTTGTAACCGACTTCTTTGGGCGCGATTTTGACCCACTTTAAACGGCCAGATTTCGTTCAAACTTTGTAGATTTATCGAGGACCGATGACAATACACTAATTTGATAAAATTATTCCATTTTTAACCGACTTCAAAAAAAGGAGGAGGTTCTCAATTCGGCTGGTATATTTTTTTTATGTATGTACACCGATTTCTCCGAGGTTTCTGAACCGAATTACGTGATTCTTTTTTTGTTTGATGCGGAATAGTTTCGAATTGGTCCCATAAAAATTTGATTCAGGTAGGCCCAGTAGTTTTTGTTTTATGAGCATTTTTTTATTTATTGTACCTATCTCGATGTCTGAAATCAAATCTCACAAGTAAATTTGATCCACTTCCCGGTCACCGATTGAGCTGAAATTTTGTATACGTATGTTAATTGAATGACAATGAAACCTTATTATGACATGGAGATGATCTAATGAATCTGAATCGGAAGGTGATCACAGGAACTTAATAATTAAATGGTTAAAAATCGGTTAATAACAAGACTATTGAGTTTGGACTCATTTGATTCATGTTGACGAGCACTTTGGTGCTTGGTGGTGACTAGGATCCTGCAGGGTCCGATGATGTAGCTAGAAGATGGTCATAGGAGCTCAGCAATTAAATGACACAACTCTATCGAATTTGGGCTCATTTGATTAGTGTTGACGAGCACTTTGGTGCTTGGTGCTAACTAGGATCCTGCAGGGTTCGATGATGAAGCCAGAAGGTGACCATAGGAGCTCAGCAATTAAATAACACAACTCTATCGAGTTTGGGCTCGTTTGATTCGTGTTGACGAGCACTTTGGTGCGGGTGGAAACTAGTTATAAAAGGAACTACTCTTAACAAAAGTCTTTGTTCTACGTCTGTCAAGTCGGTCAGTTCAAGAGGTAAAGATATAACTTCCATGTTGTTCCAGTAGGCCTGAGAAGGAACTTTTCTTTTTTTTATGGTAGTCGAGCAAAAAAAAAATCAAAACGTGCTTTAACTAATGACGTCTGTTGTTTTGGATATAATAATTTCTTACAGATTGTACATGGTACTTCAGCATATTGATTTATGGTGGTTATAAAATTACGCTCAGTAATTGAACGAAGTCTTTGTGACGTCTGACGCGCTACCGCTAGGCGGTTCTCACGTGGCTGAGCAGACTCGATTGCTGTACGGTTTTCTATCACTACTAATCCACGAGCTCTCTGCTCGGCGGACTCCTTAGCTAAACGCTCCTCAATGAGACCAATTCTATGAGCCTTCTGCTCGGCAGACTCGTTCGCTAGTAGTTCTCTCGCTAGTCGCTAGTTCGCTAGTTCGCTTAATAATGAGATCAACTCTAATAGCTCTCTGCTCAAAAGACTCTTTCGCTAGACGCTCTTGGATCTTACCGAGCCTACTTCTACCAAGGCTGAGCTAAAGCGGGTTTACAAGCATGGGCCAGAGATAGACAGCATTGCGCCAAGCATGGCCCATATCTGGCCCCGTCGTATTGTCCTGTATGGGAGTACGACAGGAACGCCTTGCACACTTACACACACACACACACACACACACACACACACACACACATATGTCTATAAGCGTGTAAGTAGTTCCGTGCTTCTACCGCGGCACTCGACTAGGTATGCGCATTAGAGTTTGCAACAGTGTCTGCGCATATAACTTAGATTTCACGAGCCACGAAGAGTCCGCCACCGTCTCTGTGACTGAGTTTAATTGACTGAGTAAAAAAACAAAAAAAAACAATAAAAAAAACAAAATAAATGTACATAATATTTATAGATATATCACCATCCATGTTAATTTTACATGGATATATATATAGATATACAGTCTTGTAGTTTTCGTTTTTTATTAATTGTAATTAAACGACACTGAATTTATTAGCCATTCGCATTCGATGATCTACAATTGCCGATTAGAATTAAAAAAAATAACTCAAATAATTGATTTTTTCATAAGTTACAGTGTTTCCGGAGTTTCATACATGACGAACAGGAAATTTTTTGACCTATTTTCATATATTTTTCCGTTTCTATTGCACTAAATTAATTTTTAGCAAGTATAGAATTAATCTCCATTAAATTATCTCGACAATAGTATGCAAAATATATTGATTCCGTTAACTAACAAGGCTATAATACTAAAAATAGTTGCCAAAATAAGGCGAAAAAAATTTCCGAAGGTTGATACCACCTTCGGAAATTTTTCTTCTGAGAGTCTTCGCAAACGGCGTGTGTGTATGAAAAGAGTGATGAATGTGGAGGAAGCGAGACAAGCCTGCAAGGATCGTGATGTATGGCACTCGGTTCTCTCTGCCTACCCCGTAAGGGATCTGGCATGAAGATATGTATATATGAAAAAAAATTTCGATCGTAAAGCACTCTCTGATGCTTCTCATCATGAGTCGTGCAATAGTTTAAAATTAAAAAAACAAGCTATTATAAATAAACCAAACTAAAAAGTAGAAAATAAATAATAGTTTAAAAAAACTAAAAAACACGCTTTTTATAGAAAACCGAACTAAAAAATAGAAAATAAATTTTAATAAATTTAAATTAAGAATAGTGTTAAAAATTTCAATTATTATAAATTAATAATAGTGTGAATAAAATAAATAATAGTTTAAAAAACTAAAAAACACGCTTTTTATAGAAAACCGAACTAAAAAAATAGAAAATAAATTTTAATAAATTTAAATTAAGAATAGTGTTAAAAATTTCAATAATTATAAATTAATAATAGTGTGAATAAAAAAAATAATTTTATTTTAAAAAAAGCGTGGGGTGCTTTTTAACATATTACCGAAATGATAATCACTCTACTCATATGTGTCAATAACATATTTATAACTATTGACACCATGCACCCCACGCTTTTTTTAAATAAAATTATTATTTTTTATTCACACTATTATTAATTTATAATTATTGAAATTTTTAACACTATTCTTAATTTAAATTTATTAAAATTTATTTTCTATTTTTTTAGTTCGGTTTTCTATAAAAAGCGTGTTTTTTAGTTTTTTAAACTATTATTTATTTTAAAATAAAATTATTTTTTTTATTCACACTATTATTAATTTATAATTATTGAAATTTTTAACACTATTCTTAATTTAAATTTATTAAAATTTATTTTCTATTTTTTTAGTTCGGTTTTCTATAAAAAGCGTGTTTTTTAGTTTTTTAAACTATTATTTATTTTATTCACACTATTATTAATTTATAATAATTGAAATTTTTAACACTATTCTTAATTTAAATTTATTAAAATTTATTTTCTATTTTTTAGTTCGGTTTTCTATAAAAAGCGTGTTTTTTAGTTTTTTTAAACTATTATTTATTTTCTACTTTTTAGTTTGGTTTATTTATAATAGCTTGTTTTTTTAATTTTAAACTATTGCACGACTCATGATGAGAAGCATCAGAGAGTGCTTTACGATCGAAATTTTTTTTCATATATACATATCTTCATGCCAGATCCCTTACGGGGTAGGCAGAGAGAACCGAGTGCCATACATCACGATCCTTGCAGGCTTGTCTCGCTTCCTCCACATTCATCACTCTTTTCATACACACACGCCGTTTGCGAAGACTCTCAGAAGAAAAATTTCCGAAGGTGGTATCAACCTTCGGAAATTTTTTTCGCCTTATTTTGGCAACTATTTTTAGTATTATAGCCTTGTTAGTTAACGGAATCAATATATTTTGCATACTATTGTCGAGATAATTTAATGGAGATTAATTCTATACTTGCTAAAAATTAATTTAGTGCAATAGAAACGGAAAAATATATGAAAATAGGTCAAAAAATTTCCTGTTCGTCATGTATGAAACTCCGGAAACACTGTAACTTATGAAAAAATCAATTATTTGAGTTATTTTTTACACGCTTTTTATTAGCTTCACCTGTATGTTTGTATGTTTGTATGTTTGTTTGTAACCGACTTCTTTGGGCGCGATTTTGACCCACTTTAAACGGCCAGATTTCGTTCAAACTTTGTAGATTTATCGAGGACCGATGACAATACACTAATTTGATAAAATTATTCCATTTTTAACCGACTTCAAAAAAAGGAGGAGGTTCTCAATTCGGCTGGTATATTTTTTTTATGTATGTACACCGATTTCTCCGAGGTTTCTGAACCGAATTACGTGATTCTTTTTTTGTTTGATGCGGAATAGTTTCGAATTGGTCCCATAAAAATTTGATTCAGGTAGGCCCAGTAGTTTTTGTTTTATGAGCATTTTTTTATTTATTGTACCTATCTCGATGTCTGAAATCAAATCTCACAAGTAAATTTGATCCACTTCCCGGTCACCGATTGAGCTGAAATTTTGTATACGTATGTTAATTGAATGACAATGAAACCTTATTATGACATGGAGATGATCTAATGAATCTGAATCGGAAGGTGACCACAGGAACTTAATAATTAAATGGTTAAAAATCGGTTAATAACAAGACTATTGAGTTTGGACTCATTTGATTCATGTTGACGAGCACTTTGGTGCTTGGTGGTGACTAGGATCCTGCAGGGTCCGATGATGTAGCTAGAAGATGGTCATAGGAGCTCAGCAATTAAATGACACAACTCTATCGAATTTGGGCTCATTTGATTAGTGTTGACGAGCACTTTGGTGCTTGGTGCTAACTAGGATCCTGCAGGGTTCGATGATGAAGCCAGAAGGTGACCATAGGAGCTCAGCAATTAAATAACACAACTCTATCGAGTTTGGGCTCGTTTGATTCGTGTTGACGAGCACTTTGGTGCGGGTGGAAACTAGTTATAAAAGGAACTACTCTTAACAAAAGTCTTTGTTCTACGTCTGTCAAGTCGGTCAGTTCAAGAGGTAAAGATATAACTTCCATGTTGTTCCAGTAGGCCTGAGAAGGAACTTTTCTTTTTTTTATGGTAGTCGAGCAAAAAAAAAATCAAAACGTGCTTTAACTAATGACGTCTGTTGTTTTGGATATAATAATTTCTTACAGATTGTACATGGTACTTCAGCATATTGATTTATGGTGGTTATAAAATTACGCTCAGTAATTGAACGAAGTCTTTGTGACGTCTGACGCGCTACCGCTAGGCGGTTCTCACGTGGCTGAGCAGACTCGATTGCTGTACGGTTTTCTATCACTACTAATCCACGAGCTCTCTGCTCGGCGGACTCCTTAGCTAAACGCTCCTCAATGAGACCAATTCTATGAGCCTTCTGCTCGGCAGACTCGTTCGCTAGTAGTTCTCTCGCTAGTCGCTAGTTCGCTAGTTCGCTTAATAATGAGATCAACTCTAATAGCTCTCTGCTCAAAAGACTCATTCGCTAGACGCTCTTGGATCTTACCGAGTCTACTTCTACCAAGGCTGGGCTAAAGCGGGTTTACAAGCATGGGCCAGAGATAGACAGCATTGCGCCAAGCATGGCCCATATCTGGCCCCGTCGTATTGTCCTGTATGGGAGTACGACAGGAACGCCTTGCACACTTACACACACACACACACACACACACACACACACACACACACACACATATGTCTATAAGCGTGTAAGTAGTTCCGTGCTTCTACCGCGGCACTCGACTAGGTATGCGCATTAGAGTTTGCAACAGTGTCTGCGCATATAACTTAGATTTCACGAGCCACGAAGAGTCCGCCACCGTCTCTGTGACTGAGTTTAATTGACTGAGTAAAAAAACAAAAAAAAACAATAAAAAAAACAAAATAAATGTACATAATATTTATAGATATATCACCATCCATGTTAATTTTACATGGATATATATATAGATATACAGTCTTGTAGTTTTCGTTTTTTATTAATTGTAATTAAACGACACTGAATTTATTAGCCATTCGCATTCGATGATCTACAATTGCCGATTAGAATTAAAAAAAATAACTCAAATAATTGATTTTTTCATAAGTTACAGTGTTTCCGGAGTTTCATACATGACGAACAGGAAATTTTTTGACCTATTTTCATATATTTTTACACGCTTTTTATTAGCTTCACCTGTATGTTTGTATGTTTGTATGTTTGTTTGTAACCGACTTCTTTGGGCGCGATTTTGACCCACTTTAAACGGCCAGATTTCGTTCAAACTTTGTAGATTTATCGAGGACCGATGACAATACACTAATTTGATAAAATTATTCCATTTTTAACCGACTTCAAAAAAAGGAGGAGGTTCTCAATTCGGCTGGTATATTTTTTTTATGTATGTACACCGATTTCTCCGAGGTTTCTGAACCGAATTACGTGATTCTTTTTTTGTTTGATGCGGAATAGTTTCGAATTGGTCCCATAAAAATTTGATTCAGGTAGGCCCAGTAGTTTTTGTTTTATGAGCATTTTTTTATTTATTGTACCTATCTCGATGTCTGAAATCAAATCTCACAAGTAAATTTGATCCACTTCCCGGTCACCGATTGAGCTGAAATTTTGTATACGTATGTTAATTGAATGACAATGAAACCTTATTATGACATGGAGATGATCTAATGAATCTGAATCGGAAGGTGACCACAGGAACTTAATAATTAAATGGTTAAAAATCGGTTAATAACAAGACTATTGAGTTTGGACTCATTTGATTCATGTTGACGAGCACTTTGGTGCTTGGTGGTGACTAGGATCCTGCAGGGTCCGATGATGTAGCTAGAAGATGGTCATAGGAGCTCAGCAATTAAATGACACAACTCTATCGAATTTGGGCTCATTTGATTAGTGTTGACGAGCACTTTGGTGCTTGGTGCTAACTAGGATCCTGCAAGGTTCGATGATGAAGCCAGAAGGTGACCATAGGAGCTCAGCAATTAAATAACACAACTCTATCGAGTTTGGGCTCGTTTGATTCGTGTTGACGAGCACTTTGGTGCGGGTGGAAACTAGTTATAAAAGGAACTACTCTTAACAAAAGTCTTTGTTCTACGTCTGTCAAGTCGGTCAGTTCAAGAGGTAAAGATATAACTTCCATGTTGTTCCAGTAGGCCTGAGAAGGAACTTTTCTTTTTTTTATGGTAGTCGAGCAAAAAAAAAATCAAAACGTGCTTTAACTAATGACGTCTGTTGTTTTGGATATAATAATTTCTTACAGATTGTACATGGTACTTCAGCATATTGATTTATGGTGGTTATAAAATTACGCTCAGTAATTGAACGAAGTCTTTGTGACGTCTGACGCGCTACCGCTAGGCGGTTCTCACGTGGCTGAGCAGACTCGATTGCTGTACGGTTTTCTATCACTACTAATCCACGAGCTCTCTGCTCGGCGGACTCCTTAGCTAAACGCTCCTCAATGAGACCAATTCTATGAGCCTTCTGCTCGGCAGACTCGTTCGCTAGTAGTTCTCTCGCTAGTCGCTAGTTCGCTAGTTCGCTTAATAATGAGATCAACTCTAATAGCTCTCTGCTCAAAAGACTCATTCGCTAGACGCTCTTGGATCTTACCGAGTCTACTTCTACCAAGGCTGGGCTAAAGCGGGTTTACAAGCATGGGCCAGAGATAGACAGCATTGCGCCAAGCATGGCCCATATCTGGCCCCGTCGTATTGTCCTGTATGGGAGTACGACAGGAACGCCTTGCACACTTACACACACACACACACACACACACACACACACACACACACACACATATGTCTATAAGCGTGTAAGTAGTTCCGTGCTTCTACCGCGGCACTCGACTAGGTATGCGCATTAGAGTTTGCAACAGTGTCTGCGCATATAACTTAGATTTCACGAGCCACGAAGAGTCCGCCACCGTCTCTGTGACTGAGTTTAATTGACTGAGTAAAAAAACAAAAAAAAACAATAAAAAAAACAAAATAAATGTACATAATATTTATAGATATATCACCATCCATGTTAATTTTACATGGATATATATATAGATATACAGTCTTGTAGTTTTCGTTTTTTATTAATTGTAATTAAACGACACTGAATTTATTAGCCATTCGCATTCGATGATCTACAATTGCCGATTAGAATTAAAAAAAATAACTCAAATAATTGATTTTTTCATAAGTTACAGTGTTTCCGGAGTTTCATACATGACGAACAGGAAATTTTTTGACCTATTTTCATATATTTTTACACGCTTTTTATTAGCTTCACCTGTATGTTTGTATGTTTGTATGTTTGTTTGTAACCGACTTCTTTGGGCGCGATTTTGACCCACTTTAAACGGCCAGATTTCGTTCAAACTTTGTAGATTTATCGAGGACCGATGACAATACACTAATTTGATAAAATTATTCCATTTTTAACCGACTTCAAAAAAAGGAGGAGGTTCTCAATTCGGCTGGTATATTTTTTTTATGTATGTACACCGATTTCTCCGAGGTTTCTGAACCGAATTACGTGATTCTTTTTTTGTTTGATGCGGAATAGTTTCGAATTGGTCCCATAAAAATTTGATTCAGGTAGGCCCAGTAGTTTTTGTTTTATGAGCATTTTTTTATTTATTGTACCTATCTCGATGTCTGAAATCAAATCTCACAAGTAAATTTGATCCACTTCCCGGTCACCGATTGAGCTGAAATTTTGTATACGTATGTTAATTGAATGACAATGAAACCTTATTATGACATGGAGATGATCTAATGAATCTGAATCGGAAGGTGACCACAGGAACTTAATAATTAAATGGTTAAAAATCGGTTAATAACAAGACTATTGAGTTTGGACTCATTTGATTCATGTTGACGAGCACTTTGGTGCTTGGTGGTGACTAGGATCCTGCAGGGTCCGATGATGTAGCTAGAAGATGGTCATAGGAGCTCAGCAATTAAATGACACAACTCTATCGAATTTGGGCTCATTTGATTAGTGTTGACGAGCACTTTGGTGCTTGGTGCTAACTAGGATCCTGCAAGGTTCGATGATGAAGCCAGAAGGTGACCATAGGAGCTCAGCAATTAAATAACACAACTCTATCGAGTTTGGGCTCGTTTGATTCGTGTTGACGAGCACTTTGGTGCGGGTGGAAACTAGTTATAAAAGGAACTACTCTTAACAAAAGTCTTTGTTCTACGTCTGTCAAGTCGGTCAGTTCAAGAGGTAAAGATATAACTTCCATGTTGTTCCAGTAGGCCTGAGAAGGAACTTTTCTTTTTTTTATGGTAGTCGAGCAAAAAAAAAATCAAAACGTGCTTTAACTAATGACGTCTGTTGTTTTGGATATAATAATTTCTTACAGATTGTACATGGTACTTCAGCATATTGATTTATGGTGGTTATAAAATTACGCTCAGTAATTGAACGAAGTCTTTGTGACGTCTGACGCGCTACCGCTAGGCGGTTCTCACGTGGCTGAGCAGACTCGATTGCTGTACGGTTTTCTATCACTACTAATCCACGAGCTCTCTGCTCGGCGGACTCCTTAGCTAAACGCTCCTCAATGAGACCAATTCTATGAGCCTTCTGCTCGGCAGACTCGTTCGCTAGTAGTTCTCTCGCTAGTCGCTAGTTCGCTAGTTCGCTTAATAATGAGATCAACTCTAATAGCTCTCTGCTCAAAAGACTCATTCGCTAGACGCTCTTGGATCTTACCGAGTCTACTTCTACCAAGGCTGGGCTAAAGCGGGTTTACAAGCATGGGCCAGAGATAGACAGCATTGCGCCAAGCATGGCCCATATCTGGCCCCGTCGTATTGTCCTGTATGGGAGTACGACAGGAACGCCTTGCACACTTACACACACACACACACACACACACACACACACACACACACACACATATGTCTATAAGCGTGTAAGTAGTTCCGTGCTTCTACCGCGGCACTCGACTAGGTATGCGCATTAGAGTTTGCAACAGTGTCTGCGCATATAACTTAGATTTCACGAGCCACGAAGAGTCCGCCACCGTCTCTGTGACTGAGTTTAATTGACTGAGTAAAAAAACAAAAAAAAACAATAAAAAAAACAAAATAAATGTACATAATATTTATAGATATATCACCATCCATGTTAATTTTACATGGATATATATATAGATATACAGTCTTGTAGTTTTCGTTTTTTATTAATTGTAATTAAACGACACTGAATTTATTAGCCATTCGCATTCGATGATCTACAATTGCCGATTAGAATTAAATAAATATTAGTTTAAAAAAACTAAAAAACACACTTTTTATAGAAAACCGAACTAAAAAATAGAAAATAAATTTTAATAAATTTAAATTAAGAATAGTGTTAAAAATTTCAATAATTATAAATTAATAATAGTGTGAATAAAAAATAATAATTTTATTTTAAAAAAGCGTGGGGTGCAATATTTTATTGACACATATGAGTAGAGTGATTATCATTTCGGTAATATCTTAAAAAGCACCCCACGCTTTTTTTTAAAATAAAATTATTATTTTTTATTCACACTATTATTAATTTATAATTATTGAAATTTTTAACACTATTCTTAATTTAAATTTATTAAAATTTATTTTCTATTTTTTAGTTCGGTTTTCTATAAAAAGTGTGTTTTTTAGTTTTTTTAAACTAATATTTATTTTAATTCTAATCGGCAATTGTAGATCATCGAATGCGAATGGCTAATAAATTCAGTGTCGTTTAATTACAATTAATAAAAAACGAAAACTACAAGACTGTATATCTATATATATATCCATGTAAAATTAACATGGATGGTGATATATCTATAAATATTATGTACATTTATTTTGTTTTTTTTATTGTTTTTTTTTTGTTTTTTTACTCAGTCAATTAAACTCAGTCACAGAGACGGTGGCGGACTCTTCGTGGCTCGTGAAATCTAAGTTATATGCGCAGACACTGTTGCAAACTCTAATGCGCATACCTAGTCGAGTGCCGCGGTAGAAGCACGGAACTACTTACACGCTTATAGACATATGTGTGTGTGTGTGTGTGTGTGTGTGTGTGTGTGTGTAAGTGTGCAAGGCGTTCCTGTCGTACTCCCATACAGGACAATACGACGGGGCCAGATATGGGCCATGCTTGGCGCAATGCTGTCTATCTCTGGCCCATGCTTGTAAACCCGCTTTAGCTCAGCCTTGGTAGAAGTAGACTCGGTAAGATCCAAGAGCGTCTAGCGAAAGAGTCTTTTGAGCAGAGAGCTATTAGAGTTGATCTCATTATTAAGCGAACTAGCGAACTAGCGACTAGCGAGAGAACTACTAGCGAACGAGTCTGCCGAGCAGAAGGCTCATAGAATTGGTCTCATTGAGGAGCGTTTAGCTAAGGAGTCCGCCGAGCAGAGAGCTCGTGGATTAGTAGTGATAGAAAACCGTACAGCAATCGAGTCTGCTCAGCCACGTGAGAACCGCCTAGCGGTAGCGCGTCAGACGTCACAAAGACTTCGTTCAATTACTGAGCGTAATTTTATAACCACCATAAATCAATATGCTGAAGTACCATGTACAATCTGTAAGAAATTATTATATCCAAAACAACAGACGTCATTAGTTAAAGCACGTTTTGATTTTTTTTTTGCTCGACTACCATAAAAAAAAGAAAAGTTCCTTCTCAGGCCTACTGGAACAACATGGAAGTTATATCTTTACCTCTTGAACTGACCGACTTGACAGACGTAGAACAAAGACTTTTGTTAAGAGTAGTTCCTTTTATAACTAGTTTCCACCCGCACCAAAGTGCTCGTCAACACGAATCAAACGAGCCCAAACTCGATAGAGTTGTGTTATTTAATTGCTGAGCTCCTATGGTCACCTTCTGGCTTCATCATCGAACCCTGCAGGATCCTAGTTAGCACCAAGCACCAAAGTGCTCGTCAACACTAATCAAATGAGCCCAAATTCGATAGAGTTGTGTCATTTAATTGCTGAGCTCCTATGACCATCTTCTAGCTACATCATCGGACCCTGCAGGATCCTAGTCACCACCAAGCACCAAAGTGCTCGTCAACATGAATCAAATGAGTCCAAACTCAATAGTCTTGTTATTAACCGATTTTTAACCATTTAATTATTAAGTTCCTGTGGTCACCTTCCGATTCAGATTCATTAGATCATCTCCATGTCATAATAAGGTTTCATTGTCATTCAATTAACATACGTATACAAAATTTCAGCTCAATCGGTGACCGGGAAGTGGATCAAATTTACTTGTGAGATTTGATTTCAGACATCGAGATAGGTACAATAAATAAAAAAATGCTCATAAAACAAAAACTACTGGGCCTACCTGAATCAAATTTTTATGGGACCAATTCGAAACTATTCCGCATCAAACAAAAAAAGAATCACGTAATTCGGTTCAGAAACCTCGGAGAAATCGGTGTACATACATAAAAAAAATATACCAGCCGAATTGAGAACCTCCTCCTTTTTTTGAAGTCGGTTAAAAATGGAATAATTTTATCAAATTAGTGTATTGTCATCGGTCCTCGATAAATCTACAAAGTTTGAACGAAATCTGGCCGTTTAAAGTGGGTCAAAATCGCGCCCAAAGAAGTCGGTTACAAACAAACATACAAACATACAGGTGAAGCTAATAAAAAGCGTGTAAAAATATATGAAAATAGGTCAAAAAATTTCCTGTTCGTCATGTATGAAACTCCGGAAACACTGTAACTTATGAAAAAATCAATTATTTGAGTTATTTTTTTTAATTCTAATCGGCAATTGTAGATCATCGAATGCGAATGGCTAATAAATTCAATGTCGTTTAATTACAATTAATAAAAAACGAAAACTACAAGACTGTATATCTATATATATATCCATGTAAAATTAACATGGATGGTGATATATCTATAAATATTATGTACATTTATTTTGTTTTTTTTATTGTTTTTTTTTTGTTTTTTTACTCAGTCAATTAAACTCAGTCACAGAGACGGTGGCGGACTCTTCGTGGCTCGTGAAATCTAAGTTATATGCGCAGACACTGTTGCAAACTCTAATGCGCATACCTAGTCGAGTGCCGCGGTAGAAGCACGGAACTACTTACACGCTTATAGACATATGTGTGTGTGTGTGTGTGTGTGTGTGTGTGTGTGTGTGTGTGTGTGTGTGTAAGTGTGCAAGGCGTTCCTGTCGTACTCCCATACAGGACAATACGACGGGGCCAGATATGGGCCATGCTTGGCGCAATGCTGTCTATCTCTGGCCCATGCTTGTAAACCCGCTTTAGCCCAGCCTTGGTAGAAGTAGACTCGGTAAGATCCAAGAGCGTCTAGCGAATGAGTCTTTTGAGCAGAGAGCTATTAGAGTTGATCTCATTATTAAGCGAACTAGCGAACTAGCGACTAGCGAGAGAACTACTAGCGAACGAGTCTGCCGAGCAGAAGGCTCATAGAATTGGTCTCATTGAGGAGCGTTTAGCTAAGGAGTCCGCCGAGCAGAGAGCTCGTGGATTAGTAGTGATAGAAAACTGTACAGCAATCGAGTCTGCTCAGCCACGTGAGAACCGCCTAGCGGTAGCGCGTCAGACGTCACAAAGACTTCGTTCAATTACTGAGCGTAATTTTATAACCACCATAAATCAATATGCTGAAGTACCATGTACAATCTGTAAGAAATTATTATATCCAAAACAACAGACGTCATTAGTTAAAGCACGTTTTGATTTTTTTTTTGCTCGACTACCATAAAAAAAAGAAAAGTTCCTTCTCAGGCCTACTGGAACAACATGGAAGTTATATCTTTACCTCTTGAACTGACCGACTTGACAGACGTAGAACAAAGACTTTTGTTAAGAGTAGTTCCTTTTATAACTAGTTTCCACCCGCACCAAAGTGCTCGTCAACACGAATCAAACGAGCCCAAACTCGATAGAGTTGTGTTATTTAATTGCTGAGCTCCTATGGTCACCTTCTGGCTTCATCATCGAACCCTGCAGGATCCTAGTTAGCACCAAGCACCAAAGTGCTCGTCAACACTAATCAAATGAGCCCAAATTCGATAGAGTTGTGTCATTTAATTGCTGAGCTCCTATGACCATCTTCTAGCTACATCATCGGACCCTGCAGGATCCTAGTCACCACCAAGCACCAAAGTGCTCGTCAACATGAATCAAATGAGTCCAAACTCAATAGTCTTGTTATTAACCGATTTTTAACCATTTAATTATTAAGTTCCTGTGGTCACCTTCCGATTCAGATTCATTAGATCATCTCCATGTCATAATAAGGTTTCATTGTCATTCAATTAACATACGTATACAAAATTTCAGCTCAATCGGTGACCGGGAAGTGGATCAAATTTACTTGTGAGATTTGATTTCAGACATCGAGATAGGTACAATAAATAAAAAAATGCTCATAAAACAAAAACTACTGGGCCTACCTGAATCAAATTTTTATGGGACCAATTCGAAACTATTCCGCATCAAACAAAAAAAGAATCACGTAATTCGGTTCAGAAACCTCGGAGAAATCGGTGTACATACATAAAAAAAATATACCAGCCGAATTGAGAACCTCCTCCTTTTTTTGAAGTCGGTTAAAAATGGAATAATTTTATCAAATTAGTGTATTGTCATCGGTCCTCGATAAATCTACAAAGTTTGAACGAAATCTGGCCGTTTAAAGTGGGTCAAAATCGCGCCCAAAGAAGTCGGTTACAAACAAACATACAAACATACAAACATACAGGTGAAGCTAATAAAAAGCGTGTAAAAATATATGAAAATAGGTCAAAAAATTTCCTGTTCGTCAT
Source organism: Apodemia mormo (assembly GCA_036924255.1). Classification (NCBI taxonomy): domain Eukaryota; kingdom Metazoa; phylum Arthropoda; class Insecta; order Lepidoptera; family Riodinidae; genus Apodemia; species Apodemia mormo. The sequence continues at coordinate 27,724,893 of JAUPFN010000014.1, forward strand.
GTATGAAACTCCGGAAACACTGTAACTTATGAAAAAATCAATTATTTGAGTTATTTTTTTTAATTCTAATCGGCAATTGTAGATCATCGAATGCGAATGGCTAATAAATTCAGTGTCGTTTAATTACAATTAATAAAAAACGAAAACTACAAGACTGTATATCTATATATATATCCATGTAAAATTAACATGGATGGTGATATATCTATAAATATTATGTACATTTATTTTGTTTTTTTTATTGTTTTTTTTTGTTTTTTTACTCAGTCAATTAAACTCAGTCACAGAGACGGTGGCGGACTCTTCGTGGCTCGTGAAATCTAAGTTATATGCGCAGACACTGTTGCAAACTCTAATGCGCATACCTAGTCGAGTGCCGCGGTAGAAGCACGGAACTACTTACACGCTTATAGACATATGTGTGTGTGTGTGTGTGTGTGTGTGTGTGTGTGTGTGTGTGTAAGTGTGCAAGGCGTTCCTGTCGTACTCCCATACAGGACAATACGACGGGGCCAGATATGGGCCATGCTTGGCGCAATGCTGTCTATCTCTGGCCCATGCTTGTAAACCCGCTTTAGCCCAGCCTTGGTAGAAGTAGACTCGGTAAGATCCAAGAGCGTCTAGCGAATGAGTCTTTTGAGCAGAGAGCTATTAGAGTTGATCTCATTATTAAGCGAACTAGCGAACTAGCGACTAGCGAGAGAACTACTAGCGAACGAGTCTGCCGAGCAGAAGGCTCATAGAATTGGTCTCATTGAGGAGCGTTTAGCTAAGGAGTCCGCCGAGCAGAGAGCTCGTGGATTAGTAGTGATAGAAAACCGTACAGCAATCGAGTCTGCTCAGCCACGTGAGAACCGCCTAGCGGTAGCGCGTCAGACGTCACAAAGACTTCGTTCAATTACTGAGCGTAATTTTATAACCACCATAAATCAATATGCTGAAGTACCATGTACAATCTGTAAGAAATTATTATATCCAAAACAACAGACGTCATTAGTTAAAGCACGTTTTGATTTTTTTTTTGCTCGACTACCATAAAAAAAAGAAAAGTTCCTTCTCAGGCCTACTGGAACAACATGGAAGTTATATCTTTACCTCTTGAACTGACCGACTTGACAGACGTAGAACAAAGACTTTTGTTAAGAGTAGTTCCTTTTATAACTAGTTTCCACCCGCACCAAAGTGCTCGTCAACACGAATCAAACGAGCCCAAACTCGATAGAGTTGTGTTATTTAATTGCTGAGCTCCTATGGTCACCTTCTGGCTTCATCATCGAACCCTGCAGGATCCTAGTTAGCACCAAGCACCAAAGTGCTCGTCAACACTAATCAAATGAGCCCAAATTCGATAGAGTTGTGTCATTTAATTGCTGAGCTCCTATGACCATCTTCTAGCTACATCATCGGACCCTGCAGGATCCTAGTCACCACCAAGCACCAAAGTGCTCGTCAACATGAATCAAATGAGTCCAAACTCAATAGTCTTGTTATTAACCGATTTTTAACCATTTAATTATTAAGTTCCTGTGGTCACCTTCCGATTCAGATTCATTAGATCATCTCCATGTCATAATAAGGTTTCATTGTCATTCAATTAACATACGTATACAAAATTTCAGCTCAATCGGTGACCGGGAAGTGGATCAAATTTACTTGTGAGATTTGATTTCAGACATCGAGATAGGTACAATAAATAAAAAAATGCTCATAAAACAAAAACTACTGGGCCTACCTGAATCAAATTTTTATGGGACCAATTCGAAACTATTCCGCATCAAACAAAAAAAGAATCACGTAATTCGGTTCAGAAACCTCGGAGAAATCGGTGTACATACATAAAAAAAATATACCAGCCGAATTGAGAACCTCCTCCTTTTTTTGAAGTCGGTTAAAAATGGAATAATTTTATCAAATTAGTGTATTGTCATCGGTCCTCGATAAATCTACAAAGTTTGAACGAAATCTGGCCGTTTAAAGTGGGTCAAAATCGCGCCCAAAGAAGTCGGTTACAAACAAACATACAAACATACAAACATACAGGTGAAGCTAATAAAAAGCGTGTAAAAAATGCAATAAATAACATTATAAGGCAATAAAAACTGTAGCGTATATAGTTAAATTTATAGTATTAGCTTTGACCTAAATTACACAGCTCACTGATTAGAACTATAGACACCAAATTACGGCCCTTAGATCTAGAGCTCTCTTTTCTGTCCTTTGTGTTACTTTAAATTAAGCAAGCTTTGATAATTTTGTTGAAATTTCTAGATATATAGTCTAAAATCTAGTTAGTTTTAGAGACAAGCCGATTTCAAATTACCCTGATGATTTTTTGAATGAATATTTGACATTTTAATTATTTTTGTAAACCTACAGCGTGTAAGAGGTTTTAAATATATGCAAAATATTCAAATAAATGATTACCTAATATATTTGTACATTATACATTCATGCTAATAATAATTACTAGCAATAGCCTGTGGCCGAAATTCGACCAAAAACTAAACAACACTTTTTTTATTTTGACAAGAGATTTTAGCCGTAAAGAAAATAGTACCCATACATGTGTGAATATTGTCACATGTCACATGATTATAATGTGTGTAATATTTATTTATATTAATTTATTGTATTTCTAATGCATTTTATTAAAAAATATATAATTTTTCATAAAAAGTTTCTGGAGTCCTCCGCAATGTAAACTTTAACTCTTTCAATGTAAACTTTCCCCGTGTTAGTCCGGGCTCCTTTGAAAAAATAGACCATCTGCCGTTCTGCCAGGCAGTGCGTAAGAGGCGAACGAATGGCTATGTGTGTCACTACCATCGTAGCTACTAGATGGTAAAGATCTGCATGATCTCGCCCGGGTCAGGCAGTGGGCCTTAACTATTCCTGCCGCAATAGCGTCAGTGCTTGTCACTTTCATATTCCGGTTTGGAGGGTAAGGTAAACCTATGCATTTGGCATTCCTCCCACAAGATAGCAGCCCATCTGGAGAATTTTGTTAAAGTTTGGCTCCGCCTTAGCCTCAGAAATACCGGTTTCCATATGGAGAAAAGCATTTTTTTAAAATACCTCTTTAATGTTCGCGGTTCTCAAACGTCAGAAAAAATATCAAATGTGTAGGACAAAAGTTTCATCGTGTTTTCATAATATGATAAAGCGATCAAAGTCGAAAAATATTTATTGTTATAAATAAATACCTTCACCGAATCAAAAATTTTTAAAGCCCCATAACGATGGTAGTCTCGTCAAAACGAAGCTAATCACAAAAATTCAGCTTGCAATTAATCAAAAAAGTTTGTTCGTGGGACCACGGTCTAATATGTCAATAACCTATATTGCAAATGGGTTGACTAAAAAAATTCAGTCCAGATTTTATTTTCATTAACATTTCACTAATTTAGTTAATAGACAAATTCTATACCAACGGAAAGTAACAATCTAACTCAAACTCAAACTATAGAATATGCAAACGTTAGGTTGACTATTTTGTTCCCGCCACAACTATTGGGTAGGCAGGTATAAACAGGTAAATCGATACTAGTCACCTGCCTACCCATGAGTTGTCACGGGAAAAAATAGTCAACGTTCGCATATTCTAATAGGCTTCATACTTTCGATTGGTATTGAATTTGTCTAATAACCAAACCAGTGAAATGTTTGAAAAAATTTAATGTTAATTAATCATATTCCGGACTGAAATTTTTAATCAACATATTTGCAATATATTTGTAGACATATTTTAATTGATATAAAATACTTTTTATTCATTAACCAGCTCGTCGAAGGTCGTCTTATAGTGGGATACTATACTATTACACATTTTCGTTCTAGCCCCTCAGCCAGCAAAAGATAATATGCGATAAGGGACTCCATTTTGAAAATAATATAAGGTTGTTTACGTCTTAATATTGTTACGTACTCGAGTTCGTAATTGTAAGAAAACACCACTTATATTAAATCCGTGTATTTACACAACACAACACAACGTAATACTAAAATACACTTTACACCCTAGTCACTCGCTGTACTATCACTGAACTTATAACACTACACAATAAAACACTTCTCGCTTCGCACTGTTCACTTGAAGTATCGCTCTCGATCGCTTGATAAAAACTGCCTTGTGTTTGTCAACACTCTGTATTTATAGGCAGGGTAAAGTCCTAGCTGGATCCAGAAAAATCTAAATATATCGGGAAACAATGAATCACTTCTTGTCGTAAACATGTTATGAGTCATAAATCCTAGTGCACGCTACTTTCAACCTTATGCCATATCCCACAAAGTCCATTATGGCATAGCCCAGGTCAACTATTTGTTTGTCAATAGGAGTAGCTATCTCTTTGTTTTATTTCTGGATAGTTAGCGCGCGCGCGCTCCAACTCTACATGCTTCTAGATTATTCGTAACAATATCATGTAAATAACAGTAAGCACAAGAAGTTATTTTAAAATCACAGACAAATACTTCAATTTTATACACAGGCTGACTAGTAAAATACTGTATAATATACTGAAAGAGGGTGTTCAGTAGGTACTCGATTTTGATACCGAATATATAAAAAAAATAAGGTAATTAAGATTTGACCTAATTATCCAATAAAAATGTTTAGTACGGACACTTAATTACACGAATTGATCTAACCCCAAAGCAAGCAAATTATTTACTTTCCTTAATGGGTGTTAACGATACTAATACATAGAAATACATATACAACAAATACTATTTCATACGTTATAAATACCCAAACTCAGAAATACAAACATCAATGTTACACCTGAAATCACCACACAAATTTTTGTCCTTGTCGGGATATTGAACCCGACTTCTATTGATTCGCAGTTAGGTTGCTTAGCAGTCGACCATGGAGCGGTTAGTTTTTTCTTTACAAAGTTGGCAGTCAAAGCGCGCAGCTATTGCCCGTGCGGTGCATATATTTTTTGATTATTGGCACACTAATTTCTACTAAAGTAGTTAAACAATATTCTCTCTTTATTATATTTTTATTAGTAACATCGCATTCTTTAATATGTATACCATCAGTTGTGGCGCCGCTGGTCCGTACCGCTGAAGGGTCATAGTGATGGAAGCAGCGGGCCAGCTTCTTGTCAGGTGACGTCATAACTGTGGAGGTTGATGACGTTACACAAGGACAAGTAAGGAGAAAAGGAAGATCTTCCCAGCCAGGCAAGCTGTACTGCCTGGAGACCGAAGTCCATTTGAGAAGCGTTGAAAATTGTATATAGTGTGTCCAAGATAAATATTTGTGATATCGCGATTCAGGATTTTATTTTGAATTAAATTTTTTTTCAATTTTTAGCGTAGCGTAGCGTTTGTAGTTTGCTTGAACCGCTACACAGTCAACCATTATATGTATAAATGTTTAAGTCGAATATATTATCACAATTTTATTGGCATACTTAGAGGTAAACTTTACACTTTTGCTTTCTCTCATTTCTAATCGTAATTAGCAAAATGTAACGTCAATAGCAGAGTCCTTCAAAATTCAACTAATTAACTCGATATTTAATCATTATAAATACCTTATCGGTATCAGTTCCTTTCACACACATTTATATATTATTTCTATCTTATCAGCATATTATGAATCAATCAGTATGATCAAACTCTTTGTGCGGTACTTCATATTATAAATGTTCATTATTTATAAACATAATTAAATTTCAAAGTTCATTAAATATTTTTGCGTTTATTTATAGACTTTTATTTAAAAAGTGATTTTGTGATGAAAAATATTTGTTTGTCTAAAGTACATCAAAGGTAAGAACTATATATTTATATAGTACTTTTAGCAATTAATCTATATTAATATTATAAATGCGAAAGTTTGGATGATTGGATGGATGAATGTTTGTTATTCAATCACGCAAAAACTACTGAACGGATTTGAATGAAGTTTGGCACACAGGTAGACGACGACCTGGAATAGTGCAAAGCCTTTTTTATCCTGGCAAAAATAGATGATCCCGAGGGATTCAAAAAAAAAATTATTGCAACAGACTGCATGCTGCAGCTAGTTATACATAAAATGTATCCGTGCACATGTTCTTTATGGAATCTAACATTCCGTTCTGTTTTGTATCCCCTTAATATTTTTTATTTATATTGTTATTTTTAAATTTTTTTAAATATCAATTTATTATACAAAAAGATATTTATGTAAAGAATGATTCGAATGATAAGGGGTACGTAGTATTTTTAAAAACATTCATAAAAAATGTATATTGTATGTCTGTTAGTATATTATACAATCATAATCCTAATAGTCTTAGATCATTGCCTATTAATAAATTTCGTGAAACAATAGTTGGATTTGGCATTAGATAAAACGAACTATATTAGAGAATTTATAGCCGATAAAAATAAATGTTAAAAATTCAAAATAAGTTTATTATATTTCTATTCATTTACTTATTTGTTAATAAATTAATTCCTTTACTTACTTGTTTGTTTGTACCTTAAAATTTGAATCTAATAAAACTTTAATTACAAAAATTTGTAAATGGTAAAATAACTTTGTAAAGTGTAAACAGTTTGATTAGACAAAAAAGCAATTTTGTAAAATATAATTTTAACTTTCGGGGTGTGAAATAATTCTTGTTAATTTGTAATACCTAAAAAACAAGCCCGATGAATTTTTTTTCGCCGGATCTGTTCAGTGTGGCCGCGTCTAAAGATGAAAATTGCCGGCAATATTCTCAAAGTTGCCAAAACTGCCACGAATGTTACTAAACCTGCCTATTTCTAACAAAAATATCGTTCTCTATTTACACTTTTCTTGGCAATGTTAAAGACAAGCTTAGAAACATTCGTGGCGGTTTTGGCAACTTTGGGCATATTGTCGGCAATTTTCATTATTTACTATATTATTTCCATTTATTTATTTTCTCGATGACAGTTCTAATTTGATAGTACTAGTGTTGTGACAAAATATATATCGTTATGACCATAAGATATTGATCGCATATATTTATTATATTTGGAACAAAGATAAATATAACAAAAACACTCAAATATATTTTTTCGAGGTGGAAACACTCAGAAGCAAATTTCATGGAATATATAATATGATATTTTTTAAATGTTTGCAAACCATATCATTGTAGAATATGTTGGTAACATTCAATTAATTTTTAACAACTTGTAACACCCATATTCTTGCAAATAAATATTTTTATTTCATAAGTACGTACTATTTGACTACTTCGTGGTCTAGAGGTAGCCTATTTAAATCAGATCATGTGGTCCCGGGTTCGATCAAAGGGTAAAGATAAAGGGTAGGGCAAAAGTGTTGTTAAGGTTTTTTTCCAAAATCTAAAATCTCAGTAGTAGCTCGGAGTCTGGCGGAGCGGTGTATTACCACTCCCGTGCCTCGGATGAACACGTAAGGCGGTCAGTCCCGACTATCGCTGGAAATAGTCGATAATCGTTAACATGTCGGTAAATGCAGCGATGAGAATCACCACTTATCTCGCCAACCAATCCCATACGCTATGTGTATTTTGCCTCTGCCAAGCACCACGTAACAGGAGAGTCAAGCTTTGACGTATTACGTAGTTACAATACTGTAAGTGTAGAAGTCAAAACACATCATCTGTCTCATTGGTCGAATACCTAGTGACCGTGAGTAAGTAATAGAGGGGACTTGGGATCGATTCCCGATAGGGACAAACATTTATTCTATGAGTAGTATTCATATATGTATTTCTATGTCTTAGTATCATTAACTTATTAGTACCCATATCACAAGCAAATAAGTTGCTTACTTTGGCATTAAATCAATTGATGTAAATTGTCCTACCATATTATTATAATTTATTTATTATCGTGCCGGTTTATTTGCGAAACAGGCAGAATGAGTGAATACTTTAATTTATCGGCTATCGCCGTCGCTACATTTTTTCAAATTTCATCGAATATCGAACCCGAGACCTCAAGATCTAAACCAAATATGCTAACAACTAGAACATAAGGCAGCTAAAATACATTTACACATTGAAACTCTTTTATTTGCAACATCTATTTTATTAGAAATGTTTTATTATGTATTTGAGTAATAACATCATGTTATACATCCATCATTCACGAACCTTGCAAAGCATAACATGATAGATGAAAGAATTTATTAAATTGTAGGTATGTGTTTATTGTTTCCAGAAACGTGGCGTTTACGTTAATGGAAATATTATGACAACTTTGTTATTGTTGTAGAACATTATCATAAAATGTTACCATTCTAAACTTACCTATGTCGTTTAAACGTATTTTAGACCTACTAAAAATACAAATAAAAATTTATAAAAATCGGTAAAGTTCGGAACGGCTAGATATTATTAATCATATTATATAACATAATAGTGAGACTCTCTCTTGATTTATGGGATAGCCGATAGCCTATTCGCCTCAGTTCAGGCTCAATTTTTTTTATCACTTTTAGTCTAGGTTTCCTGGGTTCTGCACCCGAGTTAGGTAAAAGTGTTATTTAGGTATTTTCGAGGTTTTCCTTGAAAATCCAAAATCTCAGTAGTAACTCGTAAGTCGAAGCCTGGCAGATGATGTGTTATCACTCCCGTCCAATGCACACCTGAAGTCGTTGATTGCGGTTATCACTAGAAATAGGTAATGGTCTCACTCCATTTTTAATCTATATTACATTGTAAATAAGCACATTATTAATTATCATAAGATTTTAATCATTGATATAAAATACCCAAGATACACAGTTCCGAACAAAACTGACACTCAAAACTGTCGCTAATTCAGTCTAAAAAGTTTATAGTTATGGCACAAACATGTTTTTGCATATTCAACCTTAAACGCAAGATTTAAAGTCATTTTTACAAAACAATGTACAAAAAGCAATAAAATTTTTGACTTAAGTTAGCCAGTAGGACAAGGCACATGTGGAGTCGAATATAAATATTTTTATGCATTGAGGTAGTATTTTAAGGATTTGTAAAATTTATATTAAAAAAAATCTTGTCGAAAATCTGTTTTTGCGTAGAACATTTATATATCAATAAAACAAATAATGACCATTAAAATAATTTATTTATATTTCAAACGTTATAGGTTATTGGTTCTATTACACAGAACCTACACATATAGGCAAACTGTGGGTTTATAGCCATGTAGTGTTTGACGCTTGATATTGATACATTTAGTTTGCATAGTCTAATAGATTTAGAATATACTAAAAAAAAGAAAATTTACTGCAATGGTGACTATGACTACGTTATAAAGTTCATAGATTCTTCCATGATAACAGACACGATTTTTTTTCAGACTTATTATGTAATGTATCGACAACATAGTAAGAAAACGCATTAATTTCCTAGAAATCAGTTTAACTTTTCGTAGAATTCTCGTTTTGAATTAGATTTCAGTTTTTCTGTTTTTTTTTTTGTAGTATTATGTAAACGAACATTTGTTTAGTTAATGTTATTCGGAAGATCAAACTCGTTGATGATTTTGAAAAAATATACATCTTTTCAAAAGTATCTTCACGCCCATATCCCCGAAAGGGTAGGCAGAGGTACAACAAGTGCACCCACGATTAGCCGAAGATACTTGGTCCCACAAATGTGATAGGTGGCAAGCCTATCGCCAACCGGGCACTTTCCAATCCCGGGCACCTTTGTGTTTCTCAGAAAACTGAAAAAACACTTTTTTTTGTGCCCGACCCGGGAATCAAACCCGGGACCTCATGTGGTCAACTCCAACGCTGGACCACTAGACCACAGAGGCGATACATCTTTTCAAATACTGAATAACTAAGTATCATTTAAAAAAAACTTTGGATTTTTGAACTTTTTTAATTCAGTAGTCTATGCTTAGGCATAGTTTTTTTTTGAGGTTAAAATACTTAAATTTAGCGGGAAGTTTCAGGTGGCCTCTAGGGTCAACCAGCTTACAGATTTTTTTAATATAGTTACATTAGTTGGTTACATAGGTATGTTACATACACAGAAATCCTAATAGATACGTATATTTAGTTTGGAGTATAGTTTAGTACGTATAATATTATTGCCAAAGGTAATTTTAGATTAGATATTTCCTGTTAATTATAAATTTCTTTTATAATTACGTTAGTTTTTTTCGATAGGTGTGTTACTAATAGGTATTTTTAGTTTGAGGTATAGTTAGTTATGATATTAGGTATAGGAAATTTAGAAGTTATAGGAAGTTCAGGTCTTACGTTTTTTTACTTACCTTTTAATAACAAAAATGTCGTATATAAATAATTAAGACAAATATGTAAATATTAATTTTAACGTCCTAGCGGTCCACCCGGCAATGTAGAGATTTTTAATAAAATAAAGAAAGGTTAAATAAGTTCTAAAGTAAATATGCGCGAGCAAAGCCGCGGGTAACAGCTAGTATGCAAATAAAATAACTCGTACATATAAACAGTCACTTAAAATTTATACGAGACTAGCTGTAGATCTCTGCATTAGGATAAAAGTATTCTATGTGCTATTCCAGGTCATCTTATATCCGAGTCCAAGTCTAAATTGGTACAGCCATTTTTTACGTGATTGATTATCCAAACATCCAAACATACAAACTTTAACATTTATAATATGTATAGTATAAGATGTCAGCAATCAAAAATAACATTTTATTAAAAATAAATTATTAAATCAAAAAATAAACATTCTTAATGCAACCTGTGCCTTCCACTTAAAAAATCGTTATCAACAACACGTGTAAACAGAACAAAATTCGATGCTACTTATGATTTCCTATTGTTATATTAAAAGTTTCGTAATATATCTCCAAAGTTCATCGTAAGAATCACAATTATATATTGTTATTTTATATTCGTACAAATAGAATAAAAAGAATCACCTAACTTGGTCCTCAAAATAAGTAATCAATATAATCAAACATTTTAAAATCGTCAAATTGATGTCCTCTTCTCTTTTGGCAGTTGGTTAACAACTATAAAAGGTATTCAAAATTATTAATGAAAAAAATTAATCTTATTAAAAAAAATTAACTTATTAATAAAAAAAATCGACTCCACTAACAATAACAGGATCAATTTGTATTATTCGACTAAATTAAAAGGAGGTTGTAATGCACTGTCCTTTTACTGAAAAAGTGACCATTGAAATTTTGTCGTATTATATTTGGAGCGTCGAGTAGATTTTTAAGACAAATAAAATAAAAATCATACATTACACCCTATATTTAGTAATATAAACGACAAAAATAAATCGATAAACTCTTATACTTACCGAAAATACAATATCTTATATTTTTTAACGTTCATGATGTTGTATTTTACAATTTATCAGAGAACATTTCTGTATTTTTGACGCGCGGGCAGTGACGTGAGCGACGGGCTTCTATTTGAAGTGAGTGCACAATTTTAAATTGTGCACTCATACTTAGAGGACGTTTTTGAGACACTGATTGTGTATCTTGGGTTTTTATATATCAATGATTTTATTTCTTCAATTCGCAGTATGATCTTATGCACCAACCAAGTTTTTTCTCCCAGCATAATCAAGGTAAACTTTTGAGGTAAGGTAAGATTTTGTACAATAAAGTGTTTAAATGAAATAAATAAATAAAATAGTCATTATATGGTCGGTAAAATGCGGCAATGGGCATCACCACTCATCTCTCTAACAGACAAACCGATGTATCGGGGTGAACTGGAAAGTGTACGTTCGGTTTACTCCGCTTACCCCGCAAAACAACCGAACGTGATGTTATATAAAATTAGCTATGCCCGTGACTTCGTCCGCCTCGAAAAAAAATCTAAAATAAAAGTAGCCTAAGTTAATCTTTATACCGTAGTGTGAAAGATAGACCCGGGGCTTTACTCGCATAGTTCCCGTTCACGTGGGATTTTCGAAATAAAACCTCCCCGACGGGGACAAGCATTTGTGTGATGAGCATAAATGTTTGTATTTCCGGGTTTGGGTGTTTATTATGTATATAAAAGTATTTATATATTTATTTCTATGTATTAGTATCGCTGACTGATACCCATAACACAAGCAAATAATTTGCTTACTTTGGGGTTAGATCAGTAAGTGTAATTTGTCCCGTGAATTTATTAAGTATATTTATTTATGCTATGTTCTCTTTCGGGTCTCAAATTATCTTTGTACCTTTCGCCCAAATCGGTTCAGTGATGGTTCAGACCATGAAACTAAACAACTTTTCCAAAGAAACATGGGTCGAAAAGGGAAAAAAAATTCGACCTTCCCATAGAAAACTGAAAACGTGGTCGATTTCGTATAGAAGGTCTGATTTTTTTTTTCACTTCTCGACCCGTGTTTCCTTAGAAAAGTTGTTTACATTCATGGTCTGAACCACCTATGTAAATTTGGCGGGAGGTAAAAATAACCCTGTAATAATAAATAGGTATTTATTATGAATATTCACCCACCGTCGCTTATCTACCCAATGTTTTATATGTCTAATGCAATAAAGAATTTCACACATAATACACCCGCACCATCTCGTCACAGTTACAAGTATTTTAAAACGTTATTTTTTGGACTACTAGATATTTTCTGTTTCCTATCATTAGCCCGTCTGTTAAAAAGATCAAGCTAACTTGTACAGGGTATAATTATATTTAAATCGGTCAGTTTGTTTGGGCTTTATCAATAACGAAAATGTTTGAAAAAATCTTTTTGACATTACTTCGAAATTTTTCAAAATATCGATTATTTAACTAAAGCAATATTTTAGATCTCAAAAATTGAGTTGAAATAAACAGTTTTTCAAAAATCAATTTACCCCCGTTTTGAACAAAATAGATGTTCAAACTGAAAAATCTATGCTTATAGTTTTTACTCTTTTGAGCTTAAAATACTTAATTTAGTGGGAAGTTTCACGGATGGCCCGCAGGGTCAACCGCTTACACATTTTTTTTAAATCAGAAAACTGAAAAACACATTTTTAATTGCCCAGTCCGGAAATTGACCTCAAGGGGTCATCGTCAACACCGGGTACCACTATACCACAGAGGCGATTAAATAATAAATAACTTACTCTAGGGTGAATTAAATAATAAATAACTAGTAAACGGTTAAATTAAATAATTACATTATTCTTAAGGTACACGTATACATAAAACTATCATCACGTCACGGCAAGCCCGGGTGATGCAAGCCACATGCGGATCGCCTAAAATAATTTGCAATCCGCCAGTGATCAGCGATGACTCTTAAACATATCAAAAAATCATCGAAAACGTCGCCAATTGCCAATCCCCGTGTTGGTTCCGGGCTCCTTTGAAGAATAGACCAACTGCCGTTCTGCCAGGCAGGTCGTAAAATGCAACCGATTGGCTCTGCAAGTCACTACCATCGTGACTACTAGGTGGTAGAGTTCTGCATTGTCTCGCCCGGGTCTGGTACCACCGCCTTACCTATTCCTGCCGCAATAGCATCAGTGCTTGCCACTGTCGTGTTCCGGTTTAGAGGGTAAGGTGGCCGATAAACTTTTGCATGTGGCATTAGACCTCGCCACAAGATAGCAACGCACCATTAACATCTTTGGTGTCTATAGGCGATGGTTGACTCTTACCATCAGGAGACCCATCTGCTTGTTTGCTATCTTATTATATAAAAAAAATTGCCTACTGGCCGCTGAATGCACTTTTTGCGATATCACAATACCATAAATAATCAAACGGCCATAACCGCCACTAATATACAAGTCTGTTATGTATCCTGCAATAACTAAGCAATTACGATAATTGCGCATTGCGAGATATGTGATAACCCCGCCGGTCTCGTGACCAATAGATAACTCGTTTTGCGATCGATAGTAATATAAAGGATGTTTCATTGTTATTGTGACTCATCTATACTATGTGATATCGTAAAATTCGTTTAATATTGAATGGCATAATTTAATACATATTTCTCGGGGCAAACTATTTATTAGATGTGGAATTAAATATTGTAAAGTATGATTTCCACAGAGATTATTATGTACAAGTACAGCTACAACCAGCTTTTTGTTGATCATACTTCTAGTTGTTACTGTTGGATGTTTTTTTTTTGTTGGATGTTGTATTTTCTGTTGTATTTCTTGTAGAAATAATGTTCGCAGAGTAAAGTACATTTTAATTTATTTTCAATAGGCATAACTGCACAATATTCAAACAATTATTACGGGTTATATTTATCTTTTTCTTTGATTTTTCAGGGAACTATTATTTTGAGTAATCTATACAGTATGTCACTTATTTGTTTTAAATAAGTTTTAAATGTACATCTATAGCTAGTTAGTTCATACGACACTATGCTTTCTGCTAGTGCTTTATACATAGTTGCAAGACCGCAATGAGTGGTAGAAATACATATTCTTTCTGCCAAACTTGTCATCATTGCCCGCCTCCGTAAAGCAAGGTAGTGCTCTACTCTCACCTTACCAAAATCGAAAAACTTTCTGAAGTATAGTATCTATTTTATTTATATTGCACTTTTAGATTAACACGAATACACGCATATCAAAAAAACACTCGTTTTAACTTATTTTTTATTTTTATTTTAAGAATAATAATTGTTTTATTTACCACACAGTACTATACGTATACAGTAAATAACAATACCATACAGATAAGAGAAAAAAAAACCCAACAAAAACAAAAAAATAAAACATATTACATTTTTGAAAGACAAAGTTACAATTTAAACAGCATATTTACATGTAAAGAAAAACAAGGAACATAAAATTTAATAATGTTTATGTATAGCAGCATGCTGGTAAAATGGTAAACCAATCAGCAAACACATAGTGTGATAAGTATTATCAACCCTAAAGCTGATTTTCTGGGCTACCTTTAAGGCCGGGCGCATACACTCAGTTTTCTGATTAGGTTTCCTGATCCGGATATTAGGTTTGGAGGCTTGAATGTACGACTATGACGTTCGGAAAATATAAGATCGTGTTCGCCTTGCTGAACATTTTTATGTAAGTTGTATGCATTCAGGTTTCCGAATTAGAATTCCAGATATGGAATCCGCACTGGAAAACGTACGTGTGCGGCGAGCCTAACTGTCGCTTGAAACGGATATGCAAAATGATAGGTATATACGGAACAAAACTGGATTAGTATTATATAAAAAACAGTAAAAGAAAATATATATGTATATATATATATATATATATATATATATATATATATATATATATATATATATATATATATATATATACGATTCATTAATCGTATACATATATATATATATATGTATACGATTAATGAATCGTCCAAAGGTCAAACCACTTAATGGGTATAAAAACAAAAATAATGTAAATGAGGTAGAATTTAAAATATACTTAAATGTGTTAGCGTTTGTGATTGTTTGATCCGCTACAGTACTCTCATTTGTGGCGCCGCTGGTCCGTACCGCTAAGGGGATATGATGATGGAACCAGCGGGCCAGCTTCATGTCAGTATTATTACGTCATTACTGTGGAGGTCGATGACGTCACACAAGGACAGGTACGGGGGAAAAGGAAGATCTTCCCAGCCAGGCAAGGTGTGCTGCCTGGGGACCGAAGTCCATTTGAGAATCGTTGAAACTTGTATATAGTGTTACAAGATAAATAATTGTGATACCGCGATTCAGGATTTTACTTTGAATTTCATTTTTTTCCATTTGTTATTGATTTTTGTCCATTTTTTATTATTTTTTCTTGTAGCGTTTGTGATTGTTTGATCCGCTACAGTACTCTCCCCCAAGACCGCAGGTCGATATGGATGTGCCAGTGAAGCGTATGTGCTTTGAGTGCTCGAGTCAGCGGTGAGTCGAGACGAGCCGAATAAGCGCGGTCCTCAGTGAGTCGGGAAGAGTGCGCCTCCGCTGTGGTTCGCAATGGGTCGGAACGAGCGGGACAGAGTTGCTGCGGGGAGATCCAGTGAACGTAGGCAGTTCGAAGTGGATTTCGGAAAGCGTAATTGAGGCGTAGCTTGTGAAGCTGGCTGATGCGCTTTGGAAGCAGAGGGGAGTATATTAGACGCTAATAGTCAGAAGGCTGATGCATGCCCAAGCAGCAATCAAGCATGTTTAATACCCATAAAGCAGCTCATATATTACTTAAAGTTCTATTGCAGCCGTACAATGGTGTAAAAAGATGCTTTTATCGGTATAAAAGACCTTTATGAGTTTTTATACAGCCTAATGCTGTACAAGGCCTTTCTTAGAGTTTCGCGTAAGCTTTAGGCGTTATATCTGAATATTAATACACTACTGTACAACTTTAAGTATTTCGTAACTCATTAGGCTTATTTTAATACTTAAAGCTGTACATTAGCTGTATTATGTTTAGCACGGAAATTTATTACAGCTTTAAGTGTTATTATAGTATCACTTAACGCTTATTTCTGTAAAATGGGAGATGCAATCACCGTTCTACAGCTAATATTTATGGCGTAATTATAGACTGTTATGCAGTCAATGGTGTTAAAAAATCTGCATATACAGCTGTAGTGCAGCTCAAGGCTGTATTACTGATTTTGTTATTTGCTTTTTTTATATCTGCATCGTTGATATCATGTGGAAAAAATCATGAGGAAGATTGAAAAGGAATATTTAAATATTATAAATTACCAACCAAGTAATCGTGATGAAGATAAAGCTGAAAAATTACTAAATTACTAAAATCAGGTAACCTACAATCGTCATTTTTATTAATGTTCGAGGAAAAGGGTTCCGTAACAAAAACATTAAAAAGTGATTGTAGGTTATCTGATTTATTATTTTTTAGGCTTATCTTCTTCATTAAAGTTACTTGGTTGATAATTTATAATATTTTAAATTTTTTTAATGTCATAAGACAGCAAACAAGCAGATGGGTCTCCTGATGGAAAGACTCAACCATCGCATATAGGCAGCAAAAATGTTAATGGTGCGTTGCTATCTTGTGGCGAGGTTTAATGCCACATGCATAAGTTTACCGGCCACCTTGCCCTCCAAACTGGAACATGACAGTGACTAGCACTGACGCTTTGCACCAGGAATAGATAAGGCGGTGGTACCAGACCCGGTCGAGCCAATGCAGAAATCTATCACCAAGTAACCACGATGGAAGTGACTCGCATTGCCCATCGGTCGCCTTTTACGACCTGCCTGGCAGATAGACAATTGGTCTATTCTTCAAAGAATATATAAAAAATAGTTAAAAAGAGAAATAAAAATCATTACACTGAGAAAATATATATATATATATATATATATATTTTATTTTTAACTTGCTACGATACGGAATGTTACAAAAGCGGTATAGTAAGCCGAAAGGGGTGACTCAGAGGGTCATTCTTAACAACTTTTGTTCAACGATTTGTGAAAATTCGCGAAAAACAATTTTATTTTTTCTTGTGAAAAGTCACGTGACCAACAAAGTTTCTATGGAGAATCAATATTTTTTTCGCGAATTTCCAAAAATCGTTAAACAAAAGTTGTTAAGAATGATCCCCTGAGTCACTCCCTTTCGGCTTACTGTACCACTTTTGCTACACCCCGTATATATGTATACTTACAATCATTTTAAAAATATTATATACTTAGATACAATTACAGTCAAGAGAGTACGTGTTTCTCTTTGAAGAACTAATAATATTAAATCACAAGAAATTGGACAGTTTCCATCGTCGGCAATTAAAATGCAGTTTCACCAAGTGCCGACGATGGAAACTATCCAATTTATTAAGACAGTAAATACAACTGATCTCATCGTCTTATATAAAAATTAAAACTAAAATTACAAGTGAGTTTATTTGTAATACATAATTTAAATCACAAGCACGAAATAACGTATTTATTCTTCTTAAAAATATTTTTGTTATAGACCAATTTTTAAAGGGCTAGATTTTTTGTTCTTGATCAACTTGGTTATATCATTTTGTTTTCTTGGCCATTATAATTCACCTTTATCCTCCCACAAACTGGATACGATGCAAATACAGTTTTGGCTTCTCTCAATTGTTTTTATTATTTTATAAGGCATATTTCCCTGAAAAATAAAGTAAAACATGATTGAAATATATATCTCATAAATTATAGTTAACAATAAGTTGGTTTAGTTGTAAAGTCAAACGACTGACATCAATACATTACAATAGCGAAATCAAGTGATATTTGTTTTGTACTTAGGGTTCTTCAATTTTTGTACGCATCTCTAAACATAAGTTAAGTGATTAAAAGCCAATGACTGTATAATAGATATATATAGGGACTTAGTACAGCCTAAAGTGTATTTGGACGGTAATTAAAAGCCAATAGCGGTATAATAGAATAAAAAAGAGATTCAGTACAGCTATTTGCAGTATATCACCCTCCAAATACACTTTAGGCTGTATAACAAAGCGTCGCCATTATTGTGTATTAAAAACAACATTAAAGAAATATATTGTTAAATAAAAGATATATTTAGCAATAGCTATAGCTATATCGTGACAAGCAACTTATATTATAATCATTATGCCTTTATATACAATATTGTACCATAAATACTTGTATATTCTAACCTTAAACATAAACACTTACCGTATTTTGCAATGATTTTATTTGTGTTATCTTGATTATTTCGTTGGTGCGTGAATATTTTGAGGGAAATCATACACGACTTCACGATCATTTAGAATTTGCACTTTGAATACACCGTTCAATACTGCTCCAAGTCCAAGAATTTATCGTTTATTAATATATTTTTAATTATGGCGTCTGCAGATACGTGATATAATTAATGTTATACAATATCAAAAACAGATTGTTACTTTTTATCATTTTCAAACACCTATTAAGAACATTTTGCTGTACGAGAGAGTATATTTAGTGTTATAGTTTCTTTATACACCGAATAACAGCCTTTGTACAGCCTATAACAGCTTGTACAGCTATTGTGCAGCCTATTTAACGCTTAGCTGTACAAGACAGTTACAAGAGAGTATCCTTAGTGTTATAGTTTCTTTATACACCAAATAACAGCCATTGTACAGTTTATAACAAGTTGTATTGCTATTGTGCAGCCTACATAACGCAATAAGCTGTATAACTTGGGGCCCTTTTTGGTGTTATATCGGCTGTAGAAGCGCTTCTACAGCCTTTGTACGGCTCAGTATACAGCTTTAAGTTTAAAAATGAACCTAAATGCAGCTTATATACAGCTTAACGTGCTACTTGGGTGTTGTTTTGCCGAGGGTCACACTGTGGCATGTTGATAGCTGTTAGTGGTGATGATCACGTCGGGGTCACCACTGAGGCGCCGCTGGTTGCTACCGCAGAAGGGTCATAGTGATGGAACCAGCGGGCCAGCTGCTTGTCAGGTGACGTCATAACTGTGGAGGTCGATGACGTCACACAAGGTCAAGTAAGGGGAAAAGGAAGATCTTCCCAGCCAGGCAAGGTGTACTGCCTGGGGACCGAAGTCCATTTGAGAAGCGTTGAAACTTGTATATAGTGTTACAAGATAAATAATTGTGATACCGCGATTCAGGATTTTATTTTGAATTTCATTTTTTCCATTTGTTATTGATTTTTGTCCATTTTTTATTATTTTTTCTTGTAGCGTTTGTGATTGTTTGATCCGCTACAGTGAATCCGCTACAAATGAAAACATACCAAATTAGTTTTGCTTTTGTAGATTTAATAAAAATTATTTTATCTTAAACTTAAAAGACACTGTATTTAGCGAAAAAAGTAGTATCATCGCGACCGATTCCCTTGCGTGGATTTTCCATTCCACCACGATTCACTAGTATACCAGGTAAGTGGCGATCCCTATCGCCACAATTTATCCACCTAATAGATCGCTATTTCGATCGATATTGTCGACTATTTTTTAGAGATAAACGGGACTGTCGGCTTTACGTGCTCATCTGAGGTACAGTAAGTGGTAAGACACCACCCGCCAAACTCCGAATTGCTACACAGATTTTGGGTTTTCGGGGAAAGCCTCGAAAAAAACTTAATAACAATTTTGCTCGACTCGGGAATCGAATTCGGAACCTTATGAATTGAGCCGAATAGTCTATCCCCTAGACCACGAGGCAGTCCCAAAACAATGATTGGAAAAATCCGAGCCTGTTCGCGTGTCTGTTCGTACGAATCTGGCATGATTACGTCCGCAAAATTTAATATATCGACATTATTTATTCTTATTAGTTTCATAATTACAGCTCGCAGTTTTCTATTGCAAATGACTGTGTAATTTGAGTCGTTTAGTTATAATTTGTAAGAACAAAATATCGAGTGGAATTTGACACATATATTTATAAATAATTATTTTTGTGTTATAGCGCTCACCCCGTGCTTGGGAAAACTGGTAAAACCTTAAAAGCAACAAAGAAAAATATCGACACGCAGGGATTGAACCTACGACCGTCTCCCTAAAGCCGAGACGCTTTACCACTGAGCTAGTGTCGACAGGCTTGGAGTGGCGAAATTCTTCTTTGCTATATGATCGATTACGCCGATTGTACTGATCGCTAGGTATACATACGTATAACTAATTAAATGAGTTCGTCGTTACAGATGAAATTCACATTTATAATTTTGATCAGTACTTTCGTATTTCTCATTATTTTTGTGTTATAGCACTCACCCGTGCTTGGAAAAACTGAACAAACTTTAAAAACATTTTAATTGTATGTATAGCTAGCGATCAGTACAATCGACGTAATCGATCATATAGCAAAGAAGAATTTCGCCACGTCAAGCCTGTCGATACTAACTCAAAGGTAGAGCGTCCCGGCTTTAGGAAGACGGTCGCAAGTTAAATCCCTGCGTGTCGATATTTTTCTTTGTTGTTTTCAAAGTTTTTCTATTTATAAATACTAGCGATCGCCTGTGGCCGAAATTCGGCCATAGACTAAACAATAAAATATTTTTTAAGTTTGACAACTGACTTTAGCGGTTAAGAAAATATTAGATATATACATGTATATATCTAATACACATGTGTATATCTAAACATAGTAATATACATGTGTGTATATTACTATGTATGTCACACGAATGTAGTGTGTGTAATGTTTATTTTTATTAATTTAATGTATTTCTAATGCGTTTTATTTAAAAATATTATGTTTCTGCAGTCCCCCGCAATTAAAACTTTAAGTGTGCCATATTTCATATTTAACCGTTTGCGCAATTTTCTTAAAAAGGGGTCCAAAGTTTTTTCTTCACGTATTAATATATAGATTACTAGCTGCGCCCTGCAACCCGCTGAATTATAAAAGTTATAGGTGAATCCCACAAAAACTACTTATTTTTCCGGGATTAAAATGATCTTATGTGTTATTTCACGTCGTCTGCCAAATTTTATTCAAAAAGTTCAGCTGTTTTTACGTGAAAGAGTAAAAAACATTCATCCATAATATTAGCGGGAAGGAAGAATTTATTTACTTACTCCCTATCGAATACGGCCATTGATTAAACGGTTGTGAGAGCGTTAAAGCATGTAATTGGTGGGTTCAGGTGGTAGGTTAGTGCGAGATGCAATTTCGACATTTCGAATCACTAACTTTGGTGAATTAGACGGTTACGCTGAAGTAAATTTATCACTTGTGTTTTTTATAGTGAGATCGTGGAAAAAGAAGAAAATTTTGCAGACTTGTTAAAAATCTATGTTAAAATGTGGCAAAAATCATGGCCAGTCACTCTTTTTTCACCTGGAGAATGTTTGCAGCTGCACAGGCAGATAATAACCAGTGGTTGGATAACTGGTTGGAGCAATAAAAACTCTCGCACATCATCCCGCGAATTTGTGCTGCTGGACCTAACAGAGAAACGATTCAGTGATCGCTATCGCATAGTATAGCCGTGTCGTCAACTTATATGGCGTTTGATAAGGCAGCCGTGTCATGAAATACTACGCCGCCACTACTAAAAAATTTGGAAAATATGCGCCACAGCGAATCGGTTAATTTGGATTCTTAGCTGTGTTGGTTTAAATCAAGTCTGTACGACCGTTTCTTAGTTCCAAAAATAAAATTCCACATATTATATAGATACAAAACTAATTCTTTGAAGCATGTATTTTTAATTTTTCGAAATATTTGAACTATTTTTTATTCTAGTAAAAACCATTGTTATCGTGCGATTTGACAGGAAAAGTTTGATAACGTAGAGCGCAGTTAGTACAGAACAAGTTAGAACAAGTAACAACTGCAGCTTAGGACAAAAAAGCGCTATTGCATAATATCGACAATGATTGTTCAAATAAATACTGAGTTTTTATTATTTTACAGGCATATCCTACATCGACAATGTTACCACATGCTAATTCTACCAACAACGACTTGGAGGATACAGAATTAAAATATACAATTAAGAGTAAGTCAAAAAATAGACAAAATGCTAGTCTCCAATTACTTATTAAGACAACATACCCTAAATTAATCAAAATATTGGTCCCACCAAAAGACCTTTACAAGTATTCAATTTATAACTGCGCTCAAATAAGGCATATGTTTTTCGAGTGTATGTATGTATGAACAAATAAATATATGTATGTATGTTTATTTCTTTGCCACGTTCTGTAGCCTAAGCGGCTTGGTGGATTTAAGCTTATCAGATGACACTAAATTCGTCTTAATTGTATGAGTGATGTGACATAGGCTATATAATATTTACCTGAATGTACTTAAAGGAGGGTTATGTGTTTTCGTTTCGATCTCAGTCGGATAATTGTGTTGACAAAAATAATTTAAATTAAAAAAATAATTTATGTTACTCAGTGATAATGTGCTTTTTATTGTCTAGAACAAACAAACAAACAAATTTAATTTCAAACAAACACATAAACAAAAAATATTTCAATGTTCATTACAAACAAACACATAAGACAACTCTGAACATCGCGTCGTCGACACGTGGTAAAACTCTACCTCAATGTGTATCAGGGTGATAATGTAGTCAATGTAGCCTAATGATGCGATAAAACACGAAACCGGTTGGTGTTAGTCAATAAAGCTCATCACACATGGCTAAAATACTATAATATTTGATCTTAAGATGCCTTAATATATTTTAAAGCAAATTTCAGAAATCCCTTACCATACAAATCGTATGAACCATGACACACGACTAAGATAATATATATTTTACCTTTAGTATCTTAAGATACCGAACGACGTAAAAATATATATTTCATGCGAAGAAATATATATTTCATATCTTAAGATATGATCTGATGATACGAAATATATATTTCTTCGTATCTTAATATAAATACAAAATGTTTTTATTTTCGTTGATATGCGCGGTCGCAGTGCCTCATAATCTATATTTTATCTTTTTTTTTATCTATATTATTATCTATCTATATTAATATTATAAATGCGAAAGTTGGGATGTTTGGATGAATGGATGTTGGTAACTCAATTACGCAAAAACTACTGAACCGATTTGAATGTAATTTGGCACATAGGTAGACGATGACCTGTAATAGTACATAGGCAACGTTTTATTCCGAAAAATTAGGTGATCCCACGGGATTCACCAAAAACTTCTATAATGCAGCGGGCTGCACGGTGCATCTGGTACCTATAATATAATAAATACTATGTAATCCAACCGAGAATAGGATCGCGCTTGTTATTAACTTCATATCACAAGTGTGAAATTAGTTAGGTCAGCAAAAAATATTTATTCATAAAATATTGCTGATTTATTGTAGAACAAATAACTTTGTCATAATATCATTTTCATCAATTACAAAAATTATAAAAAACATCAATGTAGCTGTTCATATATATATATATATATATATATATATATATATATATATATATATATATATATATATATATATTATATATATATATTTTAATTTTTTAATTATACCAATTAGAATGAAAATTATTTGTTTTAAAGTATTTCTTTGTTAGAATGTTTTTACACACCTTACTCATAATGTCAGCAAAAAACATTGTTCAAAAAATATTGCTCATTTGTTAAAGAACATATAACAACAACAACAACAATATATATTCACGCCAAATCCCTTACGGGGTAGGCAGAGAGAACAATTATTAAGAACATATAACGTTTTAATATTTTCATCGATAAAAAGAAATTGTAAAAAACATCATTATATATAAAAAGTCGTGTTAGTTACACCACTTATAAGTCAAGAAGGATATTTTATATTTATTCTATATCAAAATCGTTGTCTGAGGAGCTGTCTAACAAATCAAGAAGTACGGCCGTATCACTCATGGTTAATCAACCTGTATATAGAACTCCAACGACGCAGACTAATATTATCGTATCTTAGCCGTGTGTGATACGTTAAGATACTGTAATATTAAATATTAGGGCATCTTAAGATCAAATATTACAGTATCTTAACCGTGTGTGATGAGCTTAAAACGTGTAGCTGTACTGTACAAGTGTCTTAAAAAGAATATCAATGTATTTTTTTGTAAGTATTATAAGACAGCAAACAAGCAGATGGCTCTCTTGATGGAAAGTGAAAAGATTGCCTATAGATACTAAAGATGTTAATGGTGCGTTGCTATCCGTGTGGCGAGATGATATTGCCACATGCACAAGTCTACTGGCTCCCTTACTTTTCGCCGTGTTGGTCCCGGCCTCCTTTGAAGAATAGGCCAACTGCCGTTCTGCCAGGCAGGTCGTAAAAGGCGACCGATTGGCTAACGAGTCACTAACATCGTGGCTACTAGGTGGTAGAGTTCTGCATTGTCTCGCCCGGGTCTGGTACCACCGCCTTATCTATTCCTGCCGCAATAGCGTCAGTGCTTGTTGCTGTCGTGTTCCGGTTTGGAGGGTAAGGTAGCCGGTAAACTTATGCATGTGGCATTAGACCTCGCCACAAGATAGCAACGCACCATTAACATCTTTGGTGTCTATAGGCGATGGTTGACTCTTTCCATCAGGAGACCCTGCTGGAAATCTGCTTGTTTGCTATCTTATAATATAAAAAAAAAAGCCCTCCAAACTAAAACACGACAATGTCAAGCATTGTCGCCATTGCACCAAAAATAGGTAAGGCCAACCGAGATATATATAATTGGTATGTGCAATTATTTGTATTATATATATATATATATATATATATATATATATATATATATATATATATATATATATATATATATATATATATATATATATATATATATATATATATATATATATATTAATTTTTTTCTTAACTCATACCCTCTCAAATGTTTCTATTTGATATAAAAAAAAATCTCACCAAACCCGAGCCCTATAGCTCAACTCCAAGGAGTCGCTATTGTTTTTTTAGTTTCCCATTTAATTAACATGGGAAAAATTGTTTTTTGTTTTACATTGAATTTACACATAATTAACGCATTTTTTTATTAAAAACGATTTTATATTCTTAAAGTAGATAGAGTCTTCAAGCTTTACAAAACTCTATTACAAAGTATGATTATCTTTACATAAAGATTAATTACAGCTATTTAAAAATTCAAGCTATTTCTTCAAATTTCACAAGATAGCAACGCACCATTAACATCTTTGGTGTCTATAGGCCATGGTTGACTCTTTCCATCAGGAGACCCTGCTGGAAATCTGCTTGTTTGCTATCTTATAATATAAAAAAAAAACCCTCCAAACTAAAACACGACAATGTCAAGCATTGTCGCCATTGCGCCAAAAATAGGTAAGGCCAACCGGGATATATATAATTGGTATGTGCAATTATTTATAATAAATTTTTTTTTAACTCATACCCTCTCAAATGTTTCTATTTGATATAAAAAAAAATCTCACCAAACCCGAGCCCTATAGCTCAACTCCAAGGAGTCGCTATTGTTTTTTTAGTTTCCCATTTAATTAACATGGGAAAAATCGTTTTTTGTTTTACATTGAATTTACACATAATTAACGCATTTTTTTATTAAAAACGATTTTATATTCTTAAAGTAGAGTCTTCAAGCTTTACAAAACTCTATTACAAAGTATGATTATCTTTACATAAAGACTAATTACAGCTATTTAAAAATTCAAGCTATTTCTTCAAACTTCGAAATTTAGTAATTTTTGTAATGTAATGTAAGTTGAGCTATAGGGCTCGGGTTTGGTGAGATTTTTTTTTATATCAAATAGAAACATTTGAGAGGGTATGAGTTAAAAAAAATTAAAGATTTTTTTGAATCACCCTAATATATGTATATAATATATATATATATATATATATATATATATATACATATATATATATATATATATATATATATATATATATATATATATATATATATATATATATATATTTATATATTTATATATATATATATATATATGTATATATATATATATATATATATATATATATATATATATATATATATATATATATATATATATATATAATATGTAGTTTGGTAGGAATAAGCGTATTAGTCACGTCAACAAAACGGTAAAATAAAATTATTGGAAAGGTTTTTTAATAAAATTCGAGTAAAGGATTCGTTTGTGAAATATTAAGCTTTAGTTAGTTTAGTTAAGTGCTAATTTTTGTTAGAATTAAGTGTCCGTCCTGCCCTCTGCTCTGCCAGCTAAACAATTGGTTTTGAGTGTATGGAAAAATTCACGGTTGTAATAGTAAAATTAACAGAATATAATATATAAAAGGAAAACTATCTCAGCTAAGTAGGATTTCAAATTTAAGAGTAATAATTAACCAACGTTGAAAATGTATTTGAAGATCATTTTAGTGGCGTTGAACCTGTGTTGTGGATGTCTCCATCTTTGATGTTAAATAGGTTAAATTTTCATAGTATGAAACAAGAAAAAAGTCCTGTTCTCTTTTCGCATTATTATGATGGGCCGGCAAATACCCGGGCGAGATGTTGCAGAACACTAACACCTAGTAGCCACGATGGTAGTGACATGTATGGCCAATCGGCCGCCTTTTACGACCTGCCTGGTAGAACGGCAGTTGGTTTATCTTTCAAAAGAGCCCGAACCAACACGAAGGAAAAATTGTAAATATTAAACAAATCTTACATCTTTATAACAACAAAATAAAGTAGCAAAGAACGCAAATAAGTTGAATATATTTAATGCAATCGCAGGGTTATTTCCATTTCGTATTCCACACGAAATGTCTGATAGGAAGATATAATATTGCTTATTCTTTATAGGGAGCTTAGAAAACATAAGGCGTGCCATTGAGAGTAGTGAAAAATATTCAGTTTATAAATGAAACAGAATTACAACTGATAAAACTATATATAACTTAATGTTTTAGAAATAAACACACGGATTAATGACTACTCGTAAATCTATAAATCGCTTGACCCCGCAGGCATCCCTAAAATTTCCCGCTAAATTGAGGTGTTCTAAGCTCAAATGAGTAAAAATTATAAGCATAAATGTTTTCTGTTCAAACATCTAGTTTTGTTAAAAATGACAGTATATTGATTGATTTTGATCTTCCGAATGGCATTTAACGCAATTCTTGAGATCTTAAACGTTGTTTTCGCTACATAATCGAAGGTTTTCCCCCGTGTTGATCCGGGCTCCGTTCAGAAATAGGCCAATTGCCGTTCTGCCAGGCAGGTTGCACAAGGCAACCGATTGGCTATACGAGTCACTATCGTCATGACTACTAGGTGGTAGAGTTCTGCATTGTCTCGACCGGGTCTGATATCACCATATTACATATTTCTGCCGCAATAGCGTCAATGCTTGTCACTTGTTCCGGTTTGGAAGGTAAGGTAGCCGGTAATCTACCGATTATCGCATGTGGCATTGCCATCTCGCTACACGGATAGCAAGGCACCATTTATACGTTTAGTGTCTATAGGCGATGGCTCTTCTTTCTATCAAGAGAACCATCTGCTTATTTTTTTTTATTTTATGATATAAAAAATACAGCAAATGTATTACCCAGCGTACGTTTCACTTCGCAGCCAAAGCATCTTCAGATGTTGCCATAGAGATACTTTAAATAATTAAAGAACTAGCTATACGGTTTTACTCAAATTTGAGATATTTTTTTTTCTTTTTTATATTATAAGATAGCTGTTCGGGCATTATATCACGGCAGATGTAAGGGTAGGTCGCGAAACCCTTGACGGTTGACGTCTGTCGCGATGACAGCGTCACTGCCGCGCCACAGAAGCGCCCTCGCAATCCTCCACGGCGGCGGTACTGTACGCGGATCGGTCGGCGGCGGCTACTTTACCCAACCATCGAACAAAGACATCGTGGCAATCACCAGCGCAGCGCAACCTAAAGGTGAGTGACCTTTTCCTTGCATTTTGCCGTGATATAATTGTGATAAAATATATAACCCGAAAACCAGGACCAGCCATCCCAGCCTAGGTTTAGGCCACAACATAAAAGTTTTAGTTCTTCAGAGCCGGATCGGTTTTGGGGCTTAATATATATTATATATTTTGGAAAATAACGGTTTCATTTCGGTTTTAATAAGTTATAGCTTCTTTTCGGTTTAAAAAATAAGTGTTTTACAGGCTTTCTTTCGGGTTTTTAATAAAATTTAGTTGGTGGGTAAATTTTCGGTTTTCAAAAAAAAAATATTAACGGTTTTCAAGTTCTTAACAGTTTTTAAGTTCTTAACTTTTTTTTTTTGAACATTTCTTTAAATAATATTTCAGAGGTTCTGTGTTGCGAATACAATGGCTTTAAAGGGAGTTTTAAATAAATTTAAAATCCAATATTATTGGTTTAAAGCTACTATAGACATGGTAGCCGATAAACAATATTCTTCTACCGTTATTTCTTCTCGGTTACAAAAAACGGAGGAGAAATATAAATTATTGTGTGATGCTTACGAAAATATTTTAGATTTAGCTACGGAACCAGAAATGATTTCACTGTATGATAAGCAGTTCGGTGAAGCGGAAGTACTGTATAATCAGATAGATGCTATGTCTAGGTCGTATTTGAAACCAGAGGATACTGATTTACCTACGGAAAATTCACAAAATATGTCACGGTTGCCTAAAATAAATTTATCGATTTTTGACGGAGATATATTTTCTTGGACTAGTTTTATAAGTCTTTATACATCTTTGGTTTTGTCACGGAAGGATATATCTAAAACTGAAAAGTTTCATTATTTAATTTCTCACGTTAAAAATGAGCCTCATTTCCTTATAAAACACCTGCCTATGGTAGATGATTCGCTAGAAACGGCGCTAGAGATATTAAAGGGTAGATTTGAAAATAGGCGTCTGATGACCGACTCGCATATTTCTAGAATTCTAAATTTACCGGTTATATGTAAGGATGTTGATTTACGCATGAAATTATTAAATCCCTTGTTAGAATCTACTCGTGCACTGCAACATTATAATTTTCCTGTAAACCATTGGAGTTATATTTTATTACACATTAGTCTCACAAAATTGTCTACGGAAATTAAAACTCGGTTTGAACATAAATACGGCGGTAATTTGGCGAGTTTACCAACTTTCGAACAGTTGTTAGAATTTTTACAAACTGAATGCAGGTTTTTTGACTTAGCCAGCAGTGAGAAAATTATTAACATTTATTCAAAGGGCGTTAAGTCTCCGGAGTCACGAGACTGTCGACCTTATTTAAATAAACGCAAGGCGTATTATTCTAACGTATCAAACTTGCATTGCGCCTATTGTAAAGCAAGTCATAACATTGAAAGTTGTTTTAAATTTTCAAGGTTAGATACATCGCAGCGTAAACGGTTTATTATTTCTCAAAATCTGTGTTTTAAATGTTTTAAGGATCACGTTGCGTCCTGTTGTAATAAAACGGTGCCTTGTGTTACTTCCGGAAATAGCGGTCATCATCATTTAATTTGTACTACGGCTTTTAAACGGCGACGATCACCATCACCTAAAAAAACGACGATTACCAGGCAGAACTAGGAAATAAAGGGCTGATGGCGCAAAACTCGAACTATCGCCCTAGGGACCTGCTGTCGCGAGACTCGGGCGCGCCTAACCCGACAAATCGTTGTACACACAGTCGAGATTCGCGTAACTCGCGAGAAACTGAGGCGTGCGCGGTTTACGATGAACGCCGCGGAAGTGTTAGGCAAATTTACTCAAGCGATAATACTCAACATCAATAGCTATTACAGAACTTACAGCCGTTTAATGCATCAATACCTAAATTACGGATAGTTTATTGTCGGTCACGGCGGCGGTTTTAAAAAATCCTACGTCTTATTTATGTCGCAAATTAGGATACAGACAGTGTAATAATTTAAAATTTTCGGATGATGGTTCCTTGCGTACGTCGGAAATTGAGGTAATATTCGGGTGTGATATTTTAGGGCAAATTTTAAGCGATAAGGTCAAACTAGGATCCGGTGGCCCTTATGCGTTGGGAACAATTTTCGACTTTGCAGTTTTCGGTCCGGCTAGTACCGGTAGTAATAATTATGCGGATAATTATGTAGGTATTACCTTACTACAACAAGTAGAAAAGTTCTGGCGGGCGGAAGAACCGCCTTGTGCCAACATAAAGGACCCGAAGGATATTAAATGTGAACATTTCTTCTTAACAACTACAACACGACATACAGACGGAAGATACATTGTTCGTTTACCTTTAATTCCCGGTCACGTGAGCTTAGGTGATTCACGAGATGCAGCCTTAAATCGGTTTTTGGCTATTGAACGGCGTATGAAGCGACAGCCGGAGTTTAGGGTTAAATATGTGGAATTCATGTCAGAATATTTAAACCTCGGTCACATGCGGTTATTTGATACTCGAGACATAACGAATAAGGAGCACTATTTTTTGGCACATCACGGAGTGTTTAAAAAATCGGGTGATGTTCAAAAAATTCGGGTTGTGTTTGACGGGAGTCTGGTAACTACTTCGGGAGTGTCATTAAACGATTGCCTTTATTCTGGCGAAAGGTTACAAAACGATATTCGAGATATTATTCTGAATTTTCGGTGGCATAGGTACGTCTTTACAACCGATGTAAAAATGATGTTTCGGCAAACTTGGATACACGAAGATGATCAAAGATATCAATTAATATTTTGGCGATCAGCGTCTACGGAACCCTTACTTGTCTATGCCTTGACTACCAATACATACGGCTTAAAATCTAGTCCCTTTGTTGCCATACGGTGTTTACATGAGTTGGCTAAGGACTCCAAGGAGAGCCATCCTAGAGCAGCCAAACTCTTAATTAAAAATAGCTATGTTGACGACTTAAATGGTGGCGCGGATACCATAGAACAAGCCGTAGCGTTGCGTAACGAATTAGTGGATTTAATGAACGCGTCAGGCTACGAATTGCGGAAATGGTCATCTAACGCGGCAGATCTACTACATGGTTTGCCTTTAGACTATTTAGAGACTCCTAGGAACTTTGATGAATCGGATAGTCAAGGTTTATTCAAGATCTTAGGCATACAGTGGGAACCGGTTTCAGATAGCTTTACTTACCGATTAAATACACCTTTGTCTATTGCGACGGTTACGCGTAGGAGCATCCTTTCCGTAGCCGCACGGTTATACGATCCATTGGGATGGATATGTCCAGTAGTGTTCCGGATTAAGTTGCTGTTTCAACGCGTTTTTAGTGCACACGGTCAGAAAGGGGTCGACTGGGACGCCCCGGTTTCTAAGGAAGTAGTAAGTGAATGGCATAACATTATCTCAGATTTAAATCATTTGGAGCAGATATCTATTCCTCGTTGCATAAAAATTGACGGAGAAGCAAGGTTTTCTTTGCATGGGTTTTCAGACGGGTCATCTTTAGGACACGTTGCTACTGTTTATCTTAGATCAGAAATGGCAAACGGCACGGTTCTCTTGCGGCTACTCATTGCCAAATCTAGAGTAGCTCCATTGAAGACAAAGCTGACCATTCCCAAAATTGAAATGAACGGAGCAGCTTTGCTTACGGTATTGTTAAATTATTCCGCTTTGGTTCTGGCTAATAATACCACATTCGATGAGATAATCGGTTGGTGTGATAGCACAATTGTATTAGCATGGCTACGGACACCTCCCCATAAATTGCAAGTTTTTGAAGGGAATCGGGTTTCGCAAATAAACTCGTCGCGGGTTACTATCGACTGGAGACATATTCCTGGTGACATAAACTGTGCTGACATAGCATCACGTGGTTCATCGGCAGCGGATTTACTGAATCATAAATTGTGGTGGGGACCTGATTGGCTATGTTTACCGCGGGAAAGATGGCCAAACAGGTGTCCTGAATTTCCGGTTGACCTTTTGCCAGGATTAAGGTCAAACCAGACGGAAAATATGGGGATAATTAATACGGAATTTGATTTAATACAAAAATATAGTTGTTTTGATAAATTAATTAATGTTACGGCTTATTTATTACGATTTTGTAACAATGCTAAAATTAAGGATAGGACACTGCGGGCTATAGGAATATTATCGGTCTTAGAGAGGAGATACGCGTTATCACGCTTGATTAAAATGGTTCAAGCTCGTTCTTTTAGGCAAGAACTGATAGCCTTGAAGCAAAATAAATTCATTATATCAGGATTACGACGGTTAAATCTATTTTTTGATAACAACGGTATAATTCGCGTTGGTGGTCGAATATCGGCGTCGAATTTAAGTTATGATGCACGGCACCCAATTTTAATATCGGGTAAGGGTCTATTTACGGAACTTTTAGTTAAACATCACCATAAAATTAATTGTCATGTGGGAGCGCACACGTTAGCGGCTATATTATCAAGGTCATACTGGATAGTCTCGGCAAGGCAAATCACTCGAAAGATAACCTTTAATTGCGTTCAGTGTTACCGGTCTAAGGCGCGGCCTACGCAACCCCTTATGGCTGATCTCCCATCTGACAGAATTCGCGATGGGGTCCGCGCATTCGTAGGAACCGCTACTGACTTTGCGGGTCCATTTTATATTAAAACTAGTACTTTACGAAATGCTAGGATAGAAAAATGTTATTTATGCGTTTTTGTTTGCTTAGCGACGAAAGCTGTCCATCTCGAGGTCGTAACTAGTCTTTCAGTGGAAGCTTTTGTGGCATGTTTTACACGGTTTGTCTCTCGGAGGGGCTTACCTTCTCTAGTTAGGTCAGATTCAGGTACTAATTTTACGGGTACGGATAAATACCTTAAGAATCCTTACTTATTCTTACGGGACAACCATAATGTTATTGAAGACAAGCTGGCGCGCGAGAAAATACGGTGGCTTTTTAATACACCTGCCAGCCCTTATCACGGTGGTCTATTTGAGGCTGCAGTTAAATCGGCAAAGACACATGCAAAACGCGTCCTTGGAGAATCTAAACTCACCTTCGAGGAGCTTACTACCTTTTTTACCAAGGTAGAAGCAGTCATGAACTCGCGACCGCTCTGTCCTCTGAGTTCGAATCCGACGGATATGGAGGTCTTAACTCCTGGCCATTTTCTTATCGGACAACCATTGGTTGCTTTGCCCGAGTATTCGTACGAAGAAGCTAAAATACATTGCTTATCACGATATCAGCAAATTCAAAAACTGACACAACATTTCTGGTAGAGATGGAGAAACGAGTATCTCCATACCTTGCAACAAAGAGCTAAATGGACGACACCAACGGAACCTCCTAAATTAGATGATTTGGTTTTTTATAAAGGAAGATAATCTTCCTCCGTTAAAATGGAAACGCGGTCGGTTAGTCAAATTATTGCGGTAAAGATGGAATAGTTAGAGTGGCTGAAGTAAAAACTCAGCATGGGGTCTTAATGAGACCCCTTTTCAAATTATGTCGGTTACCAGTTCAATCTATGTAACCAAGGTACCCTTGGTTAGGCGGCGGGATGTTCGGGCATTATATCACGGCAGATGTAAGGGTAGGTCGCGAAACCCTTGACGGTTGACGTCTGTCGCGGTGACAGCGTCACTGCCGCGCCACAGAAGCGCCCTCGCAATCCTCCACGGCGGCGGTACTGTACGCGGATCGGTCGGCGGCGGCTACTTTACCCAACCAACGAACAAAGACATCGTGGCAAGCACCAGCGCAGCGCAACCTAAAGGTGAGTGACCTTTTCCTTGCATTTTGCCGTGATATAATTGTGATAAAATATATAACCCGAAAACCAGGACCAGCCATCCCAGCCTAGGTTTAGGCCACAACAATAACAAACAAGCAGATGGGTCTCCTGATGGAAAGAGTCAAACATCGCCTATAGACACCAAAGATGTTAATGGTGCGTTGCTATCTTGTGGCGAGGTCTAATGCCACATGCATAAGTTTACCGGCTACCTTACCCTCCAAACCGGAACAAGACTGCGACAAGCACTGACGCTATTGCGGTAGGAATAGGCAAGGCGGTGGTACCAGACCCGGGCGAGACAATGCAGAACTCTACCACCTAGTAGCCACGATGGTAGTGACTCGATAGCCAATCGGTCGCCTTTTACGACCTGCCTGGCAGAACGGCAGTTTGCCTATTCTTCAAAGGAGGCCGGGACCAACACGGCGTAAAGATATGCGATTTTACACCGTGTATCAGACCCCACCCGCACAGATTGCAATTAAGTAACAGGTAAAAGAATCTGTTATTGAACTTTTTGTCCTTTTCAAATTTAATTTTCATCTTATAATGTCGGGTTGATGCGGGTCCTTTTTTTTAAAGACGTCAATGCTATAAAATATCGTACTCCGGTTTAAGGAGTAAGGTAGCTGATATGGTCCCCGCGACACTTGTAGCAACGCACCATTAACATCTTTGATGTTTAGAGGCGACGGTCATCCCTTTCCGTTAGAAGATCATCCCTTTCCGTTGTTCGTTACCCTAAACAAAATTTAAAAATATATATATTATCACTAGCTGACCCGCGCAGCTTCGCCCGCGAGTACATTAACACGTCGTCGATATAGTTTTTCATACCCTATTTCAGCCCCTTAGGGGTTGATTTTAGAGAAAAAAATAGAAAATAATCGGTCCAGCGGTTTAGCCGTGAAAGCGTAACAGACAGACGGACTTGCGCATTAATAATATTAGTACGGATACTCTACATAGAGAGCACTTGATAAAACTTTTTCGCGACGCCATTAAATTAGAATAGATTTAATAAACACCCAATACAAACATTTATACTTATCACACAAATGCTTGTCCCCGTCGGGGATATAACCCGTGCCCCATCGATTGCGTAGTGACGCTAACTACTCGACCAACGGGGCGGTATATACCTGGAAGGTTATCATCTACCTGTGCGCTAAATGTCCTATAAATCTGTTTAGTAATTTTGGCGTCATTGAATAACATTCATCTACCATACATCCAACATTCAAATTTTCGCATTTATAATATTAATATAGATATATAGAAAAAAGAGATTTCTGAGAGAAAGCGGCAAATGTATAACTAAGAGATTGGGATAGGGGCCAACTATCGAACCAGTCGACAAATCGATAAATTAACCTGACCTCCTGACCTGAACTGCGATTGAATCGACAAGTAAAATACCATTACTTTGTATATGCTTTGTAACTTTATCTTCTCTGGTTCAGACTGATATTACTTTGCGTTTTTTATCTGCAATCGTACCGAATCTTACAGCGAATGCGGTGTTTTTACGAGTAGCATTGTGTTCAGGTAGGTGGTAGGCTAAGCCTTATTCAAATATGCACCATATTTTGAATAAGGTGTAGAGTTTGTGAAGTTAGGGCCCTAACTCACCGAGACGCTATGGCGACCTCGCCGGCCACCGTACCTAAACAGTTTATATTGAAATATTTGGCATTGAAACTTACGAATTAGCTACGTCGCTTAGTGAGGTAACTAAGCGACGTAGCCAATTCGTAAGTTTCAATAAAAGTTGCTTTGATAGTGGCCGACCCCCGGTGACGTTGCCATGGTGTCCCGGTAAGTTAGGGCTAATAGAGTGAGGACGTATACTTACAAGCTTGGCTCTACATGTGATCTGATACTTTTTTGACCGTGAGAGCCATAATATGGTCTCGTCGTGAGAATATTTTACATGAAAATGGTTTTGGTTATAGATTATAGTAAAATCAATAAGCATAAGCGTACCACAAACAAATTTAACTCAGAATTGTGAAAAAAAACCATAAATAACCGCCGGTTTCTGAAACCCGAATCAAATGATCTTGTTAAATGATTTGATCGCGTAAGTGGTCAATTTTAACAATCATTCGGTTTCTGTTCTGATTCACTTAATATTGTAAAATTAGGTAGCTGATTGTTAACAGTTGATATTGTTACGAGCTTCTAGTTCGTATTGTGCAATAAAATACCACTTATATTAAAACCGTGTATTTACAACACAAAGGTACAATATACTACAATGCAATACATACATACACTAAAAACACTAATAACACCATCTCTATACTCCGCTAAAACTAACTCACTGCACTGAATTACTTTATAAAACTAAAACACTTCCCGTATTCACTGTACTATATCGCATTACACTGGTTGTCCCAACTATCGCTTTCGAATCGCTGTATAATGCTGAACTGTATTCGCCAACACATCTCTATTTATACCCAAGGTAAAGTTCAACCATGTTCCCGAAAGTTCCGAAAATATCGCGTAAACAATAATTCTAAATGTAAACAAGTCCCAGTACAGGGCTATTTTCACCCTTACGCCTTATGACAGAAGATCTACTACGGTATAGCTGCTTTGGTAACGGCAGCTATTGTTCATCAATAGAGCAATATCTCTTCCTTTTATTTCTAGATTATTCCAGTGTTCCGTAAAAATATTTACTTATTTAAAAAGAATTCACTCCCTAAATACAAGGAACAAAAACAATCTTGCTGTGCATGTGTCTCGTCTCCACAGAATAAGCAACTTTTTTAAATTTTATTCGCTTTTATTTTTTCAATTAAATTTAATGTTTTTATTTAAATTTAAGCTCACTAAGCTCCGAAAGTCAAAATTGTTGTGTGTATGAAGTAGTAATCCGTAATTGGCTTATATTTGATGTAAAATAATTGTATTTTATCTTATAATTAAAAATGCTGTGGATTAATTGGTAATAAATAAATAAATAAATAAATAAATTACTATAACAATTACATACTTACAAATTAAATAATGTTTAATTTTAATTGTAATTTTATATTATACACTAGCTGTTGCCTGCGACTTTATCCGCGTGGACTTCATTTACTCCGCACAGATCTACTCATGTGGCACAGCTCCTCCCTCGTAGGTGATAGCGTGATCATATGTAGCCTATATGTTGACCCGACCTGTTAGTAATATTCATGCAAAATTTGAAGTAAATCCATGCAGTACTTTTTGAGTTAACCCCGGACATACAAACAGACAGACGGACGGACGGACGGACGGACGGACGGACGGACGGACGGACAGACAGACAGACAGACAGACAGACAGACAGACAGGCAGGCAGACAACAAAAAAACAAATGTTGACGCGTCAAAATAATTTGTAAAAAGTTTTATTGAATAAAGTACTTCTGGTTTCTAATTTCTGTTCTCAATTTTTCAAGATCTTTATGATTTTTTTATCCTGCCCAACCCTTGCATCACTACTCTTCCTACTTTACCTATTAACTATACACTGCCTATCTTACCCTGCCTTGTCAATCCTTCCCATACAACACTTCACACCTTAATCTTGCTACATCACCCTTCCCACCTTTATCATTCGTACGTTGACTTTCCTACCTTACCTTTCCTATCTTACTCTACCCACCGCACAGTTTTCTACCTTACCTCACCTAATTTACCCTTCCCGTGTTACCTTTCCTACGTTACCTCTCATACATTACCTTTCATATTTTACCCTTCCTACAATAATTTTCCTATCTATCCGTCCTACATTTTCCTATCTATCTTACCCTCCGTACTCTACCTTTCTTGCTTTAAGCCTTCCTATCCATCTTTACACAATTTTCCTTTTTTACCCATCCTTGTACTATACTTTTTTTTTAAGTTTCCTGCCCATTTCTTCTTACCCTATTCTCTATTACGTTTTTTAACTTTATCAATGTCATCAGAAAAATTAAAGGTATTTCATCATCAGCGGAAAAATCAGATAAAGACCTTTTTAATAATTGATACCTAAAACACAATCAATCACAGACGTACAATGGCTGGTATCAACTGTACTTACGCTCGTTTAATTGCTTGAATATTGACAATCATGTTAAAGAAGAATTAACAGAGTGTTTACCTTACGAATAAGCTTTCCAGAAACTTCGAATAAATTATTCATTTTGAGTTTTTGGACCAGACAATTTGCGCTTACATTGACATACTGTGAACAGACTGTTATAAAGTTAGCTTAGAATTGCATCCTTCTCTATTAAACTGAGCTTAAACGAACGTTAATATTAATTTGTTTTCCGGAAACTGGCCGTTAGGCAATCATGCACGAGTACATAACCTTCTTCCACGTGAGTTTAACTCGCACTTGTCCAGTTTTAATTAATTGCTACCACCACCATACATTTTTGGTTTCTATCATGAAGATTTGGTTTCTATTGACCCCATCCATTTATTAATATATTACACATATTTTTGTTTGTTATATGTTATATGTTTGTTGTTTTATGTTATATGTTTGTGTTTTATGTTATATGTTTGTTGTTTGTTATATCTATACCGCAGACGAATGTCTGATAATTAGAGTCAACCTTCGTTATAGAGACCAACAATATATAGTGGTAATAGTAATTCTCTATCGTACTCGCAAAGTTGGAACAAAATATTAATAAGCACGGACGAGATTTTAGAAAAAATAGATGGAGTACTATACCTGTTAAAATCGGAGTCAGTCCTTAGAGTCAATGATAATATATTTTTTTATATTTAACTTATTATTCTTTTATTTCAGGCACAAAATGGTATGACCAAATATTATTTAACAGACCCTTACAATTTGTTTTGGCAATATTAATAACAGGTGTAGCAGCGCCTTTATTGATATATAATTTTTATTTCTTTCACACATTTGACCTTCCTCCATCTGACGGATATTCCATTGGCTCGTGTTTAATTCCAAGAGGAAACAGACTTCCATGTGGGCATGGAAACGTATCACATAGCGAATGTCATCAGCAATGTTGTTATGATCTTAACAGCGATTTCTGCTTTCATCGACTTCCATCACGATTCTCATATATTATACCCCAGCCTTGGAATGAAAATATTGTTCTTCAACCACGAGTCGCTACAGTGCCATATTCAATGCAAAATAGTTTGACTAATCTCAGAT
Organism: Apodemia mormo; assembly: GCA_036924255.1. Lineage (NCBI taxonomy): Eukaryota > Metazoa > Arthropoda > Insecta > Lepidoptera > Riodinidae > Apodemia > Apodemia mormo. Next base: position 27,764,095 of record JAUPFN010000014.1, read on the forward strand.
TATCTATTGATGAAATTTCTCGGACTCATTTGTCTTTACAATATTATGATGCAAGATATTATTCATTCAATGGTCGAAGATTGGCTGACAAGGATTATGCGTATGAAGTCACATCGCCGGAAGTAAATGTCATGGTAAATTCGACTTACGGAACAATTTTTAATACTGCCCGAGGACCCCTTATAGCCTCAGAAAATATCTGGGAATTAACTTTTACGTTAACTAACGAAACAATGTATGGTTTAGGTGAAATGCCTCTCAAGGAAAATACAGTAAAAATTTTATATAACCATGATGGTGGACTAAGTTCAGTTCCCTTGATTTTCGCAAAATCAAATACTAGTTTTCATGGTCTGTTAATTGATTCAAGTGATCCTACAGAAGTGTCTATTCGTGGTGAAAATCAAGTTATCATAAGGAGTATTAGTAATAAAGGAATTAAAATCCATTTATTTATCGGACCTGAGCCCAAGAATATAATGAAAGATGTATTGACAGTTATTGGGAATGATTTTGATTTAGAATATTGGATGCTGGGTGTCCATATTTGCAAGTAAGTTTAATTATACTTTTTTTTATCAAAAAATAGCAAACAAGCAGATTGGTCTCCTAATGGAAAGAGCCAACCATCGCCTACAGACACCAAAGATGTTAATGGTGCGTTGCTATCTTGTGGCAAGGCCTAATGCCACATGCATAAGTTTACCGACTACCTTACCCACCAAACCGGAACACGACAGTGACTTGCACTGACACTATTGCGGCAGGAAAAGGTAAGGTGGAGGTACCAGACCCAGTCGAGCCGATGGAAAACTCTGGTAAGATAGCAGTTAACTTACGCAGGTGACATTAGACCTCACGACAAGATAGCAACACACCATTAACATCTTTGGTGTCCATAGGTGATTATTGACTCTTTCCATCAAGAAACTCATGTGCTTGTTTGCTATCTTATGATATCAAAAATAAATAAAAATTTTATACAAGATGTCCCATAACTCAACGATAAGTCGAAAACGGGTGATAGGTTATATCGTGACAGTCATTATCACTACATAGTATAAAACAAAGTCGCTTTCTCTGTCTGTCCCTATGTCCCTATGTATGCTTAAATCTTTAAAACTACGCAACGGATTATGACGCGGTTTTTTTTTCATAGATAGAGTGATTAAAGAGGAAGGTTTATATGTATAATAACATTCAATGTATTGTAGAGAAATACTGCAATATTTGAGTTTTCTGATGTCATGTCGTAAAAAATTATATTTCTTTCCGCTTACATTGCAAACGCAGACTAAACCCTAAGAGATTTATCAAAATAATGTACCAAGTATTTGTACAACTTGAAAAGGTCTACAGAAAACTCCGCGATGGTATATGTCGATCTCTTATGGATAACCCACAATAGCATTTTTTTGTCATTTACTTTTTACGAGAAATAATAGTTTTTTTTTCAAAGCAATTTTAAGCAATACAGCACTTATCCTTACCCAATTAAATATCTTAAATATATTGTTGATTTAATATAGATCAATATGACCGTTTACAGCATGTAATTTAAATGAATATTTTCGAAGATATTACAGATTTAAAATGCAGGGACATAGCGCTTCCGGGTTTACGGGCCTTTGGGGGCGCGAGCGCGGTATGTTGTAAAACCGCCTGGGAAACGTGTTAATTTTCGGATAAATAAATATAGGACTGCAGCTGAAAACCAAAATTTAGTACATTCTTTTTTTTTAACTAAATATCAGCATATAAAAATTTCGAAGATTAGAAATAGTATTAACACAATATTTGTTTTAGAGATTTTTTAGCCTGTTTTCGGATTTTTATATGATAACAAGTAAACAACAAGTAAAGTACATTCTATCATGTAATAAGTTAGCACCATGGTGTATCCAGGTTCTGGGTCAGGGGGCGGCAAACGTAAAATTTTAAGACTATATTTTTATCTGATTATATTTTTATCTACAATAGTAGATGGTTTGTAGAGAGGTAAACAAATTCCAGCGGGAGGCAGCAGCCTCTCCCTGCCCCCCCCCCCCCCTCGGTACGCCCATGGTTAGCGCATGCCTTAGATAATATCTTCAGGTATATCGTATAATTTTTGTAAAATTATTATTTAACAATTAATATAAAAAAACGTGATTTAGCATTTTAGATAAGGAAATTACTGATTTTACCCCCATTTTCGAAAATCGAGTTTTCAGCAGATGTTCATGTTTTGAGGTCTTAGGAATCTTTTCCGACTATTTTCACGATGAGTATGTCTGTATGTATGTGTGTGTGTATGTGTGTATGAAAACATCTCATAACTTTTTAACGGCTGGACCGATCGAAACGCGGTTGATGGCATTCGATTGGATTCCGCTCAACTTAGGTTTCCTGAAAATTTGAACCGATTCGGTCCAGGAGATTTTGAGAAATTTTAAAAAAACACCAAAAAAATTTTGACGAAACAGTATTTTTTTAATATAACTTCCAGATTTATGTACCGATTGAGTACAAAAACTAATCAGCTCTATTCCTTAAAAAACTACATCTAATACATAAATTGCATCAAAATTGGTTTATCTGTTTGGGAGTAATCACGACGAAAAATTTTGAAAAAAGTGTTTTTTCGACGTAGCTTCGAAATTTTTCAACCAATCATTTTTTGGTGTTCTATAAAATCTTAGTACTAAAAAAACTACGTCAAATGCCGTTTCAAAAGTCAAAATCGAATCTAACTCTCAAAACTTATAGCTTTTCAAATATTAAAATTACGTTGTTTTTTGCAAACTTACTTAATTTTTTTTTTAAATAACTTTCAACTTAATTTACTAATTGACTTAAAAATATTATCAGCTTTTGTTCTTTAAAAACTGCGTCAAATACCGTTAATTTAATCAAAATCGGTCAGTTTGGGATTTATCAATGAAGAAAATTAAAAATAAAATGTTTTTGACATAGCATCGAAATTTTTCAACCTATCGATTATTTAGCTAAAACAATATTTTAGATCTCAAAAATGAGTTGAATGCCATCATCGTTTTCAAATATACAGCTTTTAAAAAATTAATAATACTGCCATTTTTAACAAAATAGATGTTTGAACTGAAAAATCTATGCTTATATTTTTTACTCTTTTGAGCTTAAAATACCTTAATTTAATGAGAATTTTCAGGGATGGCTTCGATGCCTCGCCTTAATATATCGCAGGGTCAAACCTTCAACTTTGCAGGCTTAGATTTAAGCGTTGACTGTTTTTCACATGGCCATCTACATATCGCTCTTTCAAGAGTAACCTCTAAAGAAAACATGTTTGTATTGTCTAATGGCAAGAAAGCTGTGAACGTTGTATATAAAGACATTCTGTAATATATCAATTGTAAAAATAAAAGAAATAGGTAAAAATGTAAAAACTAAAAATGTTGTACATATATGAATTTAGATATTCCATAGATAGCAGGAAATCTTCATGGTATAGGGAAAGGGGAATTATTTTACTCCAAATATAACGCGTGCGGGCCACGGGCAGTAATGAATAAATCAAAACTACTGGATCGATTTTAATCATTTTTGTCCCGTGCGAAGCCTGGGCGGGCCGTTAGTATTAGAAAATGTGAAAAAGTGTCATGTATTTTTCATACCAATTATAAGGATTTAAAAATATATCGGAAAACTAACATCCTGTGATGATCCTTTAAGTCCCAAGACTACAAATATTACTTTTGTGTCATTTTTTTCTGTAATATAATCATGACTAACCCTTCTGTAAATTACAGTTTAAAATTAAAATATACCAGCAAGTAGGCTCAGTTTTTAATAAAATGACGTGTTTTTGTCCAAAATTAAATTTAAATAATGACTACAATCCAAATTTAACCGACTGCACTGTATGTACTACACTGCAAATGTATTACACTATTTTGGCAAGTAACTTTAAAAGGCATTTAACCTGATTTCCAAAATAATATGATACTTGCTAGCACTTGCTAGATTACTTCTTTGTTGAAGAAAAAAGTATTTAAAATGTTGATATTCTATACGAATCATACCGTCGTACGATACAGTGTTGTCAATATGGACCTTTGTAAAATACTTACGTTAGACTCATAGAGATAGATAATTGGTAGAAAACTGCTAAGATGTTAAAAAAGTATACATCATTTTAGTCGTCTAAAATATCACTATTCATTGAATTTATATAAGATATAAATATACTAGCGCGATAAAGTACGAATGTTCCGTACCAAAGCCCAGAATAACTTTTATTATAAAAAAATATTTTACATGTATTAATTTTTTAAATATACTTTTCTTAATATTGTCAGTACATTATTAGAAGCAGACTTAAGTTAAAAATAATTTTACTACGAAAAATAAATACTTAGGATACAAAAATATCTTACAGAAAATCTCGATTGGCGACATTTAGTTTACTGCATAAAAAAGAATATTATTTAATCGTAGTCTAAAGTAGTAGTTTACTTTCTTTTAAATTAATATTTTGACCTGGGACAATAAGAATAAAGTTTTTAATTTTAAAATAAGTAACATAAAAAATATAGTCGCATTATTATAATTGGTATTTCAAGACACTACAGAAAATAAAGCATTATTTTTGCCGACTTTTTTTCTAAATCTAGTTAAGATACTAGTAAGTATACTATTAGCGGGTCCCACGACGTTGTATCTATTCAAAATTAGAGAGGCTGCTAACTTAGATAAATAATTGGTGTCGCTGTGCTTGACTAGATACCGCCGACGTACTTGTCAAATGCGGCAACAAATATGACGCCGAAACCGGCGTACCCGATCCAGTCACCAATCACAATGCAAGCTCTAAGATCACACTACTCACTATTATCCGTTTGCACACTTGTCATATCACACACACTACAATATTGAGTTGCCGCATTCACGGAGTTGTTGTTTTTAGATAGTGCGGTATCTTGTCAAGCGCCGCGAGACCAATTATATATCTATGGCTGCTAGGACATTAATTTGTTGTGTCAATACCCTTTTTGTCCTTTCGCGCATTCCTTGCTCAATTTCATTTGGTTTAAGTTTGGTTTAAGTAAACGGCTTAAAAAATTCTTAACCCCGATTCCAGGATTACTGTGTCGATTGAAAAAAACATTTCCAAGCTTGGCAGTAATTTACAGCTGTAATGTCAAAATGACGTAAATGTTGATCAGCTTCATCTTTCATATTGGTTCGCAAATAGTGATGCTTTTGGATATCACTTATTGTTACATGGGGCACACTAAAAGTTTTGCACTTCTAGCCAATCGGAACTATTTGAATTTCGAATGTTATATTTTTAAAACGCTGCAACCTTCTTTGTATTAAAAAAAAACAATTGGCGGGAAATGATTTGTCAATTGTTTTTATATCACACATCAAAGTTCTACGTACGTAGCGAAAATGGAATTAAGTCGAAAAGATTTTAGAGCGATGATTTTTTATGATTTTAAAAGTTCTCTTTCTCCGCACGACTGTGCCGCTCGTCTTCAAAATGCTTTTGGGAGAGAAGCACCTTGTTTGAGCACCGTGAGGCGATGGTTTGCTGAATTTGAGAGAGGTCGAGTTTCTTTACATGACGAATTTCGTGAAGGGCGGCCCTCAACTGCCGTCAACGAAAATAATGTGGCTACTGTTAAGCGGTTAATTGAAGAAAACCCCCGGATTACCTATGAGATAGTTCGAAGACTATTGGGGATTGGTATGAGCTAAATTCAGAAAATTTTACACGAAGAATTCAAAGTTCGGAAACTTTGTTGTCGTTGGATTCCTCATGAACTGACAGCGGAGCAGAAGCGGGCTCGCATGGAATGGTGCTCACAGATAGTACTGAAGTACGACCACGGACATTCTAATGCTGTTTATGACATTGTCACAGGAGACGAAACGTGTATTTATTGTTTTGAACCCGAAAAAAAACAGCAATCTTGTGAATGGGTGTTTGAAATTGAGAACAAGCCAACAAAAATGAGACAGGCGAGAAACGTTGGTAAAAAAATGATCGCGTTTTTTTTCTCAGCTACGGGTCCCATCTGTACAATTATACTTGAAGATCAAAAGAGTGTTAATGCCGAGTGGTATTCTATTATTTTTTTACTCAGTGTGTTAAACATAGCTCGCGAAAGACGACCCAAAAGCCGCATTCTCCTACACCTGATAACGCTTCTTCACACACGGCCAACAAAACAAAGTCATTTTTAGCTTCCGAAAAAGTACATCTTGTGACTCATCCTGCGCATAGCCCCGACCTAGCACCCTGTGATTTCTGTATTTTCCCCAAAATCAAAGATTTGATGAGAGGTTTTACTTTTACCAACTCCGAAGAGGCAGTGATAGCGTTCAATCAGCACGTAGAAAACATGCCTTCAGATTTCTGTGGTCCTCCTGTTTTAAAAAATAGTTCGATCGCATGAAAAAATGTTTAAAATGTAAAGAAGATTATTTTGAAAAGCAATAAACATAATAAAGTAAAAAGTAATATCTTCACGCCCGTATCCCCGAAAGGGTAGGCAGAGATACAACAAGTGCACCCAAGATTAGCCGAAGATACTTGGTCCCACAATGTAATAGGTGGCAAGCCTATCACCAACCGGGCACTTTCCAATCCCGGGCAATGTTGTTTTTATCAGAAAACTAAAAAAACACATTTCTGAAATGCCCGACCCAGGAATCGAACCCAGGACCTCTGTGGTCAACTCCGACACCGGACCACTACACCACAGAGGCGAGAATAAACATAATATTTTGGTTATAACATGTTGTTTTTTTAAGTTACGCAAAACTTATAGTGTAACCTACGTATATCATCGTGTACAAGTGAAGAAAATATATGTTTGAAATAAGACCACTCTCAATAGTTGCCCGAAAAAGTAGGAATGTTTATTTTTGGTAATTTAGATAAAGAAGTACTAGGTGGCGAAGATATGTTTGGTTTTTGTTTTTTGTACAACTGCAACTTTTTTAGTGATGTTTTAAAATCTAAATAACCTTCTCTTTAATCATAAATTTCCCTTAAATGAATTTTATTTTCTTTGGAAAAGTCGGATTTTGCAAGTAAATTTCTTTATTCTTTTCAGACTTATGCATAAATGTTCGCAAGTGTAGCTTTTCTCGTCTCTAAATAGCTCTGTGGGTAATGCGATTGTAAAGTTTTCTTAAAGTTGGTAAATAATCTTGACAAAGATTCTTTCAGCTCTTTGAGTACAGCAAGACACAATGTTTTATCACTTTCTGACAAGTTTGATTGAATTGTTGACAAACTTATATGCAAATATTTTAAATTTAAATTTTACTTGAATGTGCTGCACTAGTAAAATAAACTAAGTCCTTATATGTGAAACTTCTATGTGTTTATCGATGAAAAATGTCAAGTTTAAATATAAAGGCTTTCAATAAGTACAACATTTTAAAGAATTTTGACGTATATATTTTTAATTCCCGATAGTAGTAAATTCTACTAGTATTTTTGATCACTGAATTAACCTAAGCCAGACAGAAGTAAATTTACTAAATTTTATAAGACTTTTTTACATACATACACACATAACTTCATGCCAGATCCTTTACGAGGTAAGCAGAGAGAAACGAGTGTCATAATACATCACGATCCTTGCAGACTTGTCTCGCTTCCTCCACACTCAATAGTTTTTTCATATAAACACGCCAGTTTTGATACCTGTACTCTATCAATCTGATTATGGTACGTCAGTAACTTTTTTTGTGATGTTTTAAAATCTAAATAACCTTCTCTTTAATTATAAATTCCCTTAAATGAATTTTATCTTGTTTGGAAAAGTCGGATTTTGCAGTCTAGACTAGTCTTCCGCATCCTTCCACATTCGCATTGTATAGCTGTTTTATTTATGTTAAAATTCAATAAGTCTTTTTTGATCACCGAATTTAACTAAGTCCGAAACACTTGTAGGTAATTTTACTTAATAATTTAAATGTATTTAATATATGTATTTAGTTTTATAAATGGTACAAATTTTAAAGTTGTGGGACTGTACACCCTCCGCTCTAAGGACATCTCCTGTGAGACCGAACCTCGGCTTACGATGCGGTAGTGATTTCCGATGGGAGGGTTAGTGACATTGTTTTGTCCATCGGCTAATCGGCCATAAAAACAGAACAACGTTTGCTGGTTAAGCTAATATTTTTATAAAAAGCTTCAGTACAATTAAAAAAAAACGTTATTGGTGGTATAGTATTTTAAAACTATGACCTATCTGAAAGTAGCGTATTATAGCAATCGGAATTATTGTACCATAAAACTATCAGGTGATTTATCGCTAACCAAATATTTAATGAAGTTTCAATAAGTGCCTACTACAAAAAGTTTAGACTAAGTTTTTGTAGTTAGAGAATGAAATCGAGTTATTTATAGCTTTACGTTATTTTATGACCATAATATTTCATATTCTTAAAAACTTAAAACCAACTTTATACCCTTACGGATTTACAATGTCTGTACTTTCAAAAGGAGAAACGAACCGAATATTTCTAACACCCAAGAACTTTAATGTAATTAATATTAGAATCAGTTTACACTGGATGTATTTGCAGTAAATTGTATGTTTTGATCCGAGTTCATATTTGTTTTGCCAGAGAGAAATTGAATCAAACTTCTAACCACCCTAAACTTGAATCTAAATCTATTATTAGTTGTATGCACATTTATTCATGTGATTTAATTTAACTTAATATCCTTACCATAACCATATAGATTTTTGACTACAGGACTTTCCCCGTGTTGATCCAGGCTGCGAAAAACAGACCAACTGCCGTTCTGCCCAGCATGTCGTAAAAGACGATAGATTGGCTATACATGTTACAGCCTTCGTGACTATTAGGTGGTAGAGTTCCACAATATCTCGCCCGGGTACAGGAATAGTTAAAGCGGTGGCTTGGTGCCACCGCCTTACCTATTCCTGTCACAAACTGGAACAAGACAATGAATAGTATTGATGCTAATGCTATTCATTGTCTTATTCCAGTTTGGAAGGTAAGAAAGCTGGTAGACTCAGGCAGTGGCATTTCCATTCCGTCACACGGATAGTAACGCACCATTAACATATTTGATGTCTATAGGTGATGGTTTCTCTTTCCATCAGGAGACCCATCTACTTGTTTGTTATGTAATGATATAAAAGAAATGCTTTGATTTAGTATACAAACTTTGTATTTGGTTAAACTACTAACTATCCGACTATACAGGACTTCCAGAGATGGTACAATACTCAAACAAATAATTTAAAAAACTAAAAGGCAACAATATTTTTATTCTTGTTGATCTTATACTATATAAATAAAAAGTGTTTTATGTCGATTTAGGTTGAAAGTTATTCACTTAATTATTTTTTGAACAACTTAAAGAAATACGCGAAAAGAGCACCGAAGGCTTGTTTTTAAAATTCCATTTTAACCAATTTTATTACACCTGTTATAAGTATCGGGTGATTCTTTTTCCTGAATAATTTTACTTATCGTACAAATCTATATATATATAAAAATCAATTGCTGTTTGTTATTGTCGTCAAAACTCAAGAACGGCTGAACCGATTTGGCTAATTTTGGTTTTGAATTAATTGTTGAAGTCCAGGGAAGGTTTAAAAGGTGAGAAAATATAGAAAAAAAATAAGAATAGTTAAAAAGGAAGAACAGCGTTTGCCGGGTCAGCTAGTATATAATATATGGACGTGAAAATATCCCGTTTCTCGAAAAATATACACAGTGAAAGCAAAAAGAGTTTAAAATTATGTACCAATTTGTTGGTGATCCCATCTAACACGACAAATATTCGCTCAGACATAAGACGGACAACACAAAAATTGTGCCAAAAAAGTTTAATTTTCAATATGAAAATCAATTATTTCAAAGTATTCAAAAATTTGCTAGATCTAACATAACTTTTATATTCAATTTCGGTTCTCCTTATTATCATACATCATAGAGACATCACAGCTGTCATTTATTAATTGATTTTGCAGATCAACTTATTGACCCGTTTTAAGATTAAAACAATATGGCCGGTTTACTTATGACCTCTATGGACTTTGCGTTAAATTAGACTACATAGCACTTATGAAAAAGCACTTTATTGAATAAAACTTTTCAGCGCTATACATCCGTAGATTATTTAGACATACAACTTTACAAAGTACCCATTAATTTGATGCACATTCGCAGTATCTGAGGGAAAATCAGGAATATAGGTTTTTTTCAATGCAGTATCAAAATGAAGGAAGCAGATATTTCCAATCTGCACATATTAGTGCTACCAAGGAAATCAAAGTCCTAACAGAAACTACAGTAATTACATAAATCCGTTTCATATCGTTCTTTGATTTTTCAGTATAAGTTCCGATCCATTTTTTAAAACCATCTTCTTTTCTGCTTAGCAGTTGGTAAAAGGCGAACAAAGACGTAACGTGTCACTTTCATCATTACGACTATTAGAATTCTGCAATGTCTGGCTCACGTTTAGTACCATCGACTTACCTGCTTTAATGGTGGCTGTGCTTGTCACTGTCATCTTAAGTTTAGAAGAGTCAGGTATCTGGTAAATTTTCGCCTACATAGCATGGACAGGAACGTATTATTTACAGACTTGGTGGTTGTAGGTGTTAAACATATTTCGTTTTAAAGAAACGAATCAAAGCGTTTATGGCTCTAAAACATTTTTTTATGTATTATGCCGCATCGTAGCACAAAACGACGTTGTGTCGTGTTTATGTGTGTAGGAACCGTAAGCGCTTCGACTCGTTTGACTTTTTTTCGTGAACTGAAAAGCTGCTTCTTTATTATCCTATGATATAAAATTAAAACAACATGATTAAGATTTACTCTGAACTTTAAAAAATTTTTGTACCAAAATTTTATATACTTTTTAGCGAAATACCGAACACAAGTTTGAATGAATTCATATCAGAAGCAGGGAATGAGCTTCCTTATGAAAGCCTTTGTGGAAGCAGACCTATAACTTTTAATAGCAACCATTGCAATGATAGCTTTATAACGGAGTTCGAGAATGACGCTGCTTATATTAGAAGAGCAAACAAACGTTTTCTACCTCATGTAAATCCATATGTAAGTTTCTTTCTTATCTACACTAATATTATAACGAGAAAAAATATTATATAACGTGGCGAGGTCTTTGCCACATGCATAAGTTTACCGGCTACCTTACCCTCCAAACCGAAAACACGACAGTTACAAGCACTGACGCTATTGCGGCAGGAATAGGTAAGGCGGTGGTACCAGACCCGGGCGAGACAATGCAGAACTCTACCACCTAGTAGCCATGATGGTAATGACTCGATAGCCAATCGGTCGCCTTTTACGACCTACCTGGCAGAACGGCAGTTGGCCTATTCTTCAAAGGAGGCCGGGACCAACACAGCTGTTTAGAAAGAGAGGGTAAGACCTCAAAAGATGACAGCAATAATAAAAAATGTGTTTCATGTGGGTATTAAGTGGGGAATTTACTAAACGGACATGCCAGCCGGACTTTGTTACTATTGGCCAGGCGGCCTGTGTCGGTAATACTTCTATATTCTGTGGTAATACACTAGGTGACTAGACAGACATTTGCGCAGACCTACAGAAGCAAAGTCCGGCGGGCATGTCTGCAGATTTGCCCGCGGGCATGTCTGTCTAGTGAATTCCCTGCTTTAGAAATGTTGCCTCAAGACATAATACAGCTTCATTGGTATTTTACTTTTTATTTAAAATTATAGGTATTTCAATAACTTATTACTTCAGGCGTTTCTCGGCGGGAATCCATAATTGAAAAATCTATTCCCACTTGTCCTAGCTGTTGCATCCAGATCAGTTTGTAAATTCCAGATTTATTTTGTTTTTTCGGTTTAAAGAATTTTATTTCTCAAAAGAAAATTACAATTGTCCACTTAATAGAGAAATTTTAATAAAGCTTTATATATTTTTATTTGTTTTATACATTGTGACTGCTTCGTGGTCTAGGGAATAGATTAGCTCAGATCATGTGATGTCGGATTCGATCCCCCAGTCAGGGAAAATTGTTATTGAGGTTTTTTCGAGGTTTTCATATTAGTTTTATTCTTTAGCCAACTTATACAGCTTGACTGGTAAAAGATTGTACGTATAGACATCATAGAATGAGATGTAACGTAGGTATTTGTTTGAAGTGATTATTACGAGTGCTAGCTCCACCCTTACTTAATACTTCATGAAAATACCTATAGTTTTTCATATCTGTTGCTTTTCATATTACAAGAATATTGATGTAATCTCAAACTAAGCATTTTGCTTGTGATAAGGTGTCAACCTTATATTCAAATCCCGCGTGTCGATGTTTTCTTTGCTGTTTTTAAGGTTTTTCCAGATTCCCAAGCACGGGGTGAGTGCTATAACACAAAAATAATTAGAAATACGAAAGTACTGATCAAAACTATAAACGTGAATTTCATCTGTAACGATGAACTCATTTTCAACTTGTCGTCAACATAACTAGTTAGTTATACGTATGTATAGCTAGCGATCAGTACAATCGACGTAATCGATCATATAGCAAAGAAGAATTTCGCCGCCTCGAGCCTGTCGACACTAGCTCAGCGGAAGAGCGTCCCGGCTTTAGGGAAATGGTCGCAGGTTCAAATCCCGCGTGTCGATGTTTTTCTTTGCTGTTTTTAAGGTTTTTCCAGATTCCCAAGCACGGGGTGAGTGCTATAACACAAAAATAATTATTATATAAGTGTATATATACTCACATAGATAACATACTGCTTGTGAAAACACTTGGCACCACCTTCGGACAGCACCAAATCAATTTGATAGTGGTATGTAAGTCTTGAAGATAGGTTGTTTTTATATCATAAGATAGCAAACAAGCAGTTGACTCTTCTGACTGAAAGAGAGACAATCATCTATAGACACAGAAGATGTTACTGATGCGTTGCTATTAATGTGGCAGGATAGAAATGCTACGTGCATAAGTCTACCGGATACTTTACCCTCCATATTGAAACACAACAATGACATGGATTGACGCTATTGCAGCGAATTTTCCCCGTGTTGGTCCCGGGCTCCTTTGAAGAACAGACGACTGCTGTTCTGCCAGGCAGCTCGTAAAAGACGACTGATTGGCTATACGAGTCACTACCATCCTGGCTATTAGGTCGTATGTTCTACATTGTCTCGCCCGGGTTTGGTACCACCGCCTTACCTATTCCTGCCACAATAGCGTCAGTGCTTGTCACTGTCGTGTTCCGGTTTGGAGGTAAGGTAGCCGGAAAACTTATGCATCTGGCATTAGACCTCGCCACTAGATAGCAACGCACCATTAACACCTTTGGTGTCTATAGGTCCATTCTGCTTGTTAGCTATGTTGTTGCGCTATTGTTGGTGTTATTAAATGTTTAAATTAAACATATATAAACATATATATATATATATATATATATATATATATATATATATTATATATGCATATTTTCAAATTGGTGATAGGAATAACACGACCATCACGGTACGATTCGAATCGTTGTGGCGTTGCGTAAATATACTGCCAGGATTAGAGTTTCGTAAAACTGTACTTAATTATGTTCCCCACACACATGTCATTTGTATTTTATATTTGTTCTGTATTATCATTGATATAACAACAAAACTGACACTCAAAACTGTCGCTAATTTTACACAAGTAGTTATAGATATGACAAAAATTTATGTTTTTTATATTCAACCTTAAGCGCAAGTCTTATAGTTGTTTTTACAAAGCAATGTACGAAAAATATTAAAATTGACAGTATCGCGACCGACGCGATTCCATTCGAAATGAGCGCACAATTTAAAATATTGCGCTCATTTTTAGAGGACGTTTTTGAGAAACTGATTGTGTATCTTAGGTTTTTATATCAATGTGTATTATGTACTGACGGTAATTGATGTACGATTACTAATATGTGTTTACGACTTACAGGGTTTTTACTTTATAATTCTCAAGGCGAGAATTCTCGGGAAAATGCAAATCTCGAGAACTCGAGAAATCGATTCTGTGCGCTATGTAACTACTAAAAACACTCATATAATACGTGACTTCGTCTGTCAAGAGCGCGTTCCAGTTTCCTTGAAATTGTCATGTGTAGTATGCTTACTGTCGGTTATTATGACTATATCTAATACTGTCGGTTATAAATAATCGGTTATAAGGACTAGCCACGGGACTAGCGATCGCCTGTGGTCGAAATTCGACCATACACTAAACAATATAATCTCTCTTAAGTTTGAGAACTAGTCTGCTCGACAAGTTGAAAATAGTCTAAAATAGAGATACTGCTCTTAAAATTATGTGCGATATTTGATTGAATGACGCCTACAAAAATGTGCTAAAAGCGTGTATTAGCACATAAAAATTGCAAAAGCTATAAACAATTAAAGATAAAAAAATGGCATTCCATTTTTTGCCAATATTTCTTAAACTATTAATATTCAAGAAATTTCAAGAAAAGATTCGGAAAGAGGAGGAAATTTCCAAGCAAAAACTAGAGATCCCGGAACTCTATCTCCATTATTTATAATTTTAATATAACGCTGAAAATTTATCTCCGCACGACATTTTTAGATAGCGCGCACGGCCTCAAAAGCGAGTACGACACATAAATTAATTTATTTAAGGTATTTAATATTCTTTTTTAAATTTGAAAAAATATAATGTATTATGAACACTATAAATAATTTATTTTCGTTAAAAATTTTACTTAAAATTATTTTTTCAACAGTTAAACGAAAATCGCCTCTGTGGTCTAGTGGTCCAGCGTTGGCGTCGACCACATGAGGTCCCGAGTTCGATTCCCAGGTCGGGCACATAAAAAAAGTATTTTTTCAGTTTTCTGAGAAACACAAAGTTGCCCGGGATTGGAAAATGCCCGGTTGGCGATAGGCTTGCCACCTATCACATTGTGGGACCAAGTATCTTCGGCTAATCGTGGGTGCACTTGTTGTACCTCTGCCTACCTTTTCGGGGATATGGGCATGAAGATACTTTTTTTTAACTAATAAAATTTTCTCGTACTTCCGTCTTAATTGTAAATGAAAAAAAAATGTTTTAATAATTATCGTATAAATTTTTCGCTTCATGGAGCCTTTCTTATATAATTATATACTTATATCATGCCATAAAATTTAAAAAATATACTTCGCTTATAATAATTATTGTACTTGAAAAAAAACTAAAAAATCCATGTAATGTTGTTAAAGTACAATAATTATTATAAGCAAAGTGTAGCGGCTCAAACAATCACAAACGCTACAAGAAAAAAGTAATAAAAAATAGAAAATGATGAAATTCAAAAATCAAATACTGAATCGCGATATCACTATTATTTATCTTGTAACACTATATACAAATTTCAACGCTTCTCAAATGGACTTCCGTTCCCAGGCAGGCAACTTGCCTGGCTAGGAAGATCTTCCTTTTCCCCTTCCTTGTCCTTGCGTGACGTCATCAACCTCCACAGTTATGACGTCACCTAACAAGAAGTTGGCGGTTGGCACCTGACAGGCCCGCTGGTTCCATCACTATGTCCCCTTATCGGTACGGACCAGCGGCGCCACACAAAGTATGAATATTTTTAACTTTTATGGCGTGATAAGTAGGTCACCTACCCGCCAAGTAGGTCGTAAAAGGCGTACGATTGGCTATACGAGTCACTCCTATCGTGACTAAATAGTAGAGTTCTGTAACGTCTCGCCCGTGTCTGGTACCTCCTGCCTTACCTATTCTTGTCGCAACAGCGTCAATTCATGTCATTGTCGTGTTCAGGTTTCGAAGGTAAGGTAGCCGCTACATTAATGCATGTGGCATTAACATTCTGCGGATAGCGAACTTTAATGTCTATAAGCGATAGTTGTCGCTTTAGACCAGAAAAGTCATCAGCTTGTTTGCTATGTTATGATATAAAAGAAAAAGTATTTTTGTTTTTAAACTAAATTTAATTATCTTAAATCACAGATTCACTATAACCAAGAGGAGATTGACGAAGAATACACTACCACTGAAAAAACGAACGAAACATTATCCACTGAAGTAACCGACACGCCCATTGATGAAACAACTGAAGCAAGCTCCCAAGAATATGAGACGGAATATAATAAAACTTGCAAAATAATACCAACATTTAAAGATGTTATGTACCGTGAACCCGAGCTTTTGGAGCTATATCAAGGCAAAGTAAATAGCAATGAGGTTATATATCCAAGCTATGATAATGCTCCTCAAGAATTGCTCGAAGCCTTGTGGCCTTATAACACCACTGTTGACGCCATTGTTCTAGAAAATAGCTGGCCATTAGATGAAAGAAAAAAAAGCCTTAATAAGACTAATGATTTACCGTATTTTAATAACGTGAGTTAATTCTTATTTTAGCTAAATTAGATATACACAACATATGTGTAAAACTTTAAATTTTTTATAACCTTCACAACTGAGAGTGAGATTATAATAAAAACACTCTGTACGAATAAATAACTAGCTGACCCGGCAAACTTTGTTCCGCCTTAATGGCAATAAATAAGCAGATTTATTTTTTAATTGGAAAAAAAAAGTATCCTATGTCCTTCTCCTGGCTCTAAACTACCTCCCTGCCAATTTTCAGCTAAATCGGTTCAGCCTTTCTTGAGTTATAAGTGGAGTAACTAACACGACTTTCTTTTATATATATATATATATATATAAAAATAAAGATAATAAATGAATATGACTGGACAAATTACACTAATTGATAAAACAGCTAACTAGCAATTGGCTCTCCTAATTGAAAGAGAAACCATCGCCTTAGACACCAAAGATATTTATGTTGCATTGCTATCCGTATGGCGGGATTACAATGTCATTTACATAAGTCTACCTTACCCTCCAAACTGGAAATCATTGTCGTAATAGCAAGCATAGATGTTATTGCGACAGGAATAGGTAAGGCGATGGTACTAACAACGGTCCCGATGGTACCCGGACGAGACGTTGCGGGACTCTACCACCTAGCACTCTTGATGTTAGTGACACATATAGCCAATCGGTCGCCTTTCACGACTTGCCTAGCAGAACGGCAGTTAGTCTATTCTTCAAAGGATCCCGTACAAATACGTGGGGATATATATTCATTGGAAACTTTCGTAAAATGTATTTGAAGGTGTCTAGTAATACTTTATAACTGACAAAGAAACCTAATAAAATTAAAAAAAATGGTATAGTGCTTGTCAGGCCACGCGCAATGTTGGGTTCCGAAGTTGCCTATCACGATAATGCGGACTAGAAAGAGAGCTTTTATGTTTCATACTATGAACATTTAAGCTATTCAACGTCAATGACAAATATATGGTATCCGCACCACATGTTCCACGCCTATAAAAACTTCCCTAAGTACATTTTATAAGTTAGTCAACTATTACTCAAAACTTGCAAAGTCTTCTAAGCCATGATAATTTTACTTTTAACTTATATTATATACTTTTAACTTATATTATATATTTATTTAACTTATATTATATATTTATATTATATTATACATTTACTACTACCATGATTTTTTCCACCCCCAAAACCAACCGTTTAGCCTGCAGAGAAGGCGGATTTGGCTCTAACAAAAATTAAAAGCTTAATATTTAACAACAAGTACCTTAATCGAAAACTTGTTTCCACAAACCGATTAAAACATTTACCACAATAATTTGTACTAATATTATAAAAATACATTTTTACAGAATTTTGAAGAAGTATTCCAACGCACACCAAAATGGAACGCAAAGCTAATTCACATTAAAGAAAAATATATGTTTAAACATAACACATATGGGAACCATTTCGGAAAAGCCATTTCACGCGTCATTAACAAAACAAATATTTGGTCTTCTAGCCAATGGATGAACGGAAATTTCGTGATAAATAGACAAAATATTAACACCTCATGGACTAACCTTAATAGAGAACTAGTAGAAGCTGCACTTGGAGGGATATCTGGTCATAGATTCTGGTCATCACCAATTTGTGGTGATACAGAGAATTTCGATATAAAACACCATGCAAGCCTTTGTGTGAAATGGTACATGGCAGGAATATTTTTTCCCATAGTAAAAATTCATTCCAAAATAAATGCAAGACACCCTTTAAATTTTACTGGAACCCACAAATCTCTTATAACAGAAACACTGAATAAAAGGCTAAGTTTGCTTCCTTATTTCTATACTATTCTACATGAAGGTCCGTTGCTAAGGCCAATGTTTTATCAGTTTCCTAAGACTGAGGCTTTGCACAATTTGACTACTCAGTTTAGTGTTGGTGATGATTTGTTAATTATTCCAAATTTGCATCCAAGCCAAAGTCACGTCCACGTTTGGATGCCTCCTGGGTCGTGGTATGAGTTCTGGAGTGGCTTAAAATTGGATGGTGAGGAAGGAGAAGCTGTTACAATGACTACTACTGAAGCTGATTTCTTGACATTGATTCGCGGCGGTTCCATAGTCGCTATTCAAAAGGTATTTATATTTTTATTTAAAAAAGTTAAAATAAAGAAAAAAATATGTTCGCAAAATAAACAAATTAGCAATTACCTTCTGGTCGAAATTCGAACATAGACTAAACAATAAAATCTCATTTTTTTTATATCATAAGATAGCAAACAAGCAGATGGGTCTCCTGATGGAAAGAGTCAACCATCGCCTATAGACACCAAAGATGTTAATGGTGTGTTGCTATCTTGTGGCGAGGTCTAATGCCACATGCATAAGTTTACCGGCTACCTTGCCCTCCAAACCGGAACACGACAGTGACAAGCACTGACGCTATTGCGGCAGGAATAGGTAAGGCGGTGGTACCAGACCCGGGCGAGACAATGCAGAACTCTACCACCTAGTAGCCAAGATGGTAGTGACTCGAAAGCCAATCGGTTGCCTTTTACGACCTGCCTGGCAGAACAGCAGTTGGCCTATTCTTCAAAGGAGGCCGGGACCAACACGTACAGTATAACAACAGACTTTACGCGAAAAGGAATGAGTTAATATACTAACATGTGTAGGTACTAGGTATATATAATCATATTATGCATGTAACGTAAGTGTAGTGTGTGTAATGTTTATTTTTATTAATTTAATGTTTTTCTAATGTATTTTATAATGTATTTAAAAATATTAAGTTTTTGCAGTCTTCTTCAGTTCAGTTCAGTCATTTTTTTTGTTCATTTTTAAAATTACTTTTAGGCTTATGTACCTATTGATTTCAAAATCTTACCAGCTCCTCTGCGTAAAATACTACGTTAAGTTCCATAAATCGGAACAAATCAATTTATCAATGATGAAAATGTTTGAATTTTTTTGTTTCAAATTACTTAGCGATTTTGTACCTAACATTTTAGAGCTCAATAACTGCGCTGAATGCCGTTCAAAAGATCAAAACAAAAATCAAATCAAAAAAAAAGATCAGTTTTTCAAAAATAAAATACAGTCATTTTTACAAACTTGAGATTTTTTAATTCTTTGATCTCAAAAGTCAAAAGGTATTCTTTTTCCCTTGAGCTTAAAATGCCTGAAATTACAGACGCTATTGCAGTAGGAAATATGAGATATTAATTTATGAGATAAAGGATATATAATGTATTTAAAAATATTAAGTTTTTGCAGTCTTCTTCAGTTCAGTTCAGTCAACTGTGAAAACTTTCGTAATCCACTGTTCGCGTACTGTCGTAAAAAGGGGTACAAAGTTTTTCCTTCCCATATTAATATTCTGAACAGTCTCTGAAAATTTGGTTGGTCCTTTAAAAGTAGCTCAGAATAGATATTGGTAACAGATATTGATGCTATTGCGGCAGGAATATAAGGCGATGTAACCAAATACCCGGACGAAACGTTGCGGAACTCTACCACATAACAGTCACAACGGTAGTGACACATATAGCCAATCGGCACAGAGTAACTTATTAGACGGGTACAATCGGTCGCCTCTAACGACCAGCCAGGCAGTTAGTATTCTTTAAAGGAGCCTGGACCAACACGAAGGAACTTACCCTAAAAATTTGCCTTTAATAATTATAAGCAAATAAATATAATCACATGAGTTTTCTTGCAGCTAAACCGGAGCGTCTAATATCCAAAAACGCTCTTGAATCATTATCATTTATCTATTTGGCGTCCTATGAGTTAATTAACGAATAAATAAATAACATTTATAAAGTTGGGGATGAAAGGGATATCCCGTCTTCAGGACCGATAATTTTGCTTCCTCATCCGAATCACTTTGTTTATTTGTTAAAGTATTTAATGAATTTGTTTACGGTTACTTACACACTACGATATTTTGGACTGTCAGTTAAATTATTTCTTGTAAACTTGAAAATTTCAACTATCAACATGTTTTTTTTCGTTACTTTTTCGAACTGATCCGTAAACCTTAATGTTTTGTATGTAAACCTTTTTAAACATTTAGCCATTAGGTAGCCATTAGGGTAGGTAAGTACTTGAAGTAAAATATTCGTATTCGTGAACAAAGTTATACGTCTAGTATTTGTTAGGTGGTGGTGTACTGCCTCGCCTAGGTTTGAATCACCATCTTAATCATTCCTTCCGCAATACTGTTCGGGATTGGCACTGTCGCTTTCCGGTTGGGAGGGTAAGGTCTAGATAGATCTAAAATACCCTGTGTTAGTTCGTACTCCTTTGAAGAATAGATCAACTCCCGTTTTGCCAGGCAGGCCACAAAAGATGACTGATGATTATACATGTCACTGCCACCGTGACTACTGGTGGTAGAGGTCCACAACGTCTCGCCCGGGTATGCGGTACCACTGCCTTACCTCTTCCTGCCGCAATAGCGTCAACACTCGTCATTGTCGTGTCCCGGTTTCGAGGGTAAGGTAGCCGAAACTTATGCAGGGGGCATTGCCATCCCGCCACACGAATAACAACGCACTATTAACATCTTAGGTGTCTATAGACGAAACAAGATCAACTTTTCAACTTTTGGTTTGGTGTATTTATCTTTTAATTAAATCTTCGGTAAAAAAATGGTATGAGAAGTTACTAGTCCCAATCTTAGCTTAAAACATTTAACATAAGTTATCCCTTTACAAATTAATTTCAGCATACGCAAGAAACTGCAACATCAACCCGTCTCTTATCCAGCTTTTCCATCATAATTGCACTCGACTGTTACACAAAAAATGAAACTAAGTGCCAAGCCTCCGGATCGCTATACATAGACAAAGGAATGACGCTGAATTTTGAGGCAACGTCCACAAATTTAAAAATACTTGCGAATGGAAATTATTTCGATTCTTTGTGCACCGGAGATGCTGTTTGGGCTAATACAATTACAGAAATAATAGTCTATGGTTTAGATGAAACGTCTAATAACTACGATTACAGCAAACACGTAGATGTACTCATATATATGTGTGCTTTAGAAGGCGAAGAATTTGTAGAATATTTCTTCAGTTAATATCTTTAGAAAAATTATATGCAATGAGTAATATCTAAATCAATAAATCTATATAGAACAAAAACAATACACAATCACAAGCTACAATATAGTTTTTTTCCTTAAAAAATTGTGTCCAAAACCAGTTTATCTGTTCGGGAGTAATTGTTGATGAAAAATGTTAAAAAAATTATTTGATATAACTTCTATATTTTTATTTTAGTCTTTAAGAAAATGCTTCGAATGCCTTTTAAAAAATCGAATGTTCAAAAGTTGCAGCTTTTCATTATATTATATACCAGCTGTTGCCCACGACTTCGTCCGCGCGGACTTCGTTTACTCCGCACAGCACCTCCCCCGTAGGTGATAGCGTGATAATATGTAGCCTATATGTTGACCCCACCTATTAGTAATATTCATGCAAAATTTGAAGTAAATCCATGCAGTACTTTTTGAGTTTACCCCGGAAATACATACAGACAAACAGATAAACAGATAAACAGACAAAAATTCTAAAAACTATATTTTTGGCTTCGATATCGATTGTAGATCACGCCCCAAGTATTCTTTTAAAAAAATATTCAATGTACAGTTTTGACTTTCTTACGATTTTATTATATGTATAGACTAGCTGTTACCCACGACTTCGTCCGCGCGGACTTCGTTTACTCCGCACAGCACCTCCCCCGTAGGCGACAGCGTGATAATATGTAGCCTATATGTTGACCCGACCTATTAGTAATATTCATGCAAAATTTGAAGTAAATCCATGCAGTACTTTTTGAGTTTATCCTGGGCATGCATACAGACAAACAGACAAACAGACAAAAATTATAAAAACTATATTTTTGGCTTTGATATCGATTGTAGATCACGCCCCAAGTATTCTTTTAAAAAAATATTCAATGTACAGTTTTGACTTTCCTACGATTTTATTATATGTATAGTTAGTTATTAGTTATTAATAAACTCACGTCATATTTTTAAAATTACTTTTAGGCTAATGTACCTATTGATTTCAAAATCTTACCAGCTCCTCTGCGTAAAATACTACGCTAAGTTCCATAAATCGGAACAAATCAATTTATCAATGATGAAAATGTTTGAATTTTTTTGTTTCACATTACTTGGCGATTTTGTACCTAACATTTTAGAGCTCAATAACTGCGTTGAATGCCTTTGAAAGATCAAAATCAAATATGTGTTCAAGAATGCAGTTTTTCAAAAATAAAATACAGTCATTTTTACAAACTTCAGATTTTTTAATTCTTTGATCTCAAAAGTCAAAAGGTATTCTTTTTCCCTTGAGCTTAAAATGCCTGAAATTACAGACGCTATTGCAGTAGGAAATATGAGATATTAATTTATGAGATAAAAGAATTTTAATGCTTCACCCTTCACAGAGTCGACTCTCCTAAGATGCTTCGGTTGCGAAGTGAAACGTGCATTATGTACATAATTTGTGTGTTCTTTGCTTCTGACGAGGAAGAAAATGTGGTGGTGGGTGGACTATGGTGCCGCTGTGGTCTTCTCTAATTTGAGACCTTGACCTTGAGACCTTGGATAAGTTTGCCCCATTCCTTACACAACCTTTCATTTCTGTTGCATCACAGCAATTTCATATAACATTTCACGGAAATTTGCAAATTAAATACCATAGTTAAAAAAGTATCTTCACGCCCGTATTCCCGAAAGGGTAGGCAGATGTACAACAAGTGCACCCACGATTAGCCGAAGATACTTGGTCCAACAATTTGATAGGTGGCAAGCCTATCACCAACCGGGCATTTTCCAATCCCGGGCAATGTTGTTTGTATCAGAAAACTGAAATAACACATTTTTAAATTGCCCGACCCAGGAATCGAACCCGGGACCACCACATGAGGTCCCGCGTCAACTCCGACACCGGACCACTATATCACAGAATCGATTAATACCATAGTTGCTTCTTTAAATTATGGATTTCCGAAAAGTAACGCCTGAATCTATTAAATAATAACTGTCACCATCTCATAATAAGGATTCATCGTGATTGACGAAACATAGCAATTATATTATCACAATTTGTTATAGTACTACGAAATATTTCTGTAAAGTCGGATGAATGAGATTTGTCAGAAACTTTAGTTATTTGGTTTTACTAAAATAACATTGATGTAGCCAGATTATAAGAGTTTTCTACTAGTAAATAGATTGAAACGAATTTTCCCGAGTTTCATGAACAAAAAAACTTTATATCAGAACTTCACTTTTTCCAACAATGAACGTTTGATATCGATCAAACTGCGGGCAGCCATTCGTTCTTTTAAGGTTAAGACTCGAGTAACTAATATGATGTAATAACAAATACACTTGTCAATAATGCAATCTCACAAATGTATATCAAATTATATGATAAGGAATAAACATTTCCATTGGAGGAAATGTTAAATGTTATGTCAACATGACCCCGTCTTGAACTTTGATAAATCTGTTGAAATAAATAACTCATTTTATATTGAAAGCGCGCTTGTAAAGATTGTTTGCGCCAGTCAAGCTAATGAACCCAAACAAATATAACGAAATTGAAGCAGCGCATAATCAGACTAAGGAAAAAGCACAAATTCCCAGAATGCCAAATATTAAAGTGTTTACAGGCAGCTCGCATCCAGACTTAGCTAAAAAAATTGTAACGCGACTAGGCTTTGATTTAGGGCGTGCTGTAACTAAAAAGTTTAGCAACAAAGAAACTAGTGTAGAAATTGGTGAGTCTGTTAGAGGTGAAGATGTGTATATTGTGCAAAGTGGCTGTGGAGAAATCAACGACAACTTAATGGAACTTCTAATTATGATTAACGCTTGTAAAATTGCTTCAGCTTCGCGAGTGACAGCGGTTATACCATGTTTCCCGTATTCGAGACAAGATAAGAAAGAGAAGAGCCGAGATCCCATTACAGCAAAACTTTTGGCAAATCTAATATCAGTTTCTGGGGCCGATCACGTAATTACTATAGATTTACACTCATCTCAAATTCAAGGATTTTTCAATATACCCGTTGATAATCTTTACGCTGAGCCTGCTATTACAAAGTGGATTAAAGATAATATTCCAGAATGGAAATCCTGCGTTATGGTATCTCCAGATGCAGGTGGTGTAAAAAGAATGACTTCTATTGCAGATAGATTAGATGTTGATTTTGCAATTATTCACAAAGAACGACAAAGAGCAAACGTCGAGGATTCTACTGTTTTAGTTGGAAATGTAAGAGATAGAATAGCTATAATGGTTGATGATTTAGCTGATACATGTGACACTATAGTGAAAGGCGCCGAAAAGCTACGTGAAGCTGGAGCACATAAAATATATGCTATCTTGACTCATGGAGTTTTGGCTGGTGATGCAATTGAAAAAATAAATAATTCATGTTTGGAAGCGCTTGTAGTAACAAACACTATACCTCAAGAAAAACATATGAAACTATGTCCCAAATTAGAAACTATGGACATATCAATAATGTTAGCAGAAGCTATTCGTCGTACGCATTACAATGAGTCTGTTTCATATCTCTTTACTAATGTACCATATTAAAAGTTAATAATTTCAAATAAAAATATTACAAGGGAAAAAAAGTTAATGTACTATATAAATAAATAATCTTACTATTTTTTAATACTTTATTGACTGCCTGTTTGATCTACTGGAATATTCAATTCAAATTGTGAGGTATAAGGTTCGATTACCGGGTTAGACCAAGCGGCTCGGAGTCTGTACTGGCATGTAAGTGTGCCAGTTAGTACAATAATAATAATAAGAAATATTCACGGACAAATTACACTTACTGATCTAACCCCAAAGTAAGCAAATTATTTGCTTGTGTTATGGGTGTAGTCAACGATACTAATACATAGAAATACATATACAAATACGAGAATATATTTAATAAACACCCAAACCCGGAAATACAAACATATATGCTCATCACACACATGCTTGTCCCCGTCGGGATCGAACTCGACCAACGGGGCGGTGATGTATGCTATATGCAACATAATCTTTGATAGCTGATTCTCCGTTTATGTACTTATTAAAATTATTTTTGTATTTATGTTTATTTGGCCAGAGCCACCATTATCACCAATAATTTATTTATTCATTGCCACCATTATATTTTCTAGCAATATGTTGTGTAAATATTTTAAACTAGCTGACCCGCGCAACTTTGTCCGCGAGTAGATTAACATATCGTCGGTATCGGTCGATCGTTTTTTGTACAAACTGTCATCTCCTATTCCAGCCCTGAGCGGTAAATTTTTGAACAAAAAGTTAGCCATATTTGATCCCGACTCTTCAACTGCCTCTATTGCAAATTTCATCGAAATCGGTTCAACGGTTTAGCCGGGATAGCTTAACAGACAGACTTTCGAATTTATAATACTTTATATGGATAGGATGGGACAAACAAATAGCATCTCGCCGATTTCTTTGAGAAAAGGCAGAATGAAGCGAACTAATTATTCACCGCTTTGTTACTTGACGTAACGGGTGGTGATCCTCATATTTTATAGTCCTGATGCCGCTAGTCAGTTGTGAAGCTTGGACTAATATATACGTGGGCAAAGTCGCATCGGCGAGGCCCCTTTCCGTTCGTTCTCAAAAGCTACCCAAAAAGACGCGCCAAGTTTGAAATAAGCGAAAAGCTATCGTGTCTTTATAACGCGTTAACTTAGGATCTAGAAGTTGTTTTGTTTGTATTTCAGATACAGAAGAGTGTGCCCATATTTTTCAGGCTTTTATTCAATTTAAAAATAAACAAAAATTTTAAATCAGGTAGTGCGAGGCCTCTTTAGGTGTGAGGCCGTGAGCGAAGGCCCACTTCGCCCACGCCTAGCTACGCCACTGCCGGTAGTTGGTATTTCTTGTTGACCAGCAGCTTTATCATCCCAGACGCAGTAATGGTAACGTCCTACGACCTAACTCGTAGCTACTATTGATGTTTCGATTTTTGGGAATGCCGCAAAAAACCTTAACCACATTTTCTCTTGACTCGAGGGTCAAACCCGATGTACAGTCACGTGTAATGAAATGTATACGTCTTCGAGATCGAAGGTGTACGTTGTCAATTTTTCTAATCTATATAAAAGCAAAATATTGCATAAACAAGTATACGAGATTTACTTGAAAATATGCTACCATTAGATTGTATCGTAATTATGTATAGGCACGTTTCTATCAAATCTTTGTAAACTACTCTCCAGACTATAGTCTGTACTGTAAGACATATATTTATTTACATTCCACAATGTATTTATTATAAGTTAGTTGGTTTCATTTACAGAAAACATTATTTTTCCTAAAACAAACAACCAAGCAAGACTCGGTCATCCAGATATACTATACAAATTACGTGCCACGTTGTTTGTCTGCGATGTACTCCGAAACTACTGAACCGATTTCAATGAAATTTGGTAGACATCTTGATACCTAAAAGATAGAATAGTTTGTATCTCAATTAACCCCTCCCCCTTCCCTTAATGGCAAAACGTTTACCAGGTCAGATAGTATATCATGTGATAATATATTTGTCAATTATTGATAATTTTATATTATACCGGTTTCGATTCCCGTGTCGGGCATTTCAAAAAATGTGTTTTTTTTATTTGCCGACAAACAACGTTGCGCAGGATTGAAAAATCGTGCCCAGTTGGCGATAGGCTGGCCACCTATCACATTGTAGAACTAGCAGCCGGTTTCCGAAACACAAATAAATAACAAGCAATTAATATCTGTGTTTAACATAATTTTTACAAGCAAATAATCTGGTAAACACAAATTAATTGCTTGTTAAAATTAATTTGCGTTTCGGAAACCGGCCGTAAATATCTTCGGCTAGGTAATCGACGGTGCACTTGTTAAACCTCTACCTACCTCTTCGGATACGGGCGTGAAGATACTTACTTTTATATTATTGTATAATAATGATGCACCAGATACAATTATGATGCCTAGACTGATGATTAGTTAGTTAGTCATCTTATCTATGGACATTTGAATTAATAAATAATTACCAATGTGTTTTATTTAGGTGGTCCTTGATATTATGGTTAATTTTACTAGGGGTCCGCGGACTGATCAAGGACGGATCAAGAAGTAGTTTTTATATTCATTTTAAATATTTTACAATCGAGATCAAAGGTTAACCCTGTCACTACCGTCATGACTAGGTGGTTGTGTCCCAATATAACTCCAATATACTAAAATTATAAATAGTCAAATATTTATTCTAGAACTGATATTACAAATGTGAAGTCCATACATGGTCCACACTAAAAGTTTTGCACTTCTAGCTAATCGGAACTATTTGAATTTCGAATGTTATATATTTTAAAAACGTTGCAACCTTCTTAGTAACAAAAAAAAACAATTGGCGGGAAATGATTTGTCATTTTTTTATCACACATCAAGTTCTACGTACGCAACAAAAATGGAATTAAGTCGAAAAGATTTTAGAGCGATGATTTTTTATGATTTTAAAAGTTCTTTTTCTCCGCAAGACTGTGCCGCTCGTCTTCAAAATGCTTTTGAGAGAGAAGCACATTGTTTGAGCACCGTGAGGCGATGGTTTGCTGAAATTGAGAGAGGTCGAGTTTCTTTAATGACGAATTTCGTAAAGGGCGGCCTTCAACTGCCGTCAACGAAAATAATGTGGCTACTGTTAAGCGTAAGGCTACTGTTAATTGAAGAAAACCCCCGGATTACCTATGAAACAATTCGAGGACTATTGGGGATTAGTATGAGCGAAATTCAAAAAATTTTAGACGAAGAATTGAAAGTTCGCAAACTTTGTTGTCGTTGGATCCCTCATGAACTGATAGCGGAGCAGAAGCGGGCTCGCGTGGAATAGAGCTCACAGATGCTACTGAAGTACGACCACGGACATTCCATTCTAATGCTGTTTATGACATTGTCACAGGAGACGAAACGTGGATTTATTGTTTTGGACCCGAAAAAAAAGCAATCTTGTGAATGGGTGTTTGAAATTGAGAACAGGCCAACAAAAGTGAGATAGGCAAAAGTCGTTGGTAATAAAATGATCGTGTTTTTTTTCTCAGCTACGGGTCCCATCTGTACAATTTCACTTGAAGATCAAAAGAGTGTTAATGCCGAGTAGTATTCTACCATTTGTTTACCCAGAGTTCGCGAAAGGCGACCCAAAAGCCGCATTCTCCTACACCATGATAACGCTTCTCCACACACGGCTAACAAAACAAAGTCATTTTTAGCTTCCGAAAAAGTATATCTCGTCACTCATCCTGCGCATAGCCCCGACCTAGTACCCCGTAATTTCTGTATTTTCCCCAAAATCAAATATTTGATGAGAGGTTTTACTTTTACCAACTCCAAGGAGGCAGTGATAGCGTTCAATCAGCACGTATAGAAAACATGCCTTCAGATCTGTGGTCCTCCTGTTTCGATCGCATGGATCGAAAAAATGGTTCGATCGCATGAAAAAATGTTTTAAATGTAAAGGAGATTATTTTGAAAAGCAATTAACATAATATTTTGGTTATAACATGTTGTTTTTTTAAGTTACGCAAAACTTATAGTGTGACCTACGTGGAAAGCTTCACAATTCAGAAGTAGCATAAGCTGCTTTTTTAGCAGAGTATTCGATAGTATTTTAGATTCGATATCATCTATACATATAATAAAATCTTAGGAAAGTCAATGTATGTCCGGGGTAAACTCAAAAAGTACTGCATGGATTTACTTCAAGTTTTGCATGATTATTACTAATAGGTCGGGTCAATATATAGGCTACATATTATCACGCTATCACCTACGGGGGAGGAGCTGTGCGGAGTAAACGAAGTCCGCGCGGATGAAGTCGGGGGCAACAGCTAGTTTATAATAAGTATGTATTTTTTTATTTCGTGTTTCATTTTCATTTATAAAATGTAATAATAAGGGATGTGTTCATTTAATTCTTAAGTATCATCACGCCCGGTTCCCTTGCTCGGCAAACAGAGTAAACCTAACGTCTATAGACTTTTCGGTTCACCGGTTTGTCGGTTGGCGAGATAAGTGGTGATCCTCATCGCCGCATTTACCAACATGTTAACGATTATCGACTATTTCTAGTGATAATCGGGGCCGACAGCTTTACGTGCTCATCCGAGGTACGGGAGTGGTTATATACCACTCCACCAGACTCCGAGCTGCTATTGAGATTTTAGATTTTCGAGAAAAATCTCAATAAGACCTCAATAACATCTTTGCC
This sequence comes from Apodemia mormo, assembly GCA_036924255.1. NCBI lineage: Eukaryota > Metazoa > Arthropoda > Insecta > Lepidoptera > Riodinidae > Apodemia > Apodemia mormo. The sequence continues at coordinate 27,793,807 of JAUPFN010000014.1, forward strand.
CGACCCAGGAGTCGAACCTGGGACCTCATGATCTGAGCCAAATAAACCACCTCTAGACCACGACGCAGACAATAACTACTCTAAAAAAACGCAACAGACAAACAGACTTTCGCATTTATAACTTTACTAGCTAACCCGCGCAGCTTCGTCAAACATAGGCTTCTTTTTCTTCGAAAAAGAAGCTTATGTTGAAAACCTTTTGCAATTATATCTTTGCCAAATTTCCTGAAAATCAATTTAGAAGTTAACCGTAAAAGCGTAACAAACAGACAGGCAAACAGACAGGCAAACAGACGGATGGACAGAAAGACAGACTTTCACATTTATAATATATAGATACACATCTTAGTACATATTTTTGACTACTACTACTACTGCTATACCCTACTCAATCTTAGAGCATATACACACTTTACAATCAATGTACCTAGCTATTTGAAATGTTTATGCAATTTCGTCTGAGAAAACCGCGATCGTGCACTCTAATTAAATATTCAGTCGAATGAAAACACGTCCGTTTTCAAGTAACGTTGGTGACGCGTAACACGAGAGCTGTGATAAATGACTTCACTCAGAGACGAGCTTCGCGAAATAGAGAAATGAAGTCCAAGACCAATAAATAGACTCGAATAGACATGCGTTATTAATAAATGTTAATATTATAAACGTTATTTCGTTTTCAATTAAAACTACCTATATGTATATGTGTGTGTTTACACATGCAGTACAAAAGCTAACTGAGATACATGAAGGCTCAGATCAAGCTAAAAGGCGAGCTTCGCGAAATACAATAAAGAAGTCAATTAAATTTAATAAAATATCAGAGCATCCACTTAAAGCGTCTTTTTTATAGTATAAGATAGCAACCAAGCAGATGGGTATCCTGATAGAAAGAGTAAACCATCGCCTATAGACACCAAAGGGGTTGATGGTGCGTTGCTATCTTGTGGCGAGGTCTTATACCACATGCATAAGTTGACCGGCTACCTTACTCTCCAAACCTCAATACGACAGTGACAAGCACTGACGCTATTGCGGCAGGAATAGCTAAGACGGTGGTACCAGACCCGGGCGAGTCAATGCAGAACTCTACCACCTAGTAGCTACGATGTTAGTGACTCGTATAGCCAATCGGTCGCCTTTTACAACCTGTCTGGCAGAATGACAGTGGCCTATTCTTCAAAGGAACCCGGGACCAACACGGGGATAAACTAAACTCAATCCAAATATGCGTTTTAAGGGGCCGCTCTGCTTCCGAGTCCTGAAATTACTCAGTAGAACGTTACACTTCCAGTTTCCAGGTAAATCTATTGACGCGGGTCAAGGGTTCTAACTTTGATAAACGATACTTCAAATCAGATCCAAAGATGAGCTTCTACGCAAATTAAAACAACAAATTAAAATATACATTAAAATATACTCTAACTTTCCATCGTAGGCTCTCGATGTTAAGTATATTATTACATCCTGAAGATACTTAAAAAGTGAAACCGATGGAGTAATGTACTAAAAATTATACGAGTCACTACCATCGTGACTATTAGGTGGTAGAGTTCTGCATTATCTCGCCCGGGTCTGGTACCACCGCCTTACCTATTCCTGCCACATAGCGTCAATGCTGTCGTATTCCCGGTAATAAATTAGCCGGTATACTTATGCATGTCGCATTACACTCTGACACATTAATAGCAAACCACTATTAACACTTTTGACACAATATAATAATACACTTTGGTGTCTATAAACGATGGTAATCTAAACAGATTTTTTGCATCGGGAGAACCTGCTATTTTGTTAAAATCTGCTAGTTTGTTACTTACGACATAAAATTTAATAAAAACTTTATCTACGTCTAATCAATTTAAAATACGAAAGGTCTTTGGATTATAAAGGAAAATGATTAATTGATCTGTGTAATATTCATCATTAGTCCGTACAAATACTAAACCCTTATCAGATTTATTACAATTTGCCAATCATATCCGAATGTTCTGTTTATTCCTTATACTAAATTAACTCTCATGAGGGTTAAAGAATATAAAAGTAAGTGTATAGATTGCCGCTGGTTGCAGTGTATGACGGTCAGTTTTGGTGCCGTAAATTGCGGAATATTGGTACATGACTCGAAATATAAATGCTATATTTTTTGCTTATGCGCTATATCGCATTTGGACGCGATAAATGTCTATTCTAAAATTATAAATGGAAAACATTTGTATTTTTGTAACGAATAAACTCAAAACTAATGAACCAATTTTGATAATTCTTTTACCTTTAGACGGCTACACTAACTAGGTGTGACACAGCCTTCTTTTTGGCAGACTAAGCAAAACGAAGTTATGATTTTGGGTCACGTGAATAACGTCGCAATTAATAGCTACTAGAATATAAAAAAATAAAATCAAAAATCTCGAAGTTATGTCGAAAACCCATTTTTTCGGCAAAGATAACTCCTAATCGAATCAACGGATTTTGACACAGTTTGCGGAATTCGCCGTTGTTTTTCAAAGAAAAGCGCTGATTTGATTTTGAAATTAATTGGTACATTAGTCTGAAAGTCATTTAACAAAAAAATTGTTCCAGTGGCTTGATTTTTTAATGTTTATTTATTCAAATTTCAAAAACTTTCTGAACTGGATCAATTCGAATTTACAAGAAATTTAAGGTTGATGACATATGATTCGATCAGTTAAGCTGTTGAAATTTATGAGAGTTTTACGTACACACAATATGCATACACTTCATAAGCTCCTATATTTAAAAACTGCGACAAATTCCGTAAATCGGTTCAAATCTTTTTTCCGTAATTGGTTCGGGATATATCGTAGCTAGGCAAAATAATCCATACTAATATTATAAATGCGAAAGTCTGTCTGTCTGTCTGTCTGTCTTACGCTTTCACGGCTAAACCGCTGGACCGATTTTCCTGAAATTTGGTATGGAAGTAGTTGAAGAGCCGGGGTCAAACATGGGCTTTTTTTTCAAAAATCAACCAGTAAAGGGTTGAAAAAGGGGATGAAATTTGTATGAAAAGCTGTCTTGACGACGTGCTAATCTACTCGCGGGCGAAGCTGCGCGGGTCAGCTAGTAAATAAATAAATATTACTAGACAAATTACACGAATCGATCTAACCCCAAAGTAAGCAATTTATTTGTCTGTAGTATGGGTGTCAGTCAAAGTCAAATACTAATAAGTAAGATACATATATATTTTATTTGTAAAAAAGTTTTTTTGACATTTGTTTTGATATTTTTCAACCAATCGGTTTTGTAACTAATAAAAGATTTTTAAACTCAAAAAACGCGTTGAATGCCATTCAGAGGATCAAAAATTTTTAAAAGCCATATATTTTTAAAGTAATAAACGATCATTATTTTAAAAATATATAGCTTTTCAAAAATTGATATTTTAATTTCTACAAACTTTAAATTTTTGAACTCTTTGAGTACAAAGTTTTTGCTTAGGTATAGTTTTTGCTTCTTTGAGCTTTAACTACTTCAATTTAACGTGAAGTTTCATGGATGGCATACAACACATTTTAATCCACAGATCTTTTTTAGTTGTATATTGTTATATAAGAATTACAAGTGATTATTATATATTGAAAATAATCATTTATTTATTTATTTATAAACAAAATCCATAGCGTTTAAATTACATGGCTAGCTATATTACATGAATATTAGTATTTCACAGCCAATTACGGATTTACATTATATAAACTAAACTAAGTACACGTTAGTAATAATAAAATGAACATTATTAACAGCAAAAAAAGAAAACAGTGACTTTAAGCTATGTTAAAGGTAAGTACATATAATTATACGTACTTGTGTTGTCCTCTCAGGGGCCCACGTAGTGTATATGTGTGTGTGTATGTGTGTGTGTGTGTGTGTTTGTGTGCGTGAGTGTGTATGTGTGTATGTGTTTGGGCGTGTGTATGCGTGTATGTTCGTGTTATGTTTTATGTTGAAAGTTATAAAATATGAAAAGCCTAGTTTTTTATTCACATTTGTCATTGATATTTCGAAGCTTTTATATTATATGTTGAGTAATAGACTTAATAGTTTCTAGTATTAAATTACGAAATTTATTTTTAGTGACACAAAAGGGGTCTACACAGGCGAACTTTTTATTGTATGTAGTCTGTAATCTGGTCACTATTGAATTAGTTGTATAACGTGTTTGACTATAATGATAACTAGTAGGTATAAAAGTGGAGTGTGCCTGGTGCGATTGTCTGCATCATAAATTATAATACTTAATAGTATTTTGATTGTGAATATTTCATTCTTTTTAAAGTGCATATTGCATGCATATTTTGGAATTTTGATAGTGCAAAAGTAATTATCATTCTATAACTAAAAACTTGACAAAGTTTTTGTGCAATAATAGTGTGCCTTTAACTTTAGTATGCTTAATAGGCGACAAGATCACTAGCAATAAAGATTACAGCGTACCTACCTATATTTGCTAGCAATGAAAAAAGGTAGGTATTGTTATACAGAAATTGATTACAACGCCATCTTGTCCAAATATTAGTAAAGATTATCATCAGGGACCTGACCATATTTGTAGACATGTAAGTTGTAACCTTGAAAAGATCAACGGCATTTTTATCAATACCTACTTAGTAACTACTTGCATTTTACAACAACAAAATAGTCGTTAGAAACTTTTCGGAAGGAACGTAATATTGCTTCGTTCTGACTTATTTTTGTTTAAAACTCAAATGGAAATAAATTTAAATATTTAAATTGACTAACTCGGACGTCACCATTTAAGTTAAGGTAGGTAGGTAGTAACATGAGATGATTTTAGAATTAGATTGAGTTTATTCTCATTTCCAGACAATATGCTTGCATCTGTAAGTAGTCTGTGCTGAGTGCAGACAATATTGAAATACTGTTTTACCATAATATTGTTATTCTATCCTCTATGGTTTTATTATTTACTTTACTGTTCCGTGTTTTTTGTTTACCAAAAAGTAAATTATATAATAGGTACGATCACAGAACACTTGAGAGGTACGATGTTTACTAACGTTGACCGTTGAGCCAACAAGTCAAATCAAAGTGTACCTAGGTTAATATAGGTAGGTATGTAGGTAATACTTGTTAATGGTTTTCATTCGACATTTCGACATTCAGACCATAAAACAAATAGTTATGTTATTAATTTAACTCTTACGGCTTACCTTCGTTTTTTTAAGTTATATAAGACTTTATAGTAAATTAGAGCTAAATCTACGTACTTTATATTTTGATATGATGTCTTATCTTTGGACATTGTACCGCAGTTTATAAACAATATTTTGTTTGGGTATATATAAGAACTAGCGATCGCCCGCTGGCCGAAATCCAACCGTAAGATTGATCTTCAACTGTATTAAAATCTCTTATTTTGACAACAGACTTTACCATAAACAAAATAGTACCTATATAGGTGTAAATATGATGTGAGTTAAATTAATGGTAGTGAGTGTTTTGTTTATTTTGATTAATTGAATGTGTTTTGCTTGTTATATAAAAATATTAGGTAAAGGTACTAGTATGTAAATCTGTAGCGTCTTTGTGTGCATTCAATTTTTTTGTCAAATTCCACGGTAAATATGTATTTTATACTGTGGTTATCAAAGACCTACAGGTCTTTGGTGGTTATATGACTCATTAACATCAAATTTACGTCTTTGAATTTGTTTGCCTTTGTGTATATTCCATTATAAGGTAACAACGTGTACGTGATACCAGCGCAAAAGTTTCGAAATATGTGTCCGGTCGTTTTGGAATAATTCGAGAAAAACAGTCTGTTTGGATAAAGTTTTAAACGTTATCCTAGTTAGCTATTACAATCAAAAAATAGCCTAAGCTTTTGGTTCCTTTATTGCCTTTAAAAAGTGTGAACTACGTCTATCCAAAGTAAAATACAGTACTATCACACACACACACAACATTATATATATATATATATATATATATATATATATATATATATATATATATATATATATATATATATATATATATATATATATATATATATATATATATATATATATTATTTTATTTTATTTTATTTATAAAGATAGTTATACAACCAGTATATTGCCAATGAAGATAGCTGCAGCCGTCGACGAGTAGGCATCAGCAGTCAACGTGTCAGCTCTTTCAGTATATGAGCCAGTTACAAATTTAATATGGAATGGAAAAAACACGTTTAGGTATTGTAGGATCAAGAAATATTAATTAATAGAAAACAAAATGGGCATTTTAGTAAACTTTACCCTTTTTCGGAAAGAAGCGAGCAATAATTATTTAATTATTTTCATATATCCGTTACTTTTTCGATTAGTTACCTGCAATTTGAAAAATTGTACCTATATCTCACTTTGATACCAGAGTGCTAAGTGTGAGTTTTTCTTTTCACATTCGATCGTGAGCGCGTTTCGAGTTTACTAGGAATTTGTATGTGATTTGTACAGCGCCACCTAGTGGTAAACGTGAGAAACCAGTTTACCAGTAGGTGGTGCCGTACAAATCGAATCGAATCGAAATCGAATGCGTAAAGAAAAACTCACACTTAGCACTCAGAACAACGAAAATCATTTTAACTGAACAAATTATACAGGCGAGACGGGTGTATAGATACTCCGATATTATTTGCAGTCGACCGACAAAATCAGAGACGCGGCACGCTAGGACTACATGCGTTGCTAGGGGTCGACGGCTGCCGCTGACGCGTGTCGATGACAGTAGTTTCATTTTCTGAGTGCTAAGTGTGAGTTTTTCTTTTCGCATTCGGCCGTGAGCGCGTTTCGAGTTTACTAGGAATTTGTATGTTATTTGTACAGCGCCACCTAGTGGTAAACGTGAGAAACCAGTTTACCACTAGGTGGCGCTGTACAAATCACATACAAATTCCTAGTAAACTCCAAACGCGCTCACGATCGAATGCGAAAAGAAAAACTCACACTTAACACTCTGTTGGCAACGTGCCGTTCCGCGTTCGTGTACATGAACCCTTAGAATCATTCACGAGTAGAGTACTATAAAATTAGTATAATACCCATTAACTGAGATCCGGCTATTAAAATGGCCTAAATAATAATATTAATTTATTTACCACCTTAATTGCCATTGTTACATAACAGGCTTAAAATTATAGTGTGTGGTTTGTAAGATAATATGACATCATAATGTGCACGTTGATACCCATACTAAGTAGGTAAAGAAGTGTATTACGGCCGGGTAGCAGCGCCATCCTCCTGGTGTATATTTATTTGCATTTATTTAAGTATATTAAGTACATTAAGTACACTATTAGAATAAAAATTAACTGATTATTATGTCTGATGTGAATATTTGTGCGTGTGTATGTATGTGTTTTTATGTGTGTATGTCAATGTGTGTGTGTGTGTGTGTGTGTGAGAGAGAGAGAGAGGGAGAGAGTTTGTTTGTCGAGGGATATATTTGATGATCTATATAATATATAATTTTAATATTACATATATCTATATTCTATATAGTTGTGTTTAGCAACACTTCCGTCTGTTCGTAGTTTTTAGACATTAACCACGAATTTAGTATTTTTTTACATTTTGTTTTATTTAAGTACGGATATATGCGATTTTCTTTATTAATTTTATTGTACGAGAATTGACCTAGAAATTAATGCTGATGTTGAAAGAATTTTGTTCTTGTTTTCGGCAATTTAATTATATTTGTGTGCCGGCGTAATTTATATGGCGTTGTAATCATTGTTTTTTTCAGTAAAGTGAACCTATTAGAATATGTCTAGAATTTTGTACAAAGTAGACGGTAGTCCCCCAGCTCGGGCGGTCATGATGGTTGCAGATATCCTTGGCGTAAATTACGATACCCGTGAGATTAATCCTGTATTAGGGGAGCAGGCTACTCCCGAAATGACCAAGGTAAAAAATAAAGATGTATTGCAAGCATTTGTGAAAGTATACCATCTGCAAATCTCTATACAGAGTGTAAGGGACGGTCTATCGAAAATCGAAACCATAGCATTGGACCATGATTCTGAGATAAATAAATAAAAATTGTTGTTCTTACTGATCTAACCCCAAAGTAAGCAAATTATTTGCTTGTGTCATGGGTGTTAGTCAACGATACCTATACATAGAAAAACAAATATAAATACTAGAGTATATTTAATAAACACCCAAACCCGGAAATACAAACATATATGTTCATCACATAAATGCTTGTCCCCGTTGGGGATCGAACCCTAGCCCCGTAGCCCGTAGTCAGGGTCGCTAACCACTCAACTAAAGGGGCGATCAAAACCGATAAAAACAGATGGAAATTTGTGTGGAAAATTTTCGATTTTTTTACCTTAATTTTGTATAAATTGATTTCTTGTTATACTCTACAGTGTGTTTTCTAAAACAGTACCTACTTAATAAAAATTAAGGAAACACACAAAATAAGCAATGTATTATGCCCCACATTCCGTGCAAAATAAACGGTTGTTTCGAGAGTACCGCAGCAGAGTGCTAAGTGTGAGTTTTTCTTTTCGCATTCGATCGTGAGCGCGTTTGGAGTTTACTAGGAATTTGTATGTGATTTGTACAGCGCCACCTAGTGGTAAACGTGAGAAACCAGCACTCTGAGTGCTAAGTGTGAGTTTTTCTTTTCGCATTCGATCGTGAGCGCGTTTCAAGTTTACTAGGAATTTGTATGTGATTTGTACAGCGCGACCTAGTGGTAAACTGGTTTCTCACGTTTACCACTAGGTGGCGCTATACAAATCACATACAAATTCCTAGTAAACTCTAAACGCGCTCACGATCGAATGCGAAAGAAAAACTCACACTTAGCACTCTGATCTCTGCGGTACTCCGCACTATCGATGCATCTGCATTCTTCAACGAATCGACACAGCGTACGCTTTACATTGCGGGGCGAAAAAATATGAAAAATTATAAAATGCAAATTTTGTATTTCCCACAAAAATAAAATGCCATTGTAACCAGAACGTAAACATTTTATGTTTTTATGTAAACCTTCCCTTACACGTTGTATAGAATCTCCTCGGAAAGAAGTGTAAGCTGTTTTATATGCAGACACAGTACCTACCTATATAGGCCTTTTCATCACAAAAATTTTTTGTGCGCATGCGTCAGAATCAGCCATTTTTTTCGTACTGTTTTTTGTGCTACATTGCTAAATTGTCCGCTATCCGTGTATCAAAAATTAAAATATTTTTAGTAAGTCAAAAAAATCGAAAAATTATTAAGTATGTAAAAGTGATACACGATACAAATCATTTAAAACCAATAGATTCTATTTTATAAATTTTCCAAAGCCTTGTCTTGAATATCGAAAAAAAATAATCAAATCATCAAGAAAATTACACATTAAAGCATGTGTAAAATGTGCGAAATGTGAGTTATGGGTGAAAAAATGTGGCAGAAGTGACCGAGGTTTTAGATCTATTGATAATGTTACTAAGGATACTTATATTTGCTCACTACATTTTCTTGGAGAAAGTGGTCCAACTGAACAAAACCCTGATCCTTTAAGCTATCAAGAGTTTCAACATATTGATAAATCAATTAATAAGGTAATGTATAAAATAAATTATACAGAAATACAATTTTCGGAGTTATAACCTCAAACCTGTTTATAGGTGCTCAAAGCAAGAACCAGCTTATCCGAAAAATACAACAGTTGATATGGAAAAAGCAAATGGATTAGAATATAGAAAAATAGATGATATTCTATGGTTTTTTCCAATAATTTATTTCTTTGTGGAGATAATAGTCCTTGTCCAGCCATTGTTGATTAAAACAGTACGAATTTTTTGAATTACCGCCGTTTCAACATGGCGGCTACGCTTGCGCTCATCTGATGATGAAAAGGCCTATTCCAAGCGGAGACATCAAAAAGTTAGGGAATAACTATAAAAATTGATTTATATTGCTTATTGGACATTACACAAATAATAATAATTCATCGGTCTGGCGACCTGTAACTTGCCCATTTTTTTGGAAAACTTTTTTCCTATTTTTTATTTTTGTGAAATTGATGTGTAAGACTTAAGTGAAATATTTTCCTATTTGAAGGTGTTTTGGACAGTAAAACATAAAAATTTAAATCTGGCACTGCTATTCTTGATTAAACTGTTACGTCTAGTAGGTAAATATCAAGAATAGCACCCTCAAGATATTTTATTGCAATTCTAAATTTTCTATTTATGGTATAAAGAAACAACTAACCGTCAAAATTTGTATTTTTTTTTCTCTTTTGAATGGAATTGGTCTGGCACATGAATAGGGAAAAGTTTCTACAAAAAACTGGATAAGTTACAGATCATCACATTAATCATTGATTAGGCCTCAAACTGAATGTTAGCGATCTGCGGCGCGGCTGCGAGAGCTGACTTTGAAGTTAGATTAATTCGTGTAATTTGTCTACTGATATCATTATTATTATAATAACTCGATACTTCAAAAGTAAAATAACATTTACTTGGTTGTGGTCATTTTGTCTACCTAAGAGAAGCTAGTTTCAAGCGGTAGGCATGTTAGGACAAATGACATATTATTTAGCATAAACGGACTCTTCTCTCGTGATTGATGTGTCTACTAATCTCACAATGCATATCCTAAGCAGGCTGTAATCATAATTATTTGATTCTATATTTACAGAAAAACCCGATGAGAACAATACCTACCTTAGAAGAAGACGACTTTTGTTTAGCGGACAGGTAATTTCTTTGAATCAAGTTTTTAGTATATTATTAAAGCATAGATGATAAACAAGTACAGATACAGTTTTCTGATAATAAAAATAACCGTTGCCTATGCCCTATACTTGCATTATCTTTGGGTCCTAAAGTTACAACATTTCGCGACTCCACATAACATACCAGTGATAAGCACTGACGCTGTAAGGCAAGTCGGTAAATAATAAGACGGTTGTCCAGAATTCAACTACCAACTTCTATGTATGCCATCAATCAGGCTGCAGAAAACACCATAAGCAGGTTAAGTTGGATCCATTATCCATGTCTCTGCCTGGGTCTATCAAAGACATCCCAACCTACCTCTTACAAAGTCCCACGACAACCGAGGATGCCGAAAACCCGAACCGGATAAAAGTACGAGGGATTCCCCGAAAAAAAATTAACTAATATCACTAGGAGCAGTAACGCAAACAGCGAGCTGTTGTCTGCGAACATATGTTCGCACACCGTGTGCTTTGAGTCCGTGGCAAGTTCTCAGCGGATACTTTTTACGATTCAGCGATTTTCGTCCTCTGCGGGCAAAAATTCCGTCTATGCAGGCAATTAGCGTCAATACTTGTCATAATCGTGTTTCAGTTCGAAGGGTAAGGTAGGTAGACTTATGCATGTGAAATTACTATCCCAGCATGCGGATTGCAACTCACCATTAACAACATCTTCGGTGTCTATAGGCGATGGTTTCTCTTTCCATTAGGAGAGCCATCTGCCTGTTTGCTATTGAATGATATAAAAAATATCTACTATTTATAGACCAAATTTAATGCAAATCTATCTAATCTTTTCAGCAAAAATAATTAGTAGAAAACGTGCACGCACACAAGCTTTCAAAAGTCAACCTAGCAAAATAGTTTCGTTTAAAATTGGATGCCGAATATAGGCGAAACTAGGGAATTGATGTCGGTTTTGTAATTTTACTTTGCTACAATTTCTGATAAATATTCATACTCAAAATATTGGGAATGAAACAAATTTCTTTAACCTTCGATATATTATTTTTATTGTAGTCACGCAATTATGATATATCTTCACGATAAATACGGAGCACCGAGACACGAAAACCTTTACCCCAAAGACGTGAGGAAGAGGGCAACAATAAATCAAAGATTATTTTTCGATTGCGGAGTTTTATTTCCTCGGCTTAGATCTATAATGGTAAGTAGCAGAGAAACTGGTATTTTTTGTAAAATCTAGTTTTTTCGAAATAGTAATTGCTCGTTTCGTTTTTAAATTTTAATTTTAATTCGAGACTCTTATGAATAATAGATTTTTAGCTCCTTCCGCCTTTCAGTTCGTAAGAAGCGAGCAAAGCATAAAAAACATGTATGTTACTTATTACTAAAATGGTAATTTAAGTGTCGAATCGACTTAAGCAATGCAAATATTTCATGCTGCGGGCGCACGCATGGACACGCACGCATGGCATGGATCATTTAACAGTTAACATATTAAATTTCGTACCTACTAATTTTTTTAACAATTAACAACTGTTATTTATATGAGCAAATACTGTTAAAAGTAATTTTTCTGCATCACTAAAATTACCAATAACTTGATATATGATAATAATGTTATTAAAAATAATTCGAGAGACCGTGATAATAATAACTGTTAAAAGTTATTAGAACTATTCTAGAGGACCTTTTTTTGTTAGCTTCGTGTTTTACTGCTTCTAATACTTATTATATATAGGCTACTGATATAATATAACATAAATAAATAACTGTTAAATATTAATTAACTTTAACAACATAACAGGTAATCTAATTTAACAATAATTTCCATGCCTACAGTTGACCTTAAGGGTCGTTACTGCGTGACCGGACTTTTTGAGCGAGCAGAGTGCTCAACCAGAGTTTAAATTTAAATTTGGGCAATTAACACCCGCGCTAAGGGTTGTCTCCTGCGAGACCGGACCTCGGCTTAGTGCGTTGTTTTGACTAATTATTGGGGGGGAGGGGCAGTAGTGACATTGATACATATACATATCATAAAATGCCGAGTTGCGTGGTCAGACTAAAATATAGATTCTATTTTACATTCAGTTAATTTAACAACTTAATATTTGAACATTTTATTGCCAGGGTCCAACTTATAGCGGAAGATTAACAGAATTATCCAAATCAATGATAAAAAATATTGAAGATGCGTATAAAATGCTGGAAATGTATCTACAGGACACAAAATTTTTAGCTGACGACATGATCACTTTGGCCGATATCAGCATTATAACCACCATATCGTCATTGAATGGGCTACACCCAATAAATAGACAGAGGTACGTTAATTTATAAACAAACTATACATCTATGCTTTATACCAGGGGTCACAAAATGGCTGACCGCTATCCGGATCCGGATCCGGACCTCCGTAATATAAGAAATTAAAAACGAAATCTATCTGTCTTAATTAAACTAAGAAAATAACACGGATTAAATGGAAACGCCTTTCAAGACAATTTCTTAGTTTGTCCGTGTAGCTTGCATTTACACACAGAAATACAGAGTTATAGTACTTACCCATGAATAAAAATCACTTTAGAGATAATTTATAAACCTTGTCATCTTATTCGGTAATCGGTACGATAAAACAATACAACATGGTTTATTTCAATTTTTTCACGATATGATATATCTTCAACATGACATTTTTGACAGTGATAGGAGCGTTTGCTCATATCCACGACAACACGTTTTCTCCCCCATGACGTGTCTATTAGTATTCATGTAGTCCGTGGAAAATACGAAAATATACTTTAGCCACGTAGCTTATAATGTACACCGAACGAGACGAGAAAAAAAATCCAGTACTCAAGTTAGTAATCAATCATAAGTTTTGTCAAAACTGTTGCAGTAGTTTTTGGATTATTCTTGAATAAAGAAAACACACACTTTTACAATTAGTTCCTCATTACAAAACTGGCTCGCTTTTTAGTGTTGAGTGTATTTTTAATATTTAACGGACCCCCAGTCAAAGTAGGTAATTGGTGATCCCTGCTCTATACAGATAAATAAAATTGAGTAGCTTCACGCCCGTAATCTCTAAGCGTTAGACAGAGGTACCAACAAGTTCACCCACAGTTAGCCGAATATACCTCCACGAGTGATTTCATATGTCCCACGATGTGATAGGTTAAGCCTATCGCCAACCGGACTCTTGCCCATTTCCGAGCCAATTGTTTTCATCAGAAAACTGAAAAAACACGTTTTGGAATTGCCCAACCCGGTAATCGAACCCTCATATGATCAACACCGGACCATTAGACCACAGAGGTGCTTATTAAAATAACCGCTTTTAACTAAATGCATATGAATTATGAATGTATACACGGTACATGTACCAAAAATGATTTTTTTACAATTTTATCTGTTTGTGTGTTCTAGCTAATCTTCGAAACGACTGGACCGATTTTGAAGTGATTTTCGCTGGCTTTTTTCACAACCGATGTAATAAGGAGTAATTTAGGCTATTTTTAATTTTAGAATTTTTCCACGCGAATGAAGTCGCGTGCACAGCTAGTTGATAAATATACAAGCGTCAACGCTATTACGGTAGGAATATGTAACGCTAGTACCAAACCCTAAGGAAACATTGCAGAACTCTACCACCTAGTTAGAAGTTCTAGTAATTGTGGCACGTTTAGGTTTTTTGTATTTTACGAGACGCCTGATAATAAAGCAATGAATCCATTGTTTAAAAGAGACACAGCCCGACATAGCGTTTTCTATGTGCAACTTTTTTACGTCATTAAGATAGCAAACAAACAGATGGGTCTCCTGGTGGTAAGAATCAACCATGGCCTATAGACACCAAAGATGTTAACGGTGCGTTGCTATCTTGTGGCGAGGTCTAATGCCATATGCATAAGTATACCGGCTACCTTACTCTCCAAATCGGAACACCAAAGTGACAAGCATTGACGCTATTGCGGCAGGAATAAAACAATACACTAACACCTTTGTTTCAATTTTAGGTATCCAAATCTAAATCGATGGTTCAATAACATGTCCCAACTAGAATTTTGTAAAAGGATAAACGAACCCGGTGCGATGGAACACATCGCTGGATTAAAGTTTATGATGGCGCGAAATAAGGAAAAAATAGCATCTAAACTTTAAGGTTAATTCATTTCAAGTATCTTTAGTATGGTAAAGACGGGAACATTTTGTAAAGAGGTTTAAATCAGAGAGCTTAATGTACTACATATTAGATTATGCTGAGTAAAAGTCGTGTTCCATTTCGTTAAGTCACTGCAGCGCTGAAATTTATATATTAATACATGACGGATTTTCCTAACATTTAAAACTCACATGATGTGGCTACGAACCAGCGACACGTATATATTAAACAGCTGAAGTTTATAATACGCTCGCGATAAAAATGCAGTGAGTCATCGTTATCCGCTGGCCCATTAACCAATCAAATCACTTTTGATGGTTAACGGGCCAATCAAATCACGTTGCACTGATGACTCACTGCATTATTAACGCGAATGACGATTACGTTTTAGCTATACTCGGTTTATTTATTAAACGTCGGTTTCTTCGTTCATTTATCTACTTGGCGAAACTAGATTTTATTATATATAATTAAAGCTATACTTGTACTGTTTCATTGTTATAAATGTATGATAGTTAAACAAGTGTGTCTTCATTTAGATTATTATTACATGGGATTTTGAAAACTTACGAAGAAAAATTGTTGCCTCTGGCCAGAACGTTCATTGAGCTACTATCGACTGGTTCAAAATGGCGAAATTCTTGTTTGCTTTTTGAACGTGGATTTCCTAGCAGAGGATTAATGCTAAATAACATATTGTATAACACGGAATTTTGATTGTCTGGGAAGCCACATTCAAATAAGATCTTTTCTTCTCTGAGGCAAGATTCAATAGATATGAATTATATTAATTGTTTTCAAACAAAATAATTATTTTTGATTCCTATTTAGATTTAGTTTAAATATGACTTATTTGCTTTGAATATTAAACCAGCTTAATACTCAAAGCTTATTTGACACGAAATAAGTTGATAAGACTATTTAGAATATTTTACTTGTAAATTTTAGCATTAATTCGAGATAACGATTTCAGCTTTCCCGAGATAAATTAATTAAATATTAAATTAAATAAAAAAACTAACCAAAATATGTAATGTGTAAGAAAATATATATGTAAGAGTATTTTTATTAAAATTTGCTATGGTATTTGACATTTCGACACGTCCCAAGAACAAAATCGTATGGAGAGGTCAGACGAAATTGGTTTTATAATAAAATTCGCATTAAACGCGCATAAAGCCAAAAGACAATATATTTTTTATAGTTATTGGTCTTTTATTTTTGGAAATGCTCAAGTGAACATCATCTTATGTACAATGTACTCCCACAAACAAATATATTGTAATTTCTTGGTTTTGCAAATACGATTTTGTTCTGGGGACGTGTCGATTTTTTTGAATAAATCCCCTTATATTTAATTTGCTCCTATTTATTATTTTGCTCCTTTGAACTTAAAAGACTTCAATTTAGCTAAAAGTTTCAGGGATGACCTGCAGGGACAACCAGTTTACAATTTTTTTTGATAGTATCCGTAGACATACGAGCGAGTAGGTACCCGATGGAAAGTAGTCACCACTGCCAAGAGTTAGTTGATAATGCAATGCTGGCATTTGAGAATTTTGTTGACCCTCCTCTTAAAACACCACATCAAAGCTACCCGGAAAAACCTTCTGATTCTACGAAATAGTTTTGATTTATAGATAAGAATTAGCCATTCTCCAAGATATTTTTGTAGTATGTTGTGCTCACGAAGAAAACAACGGAATTGGCAAGTACAAACATTTGTATCAGGACCGCGATCGCCACACTCACACATAAAATAAGCATTATTGCATATAAACTACTAATGCAAACATTGTTTCATTGGTCGTTTTCATTTTAAACAGCAATAATCCGAAACACACAAACAGAACATTTAAAAATATACCAAACTGCGTTACAATTAATTTTATTTTGCTACAAAAAAAAAAGAGTATTTACGTCCTTTTGTAGTCTATTCAAAATAGACTCATCTATTTGTACAATAGTGAAACTTAAGATCGTAATAGTTTCGCTATACTACAATAGATGGCAGCATTGATTTTCCGTAGTTTTCAGTTGATCATATTTGAGTAGAGAACTTTCTAGAACGATATACGTAATGACTGTCATTACGTATATCTTTCTAGAAAAATTAGGTCAACCTAAAATGAACTTTATATGTAAGGTGTACGGCTGATTTTAGCTTGACTTTCTATTATATCATTAGAGATTATATTAAATCAGGAATTTAATTAAAATAAAATGAAAATTGTACTTTCGAATGATATGAAATATCTCCATTTTTAATCATCTGTATTCTACTATCATTTCTGCATTCAAGGATGGCACAATACGGCATAATTCGGTGTATAATAGATTTTCGCACGACGACTATCTCCTAATGATATGGTAAGTATCACTAAGGCAATTTAGAGTAAAAGCGCATAATAGTGGCGCACGCGGCACGCCCACTCTTCACTTCCCCTTGTTTTCTTTATTTCGTGGTTGTGCTTATATGAAGTACAGGCACTGTACTTTGGCCGCGATTATCCCCTGCGTTTCAACATTCGTTATAACTTCCGAATTAAAATTATCGGAATCGAAATCATAATTGGAAGTGTCATCAATCGGAAGTTCCAATATATCGGAATGGGAACCGAAGCTCCGTAACAACCCTACCTCACTATACTATAGGGTATGTGACAAAAAAAATTAACATTCCCAATTTACATGTAGGGGAGCTACCCTGAAAAAAATATTTTTCAAGATTTTATGTTACCACTTTTTTCCCTGACGAATATGTATATTCGTGCCAAATTACAGCTTTCTAGTACTAAGGATTTCTGAGCTATCATGCGGACGGACGGACGGACGGACATAGCGGAACTATATGCATGCTTATTTTGGAATTTTGATAGTGTGAATCCGATTTCTAGTTATAATTAATTTATAAGTAAAAACTTAATAAGTTATTGTGCAATGACAGTCTACCTTTACTTTTTGTACTTATGCCTAAAAGGCGAAAAGATAAGTGTATATTTACTAGCAATGCAAATTTAAAAATGTATTATTTTTTTTATATATCATATAAGATAGCAAACAAACAAATGGGTCTTCTGGTGGAAAGAGACAATCATCGCCTATAGACACCAGAGGTGTTAATGTTGTATTGCTATCTTGTGGCGAGGCCTAATGCCACATTCATAAGTTTACCGGCTACCTTACCCTCCGAACCGGAACACGACAGTGACAAGCACTGACGCTATTGCGGCAGAAATAGGTAAGGCGGTGGCACCAGACCCGAGCGAGACAATGCAGAACTCTACCACCTAGTAGCCACGATGGTAGTGACTCGTATAGCCAATCGGTCGCCTTTTGCGACTTTGCCCACGTATATATTAGTCCACGCTACGCCACTGCTCACCTAAGATAAGTGTACCTACACCACTGCTCAAACAGATAGTTATAATTTTTTTAAAAGTGCAAATATTAACTTATACCTAAGTATTTTTAAAGCATTGTTTATAAGGTAAAGATTATTTTTTGACACCTAAAACTTCGCCGCCCCTGAAAATATGCCGCCCCGAGTGCCCCCGATTTAATCTTCCTGCCAAAAAGAGATAACCATCTTCTATAGACACCAAAGATAATAGCACCTTGCTACTTGCTTTTATGTTGCTGTAATGAGGCAGATGTAATGCCATATGCGTAAGTTTACCGGCTACCTTAAACCTAAAATCGAAACACAATTACCGCGCACTAGCGCTATGGCGGTAGGAATAGGTCCTTACCTATTCCTGTCACTGGTGATGGTATGGTTATGTTAGTGGCAAACCCGGGTGAAACACAGAACTTTACCTTGAAACGAAACGTAGGTACCAATAATGGGATCTTCCTAGTTTTCCAAGTCAACGGTGAGTTCGTTCAATTTATTAAATTTACATAAATATCTTTACGCCCGTATCCCAGCAGGGGTAGGCAGAGGGACAAGTGCACCCACGATTAATCGAAGATACTTGATCCCACAAATATGATAGGTGGAAAGCCTATCGCTAACTGGGCACTTTCCAATCCCGGGCAACTGAATGAACTGAAAAAACCAATTTTTTTTAATTTACATAAATAATATGTTAAGCTCAACAGTTTCTAATATAGGTTTCTGTCTGCTTAAAATATGCAATGAGAGAAAATTTGGACACTCGTTTTCTTGGCATTGTAGATATTATCTCAACTTGTGCCCAAAAGCTAACCGTTGCACAAATAATTATTAAATTCAATACCTACTTCCAAATTCAAAATAGTTACCCACTATTTACCTAGTATTACGTTTAGTTGTTTGCTGTCATTTATCTACGACGCAAAACGAGGGGTGTTAGTTTCAGGTGTCTATCTGTGTGTCTGTGCGTGGCATCATGGCGACCTGGCGGATGGTCCGATTTGATTGCGGGTTTTTTTTAAATGAAAGCCCTGTTTTGCGAGATGGTTCTTAGCCGTTTCAAGATAACCAGCTCTTTTTAAATTAATGAAAGGAATTAACTAAATTGTAAAGGCTTTATCAATACTAAATTTTGTGTTCTGTTACTTTAATGATATTGTAATTACATGGTAATCTTGAGCTGATACTTTAAGATCCTCATTCGAAGATTATCAAGTGCTGGATGATTTTCAGGATCTGATTATGGAACTGGAAGATAACCATGAGAACTAAAAAACTAAATAAGATAAACTAATCGAAATTGAACTGATTTGTTCTGTTTGGAAAATCACTCTTGTGCTAGACGATTTCCAGAGTCTCATGATAGAGTTGGAAGTACTTTATGGGAACCTATGAA
The DNA here is from genome assembly GCA_036924255.1 of Apodemia mormo. NCBI lineage: Eukaryota > Metazoa > Arthropoda > Insecta > Lepidoptera > Riodinidae > Apodemia > Apodemia mormo. Next base: position 27,813,493 of record JAUPFN010000014.1, read on the forward strand.
TAAAATAAAGCAACACTGTCGATTATGGGGTCGTTTGTGTCGTTATTACAAGTACTTTGAAACGGAAGGGCTTCCAGTGCCTAATGATAGAGCTTGAAGATGCAACCGAAAGAACTTCTAAGCTAAACCAGGTTTACCCATCAAGTGGGGAAAAAATTCAAATTGTTTTTGCAAACTATTTGGTGCTGGACGATTTCTAGTATATGATGATGGAATTGGAATGTAGTCATGGGAACTTCAAAACTAAACAAGATAAACCTATCGAGTTTGGGATCCTTTGTTGTATTTTAACAAACATCCTAGTACTAGACGATTTCCGGGGTCTTATAATAGAGCCGATGATGGAGGTCATGGGAACTTTGAAAAAAAAAGGAGTAAATTTTTACAAGAATTTTGAAGCACGATGATTATCGGTGCCTGATGATAGAACTGGAAGAACCTATAAGCAAATCCACATAAACTCATTGAGTGTGGGCTGACTGGTTTTGTTTTGACAAACACTTTGGTGCTGGATAATTTTTAGGATCTGATGATAAAACTGGAAGGTGACCATGATAATTTTTAAACTAAACAAGATATAACCATTGAGCTTAGATTCAATTGTTCTGTTTTGACATATACTTTTATGCTAGATGATTTCCAGGGTCTTATAATGAAACAGGAAGGAGAAAGTCTTTGGAGCAGAATGGCTTCCGGTGTCAGATCATAGTGTCCATGTCCATAAGAAATCCTAAGCTAACTCAGAAAAACCCATTGAATGTTGGTTGCTCTGGTTTGTTTTGGCACATTTTTTGGTGCTAGTCGATTTTTTGAATTTTATTATGGTAATTGAAGATGGCTATGGGAACCTTTAAACTAAACAAGTTAAACCCATCGAGTTTGGGCTCATTTCTTCTGTTTTGAGAGTTACCCTTGTGTTAGATAATTTCTGTGGTCCTATGATGAAGCAGGCGATTTGGGGCTCATTTGGTTCGTTCTACTCGTAATAAGGATTTTGGAACAAAATGACTTCCAGTTTCTGAAGATAACATTGGATGAATTCCATGAAATCTCGCTAAACCATCTAGTGTCACATTACGTTAATCTATGTATAAACGCCATAATATCGATTATAATGTCAATAGTATCAATCTTTGAAGATAACTTTGATTATCTTCAACGATTAATACTATATCGATATTTTCGACAGTTTATTTTTTGATCATGAATATTATCGATTGTATTGCTGTTTAATGTACTTACAGAGATTATGAAACCCTATCTATAACCGACTATCAAGCGGTAACACTATAAACCAAAGGTTTTTTCGAGGCTCATTCCCAAAATGTTTATGGATATAGTATGTATTTCTCGTAGAAAATTCAACGTCTATACTATACCCCGATCCTTATTTAAATCATGTACTACACTTTCTTCCAAATAGTAACTGTTAAAATGCTAAACTACTCCCCTTCAAGCAATATCGAGACAAAGTTGAAAATTTCGCTCTCGGACTATACTGGTCGCGGCGGTGAACGCAACTTCGCGTGGCCAGAAATCGCGCCGCGCGAGTTTTTGCCTCGCCTGCTGTGCCGCCGCCGCCGCAGGCGCGACGGTAAGTTATAGGAAATTCGGACCAATAATTAAAAGTGCTTAATTGAAATTTATTTCTAAGCTTCCAAGAAACCAGTCGTCTTTCTTGGAAGCTTAAAAATAAATTTTAAAGCTTAGAGATAAATATTACTTTCCAATATTATAGTTATTAGGAATATGTTTTAATTAACATGTTTGATGTCAATAGGCGATTGTTGTCCCTTTCCATCGGGAGAGCCATCTGCTATTGCTACCTTATATTTTTTTGTATATTGTATTATATGCGTTATTATAAAGTATTTTGTAAATTCCGTTGCAATAATTTATTTTTTAACTTTAATGTATTTTAATACAAATAATTATTTATCTCCGTATTAGTCCGAGCCCGGCCATTCTGCCAGGCAGTTCGTAAAAGTCAAATGATTGACTATACGTGTCATTACCATCGTAAGTACTAGAGTTTGTCTCGCCCTGGTATTTAGCGCCAGCGTCTTACCTGTTCCTGTCGCATTAGCGTCCGTGCTATGTCATGGTCATTTTCCGGTTTGGAGGTTAAGGTAGCCGGTAGACTTATGCACGTGACATTACTATTCCGCCATACGGATTGTAATGTGTGGCATTAGACCTCGCCACAAGATAGCAACGCACCATTAAAATCTTTGGTGTCTACAGGCGATGGTTGACTCTTTCCATCAGGATACCCATCTGCTTGTTTGCTGTCTTATGATATAAAAAAAAGAATTTAGCCCTTCCTACCAAATGATCACGATGCTAAACGTTTTTCGATGTATCGTCTCCAAGAATTTCATCACTAGCTGAGACTATCGGTTAAGTCCTTCTAAAATAAGGATATATGACAAAACGCGCCTGCTTGTATTCTTGGAGTTGATCTACTTTGAGACATTCGAAACAGTGAAGCTTTTGTTCAAATCGGTTTAGTAGTTGTCATGATATGGTATCTTACATGTAAGCGACGGCCTAACATATCCAAGTGCAGAAGCAAGGTGGTTTTATTTAAAATCGGATTCAGGGTTCAAGAGAAACATGGATAATAGAAGTGCAATTTTCTGCAATTATTACTAGTTAACTCTTGTCATTGGATTAAAAAACTAAAATATGTAGGTTTTGACCTATCATGAGATAATCAAGAAATATCGATTACACTTTCCAATCCCTACATTCATCAAAGTTCTTACGTCAAATCGAAAAATCGTGAAAACTCTTATGCCTTTTCTCGATAATGTAGTTTTCTTACATCATAGGACAGCAAACAAGCTAATGGCTCTCCTAATGGAAAAATATGGGAACGATATTCCATTGCCTAGACATTAAAGTGTTACTGGTGCGTTTACTGACCTAGAAATAATGCCATTCTTCCTTCCAATCTTTCGTTTTAGTCAACTTTTATAAACTTTGTGTCAAAAAAGTAGTTTATTTTTTAAATAAGGCTCGGAAAAACACAGGTAAATTTGAGAAGCTCCAGAACTCGCGTAGAGGTTTTATTTTCGGTCTTCGTAATCAAACCATGTCTCTGCTTTTAGAGTTACTTATCACAGGACTCAATTGCAAGTTTTTTTAAACTTCCCGCTACGTATGTAGAAAAAAGGTTCCTAATTTTGCCTCGATTTTCGAAAATCGAGTTTTCACCAGATCGTCACGTCTTGAGGTCCTAGGAACCTCGTCCTAAGAAAAGACTGGACCAACATAGCTATTTCTATGTGCAACACTAACAAATCCTTGTTTCAATTTTAGGTATCCAAATCTAAATCGATGGTTCAATAACATGTCCCAACTAGAATTTTGTAAAAGGATAAACGAACCCGGCACGATGGAACACATCGCCGAATTAAAGTTTTTGATGGCGCGAAATAAGGATTTTTTTTAGTTCAAGTATCTTTAGTATGGTAAAGACGGGAACATTTTTAAAGGGGTTAAATCAGACAGCTTAATGTACTACATACTAGAGAAGCTATGCTAAGTAAAAGTCGTGTTCCATTTCGATAAGTCACTGGAGCGCTGAAATAATAAATCGTCCAACCAAAGTCTCAAAAGTCTCAACAGCGCTGCAGCGTATAATATATATTCGCGACCAAATGGTATGTATATAACCGCCGCAAATTCCATAACGCTTACGCGTTTCATCAATCGAGTTATATGAAGTAGGTGCAGACTGCACTTTAGTGGCACACAAGTGGCGTGGCTTGCCTTGTCTAGTAACATAGTACATAGAAGCCTTTGGTTTAAATGGGGGTTGTTGTTTTTAAAGCTCATCAGATTTGTTTATTAAACAGCTTAAGACTAAACTTAAGCTATACATGCACTGTTTCAATAATAAATATATGATATTTAAACAAGTGTGTCTTCATTTAGATCATTGCGAATTTTAAAAACTTACAAAGAAAAATGTTTACCTCTGGCCGGCACGTTAGCAATTGAGCTACTGTCGATTACTATTATACTGGCGAAATTCTTTTTTGCTTTTTGAACTTGGATTTCCTAACACGAAATAAAAGCTAATTAACATATTATGTTACGTAGAATTATGGTAAATAGAATAAGATCTTTTCTTCTCTGAGGCAAGATTCAATAGATATGAATTATATTGTTTTCAAATAAAATAACTATTTTTGTATCCTATTTAGATTTCGTTTAATTATAACTTATTTGCTTTGAATACTAAACCAACTTAATACTCAAAGCTTATTTGACTATTTCATAAGCTATTTAGAATATTTTACTTGTAAATTTTAGCATTATTTCAAAATAACGATTTCAGCTTTCCTAAGATATTATTTTAATCGGGATATAAATATAAAACAATCTACCTAAAAGGGGTTGTATACAAAATAAACTAAAAAATGCCCCCCAAAACTTAAATATGTAATGTGTAAGAAAGTATATGTAAGAGTATTTTTAATAAAAGTTGCTATGGTATTTAACATTTATTGGAAAAATAAATCCCCTCATAATTAATACAAAGAAGTAATTCAAAATGGAAGTAGATAACACACGAATAATTATTATTTAATATACTTGATATACAGTTTAGGGCCTTGTTTTAAGGTTAATTTAAAATTCTTATTTTTAAACATTTTTATTGACATCGGTTCTCTTGACCAATAAAACTATTTTGAAAATTTAATTTCATCTAGGCAAATGTTTTAAAAACAATCAATTTTTTGAATTTATGTTTAAACAATGAAACTACTACATTGATTTGAAAAATATTTTAACTATTAACTGATACATCATCTGTGATTAACATAAAACTATATTTTAGAATCCTTAATAAAACTGCACTATCATAACCTAAGATTATAAAGTTTTTTTTTTATTTTACTTTTTTTAACATATTCTTTTTTACTATAACCTATTCAAAAGGATGAAGCCGAGATCAACTGTTTGTTTAGATTTATAACATAAAAAAAGGCCGCGTCATTTAACAATTCTTAACACCTCACCTTTCTGTAACTTCTTATGACAGATCAAAGCACGTCAACACTTGTTAAAACCAAGGGTAGTTACACAAAAACAACAAGCCTCGTTACGAATCACAGGTTTTTCTTTTATTTCAACAACTAAAAAGAAATGCAAAGAATTATTAACTTTTCACTCCAGTAACGTCTAGGGCTACCATATGGATAACTTTATGAGAAATTAATGATTACAAAAAACGTTACACATTAAACATTTCCTATAAGTCTTGTAGAGTCTCTCTTACGCCCAGCGCACTTCAAACACAGCACTTAACAAATAATATACACATACACTCCAGAACTCGTCAAAATGTCTCTTAAATCACCATACATAAGATAGGAAAGCCATTTTTAAGTTCACATTCAATTAAGTGTTCATATTGGGCGTTCACGACCTGTGTTAGTCTTACAGTTACAACAACGAAGCGTTGATTAACCGTCTTCTTTCGGCGGTGTGAACCAACCTGTAAATCAACAATAATTCTATATTAATATTAATATAATAAGTGCGAAAGTTTGAATGTTTAGATGCATGGATGGATGTTTGTTACTTAATCACGCCAAAACTACTGAACAGATTTGGATGACTTTTGGCACTTTAAATCCCGGAAAAATAAGTTATTCTCGCGGCATTCACTAAAAACTTTTAGTATGCAGCTGGGTGCATGTTGCAGCTAATATTACAAATGCGAAAGTTTGGATGTTTGTTATTTAATCATGCCAAAACCACTGAATGGAATTGTATGAAATTTGGCAGGCGCACAGGTAGATGATGACCCCGAATAGCGCATAGGCTGCTTTTTATCCCGGAAAAATGAGTTGTTCCCGAAAGATTCACCAAAAAAATTTTACAATGCAGTGGGCTGCACGCTGCAGCTAGTAAATAAGAAATATTACTAAACAAATCACATGAATTCATCTAACCCTAAAGTAAGCAAATTATTTGCTTGTGATACGGGTGTAAGTCAACAATAATAATACATTATATAAATACTGAAATAAATTTAATAAACACTCAAAGCCAGAAACGCAAACATTTGTGCTCATCACACAAACTCTTGACCCTGTCGGGAATCGAACCCATGCCCCGCTTCGCTAACCACTCAATCAATTGGGTGAACAATTTATCTGCAGGTATAAGAACATTTACCTTATAAAAAGATATTTATCAACATGGTTCTGGCTCCTGCACATTTTCGTTAACCGTTGAAAAATATCAAAGCTACTGGGAAAACCCATGTTAAGTAAGCTGTTTCAAAGATTCAATGAACAGAAAACAAAAAATAGACTTACTTTCTCATTTTGATTTACTAATGAACCTTTAACATAAAGAAAAACATTTTACTTTTAATAGTTATAGAGGTTTGTGTGGCTCACACACGTGGCAAAATCTTATCTTTTTCTAAAGGGATATATTAATGTTTGACACTCTTTTCTTGTCTTAAAGTCATATGCTGTAAATACAGAATGACAATCATGATAGCTTAAACTGTAATAAGAGAAACGGGGATTGCAACAAAAGTGTTTTTATAATAGTGAAGAAGTAGATGGCTCTAGTGACAAAAAGAAATAACCATCGCTAACAAATACCAGATGTTAATTGTGCATTGTCATCCCATAACCACATGATCTTTAGGATCTTTAGATCATAATCATATTCTTTAGGAAAAACGACTATAAGCAGAGACTTTAAATCCTTAAATTTGTTATTTAATAAATAATTGAATTCCAAAAAAGTAAAAAGTAAGCCTTCGCACTAGAAGTAGAAAACTTGCTTCTTAGTTGCTTGATTCTTAGTGTGTAGTACAGTGATGCATCTTATGTCGTGGGTTTACTTCTATTACTATCCCGTACATATTGTTTGAAAGGTTGTATTGTGTGCATAATAATAATCATAATATTGTTGGACAAATTTCACAAATTGATCTAACCCCAAAGTAACCAAATTATTTGCTTATGTTAACAATACTAATGCATAGATATACTTGTATTTTTTCTTTATATATCATTAGATATATAAAAATAATGATAGATATTTAACATATGACGCAATAAAGTATTGAGAATTGAGAATTGATAGAAAACATGCAGATGACTCTCCTGATGAAAAGAGAAACCTTCATTAGTAGTGCTACGAATAATCTAGAAAAGTGAAGAATTAAAACGCTGGAAAAATCTAGAAATAAAAGAAAGAGATGGGCTACTCTGTTGATAAACATCACTTCATAGATCCAATGGAGTAGTGGACATACTGCACTTAGCCACACTTTAGGCCAATGTGCACATAGGTATCGGTGGCTTTTGGTGCCCCAGCTCACTCCAGAGGTCTAATAGGTTACTTACCCTTTCGAAAATTTTCTTTAATGTTCTCTTTTGTCTGAGGAACAGGCAAACTTGCCAAAAAACTATTTTTTGGCAAGTTGCATTGACAAATATGCCACTCATCCTACCTGCCTAAATTCTAAACAAAACCACATGTATTTTTCAAATGTATAAAGCCTTTACTATATGCACTTGTTTTAACTAGTGGAGACATCAAGTCCTGACTTTTCAAGAGTTTTCGAGCAAATATAATAATATCCAATATCTCACCATTCTTTTCGTGTATTTGCACTAGGCACTTGAAGCTTTGTTGCGCACGCGCGAGGCTGTACTGCGACTGCGACACGACTTTTGTCGCGCCGAACTGAATCCGCGCTTTCCCTTTTACGAGTGTCGCAGCAATCTGCATTATGACTGCCTCTACTGTGTACGCGGATGACCATCCCTGTTTCGTCAATAGTTCCATGCATATCGCTCCACCCACTAATACGTAACCACCTGGAAAGTTATAGACAACACTATGTTTTAAATATTAAATTATTAAGCCATTATTGACACTACACTATCATTTCAGACATTTTATCATACATACATACAAAAAAAAATTCAACCCTATATTGTTAATCATTAGTTATAATATAAACAAGGATTCAGTGGATACGCTTTTCAAGACAATTACTTACAAAAATACAGAGTTAAAATACTTACCAACAAAATAAAATTATTTCAAAGGTAATTTTTAAATCTTGTCATCTTATTCAGTATGATAAAAGAGTACAACATAGTTTATTTCTATTTTTTACAATATAACCTACAAATTTTTGGCAGTAATAGGAGCGTTTGCTCATATGCGCGGTGACACATTTCCTTCCCAATATCTATTAGTGGTGGTGGTCACATGTGGTCTGTGATTATAAAGCTCCCGTCAGTAAAAAGAATGCTGACAATAAATGTACCTGCATAGTATGCAAATAATAGATGCAACTGGTGGTAAGAAGAGTTGGGCGAGGTCGCTCTGTTACGGGGTTTTGCGCGCACTCCATTAGTTCATTAGTTGTCATTTGAATCACGCGGTTATTTGTGATCGGACTTGATTGTACCCATGCGCAGAACCCCCCTCACTTCCCACCCCGCGTTCTTTTTACCAGACGCGAATTTTAAGTATGAATTTTATAATAGGTTTAAATGGTCACATCAGAAATCTATATATGTAAAAATCAATTGCTGTTCGTTAGTCTCGCTAAAACTCGAGAACGTCTAAACTGATTTGGCTAATTTTGGTTTTGAATTAATTGTTGAAGTCCAGGGAAGGTTTAAAAGGTGAGAAATATAGAAAAATATAAGAATAATTACAAAAGGCTGAACATTGTTTGCCGGGTTAGCTAGTTACAAATATCACGCTGATTCCCTTGCAGGATAGAAGCCTTAGATTCAACAGTACACCTTGATTTACAATATTATTGATTTCCATTCCCATGGCCACATTTGGTTATTTTAAGGATCATATAACAGCCCTAGTATTGGTTTAAAACATCCACAATTACACCGGGCATCTCGACAAAGGCGAGAGAAGGCTACTACTTGTAGTAACTAGTAACGTGACTAATGACTAGGTGGTAGAGTTCTGCAATGACTCGACCCGACTCGACTGTTACGTTTTGGTTTCAAGGGTAAGGTAGCCGGTTAAATTATTATTTATGAGGCATTTTATCCTTGCCACGCAGATAACAAAGCACCATTACTATCTTTGGTGTCTATAGGCAAATTTTTATCTTCTTACATCAGAAGAACCATCCGCTTGTTTACTATCAACAATTAGAATAAAAATATATAAGCATAACATAAGTACAATGGGCGAACTTATCTCTGCTTAAAGAGATTTCTTCCAGCCATAATATAACAGCGATAAAGGAGATAAAAAAGAAATCAAATAAAGTAGACTTGGTGTACAAAAAAATATAGATATTATGGTTATATGGGTGATTCCGTTCTGTGATATAATGTCAGTACCGTGTCATGTCTATTTTTAGAATTTATTTATAAATTGTTAGTTTTTTTTGTCGTAAACATTAGAATTTATGAGGTAATTAGTTTAAATAATTTATTACGACAAAAAAACTAACAATTTATAAATAAATTCTAGAAATGGACATGACACGGTATTGACATTTAAGTGATATATTGTAAGTTTTCTGTAAGTGGCAAGTTATATTATATGAAAATAATGTTGAAATATGTTTATTATTTTCCAATAAGTACAAAAATTTCATAAATTAATTATTAATTAACGACCTGTGAGAACAAACAATACAGGACATTGAATATCACAGTTAGAACGGAATCACCCATATAACTAAATATATATATTAATGAAAATACAAAAAAAAAAATACATACGGTATAAGGAAAAATTACAATTCTGTTAGAAAGTGTTCTTTGACGCGTTTTTTAAAAGAATCAAAAGTCTGGCTGAGGCGAATCTCACTAGGCAGAGAGTTCCACAAACTTACTGCATGTACCGCAAAGGAGTGCGAGTAGGCAGCAGAGTTACTAGGAGGAAAGCTCAACAAGGTTCTAACGTTAGAGCGACACGGGGTATCAGGAGAGTGCAAAAAACTAAAAGAGTCACGAAGATATTTAGGGGCTATAGGATTGAAAAGGATCTTGTATAGCAAGCAAAGGATATGAGTTTTTCTCCGCTGTCTAATAGGAAGCCACCGAAGTTCAGCTCGGAAAGTAGAAACGTGATCATACTTTTTTATGCCATAGATGAAGCGACTACAAAGATTCTGCAATCTTTCAAGCTTATTTAATAGCTCTTCTGTAGCATCTAGATAACAGGAGTCAGCGTAATCTATTATTGGGAGAATAAGGGAGTGCATTAAAAATATTTTTGTTTTAACAGGTAAAAAATTTTGAAGTGGTTTAAGGGAGTGGAATGCAAAATGCACTTTACGGCTTAGATTATTAATGTGAGTGTTCCAAGAAAAGTCAGAATTAAAAGTTACTCCCAGATTGGTAGCGGAAGAGGAGAAAGGTATAGGCGTATTGTTATATGTTAATGTAGGAATGTGACTGTCATTGATCAATTTCTTCATAGGACGACTAACAAGAATTAATGCATGCGATTTGATTGGATTTACTGATAGACCAAAGGATTTGGTCCACTTATAAATCCCATCTAAATCGTCATTCATATCTCTGATTGCCTCCGCTATATTCGTGGCGCTAAAGTGGCGGTAAATCTGTAGGACATCAGCATAAAGATGGAATTTTGATTTAATGATGGAAGTAGTAGTGTTGATAAATGCCGAAAATAGAAGAGGAGAAAGGACTCCACCTTGCAGAACGCCTGCATATAAGTCAATCCAGTCAGATCTATGTTTGCCAGAAACAGTACATTGAGATCGGTCTCGGAGATAAGATTGAAACCAGTCAAGAGCAGATGGAGATATATTAAGAGAAGCAAGTACTCTTATTAGCACGTCAAAGTCTACTGAATTAAAAGCATTGCTAAAATCCAAAAGGACAAGTAAAGTAAGCTTTCTATCATCAATAGCTTGACGGATATCATCAGTTACTCGGATCAGAGCAGTGACGGTGCTATGTCCTGGTCGAAAACCTGACTGAAGAGGATGTAGAAGGCAATTTCTGCTCAGAAAGACACTTAGCTGTGAGTGAACTATGTGCTCTAATACCTTAGAAAGGAATGGGAGAATTGAAATGGGACGAAAGTGCAAAGGAGAAGAAGCATTCGGAATCTTTGGAAGTGGCCTAATATATGCCATTTTCCAAGCTACCGGAAAGGAACTTAACGTTAAGGAAAAATTAAATACATGAACGAGTATTGGAAGAAGTTCAGAGAGAATAGGGACAATCATACGTGAGCACACACCGTCACTACCAATAGCCGCGGACGAAATGGAAAGTACGTGCTTTTTAACATCTAATTCATTGACTGGTTGAAAGTTGAAGATAGGGCACGAGGGAAGCGGATTGGAGGCTAAGCTCGCTATAGTGAACGCCTTAGCTACATTGTCTAGAACTATAGGTGGAGTAGAAAAATGAACATTAAGGTCATTTAGATCAACACTACACTCACTAGGAACTGATGAATGACCAACGCCAAGGGATTTTAAAATGTTCCAAACCTTGCCAGAATCAGAGCCAGACGATATAATGGTTTTGTGAATATATAATATTTATAATAATATGTAATTATCACTTGTTATTTGCGATAACAGAACAAACAACTTTAAATGCTTTCTCAAGCATAGCTGTATTACGTGTTTTTTTGGAAAGTCAACAAAGTCAGTCAGAAAATAGATTTATAATATTATTAATACAAAAAAAATACAAAAAACTTACTTTATCTAATGAATTGTAATATTACCATTAAGGATAAATACATACTTACATTCTTATATTTCTAGTTTAAGCTTGGAATATTGCTTAGCCATTATACAGCTATAGTGTCTCAAAAACGACTGCATTTTTACTTGTTGTATATTTATGATTAAAAATATCAAAATTTAATACAAATCTTACCTTGAATAATAGGATATACAACACGAACAAAAGGTGGCTCAAAGGGGTATGTCTCTTTAAACATGATATTTAACAATATAGAATCCTTGCCCTCTTTCTCTTTCAAAAGGAGCAAGTCGTTGTGAAGTGGGCTATCGGGGTCCACAGAACGCAGTCTTATATTCCACTCGTAGAGTGAGTCATTTACTAACTCTGCAAAAAGAAAAAAATATTTTCAGACTGGTTATCCCTAGTTTCCCCAGACAGAGAAGCAAGCATCAATGGAGCTCCAATTTGCCGCAATTCATCAATTAGTTGCCTGTAGTGGTTATCTAAAACTTTTAACAATTTATCACTTGTTATTTGCAATAAAAAATTGGCCTATGCTTTTCAAAGGCACAAGGATGTTAATATACCACAAAAAAAACTCCAGGTTGCTAGTGTTTTTTTTAAATTGAGGAACTGTCTTATGTTTAAAGCGTAGTTACTCATGCTTTATACATTGGGTGATTTCAAAAGGCTTTAGGAAAACAATTGAGTATAATCAATGAGTGGTAGAATACTTTATTTGGAATTCCTATAGTGAAAAAAAACCTCGATTAAAATAACTCTCCAAAACTTTAGCATGTAAGGTAGCAGAAAAAAAACGAAAGCAACTAAATTATTTGTGAGCGATTTTGGTTCACATGGCATAATACAATCAACTTATAAATCAAACTCTATAACTCTACCCCTAAGGGTGTGAATTGGGAGGTTGAATTTTCTGTAAAACTTCTTTTGGATTTATTGACTCAAAAGTTGTTAGATCCCCGTGTTGTCCCGGACTCTCTTTGAAGAACACTGCGAGGCAATTGCCCAGGTTATTTAATACCACCGCCTTGGCTATTCCCGCCGCAATACCATCAATGCTTGTCATTGTCGTGTTCCGATTAGGAGGGTAAGGTAGCGAGTAGACTTATGAATGTAGCATTACCATCCAGCCATACTGATAGCAACACACCAATAACATATTTGGTGTCTGAAGGCGATGGTTTCTCTTTCCATCAGGAGAACCATCTAATAAAAAAAACCTCTTAAAATTCTGAGACACATTTTCTAGTCATTACAGACTCAAAGACAGCTACAAAAATAGTTGACTGGCGCAGGTTGGAGCAGGGCATGCCGGGTCAATTGAGGGGGATTGAGAACATAAAGGCATCACACAATGTCAGTTCACCTCAATGTCATCATTTACACATGGATGGGGGGGAGGATGCAGGTACATTCCAGACACCTTTGTATAATAGTGTTAGAAGTTTGTAAGCTCACATATTATGTATGTACTCATATAAGCCCTAGGTGCTCAGCAATACAATACCCTAGGGCATAAGGTGGAGTTGAAACTAATACAGAAACGAGATTCCCCTCACCAGTATATGACAAGAACTCAGGAATATTACAAGTGATGAGGTTTTTGTAGCACAGAATATTATTGAGGGGGTACCAAATTTAGAACCATCCTGTTGGAAAAAAATGCATAAAATAAAATATTTTGCCGCTTTACAATGGTAGTATTCGTCCTGAGAGATAACTCTGACGCCCATTTTCGTAAAATGCTATGCAAGGATTGTCTTCGTTTTAGAAAACCGTTATCAAAAATTATATTCTTGCTCAGTAGTGCACACAATCAAAACTTAATCTTGCAAAAACTGTAATATCCTTCGAATAATCTGCTCACATTATTACGATATTGCTCTTGAAACTACTTGAAAACATTATGTTTTTGTTGCAAATCGAATACACGCTTTAATGGTATTGTAGTACTAGTTCATTTATAGACGCATGAGCTCTTGACACAAATCGCGCATTGGAAATTCATTTTAAATAACATTTTTGTTATTCTGAAAAACTTAACTGAGACTGGATATATTATGCCCGATTTGTCTTTAAGTTAATCACCTGACATATCATTGGACTTAATACAATTATCTGATCATTAGTACACTAATAGCACCTCTGGGATTCTCCAGGAATATGGGTGTAAAAATATTTTTAATAACTCACCTATAGAATACATGTTACTCTTAAATGAATGTGAGCGATATATATCACGCAGTTCCTTCATCAGCCTATCAGTTGCCTGTAAACTGCCCGATACACTACCAGCTAAATAGTCTTGTCGTTGATTTTGTCTCAATCTTTCTAATGTCGCTAAATGCTCTGTCTCCATGTCATCCTGGAAATCACAAATAAAATATTAAATATGTTCTACATGTTCATCTGTATCCCATAAGTAGGATAATCCATCTACTTATAACTTACTAGCAGCTTCACATTATAGGTTCTGGGTTGAGTGACGCATCACATAATGAAATGAAGTTCCTTGTCGTACACTGGGCAGATTAGAGCTACACAAAGAGTTTGACTGACCTTTTTAGGGTAGGGTGGTAAAGGTAAAGTTTCTCTTTGGTATATCTATCTCTTTCTGATATAAAAAAGAAATATGTATACGAAAGAGAGAAAGAGAGGGTTTGTTGTGTTTAGCAGGATGTGCATATAGTAATACCATTTTATTATCAATATTTTATATTTTACTGTGCTTGATACTTAATAATACATACTGGCGATCGCATGTGGAAATTAGATCATAAACTAAACAATAAAATCTCTTTTTCTGAGAACTGAAAAAACACATTTTTTTGAATGTCCGAACCAGGAATCGAACCCAAGACGTCCTGCGATCACTACCGACACTGGACTACTAGACCACGGCAATCTTTATAGAGAGAGATTATAACAATAAATCTGTAAACTGGTTGACCCTACAGGGCATCCTTGAAACTACTCAGCTAAGTTGAAGTATTTTAAGTTCAAAGAAGCAAAAACTTAAACATAGATTTTTGAGCTCAGAGATCAAAAACCTAAAGTTCGTAAACAAGTCAGTATTTAATTTTTTTAAAAGCCCAAATTTCTAAAATGATAATCAATTTTCATTTTTCAAGTGGCATGCAATGCAATTTTTGAACTCTAATATTTTATTACCTACAAAATCTATATGTTGAAAAATGACAAAGAAATGTTTAAAAAAAAATTCAAACATTTTCGTTACTGATCAATTCCGAACAAATTAACCGATTTTGATCCCATTCACTGTACTTGATGCAGTTTTTTAAGTAGAAAAGCTAATAAGATTTTTATATCAATCAGTATATACAAATAAGTATGTTCTGATCGCCCCGTTGGTCGAGTGTTTAGAGAACCTAATTACGAATCGATGGAGCATGGGTTCGATTCACGACGGGGACAAGCATTTGTGTGATGAGCACAGATGTTCGTATTTCTGGGTTTGGGTGTTTGTTACGTATGTAAAGGTATTTATCTATGTATTTGTATGTTTTAGTATCGTTTACTAGCACCCCTAATACAAGTAAATAATTGCTTATTTTGGGGTCAGATCAATTGTGTAAATTGTCCAGCAATATTATGTTAGCTGTAACTTTTGAAAATTTGTATCGATTTTAATTTTTGAAACGGCATTAGTCCTAGTTTTTTAAGTTCTAAAATAGTGTAAAAGATGAAAAAGTGATATGTTGTAAATTTCAATGTTATGTCGAAAAAATACTTTTTCAATTTTTTTAGTCAATGGTAACGGATAAACCGATTCTTATGAAATTCGCGACGTTTGACTAAGTTTTTTAAGGAATAGAGCTGATTAGATTTTGTACTCCATTGGCACATTAATCTAGAAGTTAAAAAAATACTGTTTTGTTAACATTTTTCTTGATGTTTTTTCATTATTTCCCAAAATCTAGGCCGAATTAATCCATATTAGATAAGAAGTCTAAGTTTGGCGGAACCGAATCGAATGGAATCAACCGCGTTTCTAACAATCTATCCAAAAATTATAATATGTTATGACAAACTTTTGAACAGATTGTCTGATCAAAAGTTATGAAACACATACACACACACGCACGCACCCACGCACGCACTCACTCGTGGCCACACGCACGCATTTACGCACGCAAATTCAGCAGCATTACATACGTAGCAAGAAATTAAAAAGACGCATTAACACAATTATAGTCTGTCAAACAGAACTAAAATTGTTATGTAATAATTCCTACATACTTTGTTACTACGTCCAGCATCTTCAACCATTTCTAGTGGCAAGTCATCTTCTCCTTCAGATTCGTCCTCCTCAGCCGCCATCTCCTCGTCTTCCTCAGTTCCTGACTCTGCACCATTTGACGTCACGCTTGGTACTCTAAAAACAATTTTAATATGGCTAACATTGGTCCCGATTCAATATGAAGAATATCTCATACATATTTGTGCCTGATACATAATTTCTAAAAGGCTCACAAAAAACGAAATATGTGATATATTAACACATGTTGCAATTTGTGATATATTATGAAATATATGATCGTAACTACAAGGTGGTAGATATCTCGAACTTCTCATCTGTATACAGCACTCCCTCCCCCTAATTAAATAAAATTTAAGTTCAAAATTTTACAAAATCATTATAGTGAGCCATTAAATCAATAAAAAACTTATTATTTCATTAGCGGACAGCGCTCGCTCCGAAAGTCAGTCTCCCGGTAGCGTACGTACGGGGAGGCTGTGTCGCACGTCAGCGTACTCCGCTCTCCACATTAGAGTCAAATAGTAATAATACAGATTGTACGTTTGGCACAGTAATAAGGTTGTGCTGTTTGAAAATTGGACATTTCGTTTACACTTGAACGTTTTTTATAGTAGATAATAAGTTTGGAGCGGGAAGACTGATTTTTGACAGAGGTTGTTCTTATGGTGTAATTTAATCCCTTAAAAAGGTAAAAGGGGCGTTAATGATTGTATTAAAATAAATTGTTTATTACTTAAAAATTAGTATTTATGCTAAAAATACGATTAAAGAAATACGCATTTTTGAACTTCATCCCAAAAAGGAGTAAAAGGAGAGTTAATTTTTGTATGAAAAATGAATTGTTTCTTGTAGAAATTACTGAAAATTTAGTACCTACTTATTCAATTCAATCCAAATTGAAGAAACATGCACGTAATGAAGTTCGGAGTTTCACCCCTTAAAGGAGTAAAAGTGGGTGTTACAATTCATATGAAAAATTAAACGCTTATGGTCAACATAACATGAAATTTGGTACTTTGTTCTTCAACACAATTTAAAAATTATATATTTAGGGATTTCATAAATGTTATTCCTTAAAAGGGTAAAAAAGCGTTTATGTTTGTATGAAAAATAGATTGTTTATTGTAGAATATTGTAGAAATTATTTAAAACTTAGTATTTATGTTTTTTAACACAATTAAATAAATACGAGTTTAAAGTTTTTTAAATTTCATCCCTTAAAAGGATCAAAAATGTGGTAAAGTTTGTATAACAAATAAAATTTGTTTCATCAAAGTCTTTTCAAATTTATTTGTTATGCTCTTAACTTCAATTACATAAACGTGCATGTAAGGAAACTTTGAGTTTTATCTCGTAAAGAGGTAAAAGAGGGTATTAAAGAGGCTGAAAGCTAGTAGTACTTTATCAATAATTTTGTTTGCGTGTGGACGCTGAATAATATTTTGAGACTATTCATGTACTTACCTATGTTTACGCTTAAATGTTTTTAATGGCTAAAGATGGATAAGTATTTTGTAAATATTTTGTATAAGTGTACAAAAAATAAAACAAATAAACAACGAATGTAATTCAAGCAAGCGACTAAAAAGCAAAACTCTGAAGAAAAAAGATAAAAAACCGGTACTATTTGAAGGTGGTGAAGTCTTCGCAACCAGCGTGATTATATGAAGAGAGTAATGAACGTGCAGGAAGTAGGAAGAAGAAGGAGAGGTATTGTAATATTATAAGAAAATAGGATACGTAACAGTCATTATTGTGTAAAATTGTCATATAATTCTTTTGTCGATTTTCGATATTTACTGTTTTTTTCGATATTTATTGTTTTTCTAAAATAAATCGATAAATACCGATTATCGGTTATGGGTTTTGAGTTTACCAACATTCATTTAATTCGTAATGATAAAAGTTCATATAGGTAAACAAAAATGTTAAAACGTATCTGCATCCACTGTATATACTCTTTGACTTCGAGAGATTCCGGCGTGCGTGATAGTACTTACGCTGCGCCTGTCACTAACTCAAGGTCGTTCGCAGGTGTAATCGCCTTAAAATCACTTTTAAGTCACGCTTGCGCGGAACTTCAGTATTCGATTATTGCACGCTATCCTTTGCTTAAACCACGCACTTACTTACTTCACGGAATCGTAAATAAAGACAATAAACTATAAAATATTCTATTTAGACATACAAATAAGCAGAAAAAGGAGAAATATCATGTAATCATTCAAAAGAGCACCAGAAAATATTATTATACTTATATCTTCACATTTATGGTTAATTTAAACTGTCAAACATGTATCAACAATCATACCAGCTGAAATAAGCATTAAATAAATCAGTGTAGTATTTTCTTTTGTTTTGATAAATTTAGAGTAGTATATTAACTTTACAATTTTATTTGAGGAAATTTGAAAACTTTTTTAATATTTGGAAACCAATGTTTATTGAAACATGATAAAATTACATCAATAATTAATACAAAAACATAAAAGTGTTAATTAGTAATATCTATTAGAATATCTTAAATTATAAACAAAACATTAGATTATGTTATGAACATTATTGAAATATTTTATATATATGTGAATAACAAATATAATCGCTCCAAAAGCAAAATAAAAACGCATCAACGTGACTGTCCAAATAAACCACACGATTGACGGATTTTGTTTGACAATAGACAGAAAGAGATTAAAAAAAGAGAAGTCACTCATACTATAAAATAGTGTACAATACGTGGGACTTAATTAACCGATAATTGAACTGTGTGAAGTTATCGCTTCCCACTAAGCAATAATAGACTACTTAAGTCCCTCTTACCGTAATGTACTATTTTTTAAATTGAAATTAAATATCATAATTAAAATTGTATCTTTGAGAAAATTATTGAATTATGAACATATTTAACTTGGACATTATCTCAGACTCAAGGGTGGGATCCAGCCTTCTGTTCAGGGGGGGGGGTCACATACACAAGGGCCGATGAAGTCTTCGATAAGGGGGGTCACATATTTGAGGTTCTGTCCTGATAGGTTTTGATCGTTATCTAATACTAATAAATCCATACCTAGACCCCCAACTAAGAGGGGTCACGACCCACATTACCCTGAACCCGCCCTTGCTCAGACTATCAGCAGAATAAGTAGGTACATAAGTGAAATAATGAAAGTAGATTTTATACATCACCCTTACTCCGGGTCAAGATTGAGCAATATTTAGGTACCTATAAGTATCCAACCGGCTAGGTTAGATATAGTGAGTAAAAGAAAAAGGAGGATTGGTAAGTGACCACCTACTTGTCTGTGATACATACTAGTGAAAGTATGCTTTACACGCCTCCATCAATGTACTTCATGCACTTGTGGGATGTGATGGCAGAAAAATAGAAGGTAAACAATTTGGTCACTATCTCATACTACCTAAAAAATCTTCTACCTGTTTGGGATACTAGTGAAAGTAACATTTATACCTACATCTTGATATTGATTGGGCAATACTAGCGTGTTAAAAATTCATCAAAATTCGATATGTCGTACCTAATTCTTTTTTTGTTTTTTGTTATAGCCTTTTATTCAAACTTTTATTTTTACATTATTATATTATCCATCCTTTTATAAACATAATTATATCAACTTTCATTTTTGCATTATTATAATATTATCAAGCCTTTTACAAAAATAATTTTATTCAAGAACTACTTTTTCAAACACTTTAACAATTAGGTAAATTACATTGTTTATTGTCAATCAAATATTTCTAAAATCAATAAATATTCCTCAATTTTGTTTGCTATTATGAATAACTTTATAGCATTATTATTAACAATTAGTAATATTACAAGTTATTTCAATTAACATAACTGCAAAAAGATAATCTATCATATTATCAAAATACGTTAAATAAAATAATACATAAAATCTAATGTTTTGTCACATATCACATTTGTGGAAATTTCCCACAAAAAAAATAAAACAAAAAAATGTGATGTCTTTAAAGAGAACACATTTGACACACAGAAAAGAAAATTAAAGTGATTCTATTGCTTAATTTGTTAGTCTAGTTTGCCTCTGAGGTTGTACTTCCTTTCACAAATAGTATTTTCATTTTCATGTAAATTATTGGATATTCATGAGTTTACCTGCTTTCTTACCCTCCAAACTGAAATGGGGCAGTAACATGCACAAACTGCGCTAGGAATTTATAAGGTCATATTATACACACCCAGCAGATGATCTATACTTCAAAGGAGGCCTCATATAAAGAAGAGTACCAACCTGGGGACCAACTCAAGAAAAAACTAAAATTTATTACACGGATTTAGGTTTTGAAAATCCATAAATTGAAAAGCTTGCAAGCTTCGTTGATGCACCACTGACGATGCATCTCGATATGAAACGCTGCATGTTGCACCGTATTCTGAATTCTCATAATAAAATGTGTACATTTTCATGAAGTAAATCAAGTATATTTTGAGTCGCTCTTTTAAAATGTGTGTTGCCTCGCGTCTCGTCGCACTGCATCGAGTTACAGTCTGAACTGACCCGTAGTACCAAATATGCATTATCAGTTGCTTATTCTATTATTACAAGTATATTCTTACCGTGGTTGGGGCATTGGATGATAAAGAGGTATTGATAGTGAGTCCAAGTCTGGTGGCTCTGGAACACCATGGAGTTTGCATAGTTCTCTCAAAAGTATTCCAACCTATAATGTCAATATTTTATTTTTATTATTTCCATGGAAAACAGAATACAAGAGGAAGCGCACAGGTTTGGCCACGAGTCACTAAACTAGATGACATTTTTGAAGTTTTTATTCCATTAAGTCGAAAACAAATATATTTGAACTTTATGAGACGCGCAAGTCTGTTTTCTTATTTTTCAAAATTACAAAACTCAAATTTTAAATTAAAAGACTGATGAATATCCCAAATGGAGCATCATGACTGTCATATCTGCGCCATGATGTCACATTCCATGTAAATTACACACATAACCACTTGAAATGTCTAAATTGATTTCTAGTTTATATGGGAGATTTCTTAATTATCATTACCACATCAACATCAGCAAATAAACAGATGGTTTTCCTGATGAAAAGAGACAAACATCACCTACACCAAAGATATTAATGGTGCATTGTTATCTTGTGGCAAGGTCTAATGCCACATGCATAAGTTTACCGGCTATCTTACCCTACAAACAGGAACACGACAGTGATAATCATTGATGCTATTGTGGCAGGAATAGGTACGGAGGTGGTACCAGATCCAGGCGAGACAATGCATATCTCTACCATCTAGTCGCCACAATGGTAGTGACTCACATTTCGCCCTTTCGCCTCTCAACAAATGCCTGCAAAACGGCAAATGGTCTATTCCTCAAAGGAGCCCAGATCAACACAGGGTGTAAAAATACATCATTAAAACCCACAGAAAAGTTATAATGAACCCAATGAAATAAAAGTTCTAAAAGTATGAGTAATGACTCATTTGAATTGGAATGATGTCTCGAAAATCAAAAAAAGGGATATTAGTATTCAAAGAAAATTGCATGCAAAAAATTTATTAACAAATTATGTTGCAAAAAAAAGACATTTCCTTTTTGTTGATACCACCAAAACTACTAATCATTTTAAATTTAAAAAAAGGCCCTTAAAGATCGAATTTCAAAAAAATATAAATGGGGAAAAATCCCAACTTCCAGAATATCTCCATTATTTCTAATTTTGATTTAATGCTGAAAATAGCAATATAAAAATATTAAAAAGTTCAAAATATTATGATATACTTTGAACGCTTGAGTACTGAAGTCAAGTTAGAAAAAAAAATTGTTTTATTTTTAAACAAGCTGAGTCATGATCATTAACCAGTGACGCACCACGGAGGCCCGATCGAGCCGCGCCG
The DNA here is from genome assembly GCA_036924255.1 of Apodemia mormo. Classification (NCBI taxonomy): domain Eukaryota; kingdom Metazoa; phylum Arthropoda; class Insecta; order Lepidoptera; family Riodinidae; genus Apodemia; species Apodemia mormo. Next base: position 27,835,427 of record JAUPFN010000014.1, read on the forward strand.
ATATTTTGTGGTGTTTGGTTGACAACCAATAGGCCCGATCGAGCCGTGGTCGCATTTGATTTTGAATCTTTAAAAACTAACAAAACAGACTATTTTAGTATGAAGAATATGTGTGGCTCACACTCTTTGATATACCACTTAATCATTCATTCAAGATAGTAAATTAAATATTTTGATTATTTAGTCTGTAAAATGATTTCACTTGAGCATCAATTAACGCAAGTGTATAGTGTAATTACTGTTTTTTTGTTATAAAAGGTTTATTTAGCTTATAATTATGATATTTAGATATTTAGTTGTAAGAAATAAATCGTAATAACAAAAAATAAGGACCGGTAAAAGTTGGTTATCATGTCACCGTTTTTTTTTTTTCAAGTAAATTATAATAATATTGGGAAGTACCATTTTTTCAAGTAAATTATAACAATATTACTTTATTTTAATGTTTAATAGATAATAGATATATTAAATAGTAAATGCTCGTTTTTTTTTTTATATCATAAGATAGCAAACAAGCAGATGGGTCTCCTGATGGAAAGAGTCAACCACCACCATCATCATCAGAGACACCAAAGGTGTTATGGTGCGTTGCTATCTTGTGGCGAGGTCTAATGCCACGTGCATAAGTTTACCGGCTACTCACCTCCAGACCGGAACACGACAGTGACCAGCACTGACGCTATTGCTGCAGGAATAGGTAAGGCGGTGGTACCAGACCCGGTCGAGTCGATGCAGAACTCTACCACCTAGTAGTCACGATGGTAGTGATGCGCATAGCCACTCAGTCGCCTTTTACGACCTGCCTGGCAGAACGGCAGTTGGCCTATTCTTCAAAAGAGCCCAGGACCAACATTGATTCATTGATTTATTCATAATATTGATTCATTGTAAAGTAATAAAACTTTTTATACATCGCGCTGACGTGTCGTCACGACCATTGAAGACGTGCGAAGTAATTATTATTTAACAAATAATAAATAAATAAGAACTCTCAGAACTACACCATCAGAGTTATTTAATTTTCCCCCTACGGGACAATCTATTGGTATATTTAAAAGGTTCATTTGCATCCCCATTTGTAATTATCTGCTCCACTTATTGCTTGACTAGTAGAGAATGCTGTTAAGGCATTAAGTTTAACCTTTGTATAATTTTAAGTGCATAAAAGTAAATTTTAACATTTAATCCCTGCTTCAAAATAATAATCAGCCATTTTTTTTGCTTTTAGGAACTTTATTCTATATGTCACAATCAATTAATAGGTTTATTTTTTATAAAAAAACAATGTCCTCATTCATATATAGGTGGCGGAAACCTCTAATAAACTAGGTAGCTTGTGTGTCTCACCCACCTGCTTGTTTGCTATCAATATGAAAGGATAAAAAAAAATATCATTTCATTATATCTGCATAAGTTTAGATCAGTCAAACCTACCCCTTTACAAATAAGACATTGTCAAATGGTACCACAATATGCATAAATGTGACAATTATATCATATATAATTATATAATTGAGTGACAGTGACAAATATATAATTATATAATCACATACCTGATTTATTACATGATTGTCCCTTCCCTGTGTGTTGCTGAGTATCTGTACTGCATTTGTTACAATTAGGTCTTCACTGTCTGCAAACCACACAGGTGGTGTCGTAGGATAAGTTTCCTAAAACAAAAGAGATAAATATTTACATATTACTAAAAACTGCAGTTACTCAATTCAGAACAAAGATTACCAAAATTTTAAACCTGTGAGAGTATTAATGAAATTGGTCACACTGGTTCACTAAAATTTGCTGATAAGTTATATTGGTATTAATTAATGATAAATCATTTACAGCCAGTTTCCGAAATGCAAATCAATTTTAACATGAATTTAATCTGTGTTTAAGATATTTTTTACAAGCAAATGATCTGTTAGGGTGTAAACAGACAGACTGCATTTCAACTGCAATCTGACTGCTAAACGGCAGTTCAGATGCAGTTTGCATGCAGTTGATACGACTGCAATTGAACTGCAGTCAGATTTGGTTTGGGAACCGACCATTAGAAACATAAATGGCACCAAAAGCTTTCTTGCTTCACTGTTACCTTCAAGATATAATTCAGATATCTGTGTAATGATTTAACAAGATCAGGCAAAGTACAGTTGTATCACAATCAGTAAAATGATAAAAATTAGAGTGGGTGACATTTATTTTAACTTTTTTTACATCCACAGATGGTTGGCTTCTTTATTTTAGTATGAAGGTAAATCTAAAGATCAGTCAATTATTATTAATTATGTGTGTGTGTATGTTTATTATCACACCCAGATTACATTCACCATGTTAAAGAAAAATTGAATATTATTTTTAGAATGTAAAATAGTAAAAAATGTAAAAATTTGTACCAAAAGGTTTAATAGTATCCTATTCTACAAAATTAATGTAAAAACCACTCTAAAATAATGTTTATAGTAAAAATTAGTGAAACAATCGAAAACCAACTCATTAACGTGATGAAAATGCTCTTTTGTGGATTAAGGAAACCATAACAATTTTGTATATGACAGGCTTTTACAACAAGAAGCTAAACGTTTTTCTAGGTTTGTTTAAATAAAAATGGTCAAGTGTAAGTTGGACTCCGGCCTCCGCACACATAAGTATCCACAACACTGAGCAATATTAACTGAAGTTATGGTAATGGCACTGATAACACACATTTTATGAAAATATCAGGTGTTTTAACTATTTCCTTTTAAAAGAAAACACAGACAGATTACCGAGGCATAATAATACAGTCCGTTTGTCACCTCTTCGGTATAAACACCTAAAAACAGCCTGAATGTATTTTTATATAGTGACTTCCAGATATGACTGTAAGTTTGTTTTCGTAGCCGAAATCATACTGTATCTATTCACAATATGTTAATAAAGTTATTCTAATCAAAATATCTATCTATATATCATTAAATAATTGACAAATTAAAAACCTTAATTTTATAAAATATCTTGCATAAAGAATTTTACAAATATAAAATATTATCTTGACACATTTCAATTATCTTTTGTTCTCTTGTATAAGCTAAATAGAATATGTTAAGGTTTTCACAGAACACCTGTTTAACTTGACCTACTTTCTTTTAAACTGAATTCCCATTCTGGGTGCATAGACTAAATCAACATGTCAGTAATTTTCTGTGATTCTGCATTTTAGTAATGCATGTGCAAAATTTTCTGATGGTTCATATTTGAAAAAACTTAAAGTAGGTAATCTAAGTTTCCATGAATATACATGCCACTATTATAATTATGCAACTTAATGCTCAATGTAAAAACTGTCACATATGTAGACAAAACTAAATAGATCCCTTAAAAGCAGTTGTCTTCTCTAGATTATACAAAACCAAGTTTCCTATTATACATGCACAAACACATACATACTCAATGCACATTTCACTTTCTTACTCGAGCATCTGTAGGAAAATCAGACATTGTGTCTAACAAAAGTTAAGTCAATTAAACCTGGTGGTCCACTACTTCCCAAGTTATTGCTTCTTTTGGAAACTTGTGCATGCCCAAATGAGTAATTGCTGCATATGTGTTAGACTGGGAGGTGGCGACGAATTTTGGGAAGGTCCTTTTGGCAGATTGGAATCGTGAAAATATATAAAAAATTGTATTTAAGAGCGGGTATCCGATTCATAACCAAAACTTCATGTTTTCAAGTTTTATCCAAAGCAATAATGTGAGCAGATTATTTGAAGGATATTACCGTTTTTGCAAGATTATGTCTTGTTTCATCAATTTACTGCAGGTTCAAAATTTGATCGGCAAACGATTATGTGTGAGGATTTTTAGTGTTTTTAAAATAATTCTTCTGAATAAATAAGTTCATATAACGGACTGAAAACAACAGTATATTGAACATGACTTTAATTCACATATAATAAATATATTAGGTTTCTATTGAATTACTCATTGGTGAAAAAAAATTATAGTGAACTGATTTTGTATTTTTTTAATATCTAAAACAATATTTTCGTCATTTTGGCTTTGTGTTGCAATTTAGGACCATAAATGCTGTTGGAAAAATGTATAAAATAAAATATTATGGCACATTACCATGTGGAACTAATTAAACTAATTTAACACATGATATAGAACAACTGCTGTTTAAATGATTGTATTATATAAATAAACCCCAACTATCAATTGTAACAACCAGTAAACTCATAACAAATCTATTCTTAAAACAAAAATTAATTTATACAAGCCCCTTTTAATCGGGCAGCCACTTTGTAGTGTGAGAAAAAAAAATTAAGTGTGTAAGTATGTATGAATGCTTGTAAGGTAGTAAAAAGCCACTTTGTAATAGGGGAAAAAAAATTAAAATTAAAGAAAAAAAAATGAATACAAAAAAAATCAATCTGACTGATCAATGTTGTGTGACTTGTGGAATGGATAATGTAACAATAGGTTGTCCATAAAGAATGAATGAAAGCCAGACTGTAAAGGGAGAAGAAAAGAAAAAAATTCATACTTACAAAAGATGAAATAATAAATAGCCTATAGTCTCATATGTTCCTAAGCCAAAAAAGCTGTTGTTTTATGATGACTTATACTGCTTTATGAAATGATAACGCCATTGACTAAATAACTGCCAGAGCTCATGAACCGGAAATAATTACTTATTACAATAGCAGCAAAGGTGACGTGGATTGCAATGACCAACTTTGCAGCAATTTTAATGTTGGAAAAAGAACAAAAAGATGGCCGCCTTATAAACATATCTGGCAACAACGCATTGTCATATACAAAGCAAATACTGATAAGAGTGTCACACATACAAGATGGATTTTTTGAAGAAATTAGCAGCAGCCCTTGTAGAAGATCACCAAAAATGTCACATTCAACTACGTGCTGTCCCTACCACAACAAAGAAACAACTCTGTGAAATTCATGATGTGGACGACACGTTCCAACAATCGACAGCTAAGTGTGGGCGCTGTTCATCATGTCCTAGAAAGGATGCCAAAAAAAATCTTCAAGTGTCGTAAGTTTATAAATTGTCAAACACTCGAGGGTTTACTGCGTTGGATGTAGAACATAAGAATCTGCTGATGAGACTAATTAATTTTTTTTAAGTTGATCTCGGCCATGCCAAAAAAAAATTAGTTTAAAGAGTTTTATTTCTTTTTGACACTCGTTTCTTAATGTTTTTTTTTTGGGTCACTCAAAACCCCATGTGCCTAATTGGGTGATTTTTTTAATGCGCCTAGTTAAGAGTTAAATAAAATATACAAATTAAATTGAACTTTCATTGTAGAGCTTGTTAACCAGTTAATTTTCATACCTAAAACAAGTATATAAAGAGCGTTTTGTAAGGGTTTGGTGCAAAAATGCTGGTTTCCTTTTGGAGCAAAATTATAAGATTTTTGAATCAATAAACCAGTTTATAAAGAGGCTTTTTAAAATAATACTTTGATGGTCACCACTTCCCATTTTTTTTCTGCACTGTGCGTGATATACAATTCCACAGTTTTGGCTTAAACCCATTTATAATGCTCTCATTTCAAATACACTCCAAGCGAATCTTTTTATAAAAACTGGTAAATACCTATTAACTGGTATTATTTAAACTGGGTTCAAGTCCTGTTACTATGTTTAATAATTATTGAAAATAAATATATATGATGCATTTATGCTTAAGTGATTAATAATGACTACAGCTCTAAAGGTTCCAGAAAATACTTCACTAAATAAATATAATATTTGAGTTAGAGACATTTAAAATTCTGAGTTTCATACAAATGGAGAAGTCAATGTTAAGATTTTCTTATTGCATGTGGGCAAATGATATAACCAAATACAAGTACTATGCAACTCCAAAGAAGCAAAATTAACCTTATTCAATGCATAGGAGAACACTCCAATACCTGTATTTCCTAATAACACTGTAATAAGTGGTGTCTATATTGTAAACAAACAGCAAATAAATGTAAATATTGCTGCAATGGGAATGATAGATAACATTATTTTTCAGAACATAAGAACATATGGTATTTTATATAATCTTTATTTAGGAATTCCCATTTTTATAAAATTAAGAACTCTGTATATATATATATAGTAACATAGTAAACATCTTAAAAAAAAACATAGTAAAAGTTAACATAGTAACTAACCATCAAAGTTATTCTTTAGCAATTTTATCTGAAACTTAACTGGACTTGCATGTCTGATGCAAAAAAATAACATGACAATAGCATTCATTCACAAAAAGCTGGCTAGCTGTGACTAACTCTGTCCCAAAAACGCGCGTCTATACCGTTATCTAAACAATTTAAAGTTACCCTAACAGTATATATGTAACTATTATATAAACAAAAGATCAAAACACGTAGCTTTTCATGTATTGATATTGACGAAAGGTTGCTCGTATTATAGCATCAATATTATTGATTTAAAGGCGACGATGAATTGTTATATCGATAAAATAATCATCATTTAAGACATCCGCAGGATCTTTTAAAAAGAAAATAACCCGATAAACCTGTAATCTGAAAAATAACTTCCGTCTAAGATTTGTTGACAGCCCTGCCCTCATAAACACGACCCTTTGTCCAGGCTCATAATCAATAAACGAAAACATTTGATTCCATGAAGATGAATATTCACATATTTAAAGTAGACATTGATAAAGTAATACTTACAGTGATGTTTGCGTGAATTTCATATTTCTTTCCATTTTTGCCAACGAATCTGCAGGTCAGTTCGTCGACACTAGCTGACATTATCTGGAAACGCTCATGGTTTTTTGGAAACACTTGTTCTAATGTCTTAATTTCTAACTTAAGTGTGTTTAAGCAAGCCATTAGTGTGTGAAACACTAATTACAAATTAAATTTCTTAGTTCCACTTTATAATACATAGAAATAACTTTACGTTCACTCCCGACCAAGCAAAATGGCGGAACTCTACTCAATTACAAAACAAGATATATTGACGACAGAGGGCGCTTTAAAAAATATGTTTTGCTGTATGGTGGCTGTATGTACCGCTAGCGGGTCATTCTTCGATCGTAATATATTTTCAATGATTTGGTGAAAAAAATAAAAACCTCGTGGCACAACAAGTGATCAGTACTAGAACTGTTACTTGATTCAAATCTTTGATATCGGTGTAAGAGGCATCTTTGTATTATTAATATTTAGGGAGATATTCGAAAATTTTAAATATGCTTGCTGAGGACAATGACAACTTTTTGATGATAATGACAATTTAATTAGGATAAATGACTTTTGTTGAGGATAATGATTTTACACATGTTTTATTGCACTTATCATTGAAATAAAACAAAATATTAAGAATCAACATAATTATATTTAGTCGTAAAATCACGCATTGATAAACACAAACATAAATTCTTGTGTAATTAATATAATTTAACAATATAATGTTAATCAAAAAATTACATATTGATGAACAGAAATATAACTTCTTGTATATAATTAAAATATAACAATATTTTTATTATTTTTCAATTGTTATATCCTGCATCACATTATATTAACTAATAACTATCAGCTCAAAGAAATAAAATCGAAATAGATAACACTTAACATTGTTAAGAGTATAACACTGGTTAAATAGGAAGAAAGGATATTTGTTTTTCTGAGATTGGATCGCGGCTCTCTTCTTTATGTGTACTAGATAATGAAACGACAGGATTTGGATTAATATTCTCAGTGTACTTACAGTTATTATTTGGGATATGGCTTTTATTATACCTATGGATATACTTTTCATCGATATTACAATCAAAACAACTAGATTTGATTGTAATATCGATGAAAAGCTCGTCTGCGTTCCTGCTGAGCGTTTCTGCGCTCCCGAATAGGAAGCTACGTGAGTTATGTTCTGAAATTGGAAATCTGGTCAAATCTTCTAAAACCAAAAACAAAGCGAATTCCTACATTCTGTAAACGCTCGAGTTTATTCAGGCCTTCTTCTGTGATATCAAGATAGCAAATCTAATAAAGGAAAGATTTATGTTTGCACTAAAATAACTCTAGTCTTAAAAGGAAGACATCTTTGCAAACGTTTGATAGCATGAAAGGTGGAATGAACTTTTTTGCATACTTCTGATATATAAGCATTCCAAGGGAAATCTTCACTTATAATTTGACCTAAATTTTTAGCTGATTTGCTATACAGTATAACACTGCTGCTATATACGAGATCAGGAACATTAGCATTTGCACTACCTATAATTAAAAACTGTAACTTTTGGGATTTACTAATAAACCAGATGACTCCGCTCATGAGTGAATACGCGACAGATCCTCATATATAGCGCTGATTGCCTCAAGAACATCCGGAGCAGAGAAAGGACGATACGATTGCAGATCATCCGCATATGATCCGCATCCGCATATGATGATGACGAATGAAAACTGGAGGACATGGCATTGGATGTTATGTTGATAAACACGAAAAATAGGAGTGGAGCTAGAACACCCCCGTGTGAAATACCAACTGTTAATTTACTAAAACCTGAGAAAGAATCCTCGAAATGAACACATTGAGAACGATCTCGGAGATATGAGTCAAACCAGGATACAGACTGAGGGGAAAGATTCAGCGAACGAAGAGTACCAAGCAGCACATCAAAGTCCACAGAGATAAAATCGTTACTGAAGTCAAAGAAAACCAATAAAGTAGGTTGTTTATTACCAATAGCATGTCTTATGTCATCAGTGACTTTAACAATAGCAGTAACAGTACTGTGCCCCGAACGGAAACCAGATTGATACGGATTGAACAAATTACTATCCTGCAGGTAAAGGCTAAACTGCGTGTCCAAAATCTTGGACAAATATGGAAGAATTGGTATAGGGCGATATTTAGAGAAATTAGTAGGAGCTGAGACTTTAGAAAAAGGAATGACGTGAGCTGTCTTCTAGGCTTAAGGAAAAGTGCCAGAAAAAAAGGAAAAATTGATAATATATGTTAAGACGGGGAACAGTGAAGCCACCATGCGCTAACTGATATTGTCGTTGCCGATGGCATAGGAAGAGATACATTTAATGTGTTTGGCAAGGGCAATTACTCCTAAAGGGTTGGCAATTCTGAAAGATTCGCTTCGGCTGGTCTTTTAGTTTCTTAATTAATCTTTCCATTGTTTTATTTTATAGTAGAGGGGGCCAATGAGCAAAGGTACTGCACCTGATGGTAAAAGCAGTACCTTTGTACATCTGCAATACCAGGGGTCTTGCAGATGCGTTGTCGGCTTTTTAAAAATGAGTAAGCTCGTTTCTTGAAGGTCCCCAAGTCGTAATTGATTCCATAAAGGAGTAGTGTGAGGCAAACAGTGCCGACAAAGGCGCACTGTTGTGGTTTTCCAGGCATCGAGGTGGTGAGGATGGAACTTTAAATTTTGACGCGATGTCCGATGGTGGAATTTAACGGCAGGAATTAATCCGAACAATTCGTCGGAACACTCCCCATTATGATTGCGGTAAAAGATTCAGAGCGAACCTACATCTCTGCGCAACGCCAGAGTCAAGCCAATTAGAAATAGCCTGGTCGTCGACGATTCGAACCGCTCTACGTTGAATGCAATCAAGAGGAAGAAGCTAGTACTGAGGAGCTCCGGCCCAAAGGTGGGAGCAGTACTCCATGTGAGGTCGAATTTGGGTCTTGTAAAGTTGGAGGCGATGGACTGGGATAAAGCTTTACTCTGCTGAGTACACCAAGCTTATTGGGGGCTAAGTTAGCCTCTCCTCCCAAATGACCGCTGAAATGAACGTTGTTCGATATGAGCGAGTCTTATTTTATATATGTTCTTATATAACTAGACGTAACCTAGCAAGCGAAAATCGCGCGGTGCAGCAATACTCGTCAGTTTACGCTTTTCTTTCTTTTTTTATATTCTGTCACCTTCTCACTTGTTCTAAGGCTAGCAGTTCTAGATCAATAATCATTTGTTGATACCTCCGTTTCTGACACATTTTATATTGGACTTTACGATTCTCATAGGATTCCTTACTTCTAGGCATGCTGATTGTTTTCCCAAAACAACTGCAGAGACATTACGAAAAAAATTAATCAATTGATGTAGCAGCTTACTTTATTTTAATGGTTATATATGCTAATAATTGTATTGAAGTCATTATTCTCAACGTTTGTCATTGTTCAAAATCCGCAAATCATTATTCTAACCCATACATCATTATTCTCAACAGTCATTTTCAGGATAATGATGTCAGCAATAATGACGAATTCCAGAAAACATCTCGAAATTTGTCTTAAAAGATTAGATACAGCTAATAAATATCTATGGGGAGTTATTTGCAGTTCGATACATAAATAAAGCCATGAATAAAATCAATGAACATATTATTTACCACGATAAAGTGAATAAGGATAATGATTATAAAGATGACAAATTTCGAAGAACCATATTCAAGCTTACCTTGAGAGAAATATGACCTGTCCAATCCGTTCAAAGTATGTGGCCTAACCGAAGAGTACCGAGGGGCATCCGGTAGGCACGAAATATGCCCCAAAATTGCAATCATCGTGGAAAAAATTTGAAAACTATTCCTGTTTTTACAATGACGCTTTTTTTGTGACAAACTTTTGAAAGAGTGTTTTACTATTTTCGAATTAAGTTAATACTTTAAATTGTTAAGAAACAGAAACAATAGACCTTTAAATACAATTTTTTACTATACATAATTTTATTAAGTGGTATTTGAATATTTTAGAAGACCAAATAGCCAAGAACAGGTGATCTGGACACGCGAAATAATGACGTTTTCAGTAGATTTTTGCGTTTTTTTGTTAATTAATTATAAGAAATGTTTTTCTTTTACTTGTTGATAGTTAAAAAAGTAATAATGGAATAGGAAAACATTGTTTTTCTTCATCGTAGTTATAACAGTAAAGAGAAAACTGCCTGGAACCGTATTATCCTCAACATTGAAGAATCACCCCTAGCACAGATGTAATACCAAGGAACTTATATACGATAACTGGAATCACTACAAAGCAATATTTGAAAAATAAAAATGTGCTTTATTTCTATTCCAATAAAGTTGACATTTGTTTCTTACATAACAGAGGGGGAAAACGTTCTGAGCAAGACAACGACATGAGTGGATGTTGTCCCTTTAACTGTAATTAACACAGTGAGTTCTTAAATGTGCTTATTTTAATTATTACGTAATTACTAATGCAATGCAAAAACTATTTCTCAAATTAGTAGAATTACTTAGTAGTAATTTGCAAACTACGCATGGCCACACTTATATATGGCGATTGGCGCTTTATTTAGTAGAAAGAGACACACTCCACTCATGTCGTGGTACTCTTCGGAACGATTTTGAAGCGCGTGTAAGCATTCCGGGTAGAATATAACTTCCTTGTGTAATACCAAGGAAGTTACATTCTTGATTCTACCCGGAATTTCACACGCGCTTCAAAATCGTTCCGAAGAGTACCACGACTTGGTGGAGTGTGTCTCTTTCTAATAAATATAGCGCCAATCGCCAAATATAAGTGCGGCCATGCGTAGTTTGCAAATTACTGCTAAGTAATTCTATTAATTTGAGAAACAGTTTTTGCATTGCATAAGTAATTACTATTACGTAATTCCAGCTATCGTATGTAAGTTCCTTGCGTAATACCTATTATAACCTCACAGGTGACAGATCACAAAGATTACAGACATTCATTAGAAGACATTAAAGAATACTTGGGGCGTGAACTACTATCGATATCGAAGCCAAAAATATAGTTTTTAGAATTTTCGTCTGTTTGTCTGTATGGCGTAAACTTAAAAAGTACTGCATGGATTTACTACAAATTTTGCATGAATGTTACTAACAGGTCGGGTCAACATATAGGCTACATATTATCACGCTACCAGCCACGGGGGAGGAGGGGGAGGAGAAGCCAAAATTATAGTTTTTAGAATTTTTGTCTGTTTTTCTGTTTGTCTGTTTGTCAACATCCACCCTTGTCGTTGACTTGGTCAGAACGTTTTTCCCTCTGTTAAGTAAGAAACAAATGTCAACTTTATTTGTTACAAAATAAGAACATTTCAATTTTTCAAATATTGCTTCGTAATAATTCCAGTTATCGTATAAAAGTTCCTTGAGTTTAACACTTTAATTTAAAGATGAGTTGTGATTTCAGATCACAAGTTTCACGAGTTACGAGATACGATGCAATCGATTGATTTGGTTTTCTTTCGACCAACAATTTATTATATTGATTAGTGATTATTTTATAATGTACATCTGAATAGATTTTTAGGGTTCCGTACCCGAAAATCAAAAAGCTATTTTAAATTCGACATATCCTTCTATCTGTCTATCCATTTCATCGTCCGTTCGTTCGTCCGTATGTAGCTCATTTTACTACGTTTGATTGAAATTTTGAATTCATTAAATAATGTTATCTATACTGATATTATAAAATTGTAGAATTTGTTTGTTTGTTTGGTTGCACGCGGTAATATCGAAAACTGCTGAACCGATTTGAATAATTCTTTTTTAGTTGGATAGCCTGTTTATCGAGAAAGGTTTTAGGCTATATGACATTTTGTTACAACCAGTAGGAGCGGAGTAAACAAAGTTCATTATGGTATAGCTTAGATCAACTATTTTTCGTCAATAGGAGTAGCTATCTCTTTCTTTTATTTCTAGATCTCTCCAGCGTTTCAACGCTACACGTTTCTAGATTATTCGTAACATTACCATAAGTGTAATACCACCAGTACAATATACTATAACTTTTTAAATATTTGCACACCATATATTGGTAGAATATGTCGGTAATTTAATTATTTTTACCAACTTGTAACACCCATATTCTTGCAAATAAATATTTTCTTTCTTTCTTTCTTTCTTTCTATAGAAGTCCATAAGTTTTTAAGGATGTTACAAGAAGTGGAATAATTTTGGGAAGCATGCACCGTAAAACCTTTTCAAAGACAGTCAATTAATGTCTTACACTCTGAATCACTGTGGTTGATATTAGGTACTAATACATATTGGTCATAATAATATAAAATAATAAGGTGCAAAGAGTAAATCGTTTTTATTTTACTTCACCATTGTGTCAAAATCTGCTAACGCTTTCACTGGTTTTGTGTGCTCGCTCATGCGAAACCAGTGAAAGTAGAAATAATGTTTATTCGACCCCTATTTATAGGGATTTTTTATATCGATATCGATAGATTTTAGCGATAGACTGCACATCACTATTTTGTTCTTTTCGTTGGCATTACTGACCTACCTTGCTTGTGATTGGTTAATTAAGGTATCTCCGTTTTAAAATTAAGTTGTTACCAAGGAAGTTACATTCTACCCGAATATTCACACGTGCTTCAAAATCGTTCCAAAACCACGACATGGTTGGAGTGTGTCTCTAGTTCGCAAATTACTACTAAGTAATTCTACTAATTTGAGAAACAGCTTTGCATTACATAAGTAATTACGTAATAATTAACATAAGTACATTTTTGAACTCACTATGTTAATTACAATACATTTTATGCTAATGTAATTATCGATGTGTATGAATAAAAGGGATTTAACGATTACCGAATATATAAAAATCTACCATCAGTAGTTTTATTTGAACACTGGCAATTGCAAGAAAGGGACAACATCCACTCTTGTCGTTGTCTTGCTCAGAACGTTTTTCCCCTCTGTTAAATAAGAAACAAATGTCAACTTTATAATTACTGAAATAAAGTACATTTTTATTTTTCAAATATTGTTTCGTAAAATTCCAGTTGTCATATATAAGTTCCTTGGTTGTTGCCATTTATTCTTTATGTTATCCAGTCTCTTCTTACCAGCGTCGTGAACGTTGCTTGCATGCGATTTTGACTTTGCACACATTTATATTTTTTGTATGTGTGTATCGTTAATCAATACCAACCATAAATATTATAGGACAATTAAAATTACCTGACCACACTGCTTATCTGAAATCCGCCAATCATCGCTCACGATCAGTCGGAGTCGACACCAGTCGGCCGCCATTGGCTAAACGTTGGATATAGATTAATGGATGTATTCTGAACAACAGCTAACATAAGACATCTGAATGAATGAATGAATGATAACTCTTTATTGTGCACATAATTACAGTAAAAATACATGCTTAGTACGAATAATTTAAAGACAATTTAAAGAAAGTACACAAAGGCGGTCTTATCGCCAAAGAGCGATCTCTACCAGACAACCTTTGTTAATAAGAACAACATTTTAAGGTAGAGTAGGATATCCGTAAAATATGTACTATTACACTTACAACAACTTAAGACTGTACATATATGCTATATCTATACAAAACAATTCTGCTCTCACACATAAACAAAACAAATAACATAATAATACAAACACATTGAAATTAAAGTTAAAATATATATATAAAGAAACGCACAGTAAAATGACCTTGAGAGAAATATAATAATCTAATCTGTAGAACAAGAATTTAAATAATGCATTTTAACTAATTTTTTAAAAATATTTAACGATTTTGCAAGTCTAATGTTAGCAGGGAGTTTATTCCATAGCTTAACAGCTGAAACAGTGAAAGAGTGTTCATAAAAACGTGAATTATGCACAGGCATACGTAAGGAAAGATTTTCACTTGAACGCAGTTTCATACCATCACTTTCGAAAAATTCAAATCTTTCCTTTAAGTAACCTGGAGTCATTGGATCAAAAAGCACACTGTATAACAAGAAGAGTATATGAGCATCACGGCGAAGTTTAATAGGAAGCCACTTGAGTTGAGAACGAAACTTGGACACATGATCATATTTGCGTAAACCAAATATGAATCTAATACAAATATTTTGGAGACGCTCAAGTTTATTTAGCTGATCTTTGGTTAGGTCAATAAAGCAAACGTCCGCATAATCTAGTATTGGAAGTAAGAGAGATTTAGCAAGCGTAATTTTAGTAGGTATAGGTAAATCTTACTCAGACCTGATAAAGTAAACAAAATTATATTCTGAGTTTCATTGAAATGAAATAAAAAATATTTACTTGCAAGAATATGAGTTTTACAAGGTATTTAAATAATTAAAAGTTCTAAAAAAATATTCTACCATAGTATGGCGTGCAAATATTTAAAACTTGTCATATTCTATGTGATTCAATTATGTATATACTACTTATTTACATATTTCTAAATATTATTTACATTAATAATTATACGTATTGAATTGAAATTTTATCAAATCAATTTTATTTACATTGAAATATGGAGATACATTTAACCAATCCAAGAAATATTTTATTTTTTATAGCAAATTTTGACTAGTCGATATTTTAGATTCAGATCCGGTAGCGGAAACTCAGCAGGTTGTCTCGGTTTTCTTATGATTTACAAATTGTGTATATGTGGTTCAATCAAAATGTTTACGTTTACTTTTTTTAAATTACAATATAATAAGAGTTTTTTTTTAATCGCCACTGTGGTGTAGTGGTCCAGCGTTGGCGTTGACCACATGAGGTCCTGGGTTCGATTCCCGGGTCGGGCAATTAAAAAAAAGTGTTTTTTCAGTTTTCTGAGAAACACAAAATTGCCCGGGATTGGGAAGTGCCCGGTTGGCGATAGGCTTGCCACCTATCACATTTGTGGGACCAAGTATCTTTGGCTAATCGTGGGTGTACTTGTTGTACCTCTGCATACCCCTTCGGGGATACGGGCGTGGAGATACTTTTTAAGAGGTTTTTTGTAAACATTTTAACCTAGCAAAAAAATCACTCAAATTATATAATACTGTCGTCGCTGCGTCTGACAAGTTCCATTATACGATATTTGTATGGTTTTGAGAAACAACAAAAAACGTATTATTAAATTAACAACTAATAGTCTGTTTATTATTTAATAACAAATAATAAATTAAAAATTACTAGTCTATGTGTTAATTTAATAACAAACATTAACTAATAGTCTTTTTAGTTAATTTAATAACTCGTTTTTTGTTGTTTCCCAAAATCTTAAAATATCACAAAAAATTGAACTTGTCAGGTGCAATATGTTTTTTCTATTAGTGAGTCTAATAATTTTTGCGAAATTTATTTAAAGATAATGATTTAAGACTATAAGGAATATGATTGAATACCTGTATCAATTGCCATACAAAATGCATTTTTGTATATACATTGAGTTTTTGGCAAGGCACATTTGGCTTTCTACTATTTCTAAAGCATGTGTTTTTTCTAATAATTGTCAAAATATATAGAAAAGGTATTAGAATATTAAAACGGCGCCTTGTCTTACAAAGTAAAAGCCAGCATTAGAATATGTCTTGGATCTATAGAGGGCCCTGTCTTCTTCAGAATTCTGTTAGTTTGACTTAGATTTCTAAGGTAAGCAGTTGTACTACTTTACACTCATACTCTACAGCTGTAGTCTACAGGCAGCCATTTTTAATAATATATATAAATAAATTTATATATATATATATATATATATATATATATATATATATATATATATATATATATATATATATTTCTATATATTTCTTGTGAAGTTCTTTATTTATATAGATAATTATTTGCTTAAACCGTATTAGGCGGTCATAATTGTAATTTAAAAATTATAAAGCTGCAGTAAATTTTTGAGTTATCGTTTGGGTATATTATACCTAGTTTTAACATGTTACTTAAGGACATATATATAGTGTTTAGCCTGTAACATATATAGTGTCGTGAAGCCAGGGCGTTTTCTATCTTCAAGTGAGGCGTGAAAGTTAAAAAGACATATTATCCTAGAATTCCAACAAGTTTTGAACTTTTACTTAAGTGCATATAATTTCCAAATTTTGTACGGAAGGACGTTTTAAGCTACACCACGACATTTTGTGTGTTTAGTATTCAGAGACATTTCTATCAAATTAGCAAAAAGCGAACAAGTAAAGAAAATGTGCAAAGTGTGGTAAAACACGCGCTAAAGACTTTACCATGGCTTATTACAAGTTTCATTAATCAGGAATTAATAATATTATAAAGTGAGTAAATAATAACAGCAACGTTTGAGTGCTTTTTATACGTATAAAAAGATACACTAATAAGAAAATGAAGGATGAAGAAAGAGGAAAGGTATTTATAAGAAAAATAAAAGTTTTAATAAATAGAGATATGAACACAAAATATTTTCTGTTTTACGTGTTGCTTTTTTAACCAATGTAGTTTCCTTATTCAATATTGATAAGAAGTTACTTTGCCCTTAAAATACACAAGTATTTTAGGGGCAAAGCAACTCCTTATCAATATAAAAATATTTTATCTAGGTTTTAAAAATTCCCGCCTATATTCGTCCTCCCCTCTGTGAGTAGCCCTCCCCCCCTATAAATTTCTACTGCTAATCCGCCATGGCACTACTGCCGCGTAGGTGTGTAGTGTAAGGTTGTGTTTGCATTTTTGGTCTATGAAGGTTAACTTCTTCCCGCCCCCGGTGGGAGTATATTGTTCTGTGCTTCTTACGTATTATCACAGATTATTTATGTATAAACGTAGTATTGTATACTCTTTGACATTTGACAACTGCAACATCAAAATTCAAAACAAATAGTAAATAGTAAATACTGGAATTAAAAAAATGTTTTGGTCGTTGGACTCATTGTATTGTTGTATTATTATTTATTATTAAATAAAAAATATTTTATTTTGTTTGTATGATAATGGAGACCCGCAACAAGGAAACGAAATCTTTAAAAAGACGACGCTCGAGATCTCACGAAAATGATCCAAGACAAAAACTTAAATATTGTCCTTCGAGTTCTATAGACGTTGAAGACGTAAACTATGAATTTAGTTTCTTAGATTATAAGCGAGACTTAAACAAAATATTAACATATAGTAATGACACAAATACCGTTACCAACAGCCTGGAAGATTTTTGGATTTTCGTAAAAAAATATGAAGCCACATTAAAAAAAGCAGGGAAACCTTTAATGTGTATGGAAACCGAAAAGTCTGTTATCTACAGCGAAACACCGAAAAAGTTTTCAAAATTTGATTCTATAATTTTTTCTAGTAAAATAAATTTTGTTGAAAAAGTGTATGATGGTAAACAAAGCAAAAAATTAGACAAAAAAATGTTTGATACATTTCTTAATGTAATATCCATTTACTTAGATTTTAAGAATAAAGAAAAATTCGAAAAACTTCGAAAATTAAGAAAGGCTCAAAATGATTTACCTGTTGCTAAATACAGGTATTGTTATATTTATTTATTACCTATCTTGTACATAAAACATTAAAAATAGGCATGGAAAATAAAAAAAAAATTATCTAGTTTTTGACTTTGTTTTTTTACCATTAAAAAGTACAAGATATGAAAAGATATATAAAATATTTAATAACTAGTGTGAAAAACACACCAATCAATAGGTAATGACTCGCATAGCCAATTGTTTGCCGTTTATGAACTGTCTGGCAGATTGGCAGATGGTCCATTCTTCAAAGGGGCAACATGGGGCAAGCCCTAATCTAGTGTTAATAAGCATTAACAGGTGAAGTTAATTAAATTTTTTATGCTATTACTGTAAAACAATTCACGGAGAATAGCAAATTTAATTCTTTTAATTATAATTGCAACAAAGTAATGTTTTATTCAATAGAACATCTTAGTAAGCATGTTTTGCCATTTGGTAAAACTTACCCACTTGTAAAATCACATCAGCCTAATAATGTTATATTTTAGCAATATTTGTAAAGCAGAAATACAAGGAGATGTACAGCATTTAGGGTGTAGCTACAAACCTTGTGTAGAGACAAGATGTATAAAATATAAAATTCTGCTAGTTGTTTACAAATTACTGTTTGTAAATATCCAGTAGATTTATTGTATTGGTTACAAAAAAATCTCTCTCAACCTCTTCTAGTGTCTTTCTTACTTTGGTAGAGATCCTAAGCCTAAATGTACTTACATGAGGTGCATTTTAGACGTAGCTACTAATGTTACCTCTAGGATATGTTTATTTACCCTTGTATGTAAATAAGTTGAAAAATGTTATGTATTAATTCTTTATTTAATTATAGGGATGAAATAACAGCCGCTGTGAAGAATGAAAAAGTTGTTATAGTTGCTGGAGACACAGGATGTGGTAAATCAACACAAGTACCACAATATTTACATGGAGCAGGATATCAAAATATTGGTAATTTTGAATTACTAAAAGTTATTAATATTTTTATATGTAATATAGGTATCATGAATGCATTTTCACCAAGTGCCGAATATGGAAAGTATCTAATTTAATTTTTAGTTTAACCATGACAGTTCTCTTGTAGGGGAGGCAAAGATAATCGAACAAATATAGGTTTACCAGTTCACTTTTTGCAGGTTTGTCAATTTGCAAGGCAAGTAGTCATTCACATCTCCACATTTTTCCTGATGACAATTATCACTTATTAGCGATAACCGGGACTAGCAGCTTTACATGTTCATCCAAAGCATGGGAGTGATAACACATCACCTACCACATCTGTGCTGCTACTGAGATTAAGATTTTCAGGAGAAACCTCGAAAAACCCTAATAATAATTTTTGATTGATTCTTGGTTCAAACCCAGGTCCTCATAATTTGAGCCAAATAGCATCTTATTTAGGAGTGGTGAGGGGCCAGGATTAAGAGGTGGAAGGTTGTCTTGGATACTGTCTGTGTAGATTGCAACTAATAAGAAAATATTGGGCCTAAGGGTTACATTTTACATTGTTTTATATTTCAACAATGTGATAACTAGCCATAAATGAGCTATGTAATGCTAAGCTCTGTTGGGGTGTATTGTATATAGGATAATTTCCTTTAATCTCATGTAATGGACTTCTCTGGTTGCTGGAGTTCCACAAGGAGGCGTATTATCTCCTTTACTTTTTTCTATTTTTATTAATGTTGTCACTAAAATCATTTCTTCCTCCTACCATTTATATGCGGATGATTTGCAACTTTACACACACGCAACTTTGACTGATCTGGATTCAGCTATTAGCGCAATCAACTGTGATCTGGACTCCATTCGGCAGTGGGCTGAGTCGTATGGTCTTTTAGTGAATCCAGTGAAGTCACAGGCTATTATTATAGGCAGTAGACAGTTACGTAACGATTGATTTTGCAACATTACAACAAGTGAAATATAATAATATCCCTATTCTATTCACCGATAAGGTAAAAAACTTAGTCCCTATCCGGAACGGTAATTTAACATGGATCCAGCACATAAATGAAATTAGTAGGAAGTTTCATTTCTCACTTCATTCGCTTAAAAGACTTCAGAACTTTCTTCCCCATAATACAAAAATACTGCTCTCTCACACCCTCCTCCTTCCGCTTTTGGATTATGCTGATGTCTGCTACTTAGATGTCACAGATGAGCAAAATATGAAACTTGAGCGTCTTCAGAATCTATGCATCAGGTTTATTTATGGTTTGCGTAAATTCGACCACGTTTCCCATTTCCACTCAGAGTTACAATGGCTTCCGATTCGCCTCCGCAGGAATGCCCATATACTAATTTTATTATATAATTAACAAATCTACTCCGCCTAATCTGCGTGAGCGATTTAATTTAGCTCCTCCTAGTAGCCGACGCTAGTAATTAGTGCGAAAAACACAGATCAAATTGGAAAGAAATTGCAAAATTAGCAAAGAAATAAAAGTAAACATGAGAAAAGACAGAAGACAATGTCGGATGGAAACAATAGAAAGACATATTAGACAGACAGGAGGAATAAAGAAGGCGTACAAAGAATTAAGTAATAAGAAACAATGGATTGTAAAGATGGAAGATAGAAGTGGAGCAGAGAAGATTGGTAGGCAGGAAATACTAAAGATCGCTACTGACTACTACACCGAATTATACAAAAGTAACACAAGTAAAAGAGAAATAGATTTACCAGAGAACGAAATGGTACCTTACATCATGCAGGATGAAACAGAAAAGGCTATTGACACACAGAAAAAAGATAAAGCTCCAGGTCCAGATGGCATAAGCAATGAAATTTTAAAACAAACAAAAGCAGCAATGACACCGATACTCACAGAAATTTTCAACAACGTAATAAACACAGAAATCATCCCAAAACAATGGACTGAATCCGTCATAATCCTTATATTCAAGAAAGGGAACCACTGTGATATTGGAAACTATCGACCCATCAGTCTAATGTCCAGTATTTATAAGATCTTTGCAAAGATTATTTTGGAAAGAATAGGAAGGAAACTAGATGAGCAACAACCAATAGAACAGGCAGGATTCCGCAAAGATTTCTCTGTACTAGACCACATCCATACTGTAAGACAAATTGTAGGAAAATACACTGAATACCAGCTGATATACTACATAGCTTTCATAGACTACAGTAAAGCATTTGACTCTCTAATACACTCAAAAATCTGGGAAGCCTTAAAGGAACTGGGTATCGAACACAAATATATAAGAATAATTAAAAATATTTACAAACACAGTTCGTTTGTATCAGACTAGAAAAAGAAGGAAATAAGTTTCCAATACAAAAAGGCGTGAGACAAAGGCGAAAAACAAAAATCATGACCAATGGCAACAAAGATCCTGTAACAGTGGAGCAGAATCAAATCTCCTATGTTGAACAGTACATATACCTTGGCCAACTCATATCTCGAGGACAACGAAAACAAAGAAGCCGAAAGAAGAGTTGCCAATAGCTGGAAAAAATATTGGAGCCTAAAAGAAATAATGAAAGACGAGAACCTACACATTTCAACGAAAAGCAAATTATTTAAAGAGATAAGCACACCTTTGTACATAGTTAATTTATATAATACTTGAGTATAGATATGTTTTTTGTACATGAAGAGTTAAATAAATAAATTATACTGGAATATTAAATAACAATTCAACCTAAAAGGGTGTAGATTGCAGATATTATTGTCTCCTTGTAATAAACAAGGAGACAATAATCTCTGCAATCTGTACTGGTTAACACTGGAACTTAAGTTCAACTGATTAACACTGGAACTCAAGTTTCATTCCAGACAAGGCTAGTTGACATGTTTGTTCTGAGTATAGTTTAGATTTTTATGTTGGGGTGTTTGTAAAATATATTTCAGTATTTTCCGATCATTAATCAATGACACAATACATAGATATGCATTTTTCTATGTAATTGTAACGTTGATTAATGCGTTTATAATAAGAAAATAATTACTTATTTCGGGGTTTGATCAATTAGTTTAATTTTTTCAGCCATATTATTTATTTTTATATCCTTGCAATTATGATTTCAGTATTTTATAATTCTTTACAGCCTGTACCCAACCAAGAAGAATAGCATGTATATCTCTATCAAAACGTGTAGCTTATGAGATGCTTACTCAGTTTGAGAGTAAAGTGGGCTATCAAATACGATTTGAGAAAAGTAAAACTGCTGATACTAAAATTTGCTTTATCACTGAGGGTTTATTATTGAGACAGGTAAAATAATATATATATTTTTTTGTATTTTTATAGATGCTGAATTTGATTTTAAAATTAACAATTTTTTTTTATAATATTTGACTAAACAGATATAATGTGTTTTGTCAATGTACTTGAGATTTGTTTCTAAGTTTACTGACTTTTACTTGCTACTGTGTCCCCTCCTGCAGGAATGATGGCTATGCCAGTATCTCTCATAAAATAAATGTATGTTCCAGATGTCATCAGAAAATCTACCAGATTATGATGTCATAATACTAGATGAGATCCATGAGAGACATCTGATGGGAGATTTTTTATTGGGTGTATTGAAGTGTCTCATACATACTCGTAATGACATTAAACTGGTATTGATGTCTGCTACTATTAATATTTCACTGTTTCAAAACTATTTTTCTGCTGAATCAGTTGTTGTCATTCAGGTAATATAAATGTTTGTCGTTATTTTATAGCATAAGAATGCCAACCTATATAGTAAAATTGAATTTAATATATTTTTATACAATTTTTATAATATAAGAGTCATTAATAACATTTAAATCTAGGATATAGTGCTTTTAGTACTCTTTTTTTAGGGTTCCAAAGTAAACTAGGAACCTTTATAGTTTTGCTATGTCCGTCCGTCCATCTGTCAGTCCGCACGATTGCTCAGAGATCCTTAGTACTAGAAATCTGTAATTTGGTACGAATATACATATTAGTCAGTTCACCAAAGTGGTATCATAAAATATTGAAAAATATTTTTTTCCAGGGTAGCTCCCCTACATGTAAAGTAGGGATGTTAATTTTTTTCTCGCATGCCCTATAGTTTGGGGTATGGTTGGATAAGTTTTTAAAAATTATTGAAGGTTTCTGAAAACAATTTTTCGATTAAGGTATTTGTTTGTGAAATATAAAGCTTTAAAGTGCTAATTTTTATTAAAAGCAAGAGCCCTCTCCCCTCTACCAGCTAAACGGTTAGTTTTGGGAGTAGGAAAAAATTCACGGTAATAGTAAATATAATGAATTTAAAAGGAAAACTATCACGGTTAATTAGGTTTTACAAGTTTACGAGTAATAGTCAACCAACGTGTAAAATGTCATCTGAGAAATCTTCTTTATTAATAACTCAGTCAAGTGGTACGGTAGACTCGATTGAAACCTTACCTACATAATAAAAATAAAAAAATAATGATTTCGAATTGACGACATATATCCGCAAAATTCTGATTATCGACTACTAGCTGTTGCCCGCGACTTCGTCCGCACAGACTTCGTTTACTCCGTACAGCTCCTACCCCGTAAGTGATAGCGTGATAATATGTAGCCTATATGTTGACCCGACCTATTAGAAATATTCATGCTAAATTTGAAGTAAATCCATGCAGTACTTTTTGAGTTTACCTCGGACATACATACAGACAAATAGACGAACAGACAAAAATTCTAAAAATTATATTTTTGCCTTCGATACGTAAACCACGTCCCAAGTATTCTTTTAACAAAATATTCAATGTACAGTTTGCCTTTCCTTTTTTTTGCCTTTCCTACGATTTTATTATATGTATAGATATTGTTAAATGGTAATGATGAAATCATGGCCATGACAGTGTACGCGCATGTCGCTGTAATCGGTAGCGACGACGTCATGCTGTTAATGGGCGTGTTCGGAACGAACGTCTAAACTTAGACATAATATAACAAAATTGGGCGTGTTCAAGACGCATGTCTAAACTCAGACTTCTAACAAAATTGTTGTTATTAAATTACTATAATGTGTACCGTGTGTAATACCAATTACACAACCCATCTTGAGCTCCTTTTGACCCCTTCACATTTCAAAAACTATTTATCCCATGAAATTTGGCACATTTATTAAAACTGTGTCTAGAATTCAATTTTTTTTAAAATGTCACTCAAATAAATATTGAAATATGAATGAAAAGAAACCGTTGATGAGGATCACAACTTATCTCGCCAACTGAGAAACTGGTGAACCGTGGTGATGTGGAAAGTCTATAGACGTTCTTCTTACACAGCCAACCCTGCGATGGAAGCGGCGACATAATGATAAAGTGTCCAATTGTATATTCATCAATACAACTAACAAGGTGACAGCAATATGTAGGTACCTACTCGTAACTATTTAAAAATTATTAGTTTAATATAAGGTCGGGGCAAAAGTATTTTTGTATTGTTTACACAAAGGAAAATTTTTTTTAGCTATAATTTTTTATTTATTTATAATATGTATGTGCCGTTCTGATCGATGACTTGTTGCCATCTTGTGGATAGAGCTATGATCCCATTCCTGTAGAAATTTTGAGATTTTTGATTAAAAAATCTGATAGGTATTGTTCATTGTGTTCTTTTGTAGTTAGCTTTATGTTTTCTAAAGAGTTCTGCAATGACCGAAACAGGTGGAAATCTGATGGAGCAAGGTCAGGGCTATACGGAGGATGCATCAACACATCCCAGCTACGCTCTCTCAATTTTTGCTGCGTGGCTTGTGCTGTGAGTGCTGTCTGGCGTTGTGATGGTGGAACACCACGCCCTTCCTATTCACCAGCTCCGGCCGGTTTTTCTCAATAGCTCTTTTTAATCTCATGAGTTGCTGACGATAGAGGTCAGAATCGATAGTTTCACCTGGTGGCAAAAGCTCATAGTGGACGATTCTTTTCCAATCCTACCATACACATAGCATCACTTTGTTCCGAGTTAGGCCGGGCTTTGCCACGGTCTGTGCGGCTTGTCCATGTTTCGACCATGATCTTTTTCGCACATTCTTATCGTAGTCCACCTATTTTTAAACACCCGTTATCAACTGTTTAGAAAAGGTTCGGAATTGTTACGTTTCAACAAAGAATCGCAAATGGAAACATGTTGCATTAGGTTTCTCTCAGTGAGATCATGTGTTATCCAAATATCAAGTTTTTTCTTGTACCCAGATTTTCGTAAATGATGTAAAACTGTTATGATCAACATCCTGTTCTTCAGCAATTTCGTAGCTACTAATATGTCGATCTTGCTCCACTTTCTCAAAGATGGTACTGATTTTATCTGTAACAGGGCGTCCAGAGCGAACCTCATCTTTCAACTAGAATTTCCAGAGTTGAAACGCTTGAACCACATTTATGCTACTCTTATTGATACCGCATTAAGTCCGTAAACCGCACACATTTTATTTGCGGCGTTCGTCGCATTTTTACCATTTTGTATTAAAACTTTGAAATGTACCGAATTTCTTCGTCACATACGTTCATTTTGCTTGCTTGAAAAACAATCGAAAAATGGCGGGAACTAGTTTTTTTAAATTATTTATTGCACATTCAGAATGTCACATTTAATGGTATTAAAACCAGCCAGTTACATTCAGTACAGCCAAAAAGGTTTGATTACTAATAATACATTTAAAATACGAAAATACTTTTGCCCCAACTTATTTTTGATTAAGGTAAGACCTAATCTCGTGAAATACCTAATCCCTGTACTTAATCCTTTATATAAGCTTCACCTCTAGTCCGAAGTTATTATAGGCTGTAAATCTGTGCTGCGGATGCGTCAGCCATTGACGTTAAATAGGTTAAATGTTCATAGTATGAAACAATAAATGCTCTCTTTTTAATCCGCATTATCGTGATGGGCAACTTCGGAACCCTACATTGCGCGTGGCCAGATACGCACTTTACCAATTTTTTTATAAATAAATAATAGCAAATATTCTAGTTGAATGTTTGATGGTTCTCACGATGATAAAAGTTAACCATCACCAAGTACCAATGCCAAGATTTTATTGCTTTGCTATAAGTGTGACAAGAAAATTGGCACGCACCAGCTGTATTGCAGCAGTGGCAGGTAAGGCGCTGGTACTAAACCTGAGGAGACATTACAGAACTTGATCATTTACTAAATATTCACAATGTTAGTGACGTATATTATATCTCTCTCGCTCTTTAAAGATGACTAGTAGAATGACAGTTGATCTATACTTCAATACACCAGTTGTATTGCAGCAGGGGCAGGTAAGGCGCTGGTACCAAACCTGGGAGAGACATTACAGAACTTGATTATCTATTAAATAGTCACAACTACATATAGGTGTCCGTTTTTAATAAAACGTTATTTACCAACGATGTGAGTCATTGTTGGCGGCATCCGATGCCGAAATGTTCAACAACGGATGGGAGTAACACAATTCAACGCGATGACAGATATCGAATAGTGCCGACCGTGTCCGACAACGACCGATGTCAATAATAACACGGCGGTGTCCGATGGCCGATACTTGCGAATGAAATATGATTCCAACTGTGTATAAACAATGGATGCGAGCAACGATACCAACTAAATTGAGTTCTTGTATTAATTCCGTGGAATAGGGAATCATCTTTTTAAATGCGAATGCAAATTTTTAGCTCATTAATTAAATTATAATTTATGATTATAATTTCGTTTTTATAATTTTCGGTGGACGAACGAACGAAATTACACGACATTGATGTTACCACAAAATAAGCAAATTATTTGCTTGTGTTATGGGTGCTATTCAACAATACTAATAAGTACATAGAAATAAATATAAGAATACTGTAACATACAACACAATAAACACCCAAATCCAGAAATACAAACATTTATGTTCATCACACAAATGTATGTCCCCGTCGGGAATCGAACTCGAGCCCTCTTGAATAGTTAGGTTCGCTAACCACTCGACCAACGGAGCGGTCGAATAAAAAAATAAACTTTATATTTCAATGTTTTGCCTATTTATTTACATTAATTCTTATTCTCATAAATGTTTTTACATTGAAGTACGGTAGTATTACAACGTTTATAAAAACGCCAAACTATAATCATTAAACATGTTTGATGTTCCCCGGCCAGTATACTAGTTGTATGTCTCACACCGGTGTCGGAAACAACGATGTTGCCAATGGGTGACATGAGCGTAACGACGATGTGCATGTTGAAAAATAACACAAACGCCCATCGCTCGCTAGTCACATTGTAGTGACATACTCGTATATTATATCTCTCTCGCTTTTTACAAGTTGACTAGCAGAATGGCAGTTGATCTATACTTCAAAAGAGGCCCGATTCAGCTTTTCTAGGTATAATACTATATTTTGCCTGTTTCTGTCTGCCATTGTGATGTAAATTTAATTTTTGTCATATTTCGTATTAAATATTCGTTTTACGACTTAATGACAGTATAAATTTGGCTGTGTATTGTAATTTTTTAGTTTTTTTTTATATAAGATAGCAAACAAGCAGATGGGACTCTTGATGGAAAGAGTCAACCATCGCCTATAGACACCAAAGATGTTAATGGTGCGTTGCTATCTTGTGGCGAGATCTAATGCCTCATGCATAAGTTTACCGGCTACCTTACCCTCCAAACCGGAACACGACAGCGACAAGCATTGACGCTATTGCGGCAGGAATAGGTAAGGTAAGGTGGTACCAGACCCCGGCGAGACAATGCAGAACTCTACCACTAGTAGCCACGATGGTAGTGACTCGCATAGCCAATCGGTTGCCTTTTACGACCTGCCTGGCAGAACGGCAGTTGGTCTATTCTTCAAAGGAGCCCGGAACCAGCACGGGGAAAATAAAATTGGATAAAAAATAGTTAAATTTTTTATCCAATTTTAGGTAGCATATGATAACCTTTTTTTATGAATTTACTTCCAGAGTAGAGTGGGTGTTCATATGTTTGTTAAATTAATAATAATTGTTTATAATAATAACTAGCGACCTCCCCGCGGTTTCACCCACGCAGCTTTTGTTCCCGTGGGAATAGCGGAAAGGTTTATACATTAAAACCTTCCTCAAGAATCAATCTATTAAAAAAAAACTGCATCAAAATCCGTTGCGTAGTTTTAAAGATTTAAGCATACATAGGGGCATAAGGTCATAGGGACAGACAGAGAAAGCGACTTTGTTTTATACTATGTAATGATAATGATATATAAATGTTTGTTTATAATAATAATAATAAATAAATGTTTGTTAGTATAAATCGCCTCTGTGGTCTAGTGGTCCAGCGTTGGCGTTGACCACATGAGGTCCCGGGTTCAATTCCCGGGTCGAGCACATAAAAAAGTGTTTTTTCAGTTTTCTGAGAAACACAAAGTTGCTCAGGATTGGAAAGTACCCGGTTGGCGATAGGCTTGCCACCTTTCACATTTGTGGGATCAAGTATCTTCGGCTGATCGTGGGTGCACTTGTTGTACCTCTGCCTACACCTTCGGGGATATGGGCGTGAAGATACTTTTTTTTTGTTAGTATAAATTTTAAAAACTAGCCGACTGATTGCTTTGATATTCGACAACTATTAATCGGGAGATGTTTTTATATACCTACTTTTTATTCCAAAGTTTTAACAAAATTGGAAAATTTTCAGTATGACTCATAATGAAGCCGCTTCATGGCCGGGTTCAGATAAATTTATTGTTAAAACTCTCTGTATATTGTAAGATACATTTGTAGAATATTCTTAAAAATGTCTATTTTATTTCTTAGCATTTTTGTCTAAAAGCAGGAACGTAACATTATGAATAGGTGCATAATTAATTGATTTAAAGTACACTGTTTGTTGGAGCAATAGCACTGTTTATATTTTAATAAAATACTCTGGCATTTAGGTTGCTAAAAAGTTACATAAACACACCCCTTTGCTCCCATTTATCTTGTGATTTAGTAACAAATTTAAGTACAAACGTTCATTGACTTTTTCCTTTAAAATAGTTATTAAAATGCAACTAAAAGATAATACCCTTGACATATTTCTTTATCAGCAGACTATATTTTGCTTCACGTGCATAATTTACAATACAAAACATGAATAACTTTAAAAACAACAAAGAAAATTCGACACGCTAGGATTTAAACCTGCGACCTTCCCTCAACCCGGGACGCCCTAACCAATTGAGCTAGTGTAGTCTAGTTCAAAGTGGCAAAATTCTCCTTTGCTGTGTGATCGATTCCGTCGATTGTACTGATCGCTAGATATACATACATATAACTAGTTAAATGAGCTTATCATTACAGATGAAATTCATATTTATAATATTGATCAATAGTTTCATGTTTCTGATTGTATTTGCGTTTTGGCTCTCCTCCGTGCTGGTGAAAACTTGAAAACCCTTAAAAACACAATGCGATCTAGCTTTAGCGATCAGTACAATCGACGGAATCGATCAAAAATTCGCCACCTTGAACTAATTGACACTGGCTCAGTTGGTTTGAGCGTCCCGGTTTGAGGGAAGGTCACAGGTTGAAATCGTAGCGTGTCGATATTTTTCTTTGTTGTTTTTATAGCTTTTCAAGTTCTCCCAAGCATATGGTGAATGCTAAAACACAAATACAATTAAAAACATGAATAAATCCGATGATCTTCAAAACCTTGCAGCTCTGATACTGCACGTGACTAAAAAATGGTTCCATTTAAGAGCTACTGTGCCACAGTAGACACACCGTAAACTTATAAAACCCCTCATTTTTATATCAGGGGTTAAAAATAAACAAAAATCATATGCCGGTTTTATTCTTTCGTAAGCAAAGAGAATGGAACGGTCAAGAACCCTTCTGGTACGCTACCTTTACCAGCTTGGTAGCTGACATGGTAGGCAATGATTTACATATTTTTAATGATAAAATTGCGGTAACTAAGACAGCCAGCTTTTTTATATCATAAGATAGCAAACAAGCTAAGCTAGCAAATAAGCAAGGTCTCCTGGTGGAAAGAGTTAACCATCGCCTATAGACACCAAAGATGTTAATGGTGCGTGGCGAGGTCTAATGCAACATGCATAAGTTTACCGGCTACCTTACCCTCCAAACTGGAACACGACATGGACCAGCACGGACGCTATTGCGACAGGAATAGGTAAGGCGTTGTTACCAGACCCGGTCGAGCCGATGCAGAACTCTACCACCTAGTAGTTACGATGGTAGTGACGCAAATAGCCACTCAGTTGCCTTTTACGACCTGCCTGGCAGAACGGCAGTTGGCCTATTCTTCAAAGGAGCCCGGGATCAACACAGGGAAAAGCTGAATGTGGTTATCGTATGGGAACCGTATAGTGTACATATAGGGAACCATATAGTGTACATGTATGTACACTATATGGTTCCCATGCCTCATGGTGTATGTTTTTCGAAGAAGAAAAATACATTACAGTTGTTGTGTCATCTAGGTGCATATAATCAGGGGTTCGGTGCGGGGGTGCATATAATCTTAGACTTACAATGAGACAACAAAGCATGCCAAAACTAGTAACAACAACTATTTTAATATTGTTGGATTTTTTTTAAATTACCAATATCAAGCTTTCAAGTGGCATTTGTCTAGTTGTACGATCTAAATCGAATGTTTTTCTTCATTTTCAGGTTCCAGGGCGGTTATTTCCAATACAGTTAAATTATAAACCCATATTTATTGAGGAAAAGCCAACTAGAGATGATCGACTTGATCCTCAGCCTTACGTGCAGATAATGCAGTTAATTGACAGCAAATATCCACGTTAGTAACGCCATTTTTAATCAAGTTAAGGTTATCAACCGTTTTGTACTTACAATATATTTTAATCGTCGTAAAACATTATTACGCCGTAAATATGAATAATTAAATCGAACCCCGAAATAATTCTTCATCGAATACAATTGACAGTAAGCTTACGATACTGTTTGTCCAGAATGATTATTTATGAAGTGAGTAAAAAAAACGGACCTATCCAAAGGGGGTATATAGGTAGGTCAATGAATTTATCAGAAAAAAAAAATAAACTAATTGTTTTTATTAAAAAATATCGTATTTTAAAGTGTTTCACTTTAGTACTAAAGTTGAGTAACTTCCTCTTAAATCAAGCAAATATTTGGAAAATTTATCTATCAATATCATTAAATATTGACATAGATATGATTAATTAAGCAACCAAATAATATCTTTGACGATCGGACAGGGGTTTTTTTACACACGTGTATGATGGAACAAAAATGGCGCCTTCGCGCATTATTAATTTACTTATATTTTTAACATGTCCTACTCCTGAAAAATATAGTATTTTTTTTATATAATATAGTAAGTATAGTATAGTAAGTTTATATTATATAGTGTAGTTCATAGTACGCATAAATGCTATATATAAATGATATATATTTCCGGTATTAGTCCGAGACCCTTTTTTAGAATAAAACATTTGATTTCTTGCCAGGCTGTTTGTAAAAACCAGGGCTGTTATGGAGCTTCGTAACCGTAACCGAAGCTATAGGATATCCGAAATTAAAATATATCCGTAACCATAACCGTTTCCGTTAAAAAAGTTTCGGATAAGAGCGGAGTCTTAATAAAACTACTTTCGATTCTTACTGCTTGCACGCCACGTGAATCTTACATAGTATGTTATTTCTAGCATAAAACAACAGTAATATAGAAGTCAATGTTACATATGTACTTCACTTTTCATGCCTACCCTCGGTTATTAATCTTGGCTTATGCGCAAAAAACTGATAGAGAACGACAGAGAAAGAAAAAATTATATGGACAAAATGCGTCCAAAGTCGAGTTTAATTTGGTGAATTTTTGATTGTAATGTAGATTCTACAAAATGTAAACAGTGTGATAAAAACTTTTCACAAAAAGGAGGTGGCACTACTTCATTGAAACTTCATTTCAAATTGAAACACAGTGATAAGTACAAAGAAATTTTGATGCCGGAACGAAATAACTAACAAAAACCATAAACATCCAAACAGATGACAACTTCACAAGAGTGTCGAAAACAGCTGTTGTCAATAATAGAGTCTAAAAAATAATGGTTCCTGGAATGAAAGTAATGCCAAACAAAAGGAAATTGGTAGATAGGTGGAATCTAATATCCGTAACCGAAACTATCTTAAACTAACGTATAAATCAAAATATCTAATTTCATATCCGTGACCGTATCCGAAACCGATATAATTGTATTCCTATATCCATATCCGTATCCAGATCTAAAATTTCATATCCATAAAATCCCTGGTAAAAATCGAACAATTGGCGTAACCGGTCACTAAAGTTACATGAGCCACTGGGAGGTAGATTTCTGCTGTTTCGCCTGGATTTAATACCGTACATTTACCTGCTGCAATAACGTTTGCTGTCACTGTCGTTTTCCGATTTTAAAAGTAAGTTAACTGGTAAAATTATGCATGTGGCATTTAGACATCTCCGTCATATGCAAAGCAACGTAATATTAATTTCTTTGGTCTCTAATGATGTTTGTTATATCCACGGATTAAACTGAATATGCCTTTCAATGCAATTCCTTAGAACATCAATGTCGCTTGTATTTTCACAGAGAAATACAGAGTTATAATACTTAGCGATGAAATAAAATCACTACAGGGGTATTCCTTAAGTCTTAGCTTTTTATTCGACACGATAAAATAGCACAATATGGTATATTTCTATTTTTTTACGATATAATATATCTACAAGCTTTTGACATTTACATATATTTGCTCATATGAGCGGCTACCTATTTTACGCCATGTCTATAAGTAATTGTGTGGTATGTGGTTATATCTTTTAATCAAGAAAATGTATTGCTGTTGGCTGCCCTTTAATATAAAAAGTTAATTTACCGACTGAACAACAAATGAACTCGGGCTTGGTCATCGATTTGTGAGCCGCTGAACTTGGAGTTAAATTCTGACTTTTCTAAAATCCCAGTATCAATGAATGAAAAGATCAATAACATTATGGTGTTATTAATAAGATTGCTCATGTCCGTTTTTTACTACAAGTATTGTTGAGCCATAAAATTATAAATTTTAATTGATCTTTAAGGTAATGAAAGAGGTGACCTCCTAATATTTATGTCGGGAGTGCAAGAAATAACAGCTATTTGCGATGCTGCTCAACAATACGCAGAGAAGAATAAAAATTGGATTGTTTTGCCTCTCCACAGTGGGCTATCACTTGCGGAGCAAGATAAGGTTAGTTTAATCCATACATTAATACCTGAAAACTTTGTACTCCGTTTTATGAAAATTAAGCAGACGAAAAATTATGAAAGT
Source organism: Apodemia mormo (assembly GCA_036924255.1). Classification (NCBI taxonomy): domain Eukaryota; kingdom Metazoa; phylum Arthropoda; class Insecta; order Lepidoptera; family Riodinidae; genus Apodemia; species Apodemia mormo. The sequence continues at coordinate 27,868,962 of JAUPFN010000014.1, forward strand.
TAAAGTTTATATGAGGAAGAAGTGTAAAAAGCTGATATTTTAATATAATATGCATTAAAAATACATAAATTTAATAAAAATAAACATTACACACATTGTTAAATGCATGGAGCATTTGATACACATTGGGTGCGTTCCTGTTCATTTGTCTGACTTTAGTCTGTCTGTTTTTCTACCAAATTTAGATCCGTCAGAGTAAACAAAATTTGTCTTAGGCGCCCCATAGACCTACAATAATATTGCGTAATACTTTTATTGTGCAATAACATTGAATACCCCATTTGATTCCAAACATTCAAAAAAATTCACACAATAAAATTGACAAACCAGTCTGATCAATATTTTCGTGCAAGAAACATGTCTGACGACGAAGTTTTGGCTCCAATCATGCTGGTGATTTTGTTAAAAAAAATCTTTATACAATTCTATATACTCAAGTAAAAACTCCCGTTTTTTCTCTTTTGTAGCATTATTGCTCGCCATTTTGCTTAAATTTACGACACGACCATACATTAAACACCGTGGCTGACCGAACGCGACCGCTCCAAACTCTGCAGTAAAAAATATTGCACAATAAAAATTAAAACCGCTCAAACTTTCGTACAATCTTTGTGCAATCTTCAATATTAACCCTAAACGGTGATTAATATTACACAATACGTAATATTGCGTAATATTATTGTAGGCCTATGGGGCGCCTAACTTTAGCCGGTCTCTTTCGGACATACATTCTATCTTTAACTGTAAAAACGAAAACTTTCAGAATTATGCAAAGGCGCCTTGACTTACGCAATAAATTAATGGCGGCATTGGTTTTTTTATTTATTAAATGCTTTATTGTACACCTTAATAAATTAACACTTACAGAACACTTAAACTAACGCACAAATGGCGGTCTAATCGCTAAAAAGCGATTTCGTCCAGACAACCAGTGGTAATAGGATTCATTGCTTGTAAAAATCGGGTGCACAAATTACAATACAGATATAATGTATGTCAATAAAGTGTCTTGGAAAAGTCTTAATTAAGCCATCTGTCAATTTTGTTAGATGTCTGAGTTTAGACATTCGTTAGGAACACACCCATTATTAACACATACCTACTAATTTGTTTATCGTGAAAGTTATATGTCAAACTTGGGGACTTTAATCTAGTCCATGAATTGTCTAATTTCCACGAGCAGTCGATCGCTACTATAAATTAAAGCATGTTTCTTCCTAGATTCATGTGTTACATTGCAGAAATCCATTGTTCAGACGAAGAAAATTAGTTATTTTCCAAATTTCCGAGAACTTTTAAGTATACCTTTTAAGTATAATATATATATATATTTAGTAATAAAAAATAACCGCCGTGTTGGTCCCGGCCTCCTTTGAAGAATAGGCCAACTGCCGTTCTGCCAGGCAGGTCGTAAAAGGCGACCGATTGGCTGTCGAGTCACTACCATCGTGGCTACTAGGTGGTAGAGTTCTGCATTGTCTCGCCCGGGTCTGGTACCACCGCCTTACCTATTCCTGCCGCAATAGCGTCAGTGCTTGTCGCTGTCGTGTTCCGGTTTGGAGGGTAAGGTAGCCGGTAAACTTATGCATGTGGCATTAGACCTCGCCACAAGATAGCAACGCACCATTAACATCTTTGGTGTCTATAGGCGATGGTTGACTCTTTCCATCAGGAGACCCATCTGCTTGTTTGCTATCTTATGATATAAAAAAAAAAAAAAAAAAATACCATTGAGATGCCACTGAAAGGGAAAACATATGAAAGTTGAAAAAGCTGAAAAACAATGAAGACCCCAGCGGCACAATTATCCACCCTCGTCCACCACACTTTACACCACGACAACACCAAGCACGAATATTGTGTGTTTTTGTGCTGTGAAGTATTAGTTGAAAAAAGGCGATGTAATGTCGATTGTCGAACATCGACATATTTCAACTTATCAATTTTGTTCATACCTAAGACAATATTTTAGAGTTCAAAAAATCGCTGATCATAATTTTTTACAAACTTTAGATTTTGAACTCTTTAATCGCAAAAAATATATGCTTAGGTATATTTTGGAATTCAATTTAAAAAAATCTCATTTTTCTTCTCTCTTCACAGAGAATACGAATTGGTAGAGTTCTGCAATATCTGGGCTGGGTTTTTTACTACCGCTTTGCCTCGTCTTAGCGTAATAACATCAGTGCTTGTCACTGTTGTGTTCTGGCTTGAAGGGTGTATGTGGCCGGTAAACTTATGCATATGACTTTATATCCCCAGCATGCACATAGCAACACACCATTTACATATTTGGTGTCTAAAGGCGGTGGTTATATTTTTTTTTCAGGAGTCACCTCCTGTGTTTGTTATTCTATATAAAAAAAATGATTTATTATTTATCTGTTTTCCAGGTATTCGATTATCCACCAGAGGGTGTTAGAAAATGTATAATTTCAACGAACATAGCCGAGACATCTGTCACCATAGATGGAATACGGTTTGTGGTGGATTCTGGCAAGGTAAGTTGTGGAAGGAATATGTGAAAAATTTTTTTTTTACTAAAGGTACCTGATGCCGTGTAATTTTTTCACCAACGCGAATCTGTGGAGTAAATAGGGCCGCAACAATACTCTAAATGTCACGCAATTGTTATTAATTCCCACTGGAGATTTATGCAATATAATTGGATACTAAAATAACGTCGGTGTTTGTCATTGTAGTGCCTGAGTTTCGAGAGTAAGATAGCCGGTAAACTTACTCTTGTATGACGTGTAAAACTTAACGTTGTGATGGGTTAGTTTTCAAACAAGCGAAATGGGCGTGATAATACTTTTAGTTTCCAAACAAATACTATAATATGTACCTCAAAAAATGTACTTAGGTACTTGGTCTTAAAAATTGACAACACACCAAAAATCTTGTCTATTTTAGATGTATAGGAGCAGTTGTTATGACGCCATGAATTTAAAAAACTTTTTGAATCCTCTTAAATTTGTGGATACGATCGATTAAATGAGTATTTTTCTTAGATCTGACTGTCTGATCATATTTTAAGGATTATAGGCAAAAGAGATGAGTATTAAATTTGTGGATATGATCAGTTAAATGTGTATTTTTCTTAGACCTGACTGTCTGATGATATTTTATGGATTGTAGGCAAAAGAGATGAGTTATGATTCTTCTACAAAAATGCAGCGGTTAAAGGAATATTGGATATCTAAAGCAAGCGCAGATCAAAGAATGGGACGCGCGGGTAGAACTGGTAAGTTTTATTTTCTAAGGGTTTCAAGGAGAAGAAGTTTAATGTCATAAAGTATAATAATATTCATAGTCATTCTTTTTTCAAAATAAAAACAATAAATTGAATTTAATCTTGAAATGACCTATCACCACGTATATTTACTATGTTCACTGAACTGAGTTAGGGTAAGAGCGGAATTTACTGATTTGTATTGAATAATTCCTATGGGTCCAAAAATGTTTTTTGTCTTCACTATGATTAGTTATAGTGATTTCTTTGGGTATTGACTATGCATTGTGTATTTTTTTAATACCAACGACGTCGTACAATAGTTGCTAATCAAGGAAAACTTTGAAAAAGCTTCAATAACATGTTTGCCTAATATTGAAGCCTGGACCTTGTGATCTGAGCGGAATATATAGGAGGAGTTTCAGTTCTCTGAATTTGAAGACTTTGATTATGAGTTTTATATACCTATCTCTGTCGAGTGCCTGTTGAATGTTATTATCAATCGATTAATTAAACTAAATTATTTTAATCGATTTTCAGGTCCCGGAGTATGTTATCGAATATATTCTGAGCAGCAATATATTGACATGGAAGACTTTAGCACACCTGAAGTTTCACGAGTGCCTTTGGCTTCACTGTTGCTTCTGATGAGCTCACTTGGTGTAAATGACGTGCGACGTTTCCCCTTTATAGATTCTCCACCGGATGAGGCTATTGAAGATGCTCTGTTAGAATTAAAACAACATGTATGTATTTTATCTAACTTAACATAGGATAGCAATACGCATACGGATAGCAATAAATTACGGCAGGAATAGGTAATGCGGTGGTACCAAACCATTCGAGACTTTGCGGAACTTTATCACGTGCCAGTCACGACGGTACTGTACATGATGGTACAATGACTATGAAGTACAGTCGTTCGCCTTTCGTAAACTACCTGACAAAATGACAGATAGTTCTTCAATAGGACTCGGATCATCATTAAAATATCTAAATATCTAGACAACAAGAAAGTATGGGACTAGGTGCTCCTCATATCATTCTGTTGTTGTAACGTAATATTAATTATATAAAAATGTATCATTGTGTAATTATCTTGCATAAACAAAAAGATATATAATAAATTGGTAAAGTGCGTGTCGGCCACGCGCAATGTAGGGTTCCAAAGTTGCCTATCACAACAATGCGGACTAAAAATATGGCTTTTATAATTTCATACTATGAACATTTACGCTATTCAACGTCAATGACATATATCCGCACCATAGGTTCGCCGCCTATAAAAATTTCTTTAAGTATATTTTATAAGTTCCCGCTACGTATGTAGATAAGGAAGTTACTTAAACTTCCTTATCTACATACGTAGCGGGAAGTTAAAAAAACCAAATAGATTTTCTAATCATATTATATGAAAATACACCTATCGAACTGATAGTTTTCATTTTTTGTAGTCTGTTAAAAATAAATCAGTTTCACGACCCTTAAATTTACCCCTGTAATAAAAATGAAACCTCAATAAAAAAAGTAAGTAAAAAAAAGTATCTTCACGCCCATATCCCCGAAGGGGTAGGCAGAGGTACAACAAGTGCACCCACGATTAGCCGAAGATACTTGGTCCCACAAATGTGATAGGTGGCAAGCCTATCGCCAACCGGGCACTTTCCAATCCAGGGCAAATTTGTGTTTCTCAGAAAACTGAAAAAACACTTTTTTTAATGTGCTCGACCCGGGAATCGAACCCGGGACCTCATGTGGTCTACGCCAACGCTGGACCACTAGACCACAGAGGCGACAAAATGTAAGGACGACAAAAGCGAGGGCGTAGGGCGAGGCGACAAAAAAAAGTAATGAAAATTTTAGGAATACTGAAATGCAAATGTGTAGAAGATACTCAAGATGAAGTCTCGTCCTGAGTTCTCGATCCTATTTTTACCAGCAGTAACTGAGACCTATTACTAATAAAAAGTTTCAAATTTCAGGGCGCACTGACCTCTAATGAAAAGTTGACTCCTCTAGGGAAAACCTTAGCTAATTTACCAGTAGAGGTGTCTCTCGCAAAGGCGCTAGTGGTAGGCAGTGCAACTTTACCACCTCATAAGTTGGACTCTGCATTGGCTCTCACTGCAGCTTTGGGAGTCCGATCCATATACACCACACAGGCGCACAGGGATTTCGAATGTGAGGTATGAAAGAAGAGAATTTTTTATATTATATGATAGCAATTGGAGATTACTCTCATTCCTGATCTTGACTTCCCGATTAAAAGAATGTCAAAGATACGGTAGCACCAAACACGGGCGAGGCCTTGGAGAACTACCGCCTAGTAGTCGTGACGGTTCGATCGTCTTTTATACACTGCCTGACAAGCACATTATTTACATTGTAAGAAATTCGACATCATTTATTTGTTTTTGCATTATTAACTTGATAATTTAGACGACGCGACGCACTACAATGTGTGACGCGTCGTCTAAATATTTTTTTAGTTACTGGTATTTTATGTTAAATGAAATGAATGGAAAATATTTAATCCGTTCAAATTATTCAGCTCTTCGTAACTTACAGAATTTAAGCTTAGATATTTTGAGTAAAATAGACAAACTAGGCTATAAGCGAATAACGGAGACCGATAGTTTTATGAACTCATTCAAGGCACGGAGGTGCTATAACACCATCACAACTCCAAGCTGCTATTGAGATTCCGATTTGCGAGTAAATCCTCAAAATATGTTTCAAGAAAAAGTTTTATACTTTTGCCCGTCCTGATTATAGAATCTGGGAATATAACTAGATTATGAGGCAGTTAAACTTAAATCAATCAATTGGCGAGGAGTATGTTTATCAATTATCAAGGGCTATGATGTCCCCGCTAATTTTACATACATGGAGTAGGCCACGAGATTCAGCTAGTTAAGCTCTCATGGATTCTAAAAAAGTTTAAACTTGTTTAAACAAAAAGTTCATTTAGGCATATCAAACCGATATTTAATACTCGATTATTCGGTTAAACTTACACTCAATCTATCTAAAATTTGTTAATTAATTGTTACAAAAAGAACACGGGCGAGACTTTATACATCGTTTTTAGTTATTACCTTAAAGTTTAATATTTTCCCCGTGTTGGTCTCGGGCTTCTTTGAAGAATAGGCCAACAGGTCGTAAAAGGCGACCGATTGGCTATACGAATCACTACCGTCGTGGCTACTAGGTGGTAGAGTTCTGCATTATCTCGCCCGGGTTTGGTACTACCGCCTTACCTATTCCTACCGCAATAGCGTCAGTGATTGTCACTGTCGTGGTCCGGTTTGGAGGGTAAGGTCGCCGGTAAACTTATGCATCTGGCATTAGACTTCGCCACAAGAAAGCAACGCACAATTAACACCTTTGATGTCTATAAGCCATGGTTGACTCTTTCCATCAGGAGACCCATCTGCTTGTTTGCTATCTTATGATATAAAAAAAGATTCTTTATTAACTCTTTAACTTATCCGCATTTAATAAATATTTTTTAAACTTGGGGAGTAGTAGATAAATAAGGTGGGAATTTAGGTAAGGTTAACGTAAACATTCAGTTCTCCTTAGTAGTCTATGCTTAGATATTTATCTTGTCATGGTGTCTTTAGTACAACTGCTAATCTCAGAAATCTAAGTTATACTTTTTAGATACTTACATCTAAAAAGTGTCTTGGCACAATCATAGCCCGAAATTCTCTCAATAACTTTGAGCTAAGATTTTGCCAAGACACTTTTTAGATACTTAAACTAACAAAAAGTTAGCTTTAAACTATTCTTTAGTACGAAAACAGGGAGGGTTTTTATTTGATACTTATAATGAAAATTATGATATATAAACTTATTGTTGTTTAAATGCAAATGTAATTTTTTTTACAATGTTAACTCTTAAATATGATGATGGAAATCAATCAAGTTAAAGCCTCAATATTTTTTATATGATTGTTCCTTTGATATATTTTATTTAATTAATTTAAAAAACGTAGAAAATTATTCTAGTTGATCAAATATTCGACACTCCGAAGACACACAAGGGATATATAAAACCAAAATCGCCTGTTTTCTTTACAGAACGCCAGACGGGAAGATGAATCTGATCACGGTGATCCTCTTGGACTCCTAGGGTTGTACTGTGCTTGGCTTCGGCAGAAGTCTTCAGGCGGGGCTCGGTCGTGGGCTCGCCGGCGAGGGTTACATGAACAAAGACTCTATGATCTAACCAAGCTTGCTGCCCAGTTGAAAGCTCTTTTACAGGTAATTATTGTTAAATATTTTAGGTAATTGTTGTTACAGGTTATTTACAGACATCATAATGACTAATGTGTCACCTGCCTTAAAAACATTACATTGTCCACGCACTATATTTGTTAGACTACCCTATCTTACTTCACAAAATTGTCATACTTGTTTGCTCTGTATTGATAAATATTATTAGACTATTGTTGTTTATTATGTACGCTTTTTCGAAATAATTTTTCAAACAATTGTATTGTAATTTTCTCTGTAAGTACTTTAAATGTAAATTTCTAGAGAAAACAAATGTCTCAAACCGTATACCTGTTAGTTAAATTGACCTAAACCTTGAAGGGGTAATAAGGTATCTGATTCTCATTCCAAATATGAGTATACTGACGTCATCGTAAAAATAGTTGGGGAAAGTTTCCTAGGACCTCCAAAAATGAAGGTCTGGTGAAAACTCGATTTTTGAAAATCGGGACAATGGGAAGTTAAATACCTCTTTAGTTTTTATTGTTTTATCACAAAATACTGGGACCTAACAGAAGTCAATGTACATACAAGTAATATTTGAGCAACGCACACATAAACATCTCGTACGGACGCGATATCTCGGAACAGTTCGGGATAGTTTGTTCCGAGAGATATCGCGTCATTGAGAGGTGTCTATGTGTGCGTTGCTGGAATATTCTTGTATTTACATTGAGTTCTGTTAGTCTTCAGTATTCTGTGGTTTTATGTAGACGAACACTCCCTTTTCATCGCCATATCTGAAAGCGAATTGGCCTAATTAAAATGTTAATTTTTCACAGGACAACAATTTGATGGAAGCTCCAGAACCAGAGAGCATGTCTTCCGCTGAGCGAGCTCTTCGCCACGGGCAGATGAAGCAGTTGAAAGATATGAGAAGGTACAACTTACAATTATATCTTACACGCCAAATTGCTTACAGAATATATAGTGCGTATAATAGTTTTTTAACGCAGTAAAATTCTAGCACCTGATTTCCCATTTTTTTTATATCAAGATAGCAAACAAGCAGATGGGTTATCTGATGGGAAGAGTCAACCATCGCCTATAGACACCAAAGACGTTACAGGTGCGTTGCTATTTTGTGATATAAAAGTAAAACTACGCTGGGAAAAGGTACATAATGCGGTAGTACTAAACCTGTTTATTGCAGAACTGAGGCGTAAGTGTGGGTTTTTCTTTTAGCATTCGATCGTGGGCGCGTTTGACGTTTACTAAGAATTTTTATGTGATTTGTACAATTGCAACTAGGTGGCGTTGTACAAATTGCATTCAAATTCCTAGTAAACGCCAAACGCGCTCACGATCGAATGCGAAAAGAAAAAATCACACTTATCACCCTATACTAACTAATAGCAGTGCCAGTCCTCGATCAAGTCTAAGCTATATTGTCGTTTATGTATTACAACACCCTTGCTTGCATGAAACCCACAGAGTTTTATGCCCAGCGCTTCTTTTTTTATATCATAAGATAGCAAACAAGCAGATGGGTTTCCTGATGGAAAGAGTCAACCATCGCCTTTAGACACCAAAGGTGTTAATGGTGCGTTGCTATCTTGTGGCGAGGTCTAATGCCACATGCATAAGTTTATCGGCTACCTTACCCTCCAAACCGGAACACGACATCGACAAGTACTGATGCTATTGCGGCAGGAATAGGTAAGGCGGTGGTACCAGACCCAGGCGAGACAATGCAGAACTCTTCCACCTAGTAGCCACTATGGTAGTGATTCGATAGCCAATCGGTCGCCTTTTACGACCTGCCTGGCAGAACGGCAGTTGGCCTATTCTTCAAAGGAGGCCGGGACCAACACGGCGAAAAGGTCTGAAAGGTTCTGAAAAGTTTTCATCAAAATTTCATTATTCGCTCTAGTTTATTTTTTTAATTTGAAGGTCTAGCGCCCTTCATTACTTGGCGTGTTGAGCGATCACTTTTTTCGCTCTGTTCGCGAGACAGCACTACCTTTTACCACAGAATACTTAGAGACTAACAGAAGTCAATGTTACATACACGTAATATTCGAGCATAGCACACATAGACTCCTCTCACGGACGCGATATCTCGGATTGGTGCGGTACAAACTGTACCGAACCATTCCGAGATATCGCGTCCTTGAGAGGTGTCTATGTGTGCGTTGCTCGAATATCACATGTATGTAGATTGACTACTATTAGTCTCCAGTATACTGTGCTTTTACAAACTACTTAGCGGGATGGAAATGGTCAATTCTTCGACAGGGACCCCGACTAATATGATTTTTCCCTGTGTTGATCCCGGGCTCCTTTGAAGAATAGGCCAATTGCCGTTCTGCCAGGCAGGACATAAAATGCGACTGATTGGCTATACGAGTCACTAACATCGTGGCTACTAGGTAGTAGAGTTCTGCATTGTCTCGCCCGGGTCTGGTACCACCGCCTTACTTATTCTTGCCGCAATAGCGTCAGTACTTGTAACTGTCGTGTTCCGGTTTGGAGGGTAAGGTAGCCGGTAAACTTATGCATGTGGGTACTTTCCATTGTCGGCACTTGGTGAAATTGCACTTAACTAACTGAAATAGATGTGACAAACTCACTTGTACTTCCAGTTCACATGATTTTTATATAATTTTATACACCCAACCGGTTTCGCTTATCACAGCATCATCAGGGATGTTTTACACAGTTATTAGATAATTACAAGTTACTTAATTACTAATCTTAGGTGGGTAGTGAATAAAATATTTCAATTTGACTTTAAACGTATTATGGTTTGGGTTTCCCCAAAAAATGTAGGAAACTATATTATAAAGCATATTGTATTAATGTATATTATGTTTAAATATAATCAATAAATACTACTGTCAATTTTGTTTATTTGTCAAAGAATTAATAAAAATAATTGAATTACTTAAATCTATCCTGAATCTTGAAGATGCTTTAAAAAGTGAAACCGGTCGAGTAATATATTAAAAATACAGGGTTTCTTTTAAAGGTCTGGCGAAATTTTAAAATTTAGAACTAAATATTGAATTGAAAGTGCGTTTTTATTATGAATGCAAAATGATTGCAAGATAAAAGTATTCGTTTAAAAATATCCCACAAATATGCACCGAGTAGAGTGAATCGGGCGCGGGCGGTGTGTGCGGGGTGCGGGGGACACACCTCGAGCCGCGCTCGACATTTTTGCGTAATTGAAATTATATCCATGCAATGTGTTTTCATTTTTATATTATTTTTTTACTTTGACAAGAATAAGATAAGGACTTGGCATTAATTTTTATAAACAATCAAAATTATAAAATTGCATGCATTCCAAAGCTGAACAAATAAAAATGGCTTTATCTCTGTGTAACAAGTTAGAATTTTCATTAGATCATCAATTAGAACACTGTCAATTTTTTTCAGAGTTCTAATTTTAAATCATTTAAGAAAATAATGTCACCTTAAACAGGTTGCGGCCACTACGCCATTAGAAAAATACGCTGTCAATGTACGTAAACTGTCAAATAACCCGTTATTTACAAAATATTAAATTGATTTTAGCATTTATTTGTATTTTTTCTATAACCTCAGTGTGTACCTTAAATCTAAAATAAAAATTAATCGTTAAAGTAACATACCCAATTGCAATATAATTTATCAATTGTTATGTAGACAGTAAACAGCTGTTTTTTAATCCACCATTACTCGGGACGAAATTACACCGTTTCCCTTAGTTGTTTCATATATAGTAGTAGTTTCCTTCATCTAAGTTTTTTATTACATAAATCGAACATATTATCGATTCGGAACAGCCATTGAAAATGTGTGTTTAACAGTGAAATTTAAGTACAAGTGCAATAATAATAGTGTCTAATGTAAAATAAACAGCAACGAGATTTTGTAGAAAATAAATGAAATAGCAATGCTTGTGCGTAAAATGTCAGATTATTTTCAGGCAATACAAACAAAAAGTCGCAGAAGACACGAAAAAACGTAAACGCCTTAAAGTCGATTCATGGGAGATAGTTAACGAGGAGGCTGACGAGGACAATGCGATCGACATTCGAGATATCGAGTTTCGGATGACCAACGACGCGAGCAGAATACGGGCGTTGATTAGTGGTGCGAGTGCTTCTAGTGGACGAGACCTTATTATGTTGAAGGTGAAATTCTACTACTATACTTAAAAAAGTTTCACTTAAAAAATCTGTAACACAACCCGCTAGACTCCGAGCTGCTATTGAGATTTTGGATTTTCGAAAAAACCTCCAGCAGATATCTGGGTCCCGAATCCATGATTTGAGCCGAATAGGCTAATTAATCCCTAAACCACGAGGCAGTCAACCTCAATAGCCTATATATATTTAATAGAGAAGAGTCGTATATACTAGAACAGGTACCAATACTAGGTATTTTACGATACGAGGCGGCACCTATTCAATTTTTCACAAGACTAAGTCCGTATAGTCCGGTAGTCTAGCAGTATTATAGCACTCATCGCATTCGCTGCACTGTTTTCTTTACTCTTTTGTGAAAACGTGTTTTGCTATCTTGCTCACCCATGACGAAATATTAACGTGCTTCATCACGTTTTGTATACTTTTTTCCCCACTCTCACAAGAATGAGATACCGTTATACAATATGTATGCTCTGTCTCGGTCTCTCGCTACGTATGGCCGAGCTAACAGGTGAAAACTGGTTTATACGTCATATTACGTGCTGCTTTGCGCGGTACTCGATCAAATGCTTCATCGAGAAGTGAGAACGGTCAACAGAGATCGCGTCCGATAATAGTCTTCATAATACTTTGTAGTATCTACCTAGTATTTTGTCTAGTATCATAGACTAACCTAGTGTCGTGATTCCATTGTAAAGTTTTTTCAGATTACGTGGTTGTTAATAGCATAGAAGGCTATTGTTAGTATTTAATCGGTGACTCTGAACTTTTTATTTTATAATTATGTATAATAATGGTGCCCAAAGGTAATAATATCACTTGGGAACATTTTGTCGATAAAAGACAAAATTTGGCAGAATGTAAAATATGTAAAGTATACCTAATTAAGTTTTAAAGTCTCGGTATCGAATTTATGAAAACGTTTACCGAAAAAACATCTAACGTCGAGGTATAAAAATCAGAAAAAACGCGATATTTAGCGTAAACCTTACTTTTGTTTGTGTAAATGTTTCGCGTAAGTGTTAGAGAATATTATAATATTCAATTACGTTTAAGTACATATACGTAAAGGTAGATTGAATACTAATTAATCTTTCATTGAAGTTTTGATAGACACTTAGTACCTAGTGTGTATACTTATTGTTCATAGTATCAATTTCACAAAATAAGATCATTTGGATCATGTATTTTTACAGACTAGGACTAGGTGCACCTAGTCTCAGATTTACCTAGTCCAACCCATCTCTAATATTCAATATATTATGTCGCAAGCAAATTCTATAAAGTTTTTTAGTTGTACCTGTAAAAGTCTTAATCGGTTTTTAGGTTTATATTTTAGGAAATAAATATTTTTTTATATCCCTATATCAAAATGAACGTCACATTAATTTGTACTATTTAGCTATTGTATTTGAATTAGACGTGTGTAGTTCACGAATGAATCCTTCAAATGAACTACTTCAGTTCAAATACGCCATTACTTCATTAGTTCAGTTGAATTTCATTTAGTTCACTACTTCATCTAGTTCAACGCGGAACGTCGCACGTTAAACAAGCGAACGAAATACAAATTGAAGTATGTTGACAGACTCGAGTACTGGCGATGGCCGATCGTATTAAAAGAATCTAATCCACAGATTATTTATGTATAAAATCTAACCGAGCACCTACACACACGCGCGCAATTTGCTATCACATAATATATTTTGTACTGACACCTATATCCTCGAATTTAAGGCGAAAAGTTTATTTATGACCTTTATTACATTACGTTAAGGTACATTTCGGATTCACCACTGGTTTTGTTTATAAACTGAGTGACAATATAAATGATTAATGAAGTACTGAATTAAACCAATGAAGTACTTCATTGGGCGTAAAGATAGCCACTCAGACAGCGACAGTATCCCACGCTTCTCCGAGAAGAAGTGAACGATCATCGAAGGCTAGTAACATAGCTCGTTACTGCCAGCCTCACGCTCAGGACACCGCGCCACGTCTCATCATCGTGACTGGTTTGATCTCACGTGTTGTGATGATCTCGTGAAGAGCTTACTATAGAAATGATCCTATGAAGTAAGGTCTTAACAATAGGCAGCATTTCAAGGAAGGTCATTATATAAAATAAAATCTTGTCAGCGTGATGTATTATTACACGCTTTTTTTACACGCTTTTTATTAGCTTCACCTGTATGTTTGTATGTTTGTTTGTAACCGACTTCTTTGGGCGCGATTTTGACCCACTTTAAACGGCCAGATTTCGTTCAAACTTTGTAGATTTATCGAGGACCGATGACAATACACTAATGTGATAAAATTATTCCATTTTTAACCGACTTCAAAAAAAGAGGAGGTTCTCAATTCGGCTGGTATATTTTTTTATGTATGTACACCGATTTCTCCGAGGTTTCTGAACCGAATTACGTGATTCTTTTTTTGTTTGATGCGGAATAGTTTCGAATTGGTCCCATAAAAATTTGATTCAGGTAGGCCCAGTAGTTTTTGTTTTATGAGCATTTTTTTATTTATTGTACCTATCTCGATGTCTGAAATCAAATCTCGCAAGTAAATTTGATCCACTTCCCGGTTACCGATTGAGCTGAAATTTTTTATACGTATGTTAATTGAATGACAATGAAACCTTATTATGACATGGAGCTGATCTGATGAATCTGAATCGGAAGGTGACCACAGGAACTTAATAATTAAATGGTTAAAAATCGGTTAATAACAAGACTATTGAGTTTGGACTCATTTGATTCATGTTGACGAGCACTTTGGTGCTTGGTGTTGATTAGGATCCTGCAGGGTCCGATGATGTAGCTAGAAGATGGTCATAGGAGCTCAGCAATTAAATGACACAACTCTATCGAATTTGGGCTCATTTGATTAGTGTTGACAAGCACTTTGGTGCTTGGTGCTAACTAGGATCCTGCAGGGTTCGATGATGAAGCCAGAAGGTGACCATAGGAGCTCAGCAATTAAATAACACAACTCTATCGAATTTGGGCTCGTTTGATTCGTGTTGACGAGCACTTTGGTGCGGATGGAAACTAGTTATAAAAGGAACTACTCTTAACAAAAGTCTTTGTTCTACGTCTGTCAAGTCGGTCAGTTCAAGAGGTAAAGATATAACTTCCATGTTGTTCCAGTAGGCCTGAGAAGGATCTTTTCTTTTTTTTATGGTAGTCGAGCAAAAAAAAATGAAAACGTGCTTTAACTAATGACGTCTGTTGTTTTGGATATAATAATTTGTTACAGATTGTACATGGTACTTCAGCATATTGATTTATGGTGGTTATAAAATTACGCTCAGTAATTGAACGAAGTCTTTGTGACGTCTGACGCGCTACCGCTAGGCGGTTCTCACGTGGCTGAGCAGACTCGATTGCTGTACGGTTTCGAATCACTACTAATCCACGAGCTCTCTGCTCGGCGGACTCCTTAGCTAAACGCTCCTCAATGAGACCAATTCTATGAGCCTTCTGCTCGGCAGATTCGTTCGCTAGTAGTTCTCTCGCTAGTCGCTAGTTCGCTAGTTCGCTCAATAATGAGATCAACTCTAATAGCTCTCTGCTCAAAAGACTCATTCGCTAGACGCCCTTGGATCTTACCGAGTCTACTTCTACCAAGGCTGGGCCAAAGCGGGTTTACAAGCATGGGCCAGAGATAGCATTGCGCCAAGCATGGCCCATATCTGGCCCCGTCGTATTGTCCTGTATGGGAGTACGACAGGAACGCCTTGCACACTTACACACACACACACATATGTCTATAAGCGTGTAAGTAGTTCCGTGCTTCTACCGCGGCGCTCGACTAGGTATGCGCATTAGAGTTTGCAAGTGTCTGCGCATATAACTTAGATTTCACGAGCCACGAAGAGTCCGCCACCGTCTCTGTGACTGAGTTTAATTGACTGAGTAAAAAAACAAAAAAAAACAAAATAAATGTACATAATATTTATAGATATAGATATATCACCATCCATGTTAATTTTACATGGATATATATATATATATATATATATATATATATATATATATATATATATATATATATATATATATATATATATATATATATATATATATATATATATATACAGTCTTGTAGTTTTCGTTTTTTATTAATTGTAATTAAACGACACTGAATTTATTAGCCATTCGCATTCGATGATCTACAATTGCGATTAGAATTAAAAAAAATAACTCAAATAATTGATTTTTTCATAAGTCACAGTGTTTCCGGAGTTTCATACATGACGGACAGGAAATTTTTTGACCTATTTTCATATTATTTTCCGTTTGTATTGCACTAAATTAATTTTTAGCAAGTATAGAATTAATCTCCATTAAATTATCTCGACAATAGTATGCAAAATATCTTGATTCCGTTAACTAACAAGGCTATAATACTAAAAATAGTTGCCAAAATAAGGCGAAAAAAATTTCCGAAGGTGGTATCAAGAGTCTTCGCAACCGGCGTGTTTGTATGAAAAGACTGATGAATGTGGAGGAAGCGAGACAAGCCTGCAAGGATCGGTATGGCACTTGGTTCTCTCTGCCTACCCCGTAAGGGATCTGGCGAGAAGATATGTATATATGAAAAAAAAATTTTGATCGTAAAGCACTCTCTGATGCTTCGCATCATGAGTCGTGCAATAGTTTAAAATAAAAAAACAAGCTATTATAAATAAACCAAACTAAAAAGTAGAAAATAAATAATAGTTTAAAAAAACTAAAAAACACGCTTTTTATAGAAAACCGAACTAAAAATTATAAAATAAATTTTAATAAATTTAAATTAAGAATAGTGTTAAAAATTTCAATAATTATAAATTAATAATGGTGTGAATAAAAAAAAATAATTTTATTTTAAAAAAAGCGTGGGGTGCTTTTTAAGATATTACTGAAATGATAATCACTCTACTCATATGTGTCAATAAAATATTTATAACTATTGACACCATGCACCCCACGCTTTTTTTTAAATAAAATTATTTTTTTTTATTCACACTATTATTAATTTATAATTATTGAAATTTTTAACACTATTCTTAATTTAAATTTATTAAAATTTATTTTATAATTTTTAGTTCGGTTTTCTATAAAAAGCGTGTTTTTTAGTTTTTTTAAACTATTATTTATTTTGATAATAAACACAAAACGCCATCTATTGAAACTTGTTTGAATTATCTTCTCTGTTATTGCTTTGTGATATACTTAGTTCGTGACATAAATTGAAGATGGCAGGATATTCGAATGTAAATCTCGTATAAAGGCCAATACAGATGAACGATTTTAGACGATCCCCGTTTCGTTGTATTTCACTTGAAGCTGTATTATATGATATCTGGAGGTAACAATTCTAATACCTACTTGAAACAAAACTTTGAATACTGTTGACATCTTCTGAGGTCTTACCCTCTCTTTCTAAAACAGCTGATTTAAAAGAGATGGCGAGACCTCATAAATGAGATATAACGTCGTTATTTGTTTCAAGTGATTAATACGATTGCTAGATTCAGCTTTATCCAATACTTCACGGTCTTTCAGTACTTTATTTATTTGCATTCCACAATGTAATATAATACGTTAGTTACAAAGCAGTTGTCAAATTGTGGACCCAGTAGGGCACAGCAAACATTTTTAGAAGGGACATTTTTTTACCTTTTTTACTTTGTGCTCAGGTATTATTTGGTATCTTAATATTATTTGGTATCTTAATACAAACATATTTGCGTCATTATTTTATGGATATTGATACATAAATTTTCAAAATATTTGCTTGATTTAAGGGAAAGTTACTCAATTTTAGTACTAAAAGGAAGTAGGTACTTTAAACAACTACGATATTTTTCTTATTTTAATAAAAATAATTATTTTGTTATTTTTTTGATAATGTCATTGACCTACCTATATACCTCCTTCGGGTCGGACAGGGTTCTTTTTACATTCTGCATATATATATACAATTACATCTTTTTATATAGTATATATAAAGAGAATTGTAAAACTGAGGGTTGGAACAAATCATATCGCACCTCCGTTCAAATAGTGTTACAATTAAAAATCGGAAAATCACTTTTGTTGTACTGGCATTCGTATCGTATTATGCCATAGTTTTATCTCGAATGGTGATCTACTACTGTTTTCAATGATTTCATACTAGATGGCGTTAGTGACATTAGTAGCGTTGGCCAGAAAAGCTAAAATATAGGTAGGAGCTACTTTAAACCCCTTTCACTCGAGGATTAGTTTTTTGATTTGTGACACTATTTGAGCGGAGGTGCGATATGATCCGGTTCATTCCATCATGAGTTTTTCCAACTCTCTGTTGCCACAAACCTTAAATCTAACTCAATAATTAACATAGGTACCTTATACTTTTAATATTATGAATGTGAAAGTTTGTATGATATTTTTTATAATAATAATAATAATAGGATGATGGCAGATGACTTTCCTGATGGAAAGATACAACCATCGCCTATAGACATCAAAGATGTTAGTGGTGCGGCGCGATGTTAATGGCACGTGCAAAAGTTCGGCTGCCTTACCATCTTAGGTGGAACATGGCAGTGACAAGCATAAAAATTGACGTTATTGTGGCATGAATAGGTAAGGCGGTAGTACCAAAAACCCGGGCAAGATATTGCGTAACCACCTAGTAGTCACGATGGTAGTTACTCGTATAGCCAGTTTGCCTTTTTAAAACATATTAATTAATACATAATAATTATTATAAACATATTAAATAATTAGTTTCAAACAATAATTTTAATACAGTATTAAACAGAGATATAGTTTTTTAAAGTTATGCAATGTGTAATTTGATTTTTATCATCATCATTCATCATCTATATCTATATATATAAAATTCAATTGATGTTCGTTAGTCTCGCTAAAACTTGAGAACGGCTGAACCGATTTGGCTAATTTTGGTTTTGAATTAATTGTTGAAGTCCAGGGAAGGTTTAAAAGGTGAGAATATATATATAAAAAAATAAGATTAGTTAAAAATGCAGAATAGCGTTTGCCGGGTCAAATAAATAATTTCGTCAAGGGTTGCGGTAGACTCAATCGGAACCTTACCTAAATTATAAAGCGTAAAAAAAAAATAATTTCGAGTCGACAATTATATCCGCAACATTCGGATTGTCGAGTATTTTGTTAAAATAGTGATTAAAAATTCTAACCGTGCTGACAGACAAATCGGCCATATTTCTTTAAAGGTTACAAGTATGTGGTGTAGATGGCGTGAGCATTTATTAAAGTATCGTAGAACGGAGCGCAGACTATCGTGAAACTTATTTTCTCTTCGTTCATTAAAGAGTAAAAATTAAAAAATAGCAAAAATATAGTGGTTTGTTTAAATTTAACTAAACCAACGTAATATATGTTATGTCATCATAATATGTCAAAGATTGTGGCCGGATTAGATACATAATTGAACAAAATTGGGTCGATAGAAAATAATTGCAGATTAGCCTTAAAATCATCATTAATCGATTCGTTGCGGTGTGTCTGCGTTGCGATCACAAAACTCTACGTATCGAACGGACATCACAACCAAAAAATCCACATTTGCTTAATGCATTTATTTTTCTAACTCTTATTTTACAAAATGTTAGCAACATCTGAATAAAAAAGGTCCTAACCTTCCATTTTGAGGAAAAAACTTAGTAAACCTACTCAAAAACCACTCAAAGCAACGTAATCTTCCGTTTACACCCGTGGTTTGATTTCATTTGAAACAATAAAGTCTATACACGCGTAAAACAATAAACCTTTTTATACATGGCGAGTGACACAGTAGCCGTATCATCAACGTATATGGCGTTTGACTCGGCAGCCGTGTCATGAAATACGCCACTACTAAATCTTTTGGAAAATATGCTCCGCAACGAATATGTTAAACGGTTCTATATCTTAAGTTTTTTGACGTATGGTTTACTGCAATTAAAAACATTGAGTAAACATATTCATACACAAATAATCTAGGTATACTTTTTTCATTTCCTGGCCTGGCCGCCCAGTTACATTGATGGTGGATTCTCGTTTACTTCGATAGAAATAGACAGAGGACGCGTTGTTCGTGTTGACAGCGTCTTAATTGTTATGTATTTGTACAAATGCTGGTATTTTTAATATTACGAGTACTTTTCTTACAAATACCAGTAGTTTAGTTTACATTCAATTGTAAGCATATGTTGTTTTATTATTTTTTTAACTGTGGCCAGTATTTATAGCTCAGATTTTTTATAAATTTGTTTTCAAAACGTTACAGATTGTTTTATGCAGAGCACTGTACCCCCAAGTGGCTGTAGCAGATGCATTTAATCACTGCAAGGTAACAAATAATTATTTTTATTTTATTTGACGTTATTTTATACTACTTGGTATCCAGAGGGTTGCTGCTGGAAAAATGCCCTTTTAAATATATTTATGGGTACGACATGAACGCCACCATGTATGTTAATTTTACTATGTCTGTAAACTTATGCTTATATCAAAAGATAGCAAACGAACAGATGACTCTCCTGATGGAAAGAGAAGCTATCGCCTATAGACTTCAAAGACGTTAATGGTGCTTTGCTATCTGTGCGGTGGGATAGCAATGCCACATGCACAAGTCTACCGGCTACCTTACCCTTCAAAACCGAAACATGACAATGAAAAGCATTGACGATATTGCGGAAGGAATAGGTAAGCCGGTGGTATCATATACTCGGGCGAGGCGTTGCGAAACTCTTCCACCTATAGTACGGGATCTGAATATAAATTGACCTTCACCCATCTGTTTACTGAATGAATATTTTTACCAAATTTCATACATAGACAGATACGTCTTGCCTGTCAAAATATTTTTATAGTTATCCTTAATTAAAAAAATATTAAATTTTTTAGAAAGTTTCTCCCACCTGTTTACCGATAAGTGTTATTGATACTAAAAGTTTCAAACATGTAGAATAGGTCTGTGAGGTATTACTTACGTGTTTACGTTCATGGCTACCAGGTAAGCAGGTGTAAACAGGTAAGTAAATATAACGTAAACACGAAGGCAACCTCACAGACCTATTCTATATGTTTAAAACTTTTAGTATCAATAACACTTGATCAATGGTAAACAAGTGGGAGAAACTTGCAAAAAAAATAATATATTTTGAATTAAGGATAGCTATGAACTATTTTGATAGGAAATACATGCAAGACGTATTTGTGTATGTGTGAAATTTTATAATAAAAATGTTTCATTCGGTAAACAGACGGGTGAAGGTTAATTTATATTCGGATCTTAGACTACTAGTAGTCACGATGTTAGTGAGACGTATAGCCGAGTTCATCTTTTATAAACTGCCCGGCAGAATGGTAGATGGGCTATTCTTCTAAGGGGAGACCAACACTTGGAGTCAATGATTTTTTTCCATCAAAAGTGTCTGCTCTCTGTTTCTCTCTTTTAACATAAATTGGACACAAAGTTCAATCAAACAAAAAATCCAATCTACACAAAGTAACATTAGAGACATTGACGTTTGAAGTTTGGTAGATTTTGGATTAGTTTGTGTTTTTATTAAAGTGTCGTTGTCATTGATGAAATAATTTTCATTGGGCAAAATGAATTCAGATTTCTTGATTCGTTTTACTTAATTGGTAGGTAACACTGGGTGAGATATTTTCGCTTGGATATGTTTAATGGCAAATAGTATTGATATTTAGCATTAGTTTGGTGCATTTCACTCATTTTATGTTTTGGATTGGATCCTTTTCGTTTAACTACGTCCAATTAGAATTATATGTTTTTACAATTTCGTCACCTGTGTTCGTCCAGTCCTTTTACGAAGAAAAGTCCATCTGCCGTTTTTAACTAACTTGTAAAAGGTTTTCGAATGCTAACCATCCCACTAGCTAGTTTATAGTTTTGCGACGTATGACCATAGCTGATAATATTATATCATGACCTTAGCTCTGTGGTCTAGTGGTCCGGTGTCTGAATTGACCGTGTCAAACAATTGACGATTCCCGGGTCGGCCAATTCCAAAATGTTTTTTTTTTCAGTTTTCGGACAAAAACAACGTTGCCTGGGATTGGAAAAAGTGCCCGGTTGATGATAGGCTGGCCACCTATCACATTGTGGGACTCAATATCTTCGGCTAATCGTGGGTACACTTTTTGTACCTTTGCCTACCTCCACCTACCTCTGGGGAATCGGGCGTGAAAATGTTTTTGACCTTACCTATTTGTGACGTCGTATTGTGTGTAGTGCTTGTCACTTTCGTGTTCAGTTTTTTGGATAGGATAGCTTGTAAACATATAATGTATGGAATTAATAGTAAGCTACGGGAGCAGCAACATTTTTATGTTATATTAGCTGCCGCGTGCAGCCCGCTGCATTATAAAAGTGTTCGACGAATCCCGCCGGATCATCAAATTTTTCCGAGATAAAAAGTAGCCTATGTGCTATTCCAGGTCATCATCTACCTGTGTGCCAAATTTCATTCAAAACCGTTTAGTAGTTTTTGCGTGATTGAGTAACAAACATCCATCCAAACATCCATCCAAACATAAAATTTCGCATTTATAATATGAATATAGATATAGCAGTCGGATCGCTGTTTTTAATTAAATTAAAATAATCCACTATCATGACACTGTCGGTTTTCGGGCTAGGTGTGACATAGTGTTATTTAGGATTTTTCGGATTTATTTTGGAAAATCGAAATCTCAATCAATTTTTACTTCATATTAACGTGGTATGAAAGACAGACAGTCCCGGGGGTTTCGTTTTACCCGCATAGTTTCCGTTCCCGTGGGATTTCCGGGATAAAAACTATTCTATGTCCTTTCTCGGCTCTCAAACTATCTTTGTACCAAATTTCCTTCAAATTGGTTCAGTGGTTTAGGTGTTAAGAAGAGACAGATAGAGTTTATAATATTAGTATGGATTATTTATTAATCATAATAAAAAATATTAAATTTATTAGGTCAGTTACACTAAATCAAATCAATAAATTCAGTAGCTTCTCGGAGTCTGCTGGTGATTTGTTATAAGCCCAATGCTTCGTATGAGCACGTAAAGCTGTCGGTTTCAGTGATCGCAAGACACAAGCGATAGTCAGGTTGATAAAATTTAGCAATGGGATACTGGCAAACCGGGACATCTATTGTCGTTCCGTTTATTCTGATTAACTTACTAGGAAACCAGCGCTGGAGAGATCTAGAAATAAAAGAAAGAGATAGCTACTTCTATTGATAAACAAATAGCCGACCATTACGCGAATAGTTATGCCATAATTGAGTTTATCGCTTAGGCCATAAGGGTAATATAGGGAAAAATATAGGGGAAAAAATATAGGGAAAATAGCGTGTACTTGGACTTGTTTATATTTAATAACTTGTTTACGGTTAGAATTTTTTACGAGATTTCAAAACATTCGCGATTGTTGTCGAACTTTACCTCGTATAAATAGGGAAGTGTTGACGAATAGAGGTCAGTTTTATACAGCGATCGGAAGCAATAGTACGGGCGACCAGTGTGAGTGAATAAGTGTTTTCGTTCAGCGTAGTCGGTTTAGTGTTAGTACAGTGAGTGCGACTAGTGTGTATAGTGTATTTACGTTTTGTATCTTTGTGTCGTAAATACACGGTTTTAATATAAGTGGTGTTTTCTTGCACAATTACGAACCCGAAGCACGTAAGCGTTACTGTATTAATGTTCACTAGCGATCGCCTGTGGCTAATATTCGACCATAAAAAATAAAATCTCTTTTTAAGTTTGACAGCTAATTTTAGCCGTAAATAGTATAAATTTGTGTATATTATCGTGTATGTTACATCAATGTAGTGTGTGTAATGTTTATTTTTATTATTTTAATGTATTTCTAATGCGTTTAAAAAAATATAAGCTATCTACATCAATGGAAACATAGCTATTCCAAATTTCATATTCCACCGTTCGCGCAATTTTCTTAAAAAGGGGTCCAAAGCTTTTTTTTCACATATTAATATTAATATATATATATTAACTAGCTTTTGCCCGCAGCTTTGCTTGCTTTAAATTCATTTTAGGAAAGTGGGGAGTTAGAAAGAGACAAAAAGTAGCCAATATCACTCTTCATCTCTTTAACTATTTCCACTTAAAATATCACGTCAATTCGTCGCTCCGTTTTGCCGCGAAAGACGGACAAACAAACACACTTTCGCATTGATAATATTAGTATGATTTATTCCAGTCAGTATCAGAACAGTTATACCACACGTTCAGTAAGCCGTTCGTGTTCCTACACCCGACGTCGTACTTCGGCAAACAGCCTCGGCTCCTGCAGCTCGGCGAGGCGGACATACAGGACGCGCCGCGCGGGTACGACGCTAGACTGCCGCTGTCATCCAGACACCAGATATTATGTTATCTGTGAGTGTTTTAAATCATTATGTAAAAATAAAAGTAATTTAGAAATATAAACCGACTTCAATATAATAATAATATAATATTAGCGAAAATTACATGAATCGATCTAACTCCAAAGTAAGCAAATTATTTGCTTTCGGTATCAGATAGTCAGATATTAATACATAGAAATGCATATATAAATACTGACGTATATTTAATATTCATCTAATCTCAGAAATCACACAAACGCCCCTTCCTGTCGGGAATCGAACACCCTGCTCTGATGATTGCGTAATCAAGATCGAGCAAGCCACTCGATGCTAGCAACGGGGTGGTCAAAATATCTGTCAAATATATCTATTTAAGAAACTATTGGACCGATTTTAATAAAAATTGGACTATATACATTCAATATATATATATAATATATATATATATATATATATATATATATATATATATATATATATATATATATATATATATATATATATATATATATATATATATATATATATATATATATATATATATATATATATATATGGCTGATTCTCAAAAAAAATCGAAATTGATGTCCTTGATCATTTTTATAAACCAGGATCGTCAATTATGAAAAGTTTTTTTTTTTAATAATAGGACTGTGCTAGATCTACGAATGTATGAAACAAATTTATTTTTTATATAATAAACAGCAAAGATACGTCCAAGAAAGTACCCTGAAAATCATTCCCTCACTATGTCCCAAGCGCTAAATTTGAAGATAATCATTAACTTAAAACGTAAAATTCCTAGGAAATTGTTTATTATCATATTTTTTACTTATATAGGATAGTATCGACTATACCTATATGAGTTCATAGTTTCCTAAATGCGAATAGAAATATTTTTAAATATAATTCAAAATTTGTCCTTAAAAAAATTATCATTCCCTCACCGTTTTGTAACAGTGTGATTGGAGCAATACTCCAAGGCCTACCAAGTCCCACTTTGATTTTTTTTGTAGTTGGCAACATTGCCCTTGAGAACATACATCAGAGTGGACCATTGAAGAAAGGATGTTTTCTTAAAATCAATTTGACAATAAGTTTTTTGAATATTACATTTTTTAATGTCATTTCCTCATGTAATGTTATCAAAAGATAAGCATTTTTTTATTTAATAATCATAACATATTTTTACATGTTTTTG
This sequence comes from Apodemia mormo, assembly GCA_036924255.1. NCBI lineage: Eukaryota > Metazoa > Arthropoda > Insecta > Lepidoptera > Riodinidae > Apodemia > Apodemia mormo. The sequence continues at coordinate 27,894,195 of JAUPFN010000014.1, forward strand.
GTAGTAATAAAGTATTGTTTAAAATTCGTAAGAAAGTAAGGTTATGTTCCTCAGTTAGTAGCAATTTTGTTTCGTTTTGTCATTCCCTCACCGTCATTCCCTCATAAAAAAATGAAGAAAGGATGAAAATGCTGGAAATGGCCGTCAGTTAAAGATGAAGAACTTTATGCTTGGGCTGACGTTCTTCAAATAATTAAACGCCCAAAGTTACTCAGTCGAGGTTGTTATTTTGTTAAAGAAGTCGATGAGAGAAAATGAAAACTTTAAGAAAGTAAAAATAACTAAAGACAACTGCAATTAGATTAGTGAAATTGCAATTTCTGTTCTCTTTTCATTATTTTCATACATTTAAATCATCAATATGAAAGTATACATTCTTGACTTGACAATAAAAACATAAGTCAAATTTTAGACTGATTATATAGTACTTCTTAATTTCGTTCTTTAAATTGTTTTAACTAAATTAATATTTAATATTACTTTTATAAGTCAACGTGTTTTATTTGTAACAATTAAATTGTTACAGTATGTATTTAATTATTATAGTTTTGCAATAAAACAAATGATTGGTGCATTATTAAGTTTTTAATTATAGTAGAATCATATTAAAAATCACGAATCTGTCATTCCCTCATTTTCAAATTTTTTAAATTCGATTCAAACTCAAAACAATTGGGGACCACTTCAATATTTTCCTCAAACGAGGCATATACTATGACTTGAGCAAAAAAAAATCGATTACGAGTTAAAAAAAACTGATCAACTCGATAAAGCCATTTTCGATTTTTTTTGAGAATCAGCCATATATATATATATATATATATATATATATATATATATATATATATATATATATATATATATATATATATATTCAATGGATGATGAAGACGAGTTCAACGATAATAACCATGACTCGGATGATGATGATGAATGAAGATTGAAATCAATAAATATATATACCTATATACACACATATGTATGTGTATATATATATATATATATATATATATATATATATATATATATATATATATATATATATATATATATACACATATGTATATATATATATATATATATTTTTTTATTGTTTGTGTGTGTGTGAACTTGGTGAACTATCCAAAGTTTTATTAAAATCAGTCCAGATATATTTGACAGATATTTTGACCACCCCGTTGCTAGCATCGAGTGGCTATTTTTTAATTTAATAATTTGATAAATTATTGCCATATAACTAATGTGAATTTTCGTAAAAGCTTAAAATATTTACAGAACATTAAGGTATATATTTACTTTAAAAATAAATACTTACTTAAATTAAAATAAAATAAATATATAAGGGTGGCTCCCAACAAACAAGAGTAGTAGGGATTCGTTGGTTCCCGACCACCCGGGTCGTTGGGTCTGGATCCCTGTTTCTGTCCCACCTGTGTTTCTGACCCACTTGGTGGTCGGTCAAAACTAAAAAAAAAAAAAAAAAAAAAAAAAATTTGGTGTCAAAATGGGGGTTTCCGGGTACGCCCGATCGATTGCAAGCATCCGTTTTTTGATATCTCGCACGGTTGCAAAGTTAGCATTCCTGGCTCTCCTTCGTTATCTAATCACCTCATTATCATTAAGCTCGAACGCCCGTCACACAATCGCACTATTAAAAGCTCATTAGGACGTCTCGCATTGCGTATCACTTGCAACTAATGAATATGGAATAAAATAAATATCATCAAGCTGATTCCCGTGTCGAGAAGGCAGAGCGAGCGTCTTAACGTTCCACTGCGATTCACCTGTTCAGCGGACAAAAGCACGATTATGGCGATCATTCTATTATCATTTTAGCAGCCTGTAAGACTTTTACTTTTTTTTTTTCATAGTAATTTATATCATTAACATCGTGAGTACTGACTAGTTGGTGAGTTCTGCAACGTCTCGACCGGGTTGAGTACCACCACCTTGACCCATCTTATTACATACATCATCAGTGCTAGTCGCTGTGGTGGTGCTATTATTACTGGGTCTGTGTGCTTATTAAATATATTCCAGTACTTGTATGCATGTAAAAAAGTATCTTCACGGCCATATCCCCGAAGAGGTAGACAGAGGTACAACTAATACTCCCACGATTAGCCGAAGATACTAAGTTCCACAACGTGATAGGTGACAATCCCGACCCAGGAATCGAACCTAGGACCTCATGTGGCAAGCATCGACACCGCACCATTATGCCGCAGAGGTGATTTGTTTGAATGTATTTATTTAGTGTTGTTGACAAACACCCATATTGCATGATGTCTGGGCTAGCAGGATCGGTCACTTCCGGTATCAAAAGCTTCACATGCTCTTAAGGTATGTGGGTGTTTCGCAATACACAAGTATGAACTTCACTAACGATTCATTGGAATGTTGTATCATAATTGCTAATGCGAATGTGATGAGCAACAAGATTTGTAACAGAACGTGTTCGCTAATGTTAATTGCTTAAAACTTCCTATATAAACCTTGGATGAAAGCACATCTACAATATATCAAATAATTATTTTAACAGAGATAGTGCTACATTATTGTAACGTGTGTGTGTGTGTTATTGTGTTCACGTGCTACTTCGATAATATGGATGTAAGTATCTCATTTATTGCTCTTATAATATCTTATATATTAAATATGTGTAATGAATGTAGATATAATATTTTTGTCGTTTCATATTTTTACAATATTATTCATGTATTTCACCGGAGAGGAAAGTATACTTGTATGATGAACGTACACATATTTTTTCAAATTTGGTTAGAAAATAATATTTATACCTACATGCACACACAGAAATGATGTATGTGTTAAATCTATACATATGTGTACTACATGTATACTGAACAGAAATTTTACCTAAATATATTCAGTCGTTAAGGCGTGTAAGAACTTGTAACAAATATACACGCACAAACTTTAGATTTATAACATAGTATTAGGATTTTACGTTAGCTATGTCGTAGTGTCTAATATTTGGTATTATGTCCTTTACAGAATTCCTCGAGCATCCTTGAAGAGAACACTTTAAAACATTATTATTATCCACTGTCTGACGACGACGAGTCAGATTTACAATTGACACAGCCATTGAAAATAAAAAGAACACGTAGCAGCAGCAGTTTGGACGACCTATTTGAAAAGCCAGCCAAAAAGAAGAAAAAAATGTCGTCCTGCGTTGGAAGGGCGTCTCGAGATGGTGGAATGGCATACATATCAACCAATACCGACGATGGGGCGCAAGCCACACACTTTGTAAAAATAGAAGTTTACGATCTAAAAAAACTGGCGAGGATACCCCCAACTGATCATTGGAAACATGCAACCACTCGGATTAAATATTATGCGGCAAGTCATAGGCTCAACAAAATCAATGAAGTGATCTATGATATATCTAAGGAAATAGCCGATGCACCTGACGTAAAAAAATATCACTTCGACAAAAATACTTGATATTGTTCTTTCAATGACTGATTTTTTAAGTATGCTATTGTATAAAGTTTCAATGTAATTAGAGATAATAATGTGATTAATACTTGAATACTTAAATAAAGATTTTATTTTTGTTATCCCATTTGTTTTTTTTTGTATTCCTATGACATACAGGGTAAAATAATACAACGAAATTTCTTTATCAATTATATTTTATTACAGAAAAAGTATTTAAACAAATTATTTACAATTTTATCATTAATAACAGTATTAGTAGTAAACATATTAGTGAAGTTAAACATACATACTCCATAATATCTGAAATATATAAAAACTAGACAGTAAATTCCACACATAGAACTAAAACAATTTTGAATTACTTTATTATTATAATTCCACTTCTTACAATTTGTTACCAAAAATGACTCATGATAACCAGTTGGCTTTCTCCCGAAAGAATCAAAATATTCCCCAACACCATGTTTATCAATGCATATTGCTACCCAATGAGAACCAGGCTTTGTATCAGGATCTAAATTTGATATAGAATAAAAGGGTAAGCTAACATGTACTGGTATACGATTAGCTGCAAAAACATTAAGCTTTAAGCTACCATTAACCATATCCAGAAACTTTTGGATTTCTATAGAATCCATCATAGGATTTAATTTTTAAAAGCGTCTATTTTTAAAGATATGCTGAATGAAATTGACAGTAAATACACTAGCAATATAATATATAAGTACTATTTCATAAATTAATTAAAATTAAGATTAGCTATTATAATCTATAATAACCTCTCTATTTTTGTTTATTTCTATAACATTATCAAATTCTGCATATACTATACAATTTACTGTTGATGACAAAGTGCCTTCAAACCGTACTTCTATTCTAACACTTCCACGTTTTACTAAATTCCAATGAGTTGTAGAGTTTGCACTTAAGTCTGGAGTCATATCAAAAGCCATTAGACAGTACCCGTTTGCAAAAGCTTCTTTAGATATCGAATTACCTTCATTTAAAAAGTGTATACCGGTCCCAGAGAATAATGTATGATAAACGCTGGTAAAAGCATTGTCGGAAAAATTGGGAGTTAATGTTTTCGGTGGTATTTGCTGTCCATCTACATATACACTAAGCAGATTGAGGTTGTTGTGTTTAAAATCGAAGGGATTCGTTTCGAAACTGCCATTAAATGCTTTATTGCTAACGAATCCTATAATACACCTTTTAGGCATTTGCCCAAGAAATACATTATCAAGAACTTTCCCTTGAACACCAGATGGAATAGTTAATACTTTTACTTCAGCTCTAGCAACTGGGTACTTAGCTGTGGTTGTTGCTAGTACTTTTTCGTGTGCAAGTAATATTGATGGATTGATTCTTGCTTTACGGATTATGAGCGAAGCATTTATTATATTAACTTTGAATTTATTTTCTACTGTGGACGATATGAGATTAAAAGAATCTTTCGAACGAACTAATTTTAACCGCATTTCAATACCATTAACTAAAAATTTCCCTTGATTAAATATATCACCATGTAAATGACCTATCATTTCAATAGTTGAACTCTGCTTTGATAGTTGCTGTCGCTTAGCAAATCCTTCGTTAGTTGCGTCACACGAAGTAAACTTTCCTGGAGTATCTTCATACCATAAACCACAGGTAAGATGGGAAGCTTTCGCTGCTGGACCATAATTTAATAAAGTTTCTATATACGCACGATATGCATATGTGTTATTTGGTGGAGAAACAAGTTTCTGATTTAAATAAATATCCAACTGACTAAAAAGCGAGTGTAGCCAATTATTTACAGGTGCAACATTGGCATCGACAGCTAATCTTGATGAATCAATATTTTCTATTCGTGCACTGATACTAATCATTGTGTGTGATAAGTCAATATATTCATCACCAGCACCAGGTATTAAAAACTCGATAGGGCCATCATCAGTTAGCGATGATATCGGACGATATTGCATCCATTGACCACTCTCTATACTTGTTTGTGTTGTCGGTAAAGCAAAGATATCCAATTCTGATTTCACACATTCACAAGAATTATTGTGTAGGAACGCCATTTTTAATTTCCAAAAATATCTTTTTTATTTTTGAGAGCTCCTTTAAGAGTTCTTCTTTGTTTTGATGTCTTCTTGTGAGTGATAGACTTAAGTCTTTGCCTTTTATTTTTATAACCGGATCCTGCCATTATGGAGTCGAGTTTTTCATCAGCTTTTCTTTTTAAATTAGAAGTAGCGGTTCGGAATCGAGTTTTTATCGATTCATCAAGAGGTTGAGCTCCAACCAAATCACTTAGAAGACCAACTCCAGCGTTTAATGCTTCTTTTCCAAGAACCTTTGCGCCACTTTTTAAAATTGGAAATACTGACCTAAATAAACCCCCTAGAAAACTCCCTATGCCATGTCCACGTTGATATGGTGTTCCTTTATAAATTATACCTACACCAGATCCTGCTTGTGCAGAGTAATAGTGATGATAGGGACATACCATTTTTATATATTTAATGTAATATTAAGAACTTATTTTTTTGAAATGAAGCTTAATACATGAGGTTCCAAATTGAAATGGTACTCTTTCACCAATGCTCGTTCTTATATCAATTTCTATCACATCAAATTCCCTACGTAAAACAGGAAGATAGTGTGCAGGAGAAAATACATTAATTTTGTAGGCTCCATAAATATATTTCGTAGGATCTAATGGAATTATTCTCAGTAAAGATGACATTACATCTCCTATTATCTGTGGATGTACTATATCGGAGTAAATAAATAGTTGTGACGGTAGACCTAAATGTAAGTTTATTGGATACTTACCAATATTCTGCCTAACAAAATTTGTATTGGGTTCGAACCCAAGTTGAAGTGACAATTTGGGGTTAGCTGTTATTCGAGTAATGTTACTTGTCATATTTGTTACGGCGACAAGTCTTGATATTTCATCGTGTTGAAACTTTACTTTCCCATTTAATAAAGGATTGCATTGAATGCGTTTAAGAAGTTACTAATATTTTCGTAGTTTGTTGCTGGTATATGGGATTTATATTCAACGTTAGCATAATCTGTTTTTGAATCGGGTAAATATACTTTTTTAGAAATGTATACTACATTTTCATGATCCTGTACATTTAACATACTACACGGATAGTGACATTCAACTAGACCGACCACCCATTCTCCTTCTAGCTTAATAGTTTTAGGTAGTTTAGTGAAGAAGTTTGCTGTTGTGTTTTCTGGAAAGTAGCCCATGGAGCTGTTACTAAGTAACGTTAAATAAAAACTATTATCCATTATATTTTCTTTAAATTTGATATAGGAACCCAAGTATTAAATTTATTCGGATAACCTACCCACTTCACAAGCACTTCTTTTCTGATTCCAGAATAACGTGAACCTATTATTTTATCAATTTTAAAATACGATGTGGGGTCATAAGAAACTTTTTGTAATTCATTCTCATAAAATGTACCTACAATTCCCTCGTTTAGAATATCTTTTATGGTATAAATCAATACAGGCTTACGTTTTACCGAGGCCACTATAAAAATTTCATCACTCCAATTAGTCTCATAGCCTTTTTTAAATATATGCTTATATTTAGTAATTCTAACGTAGTCGCCTATACTTAATTTTGGATCCTGATTATTGTGTACCATTTTTTTCCCCTGTAATCGTCCTTCGTTGATATTACGCCATACAGTCATTATATTATTAAAATTAACATCAACTGGGCGCATTTTTATAGTCGAATGAAAACTATAATTATAGGAATAGACTAATTCTTGCAATATATCTATGTATCTATATGTATTTTTGTGGGTGAAGTATCGCCACATTTTCGTTTTGAGAGTTCTCTGAAACCTTTCCACTATACTAGCCTTAATATCAGGGTTATTCGTTGTGTAATAATTAATATTCTTATTCATTAAATATTGTCTTACATCTTTTGATACGAATTCGGTTCCCTTATCCGATTGTATGTGACTAGGTGTGGCCTTTGCCTCGCAAAATATGCTCTCAAAACAATTTTTTATTGATTGTGAATTCTTTTTAATTAAGGGTCTAACAAATGCATATTTACTAAATACATCAATAACACACAAAATATAATTATAACCATCATTATATTGACTATACTTTCTCATATCACTTAAATCTACTTGCCAGAGTTCATTTAAGTTTGATAAGATATATCTGTTTCTTGGAAATTTTCTTTTTATAGGTTTATGAAGAGTATAAGTTTCCTGTTTTTGCAGCCATTCTTGAACTTGTTTTCGATTCATTTTACCTTTCATTGCTCTAGTTAATGCATTTACACTACTATATCCCGCCGGATTTGCTATATCATAGTAAGTACTATGTATATCTAATAAGGTGTCCATCTTTCCCAATCTATTTTTCTTCCTGGTTTAGATAATTTCGGTGTATTTAGTTTTGTAGGAGTATTAAGACGAAAATCTTCTACATACAATTCATTCATGAATTTATTTATTTCAGGATTACCAACACATATTAGTGGTACTTTAATATCTTTTAATGCTTTTGCAAACTTTTCCCACCCATCAGGTTTATATTTTAAGGGTCGGAGAGTTATATTTATGAGATCTATTATATTGCTTTGAGGTAAATGTTCTTTGTTGATCACAACAGTACCATCATCATTCCAGGAAATTTTATCGTTATTTTTATAAAGAGTATCTAAAAGAATGCTACCTTTCTTTTTGTAAGTTTTAGGAATAAGTCGTTTCAAATAATCAGCCGTGTAGTGTTTTAGTAATATATCCGGAGATTCCGGTGTCTGTACGTCCTGAACTGGTGATAACTCTTTTACAAATGGAATCATCTGCTTCTCGCTTGTGTTGTCTTTAACTTCTTCAATTGTGATAGGTAACTTTAAAGGTTTTTTATCTTCTTGTATTAAGTGTAAGTATTTCTGTAATTCTTGGAGGTATAATGACCATTTTTCACGATCATCAATTTTACTTTTTAATATTTTTTGCATTTCCTTGTCTAATCTTGACAAAGAATCATCAGAAATATTTTCTCTTTTCTTTAGTCGCTCCAATGCGTCTGGTTCAATCAATATCATTTTCTTTGTAGTATCCATTTTGTTTTTATTTATTTATTATGTAATTCAATAATCCACTTAATACTGTGCTAAGAATAATAGGAAGAAAAGCCCCACCTTTCTGTATAATGATTCGCTTTCTTAACCTATGTTTACCCTTCGACACTAGCAAACGCAACAGCTTTTTATATTTCTTTAATTTAGACTTTTCTGTTTCCTTCAATATTATTTTACCATTCAGAACATTATAAATACATTCACAAATACAGTTTATTTCCTCATCGCTACAGACTTTTAATAAGGCTGTACGATGTTTGGGTTTCAGTGTATGTAAAGCTCTTAATAAATCTTGATGTGTCTTCACTCTTTTCGACATAGCTCTACACTGAGAAATTTTAAGGTGTAAAATAGTTTATAAACGGTATCAAAAAACAACTGCACTGCAGAATGTTACCCGAAGACTTAGTGACATCTGCAAGTTTTCCATCAAAAATTTTATAAAGGTTTTCACAAATAAGATCTAATTCATTATCACTGTAAGATTGTATTAAAAGTTTGCGATATTTTGATTTAAAAGTGTATAAAATTTTTCTACTGGACTTTGCAGTAGACGCTGTTTCACCGACACCATTCATCGGATACTATTAAGAATCTCATCGTTCAAATCGTATTTAAATCCTTTTTTCGGTACATACACTATACAATGTTCATTTAAGGGAAATATTTTCGTCTTAAACCGATATGCGTCATTCGTAGCTTGTTTTAAATCTATCATCAAATACCCATGAGGCTCATTAGTAGCATCTCTGTAAGATTCTTCCACGAATTTTGGATTGTCGGGAAACACCTGACGGGCCAAATGTTTTATTTGTGTCCTATCTCGAGGATTTTTGAAATATATGAGATAGCTGGTATTTAGAGAAATATCTCTCTGACCTCTGCCCTGATGGAATAAGTTTTGGGTTATGTAAAATACACTTAAATTTCTGTGGTGGCTTCCTTTCGTGAAGATATCAACTATACGACCATCCGATTCTCTCATAAGATCATCGATAATGAGTAATTGAGGGTGTTTCCCATTAAACATATTCATATCAGGTATTCCTTGGATATATGTCACATCTATTCTATTATAAAGTGGTTGCATTTCATCATAACACCATAATATTTTATCAAACTTGACATCACATATATCTTTTATGTAAGTCAAAAAATTTGAAACAAAGTTAGACTTTCCACATCCACTAGGTCCAGCCACTATCGATGTGAATGGATGAATAAAGTGAATCATTTTTATTCCGTATTATATTAAACGTCTACCTCTTTATAAACAATAATTTATAATGGCATATGAAGAAATAAAACAGAGTCTTTATATACAAATAAATTTATTGCTCAGAACACATTTATACTATACATATTTTTACACAAATTATTTTATTTATTTATTTATTTTATAGAAAGAAACTTATTACTATACAAAGTATGTCATTTCACTTAAGTGCTACGGAGTTTATATTCTTAAAACTACAGTTACAAATATTAAAAATACTTAAAACTACGTTACATTTATTACAAATTACAAACAAAAATATTTACAATTTCTTTAAATTATCTTATTGAATAATGCCCCCATGCGAGGGTGTCTGTTGAATTAGGTATTAAATACCTTTTAGTATCATTAGAAGACAAACAAATCTTATTAATTTTTTGAGTAAAAACTATGTGCTTAATCGATCTGAATCTATACATTTCCGCTAATTTGATTGTGTTATTCATTAAACAGGACTCAAAATCTTTGAATGTTAATTTCTTAGTAACACTCTTATTAACACCCTTAGCTTTAGTTATTAATTTATTATCAACTATCATTGAATACATTTTTGATCGCAACCCAACAAATTCACGAAATATTTGCCCATTATTTTCATCTTTGAAAACCCCGATTTTTTTCTTGTTTATCAGGTTATAATTATAAATATTATTTTCCGGGTAATCTGAAGTATCGAAATATTTTTCTAAATCTGGTTTAATATCACTGTAAAAGTTTTTCGTATATATTTGGTATATTAAACTATCTGTATCAGTATATAGTAATTTTGGGCTTAAAAACTTACTTTTCATATAGGTGTAATGAAAATCAAACATTAAGGTTTTTGAAATATCCAGTATACAAAATCCGAGATATATTGGTTTATTGTATTCAAGTTTTACCTTTTTGAGTTGAACAGCTACTAAGTTTTCGGAAAATATAGAAAGACTATGAAATTCGGGACGTGCAATAAGTGATTGAGCTCCTTGGGTCTTTCCAAGATTTTCCCAATGGGTAAGTAACTTAACATCAACTCTTTTTTCTATGTTTTCCATCGTTTTACCAAATATTGAATTATTCATTAACTTATAGAAATCTTTTTCAAACTCATTTTTTGATAAAGTTCGAAGAGATGTGTTAAGATCTATGTATTGTTTTAACCAAGGACTTTGTCTAAATTTTAAAATTCTATGAACCTTTTTAAGTATTAAGCCCAGTGACAAACACTGTTTAAGATTTCGGTAATGAATTACGTATTTTGTTTTATTATTTAAATTTGTTACTAATTTGGGGTGAATAGATTGGTCTGTGCAAATACGTTCAGGACATAAAGGTAAATCTGAGTGAGTATCATGTAGGTTTTCAGGATATTCCAAATCTACTTCTACTATGTATCCATAATCAGAATCGTCAGAAACATCGAATTTTGTGTTGACATCTACCCATTCAAAGTTATTTATTGGAAGATATTGTGACATTGCCCACCCATATAAATTATTGGCATCCAAATATATCAGATAGGAATCAGGTTGTTCCTTATTATAATCTTCCATGTATTGATTGTTTGCTTTAGCATAGCGATTACTACACTGTGAAATACCACCTCGTATACCTGATTTTAAAAAAGAAATTATCTCAAAGTCTGTTAATAACTCCAATTCCACTTTTGTTAATTTCATCATGGCATCCCAACTTAACCCTGGTGCTGTGTAATAGTGACATGGATCCAAATAGTAAGTAGTTAAACATACATTTCTAAAATTCTCGAATACATCGGTCAGCAATAAAACATCTGTTTTTAAATATAGATCGGAATAATCACCCATATTTTTACATTTAAAATGTTGCCACACGTCCTTTGCATGTTTATAATCTTCATCTGACACATTAGAATCGGACATTGAATTATAAAACCTTTCCTTAGGGGGTAACGTTGTTAAATTTAAAGAATGAAATGATTGCATTTGTTCATACGGATAAATTCCTTTTCGCTTTACACGTACAAAGTCCTCATTATTTGGAAAGTTTTTACGTAATTCAATAAATTGTTCATTATTTAGGTTTTGAGATAATTTTTCTAAACTACTGGACATAAACTTTAAAGAATCTATAAATCGTATACTAATACTACGATTGTTGATCTTTATAGTTTTTGAAAAAGATATGTATTTTTCTTTGTTTTGTGGTATTACTTGAATGTTACCTTCAACTACGTGTAAAGCACGGACTATAAAGTGAGCATCATAATGGCTCATGTTATGTAATATGACTGGTACAAAGTCAGGCGTTACATATTTCTTACCACAAATTGTATGTGCAAAACCTTTAAATTCGCCGGTATATGAATCATACACGGTGAAATCTTCACAATTTAAATCTAAATCACAAACGTAACATTTACTATCATGTGTTGTAAAGTTTACATTTTGTTCAGATAGTGGTTTTGGTGATTTGCGGAAAGTGTTACGTTCTATAATGTTTTCTAAATCCTTAATTAAACTCTGAATAAATACACACTCACAATCATTTCCTTTATAAGATACATATTTTGAAATGCTATCATCATATGAACATTTAATATAATAACCAAAGCTATATACATCATGTTTCTGTACATTTTCTGTGTGTGATGCACATGGATTATTCGAACAACTATAAATTGGCTTTAAAAATGATTCGAAATCTGCATATATTACAAATGGAATTTTTAGTTTTTTGTGATAGCTTTCAAATTTTAACTTATTGCTGTGTGTTAATGTACCAAACCAATCCTTCCTTAAAGCATTTACGGATGGAATTTCCGTACGGATTTGCATACAGTCACTTTTTTGGTGATTCATTAAAGCATCTTTCTTAGTAAAGAATAGTAAACACCCATCGCAAATAAAAATTGCATTGTTTCGATTAGTAACTTGTTTTGACAATAAACGAGATAAGTTTTTAATGTAGCAATAATGATTAGTGTTGCCATGTGTTAATAACAATAAATTTACGTGAACAGGTCTACGTTGTTTTGTATGGTGTAAAGGCCCAACTACGATATATTTTTTTTCTTTTTTACTGTACTCTAAACCAAAAACATTAATGCTTAGATTATTTAAAATTTCAAATTTTGAAATATCACGTAATTTTACTGGGAATGCTATTTGATTAAATTTTAATTTATTAGAGTGTTGGCTATAAGCAGTGACTCTATCAGAATGGTTTTGTGCAGGATATAAAGCGGAGAGAATTGCCCATTTGAAACAAAGAACATCTGTGTTTTTCACATTAATAACTGCCTTTTTAGAACGTATGTCACGTGGCAGCTCAATAAAAGAACTACCCCGACAGGGATTAAACTTTCCTACATTCAAATCTAATTCGGTCAGGTGTTGAAGGCTCCAACCACTATCTTTCCTTTCAAATTCACTAATCTTATTGGTTAAGATACTATAAACAGATGTAATTAGTTCATTAACATCAGTACTCATACAAACAATATAGTTGGAAGTCTGAAAATCAAATGAATTTTTTAAATCTTTCGTTTGCTGAATAAAACTCCCCCGCAATATAAAATTAACCTTAAATGTAGTAAATTGTTTTATACATTCGGAGAGTAGTTGCACAACACTGTTATTGATTGAAGAAAAATATAATTCCGGGGTTGTAAAATCCTTGGAAGAATTCGTACCTATCCTATATGTTAGTAATCGGTCTTTAAATGCAGTTTCAATTATATCTACGTTTTCCAAGGAGTGTTTCAATTTAAATAAGTTATTTTTATGTAAATGACTATTAACATGATTGGAAAAATACCTTTTTTTTACATTAACGTTGCAAGTAGTACACTTCATCATTTTCACAGTAGATGGTGTACATTCTTGAATCGACGTCTCTATATTATGAAATGTATGATCTTTAGATGTAGATGGTATTGCACCTGGTTCTCCACAACCCACTTGGATGAAAGTACTGAAAATTTATTAATAATTTAGAAACTGCATATAGCGGGTATATAAATAATAATATTTCATATAACAATAAATTGCGTTTACCTTTCAATAGTTTCACACATGTTGTAGAGTTCTGAGTCTAAATATTGAGAGTCAACGAAAGGCTTTGATCTATTTCGGTGACCATGACAAAACTCATCTTCATTGATTCGGCGATGTTTTTCATGATTGCCATTTTGATAATTATCTTCAGATTTACGTTTACATTGAGCTTGTTCCTTCTCTACTTTGCAACATATTTCATATAGTTCAGCATCGTAGCACGAATCATATAGTGACTCAACTAAAGTATCGTTACTTAATTCAAAATATAAACTTTTTATAAAAGACATTTTTACAGTTGGTTGTACGACAACTGCGTTAAAATATACAATAATAGCACTTGTTTAGTGCAACGCTGTTATATATATGGCACCTTTCCACGCCCACTTCATTAACTAAAGACCTTTAAAATTCTTTTAAAATTGTTAACTGATGACTAAAATTAATCACCAATCACATTATTATCTCTAATTACATTGAAACTTTATACAATAGCATACTTAAAAAATCAGTCATTGAAAGAACAATATCAAGTATTTTTGTCGAAGTGATATTTTTTTACGTCAGGTGCATCGGCTATTTCCTTAGATATATCATAGATCACTTCATTGATTTTGTTGAGCCTATGACTTGCCGCATAATATTTAATCCGAGTGGTTGCATGTTTCCAATGATCAGTTGGGGGTATCCTCGCCAGTTTTTTTAGATCGTAAACTTCTATTTTTACAAAGTGTGTGGCTTGCGCCCCATCGTCGGTATTGGTTGATATGTATGCCATTCCACCATCTCGAGACGCCCTTCCAACGCAGGACGACATTTTTTTCTTCTTTTTGGCTGGCTTTTCAAATAGGTCGTCCAAACTGCTGCTGCTACGTGTTCTTTTTATTTTCAATGGCTGTGTCAATTGTAAATCTGACTCGTCGTCGTCAGACAGTGGATAATAATAATGTTTTAAAGTGTTCTCTTCAAGGATGCTCGAGGAATTCTGTAAAGGACATAATACCAAATATTAGACACTACGACATAGCTAACGTAAAATCCTAATACTATGTTATAAATCTAAAGTTTGTGCGTGTATATTTGTTACAAGTTCTTACACGCCTTAACGACTGAATATATTTAGGTAAAATTTCTGTTCAGTATACATGTAGTACACATATGTATAGATTTAACACATACATCATTTCTGTGTGTGCATGTAGGTATAAATATTATTTTCTAACCAAATTTGAAAAAATATGTGTACGTTCATCATACAAGTATACTTTCCTCTCCGGTGAAATACATGAATAATATTGTAAAAATATGAAACGACAAAAATATTATATCTACATTCATTACACATATTTAATATATAAGATATTATAAGAGCAATAAATGAGATACTTACATCCATATTATCGAAGTAGCACGTGAACACAATAACACACACACACACGTTACAATAATGTAGCACTATCTCTGTTAAAATAATTATTTGATATATTGTAGATGTGCTTTCATCCAAGGTTTATATAGGAAGTTTTAAGCAATTAACATTAGCGAACACGTTCTGTTACAAATCTTGTTGCTCATCACATTCGCATTAGCAATTATGATACAACATTCCAATGAATCGTTAGTGAAGTTCATACTTGTGTATTGCGAAACACCCACATACCTTAAGAGCATGTGAAGCTTTTGATACCGGAAGTGACCGATCCTGCTAGCCCAGACATCATGCAATATGGGTGTTTGTCAACAACACTAAATAAATACATTCAAACAAATCACCTCTGCGGCATAATGGTGCGGTGTCGATGCTTGCCACATGAGGTCCTAGGTTCGATTCCTGGGTCGGGATTGTCACCTATCACGTTGTGGAACTTAGTATCTTCGGCTAATCGTGGGAGTATTAGTTGTACCTCTGTCTACCTCTTCGGGGATATGGCCGTGAAGATACTTTTTTACATGCATACAAGTACTGGAATATATTTAATAAGCACACAGACCCAGTAATAATAGCACCACCACAGCGACTAGCACTGATGATGTATGTAATAAGATGGGTCAAGGTGGTGGTACTCAACCCGGTCGAGACGTTGCAGAACTCACCAACTAGTCAGTACTCACGATGTTAATGATATAAATTACTATGAAAAAAAAAAAGTAAAAGTCTTACAGGCTGCTAAAATGATAATAGAATGATCGCCATAATCGTGCTTTTGTCCGCTGAACAGGTGAATCGCAGTGGAACGTTAAGACGCTCGCTCTGCCTTCTCGACACGGGAATCAGCTTGATGATATTTATTTTATTCCATATTCATTAGTTGCAAGTGATACGCAATGCGAGACGTCCTAATGAGCTTTTAATAGTGCGATTGTGTGACGGGCGTTCGAGCTTAATGATAATGAGGTGATTAGATAACGAAGGAGAGCCAGGAATGCTAACTTTGCAACCGTGCGAGATATCAAAAAACGGATGCTTGCAATCGATCGGGCGTACCCGGAAACCCCCATTTTGACACCAAATTTTTTTTTTTTTTTTTTTTTTTTTAGTTTTGACCGACCACCAAGTGGGTCAGAAACACAGGTGGGACAGAAACAGGGATCCAGACCCAACGACCCGGGTGGTCGGGAACCAACGAATCCCTACTACTAACAAGCGTGTTTTTTTCTTTTTTGCTGTTTTTTTAGATGATGGTACAGAACAATTCGTGCTTGAGTCCGACTCGAACTTGGCCGGTTTTTTGTAATTTGGAGGCTTATTTTCAGGTCTCTACTAGAAACAACAAAGCCGTACATAGTGAATTCAATGCGAATGCCGGCCGCCCAGACATTGCTGCTATTGGCGCACTCGATCGACACCAACATGGGTTTTACAAGGTAAGGTAATATATTATGACAGGAAAACTCATTATGTGACAGAGTTAAAATTTTGAGATAGGCATTTCAAATATTTCTTTCCTATCCGTGTTTTAGAATGAAATATGAATGAATTTCTTCTCTTCCTATCTCATTGGAAAATGTGTTTAGGGTATTCGTGACTTTTTACTGGTCAAGATAGAGTTTAAATTGACAAACTAAACATCACCCAAAATTGTACTTAGCGTTTTACCCGTCAACCATCGATATTATACTTTATATTTTTTAACTGATATCTCCAAAAGATTCAGCTGTATTTTTTATATTCGCTACCTCGGAACTCTTTTTTTATATCATTATCAGAGCAAACAAGCACATGGCTCTCTTGATAAAACAGAAACCATCGCCTATAGACACCAAAGATGTTAAGCAACGCTTGCTACATACATAACTTTACCAGTTACCTGGCACTTTTGGCGGAATGGCTCTCTTGACAAAAAGATAAAATTATTACTTATAGACACCAAAGATGTTAATAGTGCGTTATTATCCTTGTGGCAAGGTCTTAATGCCATATGCATAACTTTTCCGGCATGACAAGCATTGACGCTATTGCGGCAGGAATAGGTAAGGCGGTGGTATCGAGTATCCGGACAAGATATAGCGAGACTCTACCACCTAGTAGTTATGAAGGTAATCACAAGTATAGCCAATTGTTAGCCTTTTACAAACTGCCTGGCGCAATGGCAAATGGCCTATTCTTCAAAGGCGGTCCTGACCAACACTTCACCGGGGAACAAATAGATGTAAAAGTGTTAAAATCTTAAGGTACTAGTTGGACTTCGGGAATATTGACGTTTACTATTAGTTGTAGCGTGCAGCTCGCTACATTGGCCAAACGCCAAAGCTTTTGGCGAATCCCGCGGGATTACCTAGTTTTTTCGAGATAAAAATTAGCGTATGTGCTATTTCAGGTCATCATCTACCTATGTGTCAAACTTCATTCTAATGCGTTTCTTATTTAATTGCGTGATTGAGTAACAAACATCCGTCCATCCACACATCCAAACTTTCGCATTTATAATATTAATATAGTTTGACGGACATTTGCAATTCCCCGTGTTGGTCCCGGGCTCCTTTGAAGAATAGGCCAACTGCCGTTCTGCCAGGCAGGTCGTAAAAGGCGACTGAGTGGCTATGCGCGTCACTACCACCATACCGTCTAGGTAGAGTTCTGCATCGCCTCGCCCGGGTCTGGTACCACCGCCTTACCTATTCCTGTCGCAATAGCGTCAGTGCTGGTCACTGTCGTGTTCCGGTTCGGAGGGCAAGGTAGCCGGTAAACTTATACATGTGGCATTAGACCTCGCCATGAGATAGCAACGCACCATTAACATCTTTGGTGTCTATAGGCGATGGTTGACTCTTTCCATCAGGAGACCCATTTGCTTGTTTGCTATCTTATGATATAAAAAAAAAACATTTTACAGGCTAGTGTGTGACACGTGGTTGTTGCTGGAGTTCCCGTACCCTGAAACTGGATTAAACTTACTGTTGAAGGCGACGAAACTGCGACAAAAATGGGACGCGCTTATAAACAGACGACTCGCAGGTATTGTATTATATTTAATAATTTTTTGGCCGCACCGTTGGTCGAGTTAGTCTAAGATCCGAATATAAGCTGACCTTCACCCATCTGTTTACCGAATGAAACATTTTTATTATCAAATTTCATACATAGACAAATACGTCTTGCATGCATTGCCTATCAAAATATGTTCATAGCTAGCTATCCTTAATTAATTTTTTTTTCACAAGTTCCTCCCTCTTGAATGCCGATCAAATGTTATTGCTATTAAAAGTTTTAAACATGTGGAATAGGTCTGTGAGGTATTGCCTACGTGTTTACGTTCATGGCTACCAGGTAAGCAGGTGTAAACATGTAAATAAATATAACATAAACACGTAGGCAATACCTCACAGACCTATTTTATATGTATAAATGTTTAAAACTTTTAGTATCAATAACATTTGATCGGTAAACAGGTGGAAGAAACTTCCTAAAAAAAATTAATTAATATTTTTTTTAATTAAGGATAGCTATGAATAGATTTTGATAGGCAATACGTGCATGACGTATTTGTCTATGTATGAAATTTAATAAAAAAAATGTTTCATTTGGTAAACAGATGGGTGAAGGTCAACTTATATTCGGATCCCGTACTAAGTGGTTAGCGACCCTAACAACGCAATCGACGGGGTTCGGGTTCGATCCCCGACGGGGACAAGCATTTGTGTGATGATCATAAATGTTTGTATTTCCGGGTTTGGGTGTTTATTAAACATATTCTAGTATTTATATATGTATTTCTATGTATTAGTATCGTTGAATAACACTCATAACACAAGCAAATAATTTGCTTACTTTGAGGTAAGATTAGTAAGTGCAATTTGTTCCGTGAATATTTATTTATTTATATCATTGATATAAAAACTTAAAATGTACAGTCCCGAACAAAACTGACATTCAAAAGACATTCAAAACTGTCGCTAATTTCACATAAGTAGTTATAGATGTGGCAAAAATATATGTTTTTGCATATCCGACCTTAAGCGCAAGACTTATAGTTGTTTTTATAACGCAATATCGCGATCAACGCGATTCTATTTGAAATGACACTCGAATTTGTAGAACAAAACTTGGTCGTTCTTCTCCAGTGGTCCGCGTTTCCCGACTGTATAACGACAGTGTTAAAAAAGCCATGGATCTTGATATCCACTTTGACAGCGTCTCGAGCTTTATGACAAAACTTAAAAAAATTGACTTTTCATTGTAATTTAAGCATGTAGGTATTATAACATTGACATTGTATATTTAATTCTAATTGACATGTTATGTAACGTAAATGAATTTATTTTATTGTATATTGAATATTGATATTTGACATTTATTACTGTTTTACCTTATTTTTCTCAAATTTATATATTCAAATTTAATTTCAATCTTAATGTTACAGTCTTCAATTTTTTTTTAATCTTTTATTTTATTTTAATTTTAATTATATTTTAATTTTAATTTGGAGCAGCTTTCTATATCTGTAAGCATGATGTGATTACCTATAATAGTAAGAACAGTTAAAAAAATTTCACAAATGTATATTTAATTCAGGACTGTATAACACTGTATCTTATGTTGGTGATCCAATAAATAAATAAATAAATGAGCGTACAATTTTAAATTTTTAGAGGACATTTTTGAGACACTGATTGTGTATCTTGGGTTTCTTATATCAATGATTTATATTTATTAATTATTATAGAGTTTATATATTTAAAAAAAGAATATAGTAGATTCACAATAGATTCTTAACCTGTTTAATATCATCACCCATATGACCCATATACAAATACTGCGTAGTTAGGTAAGTAACGTATGATGAATTTTGATGCACTGGTTAGATTAGTCTGAGAATTAAAATTAATAAGTAAGAGGGTGGATACTGTTCTTAATTTAACTCTCTGACTCTTAAATAGCTCCCCCGCCCTCCCCCCGATGGTGATAATTTCCTCTAAGTCCTAGGTTTGGTACTTGTAGAATATCATTACCGGCCTTGGTACTGTGTGTCAATTATCAGTATTTGATGATAAGATATTTGACCCTATTATTTAGTCCCTATTATTCAAATATCAACAGTACCAAGGCCGGCAAGCTATAGGTTCAAGAGTTGCTTAAGATTATATGTTTAAATACTAGCTAGGTGAGATATATTGGGTACTACAGAAGAGATTGGAGAATTCGACTAATATCTCGTTTATATATCTCGAGAAACGTGTTTATTTTCAGTCTGGCTGGCTGTAAGATTGACAAGAGAGCGTTAAATTAATAAAGTTTTATTAGCTTAAATTGGGGACACTTGAGCCACCTATTTATTTACGTGGCTATATAGGTCATATAGCCACGGATTAAACTGCGTATGTCTTTCAAAGCAATTTCTTACGTTGTCAGTGTAGCTTTTATTTACACCCAGAAATATAGAGTACTTATTGATGAAATAAAATCACTACAGGACTATTTTTAAACCTTGGTTTATTATTTTGGCTCGAGAAAATAGCAACACGTGGCATATTTCTATTTTTTACGATAAACATATCTACGAACGTTTGACACTTTGACCGCCCTGTTAGTCGAGTAGTTAGCGACCTTGACTACGCGATCAATGGGGTCCGGGTTCGATTCCCGGCAGGGACAGGCATTTGTGTGATGAGCACAGTTGCTTGTATTTCTGGGTTTGGGTGTTTATTAAATATATCAGAGTATTTATATATGTATTTCTATGTATTAGTATCGTTGACTGACATCCATACTACAAGCATATAATTTGCTTACTTTGGGGTCAGATCAATTCGTGTAATTTGTCCAGTGATATTTATTTATTATTAACACTTGCTGATATGAGCGGTTACAAATTCCCCACCCAACAACTTGTCTATTAGTTATTGTTTATTAGTCATTATCTATTAGTTATTGTCTATTAGTTATACACATTACACAGACCATACAAATGTATTGTATGTGGATAGCCAAATAGTCGGCATGCTAATAACAAAGGTTGAATTATCATTTTATTTAAGAAAAAACCAAACACCGACCGATCGTATATTAAATAATCGACCATCAAGTTATATTTCAGATGCAAATCCTAATAAATCTGTAGAATCTGAACTACAAAAATCAAAGCGAAGTAACTCTACATACGAAGAGACGCAATACGAATTATCTACGGAAATGTGCGCTTACATGAATAGTGAAGTTAGTTATACTATAAAACGGCTATTGCCCGGAGATCTTAAAGTTCTATACATTGGAAACGATGAACCACATCCTAAAATTGACCCTAATCCATTTGATAATGGTTTTGAATGTCGTGGCCATGAGAAAAAAGGTGGAGTTTATGTTAGCGACAACATTGTTTATAATTGGTAAGTGTTATTATACCTATATTGTGCCATATTATACTACACGCTGCAGCATGCAGCCCATGCATGCATGAGCTATATGCATGCATGAGCTAGGCAATGGGCCATGCATTATAACAGTTTTTGGTGCATCCCGCGAGATCACTCATTTTTTCCGGAATAAAACGTAGCCTATATGCTATTCCAGGTAATCATCTACCTGTGTGCCAAATTTCATCCAAATCCATTTAGTAGTTTTTGCGTGATTGAGTAACACATATTATATTATGTATCACATATTATATTTTGTACTGATACCTCTCAGTCATCGGATTTTAGGCGAAAAGTTATTTATGACCTTTATTACATTACGTTAAAGTACATTTCGATTTCATTACTGGCTTTGTTTATAAATGACAATAATATTTGAAGGGCACAGGAAAAAAAAGGAGCTCATTGACAATTTTACCTTTTTTGAATTAACTGTACCATTTACTTCGTTTTTCTATGGCCAATCAGAGCACATTATTTTAAACATGATAAAAAGGGCTGATTTTGTGTAAAGTTAATTTGAAAAAATCCAACTTTAGAATAAAATGTGCTCATTGCATTCCGAACCAAGTGAAAAGGTGCCCATTATCTATGAAACCACGCTAGAACGGGGTTTAACCTATATAATATATTTAACCTATTAAATTATTATAAAATAATAATTTAATAGGTTAAATATGTACTATTCCTTTTTTATATAGATACAAATCAAAATCCAATAGGGGTGTAAGTGTAGAAATTGAAATTTTAGATTTAATCCTTTGATTACTCAGAACAATAAGAATGTTAATGAGCTCCTTTTTTGTCTGTGCCCTTCATTTATTTATAATCCCATTACTACTATTTTGTACATTGTTAACCTAATTGATTTTGAAAAGTATTGTCAAAAGATACTGTAGTAATTATTTTGTAATTGAATAAACAATTCTGTACTTGAGTGGGAACGAGTTCCAAACCCCAAATGAAATCAAAGGCCACGTTATGATCAACTGAACTAAATGGACTACTGAAGTAGGTGAAGTCAATTAACATTAACGAAGTAAAGGAGTTAAGTATTATGAGACATTCTGCGCATGTCTCATAATACTTTACACTGACTTTTATTCATACATTAGACGGACTAGATAAAATTCACTGAAGGAAATGAAGTACTGAACTAAACCAATGAAGTACTTCATTGGGCGAAAAGATATACTTCATTCATTTCATTGACACATTTTGCGCATGTCTATTAGGGATGAGGCGTATTTACGCGACCAGGTATTTATACCAAGTATTTGCTTTCAAGTACGTATACCAAGTACGAGCCCGAAATACTTTGAATTGAAAGTATTTTTTACGCGAGGACCTCGACACCTGACGCGAGACGCGTCCGAATTGCCAGCGTGAAGGTGTTCAACGGTATCTCTATTAAAATAAGACGCAAAATTGTTTACGCCAAAAAATACTTTCAAGTCTTAAAAGTACGAGTATTTTAATTTTACACGCGATTGTGTTTCTTATGTGTATACTCAGACGGGTCATTATCATATGCAAGTATTTTGTACTTTAATTACAACGTTTTCGAGTATTGGAAGTATCTCTATATATATAAAATTCTCGTGTCACAATGTTAGTCTCCATACTCCTCCGAAACGGCTTGACCGATTTTGATGAAATTTCGTATGCATATTCAGTGGGTCTGAGAATCGGCCAACATCTATTTTTCATCCCCCTAAATGTTAAGGGTTGTCCACCCCTAAAATTTTTTTTTTTACTTTATGGACAATTTTTTTTATTTTTATTTTTTTATGATTCAGCATTAAAAAATACATATAACTCTACATTTTTACCCTTCTATCACCAACCCTTATTTTTTTATTAAATAATTTATATGGCAAAACAACGTTTGCCGGGTCAGCTAGTTTTATTATAAAATGCTATTGTGTACCATATTAACATTGCAACACAGATCAATTTCCTGTCCAGAAAAAATACTTGTTAGGTTTATGAAGTCTCATTTACCAAGTTTGTAAGTAAAAAATATTTATATAGGATAATAAACTATCTAACATTACAATTAAGAAGCATAATCGCGTGTATAATTAAAATACTTTTTGAGTTGAAAGTATGCATACTATTGTGAACTTTATCTCTATTAGTAGACAAATCAATTTCCAACAAAGAAAAAAATACTCGAAAATATTATGAAGTCTTCAACTTCCTAAGTAAAAAATACTTTCATAGGATAATGACCTTTCAAGCGTTACTATAAGAGGCATAACCGCAACGCAATAGAGCTAAACATGAAAATATTTTGAAAGTATTTGAGCCCTGGTTTTCATACTTGGTATTTATGCGGCGACGTACTTTCAAAACCTGGTACTCTATTTGACAAGTACGACCCATGCATAATGTCTAAGACAGATTTGTAGCTGTGTATATGTATTTATAAGGGGTTAAAAATAGCCACTCAGACAGCGACAGTATCCCACGCTTCTCCGAAAAGAAGTGAACGATCATCGAAGGCTAGTAACATAACTCGTTACTGCCAGCCTCACGCTCAGGACACCGCGCCACGTCTCCTCATCGTGACTGGTTTGATCTCACGTGTTGTGATGATCTCGTGAAGAGCTTACTATAGAAATGATCCTATGAAGTAAGGTCTTAACGTTAGGCAGTATTTCAAGGAAGGTCATTATATAAAATAAAATCTTGTAAGCGTGTTTTATCATTTTGATAATAAACACAAAACACCATCTATTGGTATATCTATAAATCTATTTGTCTGCTTTTGCCTTGCGGTACACATAGTTCGTGCTGTAAATGGTAGATGGCAGGGATTTTAATGTAAATTTCGTATAAAGGCCAATACAGATAATCGATTTTAAACGATCTCAGTTTATTTAAATGACTTTTAATATTTTGTGCTCAGGTTGTAACTTTACCCTAAAGTATTTATTCTCAAATTGTTAAAAAATCTTCAACGTTTCAGCATTGTTATTCACCCTTCATTATTCGAGTAAGTAAATATTTGTAAGTATTTAATATTTTGATTGCCCCGTTGTTGGTTGGAGTGGTTAGCGAACCAGGCAACGCAATTATTGGGATTTGGGTTCGATTCTCGACAAGCATCTTTGTGATTGGCATAGATGTTTGTATTTCTGGATTTAATGTTTATTAAAAATAGTTCTATATTTCTGTGTATTAATATTGTTGACTAACATCCATAGCACAAGCAAATAATTTGCTTACTTTGGGATCAGATCAATTTGTGTAATTCGTCTGGTGAATGGTGATACTTATGTTAATTAATTAATTAATATTATTTTATTTTATTTTTTATTGAAAAGGGGGAGGAGGACAAACTGACATGACAACATGACAGGAGGCTCACCTGATGGCAAGTGATCACCGCCGCCCATTGACAACTGCACTATTAGAAGATTGCAGTATTAGTAGTATAGTACTTTATAGTCCACCAATATTATTCTTATATATGATTAAAATAAAAATATATTTTAGTCGCCTCTGTGGTCTAATGGTCCGGTGTCAGAGTTGACCACACGAGGATCCGGGGTCGGGGAATTCAAAAAAATGAGCTTTGTTTGTTTTCTGACAAAAACAACTGCCCGAGATTGGAAAAAATGCCCGGTTGGTGATAGGCTGGTCACCTATCACATTGTGGGATTAAGTATCTTCGGCTAATCGTGGGTGCACTTGTTGTACCTCTGTCTACCTCTTCGGGGATACGGGTGTCAAGACACTTAAATATTTTAAAAAAATACCTAAAGATAGTAGTAACCGTATTTGTTTTTTTATTTCGTCATGCCGATTGCGCTTATGGCGTACGATTCAGTTTTATTGCTAATGTGCGTTAATTGGTCTTTCATGTTAATATTAATTCATAGTACAAAAAATTTCATAAAGTTAAAACTAATACTAAATTTAAAAGTTGGTCATCTATACTGACCCTTATTTTCGAATTATTAACGGGTTATTTATGGAGTTCATGTAGTATTTTATAGATGGCGCTATAAATGGATGGCTAATTTCGTGGTTGTGACCTCTAATAGAAACTATTAAATAAGCTGTGTCCGTACTGCAGTCATCTAGGCCCGGATTTGATTCTCAACTTTATTGAACGTTTATGGTGAATGTTTCCGTAAATTGCATTATATTAGTATATAGCTCGATATAGCCTTAATAAACCGCTGTCTGACTTCTTACACAAATTTGAAATGGGTATGTTTATTAGTGGGTGTGTTATTTAGTTAGTTTAGGAACTGTGGTACCTCAAATCACCTAGAAGGCCAATATAGATAGATATGTAAGGTCGACGGATCTTTGCTAAGCGAGGCGTTGTTGACCTTATTTATTTAATACTTTATTGCATACAGCACTATTAGGTAAAAAAACATAAGTACAATGGGTGAGCTTATCTCTACTTAAAAAGATTTCTTCCAGCTAACCCTTTAAAAGAGATAAAAATCAAATTAATTAGACAAAAATAGATATTATGGTTACATAACTATACTAAATATATTGTACTTAAAATTGTAAGTGACATTGCAATAACAGCTTTTAGATACTTCGGTATATTTAGTTTAGTTATGTAAACTAATATATATATTTGTCTACTTCATTTGATTTTTTTTTATTTCCTTTAAAGGGTTAGCTGAAAGAAATCTTTTTAGGTACAGATAAGCTCGCCCATTGTAATTATGTTTTTTTTTACCTAATTGTGCTGTGTACAATAAAGTATTAAATAAATATATATATACTATGAACAGTATAGTATATATATTTATATATTATACTGTTCATAGTCTATAATATAAAAATAAGTCGGGTTTTCCTTCCTGACGTTATAACTCCAGAACGCACGAACCGATTTCCACGGTTTTGCATTCGTTGGAAAGGTCTCGGGCTTCGTGAGGTTTATAGCAAAGAAAATTTAAAAGCAAAGCCATCTGGCGGCGAAACGGAGTTCGCCGGGTTTGCTAGTATAGTAATATATAAATATATCTTAAAACATTAAATATATAAAACAATAAATAAAACTGCCGAGTGTTATTTACTGGATCTTCCCTGTGATCATAATTTCGATACGAGTGTCATTTATAACTTATTGTCCTGACAAAAGCATACGAAATTTACATTAAAATACCTTGCCATATTCAATTAATAGCACGATATATTTGTATCACAAGGCAAAAGCAGACAAGTTGATTCATACATATTTCGATAGATGGCGTTTTATGTAAAGGATAACTTGTACATGAACCTCTGATATCTAACTTCTAAATGGAAAAATACTCTTTCAGAACACTGCGTTAGTTCTTATTCTTAGCGCTGAGGTAATTTGAATAGTTCCTCGGGTTAGTTAATTATTGTTAGAAAAAAATGTTGATATTAGTAGATAGTAATGAATTTGAAAAATTTATTGTTGAAGTCTAATCTTCATTATAACTTCTCAATTACAAAATTTAAATAAAGAAAATACGAACATTCTTATTAATCCTTTCCTTGAACTCGATCTTGCTATTTATTTACTCGGAATTATAAAAATAAATGACATCATTTCCCAGTAAAGGCAGTTAACAAAAGTAATTTATTAAAGCTGTTTTCCCCGTGTTGATCCTTTGAAGAATAGGCCAACTGCTGTTGGCCTATTATAGGGAAAAGGAAAAATTTGCATTTGCCATAAAGTAATAAATTGTCATCATGATTAAAATGTTAAAATTGCATATTTTCTTAATTTTTCGGTAACCATTCATTTCACGCTGTTTTAGCTTTTGTAGTGAGACTTCTTTAGGATCGCAATGATTTCAAACTTGATGAAACGGAAATGAGTCACGGTAGAAAAACTAGCACATAAATGTTTAGCCGACGTTTATGTTAAGCCGACGAGGAAATGAGATAGCACCTATACCTATATACATACATACATATCTTCACGCTAGATCCCTTACGGGGTAGGCAGAGAGAACCGAGTGCCATACATCACGATCCTTGCAGGCTTGTCTCGCTTTCTCCACATTCATCACTCTCTTCATACACACACGCCGGTTGCGAAGACTCTTGACACCACCTTCGAACAGTACTCGATCAATCTGATCGTGGTATGTCAGTCTTGGTCTTCCCCGGTACCTCATCCTTCTACATTCGCATTGTATATCTGTTTTGTTAACCTTTCATCTACCTATATTACACAGTATTTTAAATTTAATATATATATATAATCATCTAATTAATGGTTCCAAAACCCAGCCAGTTACAAAGAGTACAAACAAAGAGATTTTACTGCAAATTAAGTTTAAATTCTACCGCATGAAAGCTCATACTTGAAAAAAAAATATCATCACGCCCGGTTCCCTTGCAGGTGTAGGCTGTAAGCTGAAAGTCTAAAGACTTTTCGGTTCACTGTGAATCACCGGTTTTCCGGTTGGCGCATTTACCGATGTGTTAACGATTATCGACTATTTCTAGCGATAATTGGGACCGACAGCTTTACGTGCTCATCCGAAGCACGAGAGTGATAATACATCACTCCGCCAGACTCCGAGCTGCTATTGAGATTTAGATTTTCGATAAAAACCTTGAAAAAACATCCATAGCACTTTTGCCCCACCCGAGGATCGAACCCCGGCCCTCATGATCTGAGCCGAATAGACTATGAGACAGTCAATGTTGGTGCTAGTACTCGATGTTTTTTTGAACACTTCTTTAGCCGCGTTAGACGGTTTTTGGTAGGGGAAAATCTCAGTTTGCGTCAGCAACACGCACAGATAGACCGCTCCGTTGGTCGAGTGGTTAGCGACCCTGACTACGCTATCAACGGGGCTCGGGTTCGATCCCCAATGGAGACAAGCATTTGTGTGATGAGCATAAATGTATTTCCGGGTTTGGGTGTTTATTAAATAGATTAGTATCGTTAATAAAAATCCATAACACAAGTAAATAATTTGCTTACTTTGGGATTAGATCAGTAAGTGTAATTTGCCCCGTGAATATTTATATTTATTTATATA
The DNA here is from genome assembly GCA_036924255.1 of Apodemia mormo. NCBI lineage: Eukaryota > Metazoa > Arthropoda > Insecta > Lepidoptera > Riodinidae > Apodemia > Apodemia mormo. The sequence goes on from JAUPFN010000014.1 coordinate 27,922,956, forward strand.
AATAGATGTTGGTCGAACGATTATGAAAAATAAGTACCAAATCAATGAAGCTAAGGTTCGATTCCTAATGGGGGCAAACAATTTGTATGATGATCGTCGTGTTGCTCCCGGCCTCCTTTGAAGAATAGGCCAACTGCCGTTCTGCCAGGCAGGTCGTGAAAGGCGACCGATTGGCTATCGAGTCACTACCAACGTGGCTACTAGGTGGTAGAGTTCTGCATTGTCTCGCCCGGGTCTGGTACCACCGCCTTACCTATTCCTGCCGCAATAGCGTCAGTGCTTGTCGCTGTCGTGTTCCGGTTTGGAGGGTAAGGTAGCCGGTAAACTTATACATGTGGCATTAGACCTCGCCACAAGATAGCAACGCACCATTAACATCTTTGGTGTCTATAGGCGATGGTTGACTCTTTCCATCAGGAGACCCATCTGCTTGTTTGCTATCTTATGATATATAAAAAAAGATGAATAATTTAAGTTTTTTTTTTCTACATCAATTTTCTTTTGTATGTTTTATTCTTTACAAAGAATGTTTTTTTTTATTTGTTTCAGTGTTATAGATACAGAGTGGAGTAGCACCAACTATCAAGAAACATACAACGCTATCTGGACTTGCCCGGACTGTGATTTATCAGCGTGTCTTTCTCCTCTAGAGCGATTACAGCACAAAGAGTTTATGTGTTCTTCTAGAAGCGAAAAGAAGGAAGTAGAAACAAAAAAGTCAAGGGAAAATAAACCTAACGCAAAAGAATATAAATGTGAATCTTGTAATGAAATATTGTATATGACTGCAGTTGAAATTTTGAGGCATAAAAAGCAATGTGTAAAGAAATAAATTTGTTATGTTATGTATCTTTGTAGTTTTAAATTTTGTATGTTTAAACAAACTATCGCCCCTGTGGTCTAGTGTCCGGTGTCCTAATAAACCACACGAGGTCCTGGGTTCGATTCCTGGGTCAGGCAATTCATGAAATATTTTTTCAGTTTTCTGACATAAACAACTTTTTTAATCGGGTCTGCAAAAAGCGTTTGGCACCTGTCACACGGTGGGACTAAGTATCTTCGGCTAATCGTGGGTGCACTAGTTGTACCTCTGCCTACCCCTTTGGGGATGCGGGTTTAAAGATACTTTAAAAAAAATGTACGAGCCAAAAATTTGCTTTTGTCTCGTACATTTTTTTAAAATACAAGTTGACTGGTAAAAGTCTGCACATATTGAAGAAGATGATAGTTAATGCTCATAATATGTTTGTATGTAATATGTAAGGGGTACTCCTTTAAGCGTTTGATGTTTTTGAAACCCTGCCCCCCTGGTGATAAGTGGTGAGGTTTTAGACTACCCTTTCCACCCCAGATCACGTATATTTTTTGATACAAAGAATCTTAATTTTTTTACATTATCCATATATCTAATCTATCTATCTAATACCTTTAAATTCTTGTATATTTATAAATATGTAATATGAATTTCGGAAACTGTTTCAACGATTTTCATAAAATTAGTAGGTGTGCAGGGGGTTTTGTGGCCGATAAATTGATCTAGCTAAGTTTAATTTTTAGAAAACGTCGATTTTACAAAAAAATGTGTAAACGGTTAACCCTCCGAGCCATCTCTGAAACTTCCCAATAAATTAAGGTACTTTAAGCTCATAAGAGTAAAAAATATAAGCATAGATTTTCTAGTTCAAACATCTATTTTATTAAAAATGGCAGTATATTAATTTTTGAAAAGCTGTATATTTTGGAAACAATAATGGCGTTCAACTCAATTTTTGAGATCTAAAATATTGCTTAAGCTAAATATTCGATAGGTTAAAAAATTTCGATGCAATGTCAAAAAACATTTTATTTTTAATTTTCTTCATTGATAAATCCCAAACAAATTGACCGATTTTGATTAAATTAACGGTATTGACGCAGTTTTAAAGGAGAAAAGCTGATAAGATTTTTAAGTCAATCGGTGAATTAACTTGAAAGTTATTTAAAAAGATTAAGTAAATTTTCTAAAAACAAGGTAATTTTAATATTTGAAAAGTTATAAGTTTTGAGAATTAGATTCGATTTTGATTTTTGAAACGGCATTTGACGTAGGTTTTTTAGTACTAAAATATCGTGGAATACCAAAAAATTATTGGTTGAAAAATGTCTAAAGTAAAAGTAGTCTAAGTTAATTTAATTTAATTATTACTTCATTTTCATCAGTCAGGTAAAAAGTAGCCTTCTGGATAGCCTAGCTTTCTAATGCTAAAAGAATTTTTAATTACGTGACTACTACTAATAGGTGGCAGAGTACTGCGTTGTCCCGCTCGGGTCTAGTACTAATTATTCCTGCCGCAATAGCGTCAATGCTGGTCACTATCGAGCTGCGGTTTGCAGGGAAAGGTGGCTTGTAAACTTATTCATGTGGTATTAAAACTCCGCCTCAGGGGTAGCAACGCACCATTATGCATCTTACTAGCCGTAACGTGCATCCCGCTGCATCATCGAAAGTTTTTGGCAGATCCCGCGGGATCACCTAATTTTTCGGAATAAAATGTAGCCTATGTGCTATTCCAGGTCATCATCTACCTTTGTACAAAATTACATTCAAATCAGTTCAGTAGTTTTTGCGAGATTGTGCGACAAACATCCATTCATCCATCCAAACATCCTAACTTTCGCATTTATAATATTGTTATAGATTATATAAAAAATCGGTCAAGTACTAGTTAGACTCGCATACTGTGGGTTCCGTATAAAGTTGTAATTTTCGTGATGTATCTAAAAAATATGGTTTTCGGTTTTTTTCCTTTATATGTGCTGTAAGACATTGCTTTTTGCCAAATTTCATAACGCTAGTTAAACGGAAAGTGCCGTATAGCTTATGATTCCTTTTTGAACTTACAAAAAATCGCAAAGTATGTGATATGAATGATCATATCTTTTATTTATTTATTTATTTTGATCGCATTTACTTACAAGTCTAATTTTTTCACAGCTGAGAGGGACTATAGACCCGAATATTTGATATAAATTTAAACTTGACACCTTTACCCGTTCCTGAGTAAAAGGTTCTTGACAGACGGACGACGAAGTAATCCTATAAAGGTCGCGTTTTTTCCTTTTTAGGTACGGAACCCTAAAAATAAGAATCGGCCTGATATTAATGTTACTACTAGCCGTACCCGCGACTTCGTCCGCGTGGAAAAAATCTAAAATAAAATCCTCATAGCTCCCGTTCCTATGGGATTTTTAGGGATAAAAACCATCCAAGTCTTTTCTTGGACACTATCACTATATTACTATCTTTGGACCAAATTTTATCAAATCGGTTAAGTGGTTCAGGCGTGAAGAAGAGAAGACAGACAGAGTTACTTTCGCATTTACAATATTAGTGAGTATGGATTACTACTAAGGGTTTGGGAGCAATGTACGACAGGCTATCAAGCAAAATATTAATAGGATGAAGGACTCCATACCACGTTAATAAGTAGATTCTCAGGCACGCACACAGGGGCGGCGTCATTAAGGCGCGCACACACGCGCGTGTCGTGACCCGCCCGCTGGCTGCCTGATGTCGGGTTGCGATGCCCTTTTTAATTCGCACAATAACGCACCGTGCGTTCGCTGTGCGAATTTACACGGGGTGAGAGTTGTTTACAAGAAATTATAGAAAAAGTGAGAGAATTAATGTTGCTGGTGAAATCTAGTGAAAATATTGCGGGTGAAATCTAGTGAAAATATTGCGGGTGAAATCTAGTGAAAATATTGCGGGTGAAATCTAGTGAAATATTAACATACAATGATTTTAAAGCACATTATTTTTTTCGTAGTAGTCTAAGTAAACAACAAATCCAGTAAACAAGTTAGAAGTTTTTGAAAGTTGAATTAAAACTGGACAACGCTTCTGTTCATCCAGCTAGTAAGTAAGTATCTTCACGCCCGTATCTCCGACGGGGTAGGCAGAGGTACAACAAGTGCACCCACAATTAGCCGAAGATACTAGGTCCCACATATGTGAGAGGTGGCAAGCCTATCCCTATCGCCAACCGGGCACTTTCCAATCTCGGGCAACATTGTGTTTATCAGAAAACTGAAATAACATATGTTTTTTTAAGTGCCCGACCCGGGAATCGAAGTGTAGTCAACGCCAACGCTGGACCACTAGACCACAGAGGCGATGATCCAGCTATTAAAATATTAAATATTTTTTTCATGGGAGTAAGAGTTGTGTCGTAATAATGAAAAAAATCTTTTAACGATTTAGATAAATACTGTCAGACAGATTTGGAAAAGAAACTATTAAAAAATTTAAATGATCTTATCTTCTATTATACATATATGTATTCTTTTATTTCTAGTAGTCCAAAAAAGTTCTCTGATTAAAAAGAAAAGTAAAATTAAAAAAGACATTTCTTCAGATAGTAATAAAAAATCTATACATTAATACGTGAAGGAAAAACTTTTGACCCCTTTTTAAGATAATTGCGCGAACGGTGGAGAATGAAATTTGGCACCATTGAAGTTTACATTGCGGAGGACCGCAGAGACCTGATATCTATACAAATAAATAAAATTGAAGTGTCTGTTTGTAATATTAAAATAACCGATTTTAACTAGATGCATGTATAGGTATACGGTATATATACCAAAACAACATTTTTTTCAATTTTTGTCTGTCTCTCTGTCCATCTGTCTGTCTATCTGTTTGTTCCGGCTAATCTCTGGAACGGCTGAACCGATTTTGACGGGACTTTTACTGATAGGTAGCTGATGTAATAAGGAGTAGCTTAGGCTGCTTTTCTTTAGACTTTTCCCACGCGGACAATGTCGCGGGCACAGCTAGTTTTTAAATAAAATGAATTACAAGTACATTAAATTAATAAAAATAGACATTACCCACACTAGATTCATATGTCATACATGATAATATACACATATAAATACTATTTTTTTTAATTAAAAGTTAAAAGGGCTTTTATTGTTTAGTTTATGGTCGAATTTCGGCCACAGGTGATCGCTAATGAACCTAGATTTACAATTATTAATGACGTTTAACATTTTTACCCTCATTCTGGTGCAGTCGGACAAAAATATCTGAGAAATGTCCCCGTGTGGACGTCGCGGCCAGCAGTCATCGTGAGATGCGCGCTCCGCCCTAGGCCGGCCTGACATTAGACCGCTTGTAGCCCTGGAACCTGTACGTATGCATTTTTAATCGAATATCATTACAAGAACAAAAAGTGTACATACATTTAGGTACTTCGTTCAATGTAGACTAGCTTTTGTTTTATGCATTATAAGCTGTGTCCCACATCCCGCTGCGTTATAAAAGTTTTAATGAATCCCGCGGAACAACGTATTCATCGGGATAAAGTATCATACGTCTTATTCCAAGTCATTATCTATCTGTGTGCCAAATTTCAGCTAAATTGGTCCAGCCGTTTTTACGTGGTTAAGTAATAAACATCCAAACATGTAAGTTTTCACATTTGTCTTAGGTATGTTTTTTTCGACAGTTATAATATGTATTGGATAAATCCTTTGTGGTCTAAGTGTGTAAGACTGATCACAATGTTCCGTGGATTTGTGAAAAAAAACATCTGCATTCACTTTATAAATAGTTGGAAACTCATATACCACATGAATACTAATAGGCACGTCATTGGGATTGAAACGTTTCGCCGCGCATATGAGCAAACGCTCCTATCACTGTCAAAAATGTCATTTTGTATATTTATTACAATGTGAAAAAATAGAAATAAACCATGTTGTACTGTTTTATCCTATCCAATGAGATGAGAAAGTTTCAAAATTACCCTTGAAGTGATTTTATTTCATAGCGTGTGGCCGCGTTCCGATCCTGTAGTAATTACTACCGGATCGGAACGCGGCCTAAATAATGAAATCGACCTAAATTCAAATGTTTGCACACCATATTATCTATACTATTATCTAATATTATAAAATTGTAGAGTTTGTTTGTTGTTGTTAGTTTGTTTGGTTGTACGCGTTAATCTCGAAAACTACAGAACCGATTTGAATAATTCTTTTTGAGTTGGATAGCTTGTTTATCGAGGAAGGTTATAGGCGATATAACATCTTCCTACGACCAGTAGGAGAGGAGTAAACAAAGTCCGCGCTGACGAAGTCGCGGGCAACAGCTAGTGGTAGAATATGATGCAAATAAATATTTTTCATTTTCATTTTCGGTAATTACCTGTATTTCTGTGCGTGAATGCTAGCAACGTTGAAAATCTAAGAAATTTCCTTGAAAGGCGTATCCATTTAATCTGTGAGGAAACTGCATGTACCTAGCCGAAGACTCAGTAAGTATTTCAAAAAATATATATTGTGTGACAATTTATTCATATCTGGGGCCACGGCAGTGCCCAGACCACGACAAACCATTAACCACATGAAGCGTAAAGGTATTACCTAGATACCTTTTCCCTATCGCTTCGTCGTTTTTTGAACCCTCTTATCTTGGGTTTGGCTTATTACAGATACGTAAAATTCTCGGGATATGATGACAACTTACAGTAGACTTATCAAACATGAAGTTTCAATTGTGTAGCTCCTCTAGTTTTACTTATTAGAATTCCATACCTATATGGCAAAAACGGGACCCTATTACTAAGCCTCCGCTGTCTGTTTGTCCGTCTGTCTGTCTATCACCAGGCTCTATCTCATAAACCGTGATAGCTAGAAAGCTGAAATTTTCACAAATTATGTATTTCCGTTGCCGTTATAACGATAAATACTAAAAATAAAAAATTAAAATATTAAGGGTATATACAATATATATACAATAAACAATAAATGTGTTTTTTTTCATATTTTTGGCTCAATATTAATAATGATAACAGGTAGATGCTTAAAATTTTCATAGAATATTTAGTTGTGCCTATATTACCTTTCAAAGTAAATAATTAAATAAAAATAAAGTAAATATTAAAAGGGGTTCTCCCATACAACAAACGTAATTTTTAAGCATTTTTTCACTCGATCTTAATAAACAGGTAGAATCTTGTATAGGGATGGTACGGAACCTTTCATGCACGCGTCCGTTTCACACTTGGCCAGTTTTTTACTTTACTTTAGATTTTATTGATACTTTTAAAAAACAGACATCGTCACTGGCCCATTCGCTGATAATAATCAAAATTAGAAGTTGGCGCTCTAATTTCTACATGCGCAAGACCAAAAAATGTAACATTTCAATGGAGTAAAATGTTATAGAATTAATCACAGATATAATGCCCAAAGGAATTAATGTAGTTTTAATTTTATGACGCTTATTGTATAGATATTATTTTATGTATAGTCTGACATATTGTTATCAGATTGATCAGGTGCTCATATCAAAAGCCTCCGTAACCGACGTTTTTGTATGAAGAAAGTCATGAATGTAAGGAAAGTAATGCAAATCTGCGGGTAACTCTGGGTACCCTGTAAAATATCTGGCGCAAAGATATGTATGTTAACAGTCGCTGTCTCTGTATTTTATAATAAATTATATCATGTTAAATAATAAATGTAAAATAATCTGTCTCATTACTACACTTTTCCGGCCCAATTACTGAGCTGGTTGTGATAAAAGTTAACTATTCATATAGATTGCTTAAAATATGTTTTCTTCTCTTTGCTTAAGGTAATAATACTCGTATAAAAGAGCATTAAAACGTTTCATATCAAAGAGATTTTTCAGGCCGATAGCGATCTAACTTTGGAAGTTTTCAGAACAGGCAAAATGCTGGAAATGCACTTGCAAGATCCCTGGTTTGCGGTTATCTATATTACTTACTATGCTCTGAGGCTTGTGCTCGTTTAGGAAAAAAACTGTGGACTCTCATAAAATGCAATTTTTCTGCTTTAGACGAACGCAGGCACAGTCGCATCCGGCTATAAATTCGCATAGCGCAAATACCGTACTATTTTGTGAATCATAGTCACTGGCCAACGAGCATTGCTCTCAAGACTTATATTAAAATTTCAAAATAATTGGGAAGATTGGATTGGATGGAACCAAAGTCAGAATTCCCTTAGGGGTTCTGAATTTTAAAAGAAACTGCCTCGTTGTCTATGGGAAAGCTCATTCGGCTCAGATCTTGAGGTCCCCAGTTCAATTCCTGGGTCGGACCAAAGTATTATTAAGGTTTTTTCCAGGTTTTTCTCGAAAATTCAAAATCTAAGTAGCAGTTCGGTGTGTGGCGGGTGATGTCTTCCCGTCGGTCCTGGTTAAAAATTCGATAATCTTTATCAGGTCTCAGGAGGACCAACACACCCTGTGTTGGTCCTCCTACGACGATAGCAGGTCGTAGCAGTAAAGTAGCAGAAGTTTATGAATCTAACAATAACAACATTATCGCATCCTTTTGAATTTTTTTTACCCTAGATCTAAAATCTGGTGAAATCCTAGCTTATCCTGTGGGAGAATGCAAGAGAGCTTAAAGTTTTTTTCAATAATTGATACCTATGTAATGGTTAGAGCAATGAGGAACAGGCAAATCAGCAGGCAGTAGTTAGTAAGTTAGTACAAATCCATAGTCATTACATAGTATAAAACAAAGTCGCTTTCTCTGTCTGTCCCTATGTCCTTATGTCCCTATGTATGCTTAAATCTTTAAAACTACGCAACGGATTTTGATGCGGTTTTTTTAATAGATATATTGATTCTTGAGGAAAGTTTAAGTGTATAAACCTTTCCGATATTCCCACGGGAACAAAAGCTGCGCGGGTGAAACCGCGGGCAGGTCGCTAGTAATTTTATAAATGCGAAAGTAACTCCGCCTGTCTGTCTCTTCAAGCTTAAACCAGTGAACCGATTTGTATGAAATTTGGTACATAGATAGTTTGAGACCGGATAAAAACGATAGTTTTTATCCGAGAAATCCCAAGGGAACGAGAACTATGCGGGTAAACTCCCGGGACTGTTTAGAAATTTTGCCACGCAGATGAAGTCGCGGGCACAACTAGTTTGAAATAAGACCGATAAGATTGTGTAAAACGAAACGAAATCAGAGAATCACGAGGTCCTGCCAGACCGTGCAACCTAAGTCAACTTAATCGTGACCAAAGCTGCACAGTGGTTAACATCTAACCTCCATCATTCACATCCGTATTAAATGAACCCCCCGAAACACTTTATTACATGGTAATAAGGGTTAAAATAGAGTTTGTGTTCAGTAAAAGTTAAAATTTACCTGTCATCCCGTCTAGATACAGCTGGGGTATTTGATAACCGTAATGAGTTTATTTCGTTTGAGTTTGTGTATGACGGCGGCTGTGATAGGGTTAAATGGATTCGTGAAACCATAGGGTATTTAGAAATTTCAAGATATTGGAGAATATAAATTACTTTCGTGTGGCATAAAGGTTTTCTGCCAGACTAAGATGTACCTACGTCACGACATTTGACCATAGGTTAAACATTAAAAAACCATTGATTATGATCGAATATGAACAATTACTAGCATTATCTATAACCACAGACCTCATAAATGTGTCTAAAACTTTAAAAACTAAAATATTGCTTTTTTACTTGCAACTTGCTTGCATTTTTTCTCCCGTGTTGGTCCCGGCTCTTTTGAAGAATAGGCCAACTGCCGTTCTGTCAGGCAGGCCGTAAAAGGCGACCGATTGGCTCTCCGACTTACTACCATCGTGGCTACTAGGTGGTAGAGGTCTGTATTGTTTTGGCCGGGTCTGGTGGTACCACCTTAGCTATTCCTGCCACAATAGCGTTAGTGCTAATCATTGTCGTGTTCTGGTTTGGAAGGAAAGGTAGCCGGTAAACTTATGGATTTTTTTATAGGGCAATAGGCCCACCTCTCGTTCCCACTACTGTAACTTCTGTAAATCAGATTCAACAGCGGCAACCTTCCTGATAACCACTGAGTTGCGAGCTCAGGGTGCCCTGGGGGAAAAGATAAGCTGTCTTGGAACCCGCATCGAATTTAATCAGAAGAGTACAGGAGGAGTAGGAAAATACATCCAGTTTCCCTCTCTTTACAGTAGGAGACAGCGTAAAGATAAAGCAAAAAACTGCTAAGAAATGAGACGTTCACAATCAGGTTAAGCCTGATTGCTATTGCACCACGGTAGTTTAGGTATTTGAGGACCTACGAAAATGGCCTACTTAATTCTGCTTCCAGTAGTATGTATGACAAAATCGCTTGAAGGCTCGGAAATTCCCACGTGTTGCTACAAGGTCGGAATAGTAGATTACCCCGGATATACATCGTATATTATCAAGCATATTTGGCTACGTTCGTTTTGCCAGAGATTACACTCCCACATATAATGATGTGCAGTTTATTCATATTTACAGTTTATGGTGGAGCATTTGCAAAAAGGAGAAGGAACTAATTTAAACGATAATAATTTAGCTTTAAAATTACCGTGACTAGTAAGGAACTGTGCAACACAATGATCTATTTCTATCCACGTTTTACTTAATCGTTCCCGGACGCAGAGGAAAAAGTTATATAAATGCCGTCCTTTGGTTGAGCAGCACCAACGCGACTGCCATTCATTTATTAATTCATTAGTAACATCCATCACGGGATTAAAAAGGCTACGTATTCTTATTTGAGCTTGCAGATTGATAAATTATGGGCTAGTACAGTTCTTAGAATTATAATACTAACTAAGAATATTGAGGCCCGACGCTGAATTTCTAAATCTAATGAAAAGACACCTGATAAAACGGGTAAAATAGGTGAAATTAATTAATTTTGCTACTATCCGCGAACTGTTCTATGTATCTTCCGTATTAAACTGACGTCTTCCTTTTCGGTGCCATCACGCAGAAAACGGGTAAAGCTTCACAGCTTACAGTACGATATGCTTTACACAGAAATATTAAAGCCAAACGCTGATTTTGAAGTAATTTACGCCGGGTTGCGCCACTTGTAACTTTATCAGCCCATGCTGAACAGGCATAAGTAATACAACCTAAATATTTGTTGTTAGTTGCGTTATAAATTATCTTTAAAGTATTAAAAGTTAAACCCCACGTTGAGGTAGATATGCCGGCAAAGGACAAGTAGTTCCGTTTAGCTTTTAAACTTATGCATTAGACCTCGCCATAAGATAGGAACGCTCCATTAACATCTTTGGTATCTATAGGCGATGGTTTCTCTTTCCATCAGGAGACCCATCTGCTTGTTTGCTGTCTTATGATATAAAAAAAAATCTTGCATATTGCAGGTTGCATTCTTTAAAAATTAGACATTTCTAGTCTTATTAATAATAATAGACTAATATAAAGTATTTTACAATTGAAATATACTTAAAGGAAGGCATTTCGTAGTAAATTCGAAAGATTCAGTATAATATGCATTTCTCACAGTTTTATCTAGCATGTGGTGATAAGTAGATTTTTTTAATATCATATCTAAGCAATAAAGAAGATGCTCTTCTATTGAAAAGGGTCGTCAATATCATCGCTTATAGACACCAAAGATGTTGAGGTGACAGAAAGAGAGCTGGCTGCCAGTGTATGCTTTTAAGTCGCAACGTGATTGTGCAAGCGGTGGCATCGTAACCAAGCTGTTTCATTTCAATGACACTTAGATACGTTTAATCTTCACTGAGTAATAAATTCGTAGAATTTGCTGATAACATTAAATAGTGAATATCTTTCAGTGTGTGTGTGTCATGCCTATATTGTATCAAATAAAAAATATTCATTAATTAATTCATTACGGCATTTATTTGTCTCTTATGAGCTGTCTGACAGAAAAGCAGATGGTTTACTTTTTTTTAAAAACAGGCCAAGTATGAGTCGGACTCGCACATCTACGATTCCGTACAAACCTGTTTACCTACATGTTCCCCGTGTTGGTTCCAGGCTCCTTTGAAGAATAGACCAACTGCCGTTCTGCCAGGCAGGTCGTAAAAGGCGACCGAGTAGCTATACGAGTCACTAACATCGTGGCTACTAGGTGGTAGAGTTCTGTATTGTCTCGCCCGAGTCTTGTACCACCGCTTTACCTATTCCTACCGCAATAGCGTTAGTGCTTGGCACTGTCGTGTTCCGGTTTGGAGGGTAAGGTAGCTGGTAAACTTATGCATGTGATATTAGACCTCGCCACAAGATAGCAACGTGCCATTAACATCTTTGGTGTCTATAGGCGATGGTTGACTATCCATCAGGAGACCCATCTGCTTGTTTGCTATCTTATGATATAAAAAAAGGAAACAATATATCAACCGCAAAATAACCAAAATATTTTTATTATACGATGTAACTAAAAATTTAAAGTATCCGCATTTTTTCCTTTATTTTTTCTATAAGACGTTGCTCCGTACCAAATTTCAAGATTCTGAATTCACGGGAAGTACCCAGTAGGTTTTGAATCCCTTGCAAGTTTCAAAAATTTACGGAAATTTGTGGCATAAATAGCTGTATCTTTTAATTGCGTTTGCTTAGAAGTTCGATTTTTTCATAGCTCAAAGGGACAGTAGACTTGAGTATTTAATGTAAATTTTAGCTTAATAACTGCACGCGTTTCTGAGAAAAAGGGTCTTGACAGGCGGACGGACGGATAACAAAGTAGACCTATAAGAGTTCCGTTTTTTTTCTTTCGAAGCACGGAACCCTAAAAAGGGCCCTAATTTAGACCAAAGCGGAGAAATTAAATATTTGTGCGTTAGTATTGACTTATATAATACTAGCTGTGCTACGCACACGATACGCCATCATAGTTTTTAACTTATAATTAATTAAAAAATAATAATAATTAAAATAAAAAAAAGATTGATAAAAAAACATTTTTATAGGATTTTACAGTAGCCTAAGCTTAAGTCTAAGTAGCCTATGCTTAGACTTAAAACTATACTTATCTCCTAAATTCAAATACGGTCAGCTAAACGAACGTATCTAGTAACAAACATACACACAAACTTTCGCATTTATTTTTATAGTCAGGTAATGTTTTTCATTACTTAATAATACTCTACATTTAAAGCATCTCATGTTTCGTGTTTTATGTAATTAAAATTCTCAAGAGGCAGTGTCCATTATCGCGATACTGGATCCCGACACGGGCGGTCACGAGGTTTTTCAATTTACGCGATCGAACCCGCGTACTAACGTTACCGCTCATAGACCATCGCTGAACGCGGGGACCATGGAGTCGGCTATAATTAGTAGATATTTTTTGGTATATTTTACACTTTTCAGTGTGGATAGAAATTTTATTATTATCGGGTTTTATAAAAACTACTTCCATTCTGAATATACTTATTTTACTATTTCTATATACATACATACATACATCTATATTTATTATAATATTATAAATGCGAAATTTGGATGTTTGGATGGATGTTTGTTACTCAATCACGCATGAAATGAAATGAAATTTGGCACACAGGTAGATGATAATCTAGAATAGCACATAGGCTTTTTTTATCCCGGAAAAATTAGGTGATCCAACGGGATTCACCAAAAACTTTTATAATGCAGCGGGCTGCATGCTGCAGCTAGTATACAATATGTTTTTAGAATATAGGCGACTAGTTTCGATTTTCTATTATATTTAAATGTGCTTAAAAAGATGAAACCGGTTGATAAACTATTTAGTGCTACCGGGCTAGGCGTCACTAGTGCGCCTGATTACTTACAGTTTACCGTTCAAAAATTTACCTGAACTGGGGTTTAGACAAAATAACATCGCTTGTGGAGAAACAATTTCTACATTCGTTTTAACAAGGAATTAGGAAAAAAAGATTTACGTACTATGATCAAATTGCCCGAGTTTTCTTCAAGCCAGAGAATCTTCAAGAGCTTCAATCAAGAGTTTCCGAAACTTTGGCGTGAAGATACGATTGGAAGATACGATTGTATGTTTTGTGCAAAACGTGTCAATATGAAAAATATCCTCGCATCATTGTTAATTCGCCAACACGTTCTCGTGGTTATGGCGAGTTGTGGGACCGCCGAAAAGAGCAGTAAATTGTTCGTATCTGCAGCGATCTGAGCGATGTATGTGATTCTAGGTTAAGGTTTGAAAGAGTATTGCATAGACTATGTAAATCCAAAATAAATTTAGTAAGAAAAAATGTATGTCTACAGTTTTCTTTGCGCTACAGAGCATCCGCGTCGCAGGCCACATCGTCGCGGCAAATCGCACGGCAGTTGCGATGTATCGCCGAATAGAGCAGTAAATCGTTCGTATCTGCTGCGACCTGAGCCTGTGATCCTAGATGTATCATGTTAAGGGTAAATGTAGTTGGATTTATATTGTAGAGGATAAAAGGATATAAAGTAATTGCCGTCAACAATTGACTGGCCGTCACATTTCCTGGGTGATAGATTTCGGCTTCTTAACGTTTGGGTATAGTGCTAACATTTCGCATTTTCCTGTCATAAAAGCATCAGTGCTTATTGGTCCGGCAAAATTATGTAATGGCGGTAAATTCCTGCTAAACTAATGGGAACGTACCATTAATATCTTAATTGCATATAGCACCGTAACGATTGCTCATCTGTTTGTTTATTATTCTTTAAAAGAAAACAATATAAAATGCCAATTTACAGTGCTATTAATACATTAATACACAGTACACACACGTAAAACAAAGGTGAAAATTTGAAGCTTAGTCTACACTAGGTTAAAATAATTAAAGCTCTGTACTAGGAGACTTCTATTACGAGAGAGAATATATATTAAGGGATGGGAGTTTATAGTTAAATCTGATAGCACTCCGCGGCGGTCTTTTCAACAAGGAGATCTCTCCTCGAAGGAGAAGAAGAAGATGTGCACAATTTTTTTTATTACCTCAGATCTATCGCTTCTGTGGTCTAGTGGCCCGATGTCAGTGTAGACCACATGAGGTCTCGGGTTGGGCCATTCGAAAGGGTTTTTTCTCAGTTTTCTGATAAAAACAACGTCCGAGATTGGATAAGTACCCAGTTGACGATTGGAATGCTGCCTAAAACATTGTGGGACTAAGTATCTTCGGCTAATCGTGGGTCTACCATTTCGAGGAGACGGGTGTGAATACCTTAGAAAACAGTTAAATATTAACTAGGTATTTTGCAAATTCTTTTTTTAACATTGTGGCGGCGCAGGACCGTACCGCTGAAGGGTCATAGTAATGGAACAAGCAGGCCAACTTTTGTCAGAGTGACGTCATGACTGTGGAGGTTGATGACGTCACACAAGGATAAAGAAGGGGAAAAGAAAGATCTTCCCAGCCAGGCAAGGTGTACTGCATGGGGCCGCAGTCCATTGGAGAAGTTTTTTTCATGAATGTCTAAATTACTGGTGGCCTTGAGGGCCGTCACAGCTTCATTTGTGGCGGATGGTTGAAACTTGTATATAGTGTTGTTCAAGATAAATAATGCTGATATCGCGATTCCAGATATTATTTTGAATTTCGTTTTTTATACTGCCTGGGGACCGACGCCTATTTGAGAAACATATACACTTGTATATAGTGTATTCAAGATAAGTAATTGTGATATCGCGATTCAGGATATTATTTTTGAATTTCATTATTTTCAATTTTTTATTACTTTTTCTTGTAGCGTTTGTAGATTGCTTAAACACTTTTTTATTGCTTGAACACATTAAATACATTATATTGGACTTCAATAAACATTTGGTGTAGGTTTGATCCAGAGTTCCAGTGTAGAGATATACATGAGATTTGAAGTTGGTTGTTGCAGTTTTATTGCAGTCAAATTACAGGCTAGTAAAGTGCTCAGCCAGAGTTTAGATTTAATGTGAGATTAGAGCTACATCTAGGAGAATTTCTTATGTAACCGAACCTTCCCTTAGAGAAGTATCTTGGCTATTGGTGGAATGGGACAGTAGAATCGTGATATTAACTCGTATCTGATATTTAACCAGAGTTTCGGGTTGAAATAAGGTGAAGTGTCTATTGGCGATGATTGTCTTTTTCCATCAAGACTACACAGCAATGAACAATATAATTTAGGTTTAATTCTGAATTTAAATTATTAATTTCTTTTCAACTTCTAAGTACGAAATAGTACCTACATGGGTCTACATGGGTCTCGTGAAGTTAAGACCGCAAATAATAATAATAATGACTAATTTACAATATGGAATTCTTATTTGGGGAAATTTTGATGAATTGGTACGAATTTTTAGAGTCCAAAAGAAATTTATTCGAGCAATATGAGGTGTTAATCAGTTACTTTCCTGTAAACCACTTTTCAAGTCTCTTAAAGTACTTCCCTTACCGTGTTTGTTTATTTCTTAGGTATGCGTATAAATTGTAAAAAAGCACCAAAAGTTATTTAAAACAAATGCTGGAGTCACTGGTAACTCATATTTTAGGAATAGTAAGAAAATACATTTGTCTAACCAAAATTTAAATATTTTTACAAAAAATGTGTATTGTATGTCTATTATTATATACAATCATATTCCTGATAGTCTTAACACATTAAATCATTGCCTATAAATAAATTTTGCAAAAAGTTGTTTGATTTGCTGTTAGATAAAACTTATTATGATATTAAAGAATTTTTAGCTGACAAAATTAAATGTTAATAGATAGAAATATAAGTTTGTTGAATTCGCCTTAAAAAATCAATGTAATAAAGTACCATAACTAGTTGTAAATTATAAAAATTTTGATTACACAAAAAATGAAACTAGTAATTATAAAAATATGTTTGTGATATGAAATTATTCTTGTACATTAGTATTTAATAAGTACATAAAATAGAGAAAAAAAGACAAGCCAGCTGAGTTTCTTCCGCTGGATCTTCTCAGTGTGTGGCCGTGTTCCGATCCGGTAGAATTCTAAAAAATCGATACAAAGTTTTAAATGTAATATTACATAATAATAATTTTTAAATATTTGCACACCATATAATGGTAGAATATGTTGGTAGCTTAATTAATTTTTAACAACTTGTAACACCCATATTCTTGCAAATAAATCATTTCTTTCTTTCTCTTTTTATCAGACGTACCTAGTCCATTAATTATACATATATATTTGATATAAATAATACAATACAAAGCAGTATTTCTTTAGACATAAAATCGTTAATTATTTCTTAAAGCTCCTTGTACGCCCATTATTTTGTAAAAACATGATTTTACTTAAAATACAGAAATAAAAGATTTTCGATTCTAAATGTGAATTTAAAATATTTCAAATCTTTCCTTTTTTGAACTTCTAAGTACAAAAGGTCTACATGCGCCTGGTGTATCTACATATTTAGATCGCAAAACAAAGCAATATTTCTCGAGACACCAAACCGCTATCTATTCCTTAAAGCCCTTTCCAGATAGCATCAGCAGGCCTAGCACCTTAGCATCTGTAGTACAGGCGAGATAAGAGCCGACACTTACACGGTTTATAGGGCGGCGGCACGCAACACCTTCGTGTACCACCGTCGATACCAGCCTGTATCTCACGGCCTATGTCTTTGCAACGCTTTCTTATTACTTTTAAGTATAATCCAAAATATCCATTATTGCCTTTCAGTTTCGTGATAATGTTTAGATTTTCAATATTTTAAGAGAAGATTCGTTATGTGATAAATTTCTAACCCGTACCTCCACATGTTAATTTGCACATAGATACGTAGACGCCCCCCGCGAATATTCCGGTAATAAGCTATTACTGGCTTTTTCATGATGTGTTTTTTGTACTTGGAGGTCTAGTTCACCTTTTGAATTTTCCACAATTTTTCTATTGATATTTATAAATATATGAAACTATTATGTAACTTTATGCAAATGAATAATATGTTTTAATCTTTTATGAAGAAAATATTAGGTAAATGAATGAAATGAAATGAAAAATGAATGAAATGAAATGAAACATTAATGAAATGAAATGAAAAATGAATGAAATGAAATAAAAAATGAATGAAATGAAATGAAAAATGAATGAAATGAAATGAAAAATGAATGAAATGAAATGAAAAATGAATGAAATAAAATGAAAAATGATTGAAATGGAAAGAAATAAAAATATATATTTGCAAGAATATGGGTGTTACAAGTTGTTAAAAATTAATTAAGTTAGCAACATATTCTACTATAATATGGTGTGCAAATATTTAAAAATTATCATTATATAATATTATATTACATTTAAAACTTTGTATCTATTTTTTAGAATAATACTACTTTACTAGGTGATAGAGTTCTGCATTGTCTCGCCTGGGTCTACCTATTTCCTATTTCTGCCGCAATAGGGTCAGTGCTTGTCGCTGTCGTGTTCCGGTTGGAGGGTAAGGTAGCCGGTAAACTTATGCATGTGGCATAAGACCTCGACACAAGATAGCAACGCACCATTAACACATTTGGTGTTTATAGGCGGTGGTTGACTTTTTCCATCAGGAGACCCATCTGCTTGTTTGCTATCTTATACTATAAAAAAATCGGATCGGAAAAAATCGGATTATTATTATGTAATATTTACATTTAAAACTCTGTATCGATTTTTTAGAATTCTGCCGGATCGGAACACAACCACACACTGAGAAGATTGGGCAAAGAAACTCAGCGGGTTTGACTTTTTTTTTCTCTGTTGTATGTACTTATTACTAATGTAGGTACAGGAATGATTTCACAACAAAGGTTATTTTTATAATTACAAACTTTTGTAAGCAAATATAATAGTATAATGCCTACATATTAAGATAGCTCAAAAATTAGCTTTTATTTCAAATATAAAAGTCTCAGAAACTAATTTAAATCCGGAGCGAACATTAAAAAGTACTATTTTTATTTTTTCCTAAACAATTTGTTTTTTCTATTAGTATATTCGAGGGGGACGTTGACATACAATTACATATATACATATATATCTTCTGTTTAACAGCCGGTCTTAATAATCAATCTATCCCTTACTAGAATTTAAAATAGTAACTGACAGTAGGTATCTATCTGTGAATTTCATTTCAATAAACACAGATAGATAGAAATATCTAACTTAGCTAGCAGTTCGTAAAAGCTGAATCGTTGGCCTAAGTAGCCACTTCCATTATGACTACCAGGTAGTAGGCTTTTTCCTACTGCAATAGCGCTAACCCTCGTCACTATCATGTTCGAGGTTAGATGTTAACCTTACCATCTAAGGTAACCTGTAAACTTATGCATTTGACATTATGTTCCTGCCACACGAATGGCAACGTAATATTGTAATACATATATGGTGTCCAAAGAAGATGATTATTATACATATTTTTGTATCTCTATATTATTGAAAACTCTTTGCTAGGTATCAAATAACATAAACCAGAAGTAGCTGGACGCTGTAGAAGATTTAGAAAGAAAAAGGATGAGGAATAATCTTTTATTAAAAGAAGAAACAGATTTAAGCAACCTTCTAATATATACCTACTTTACAATGTATAAAATTAATGTAATATGTGATTGATAATGAAATCAAATATTAATATATGTATATCTCATCAATCATAACATACCTATTCTATACTTTTCAACTCCAGCTCTTGGTGGAAATATGTTTTAATGTACTTAAAATTGTTATACAAACCACTCTACATTATCAGAGCGTTTACTTACTTTATATTGATCAATTTAAACATTTGTAAATTTAATTTTAGTGTAACTGGCTGCCTCGTCGTTCTAGTTTTTAGTCTGTTCGGTTATAACGGTTTGCTAAACATAAAACTCGAGAACAGCTGGAACTATTCAGTTTAATTTTGTTGAACTCCGATTGTTTTATTTGTAGAGAGAAAAAAAGGAAAAATCGCGAGCAAAATAATAAAAATATTCATTTGAAAACGTTTTTAAGAACAAGCTTTTGTTTATTATATATAACTACATTGTCGTCAAAACTAAAGGTATATTTCAAATTTCAGCTCAATCGGATATTTGGAAGTGGGTCAAACAACAATGGCGGGTTGTCATACAAGCAAATACCTGAAAAAAATTTGCAATGTCTTTAACGATTTGAAGGTTTTTGGAATTGAAATCAATGCTCACTGAATATTTCCAATAAATCGTTTTATCAAACAAGGGGGTTTAGATTTTAAAAATGCTTTGAAATATTTTGAGATGAAGTATATTAATTTGAAAAAATTCAAGAAAATTAAACAGCTTTAAAGATTTTTTTACAAATTAAGCGCAAGTAATCATTTATGCAAATAGTAAGTACAAAATATAGTAACAAATATTATATCGAGGTAATATTGTAACAAATATTGTATGTAAATAATTGGGTGTCTTCAGTAAAACTATAACCTCAATAATCTGAGTTAGATAGTCAGAGTAATAAAATTTTATATTGAACGAGCGGTTTTCGGTCATTAGTCAGGAGTCAGGACCCATTTTCTATCTTTAATTGAACTTAAGGAATGAGTGATGAACTCAATTTACACCATGACGTCGCGCCGTGACATACTAAGTTAAATGGCGGCATTGGGTAGTTTCTAAGTATCTATAAAGTGTATCGGCGACCGGCGGAAATATTAGCTCAGAACTCTGAAGTCAGATTTCCGAGATCTTAGTTTCGCTGAATACATTTGATAACATTTGACAGCATTTTAACGTTTGATAACATTTGGAAAATCTACTTATTATCTGGTCTAATTTAAAACGGCAACATTTTGAGTACTACACCTTAAACAAAACATAGATAACAAATAAAATTACTCAAATAAAGGATTTTTTTAAAAATAATATCTTTATTCACAGGCCTTACTAATACAAGTAAAATTTTACAAAGTTACAAGGTTTTATCCTAGCAGGAGATGTGACTAAAGGCGATCATTTTAAACACCACGTATGAACTTACCCTTGTTCTTTGTTCCACCCTTTGTTCCACTCTTTGACCCGCACTAACTAACACGGCAAGATAAATAAAAGCTTGTAAAAGGAACTCTTATTTTCCTAAAGAAACAGTTTCTGGCAGTCAAACATTTAATACTTTTAAATCTGTCCTAAGGCAGTACGAAGTTCGCCGGTTCAGCTAATAAATAATAGATATCCATTCTCTCCTTCGTAAACGGTAATTAAAAGAGATACGAAGAGAAAAAACCTACGCGGTCGAAGTCATATGTACCTACAAGCCAACAAGAATAGCAAAAATAAATCAAACGTCGCAATTATCATAAGTTATGGATGCGTAAACGAAAATTATGCGTCAGATTTTGGACACCAGCGCTTAAGCGCCATCGATTCTATTGTAAATTCAATCTAATCGTCTACATTTTAAAGTATAATATCTCCTCTCTGTGTACAACTAACAGGGAGGTCCAGTCGTCAAAAACATATAGTCATATTTTTCTATTCAAGTATTGTTCCCAAAATTATTCATAGCCCAATAAATATGATGGAATAACAATTACTTTGCAAATATTCCTGACAACTCAATTATTGGTAATACAATATTTGTGGTGGCAACGTTACAATAGTGCCGATTATTTAGTTTTTATCAATTCAAAACGATAAAGAAGCTAGTTTTGTGAGAAACTAAATACTAATGAGAAATAGGGCATAAAATAATCAAATCACTAGATTAGATCACAGTTCAGTTTTTATAGGACTTCAAAAACACATATCGAAATATGAAACTTTACTGGTACTGTATCTATCCTAAATTGTTAAAAATGGAGGACTTTTTTTTAGAATGGATGTAAAAAATCCCTCGCGATGGAATAGGCATTATTATGTCTATGATAGAGAATTAAGAGTCTCTAGTTTTACTTAAATTTCGATGCAATAAATACGATTAAAACGATATTCGTATCATTTATTTTATAAAATAAATGATACGTGTTGGTCCCGGCCTTCGCCGTGTTGGTCCCGGCCTCCTTTGAAGAATAGGCCAACTGCCGTTCTGCCAGGCAGGTCGTAAAAGGCGACCAATTGGCTAGCGAGTCACTACTATCGTGGCTAAAAGGTGGTAGAGTTCTGCATTGTCTCGCCCGGGTCTGGTACCACCGCCTTACCTATTCCTGTCGCAATAACGTCAGTGCATGTCGCTGTCGTGTTCCGGTTTGGAGGGTAAGGTAGCCGGTAAACTCACACACCTCGCCACAAGATAGCAACGCACCATTAACATCTTTGGTGTCTATAGGCGATGGTTGACTCTTTCCATTAGGAGACCCATCTGCTTGTTTGCTATCTTATGATATATATATATATATATATATATATATATAAAAAAAAAGAGGAATAAACGGAAAAACACTTAGGTACTTCCAAAACCACCTATAAGAAGTTGTAATGCGAGGGGTTTTGCAGATACGTTTCCCGGTCTATAAGGAACAATCATCATCCTCTGGCAATCGCTTTCCCAGAGTAGTAACGTGGGGCAAAATACTTTGAAAATTGCACTGTAGTGGATTTTCAGATATCAGCATGGTGAGGGTGCAATTCCTAATTTTGGCATAAAATCCGTTGATGGTATTCAGCGAATGGAATTAAGCCAAATAACTTCTCGTAGTACTCAATGATATAATTGGTAGAATATGCTGAGGGAATTAAACTCCTTTTTAGGATTTCGTACCCAAAGGGTAAAACGGGACTCTATTACTAAGACTTCGCTGGTCATCCGTCTTTCTGTCTATCTGTCCGTTTGTCACCAGTTTTTGGATTAATTTATAAGGCCCAAATTTAATCCCCGGCTAGGTCAAAATTATGATTTTTGGACAAAAATATCAGGTTAAATTTAAAAAAGACAAGCTTGCTGAATTTTTTCCGCCGGATCTTCTCAGAGTGTCGCCGCATTCCGATCGCGTAGTAATTTTTAAAATGTCGACTCGTCAAAAGTGCCTGTAAATGTTTGTTTAAATAAAAAAAAATTTGATTTTGGTGTAGGTTCAGTGTGCTAAAATACTGATAGTATATTACGAATACGAAAACAAAAACGAAATGTGTCAAGTGCCAAGTGCCAAGTGCCAAGATGACGATTTCCACTCATCTCCTTCGTGTTGGTTCGAGGCCCCTGAGAACAATAGACTGCACCCTGTCAGGCAGTTTGATAAAGGCAAACGACTGGCTAACGTGCTACAGCTGCCGTCGTGATTATTAGTTTTTTTATATCATATGATAGCAAACAAGCAGATGAGTCTCCTGATGGAAAGAGTCAACCATCGCCTATAGACACCAAAAATATTATTGGTGCGTTGCTGTCTTGTGACGAGGTCTAATGCCACTTGCATAAGTCATTGCGACAGGAATAGGTAAGGTGGTGGTACCAGACCCGGGCGAGACAATGCAGAACTCTACCACCTAGTAGCCACGGTATTAGTAACTCGCATAGCCAATCGGTCGCCTTTTACGACCTGCCTAGCAGAAGGGCAGTTGGCCTATTATTCAAAGGAGCCCGGGACCAACACCAACACATTCAAATTCAAGTTCAGTGGTTTAGGCGTGAAGAAGAGATAGACAGACAGACAGAGTTACTTTCACATTTATGATATTAAGTACTAGCTATGCCCGCGACTTCGTCCGCGTAGAAAAAATCTAAAATTAAAACCCGCACAGTTCCCTTTCCCGTAGAATTTCCGGGATAAAAACTATCCTATGTCCTTTCTCGGGTCTCAAACTATCTTTATACGAAATTTCATCTAAATCAGTTTGGTGGTTCAGGTGTGAAGAAGGGACAGACAGACAGACATACAGACAAACAGTTACGTTCGCATTTATAATATTAGTATAGATGGATGTTTTTATGTTTTCTGGTATTTCATGTTTCATGTTTTTGTACATTTTAGGTAGAGGTAAACTTACTTAAGTGGCATTGCTATCTCACCATACGGATAGCAACGCACCGTTAACATCTTGCAGTATCTGCAATGGTTGTCTCTTTCCGTCCGAGCCAACTGCTTGTCGACTTTCTCATGATATAAAAATGCCACCTTTTTGAGAAGTTGCTTGAAAAAATGTGTGTACTTATGTAACTACGCATGTATAAAGTTATACCTACTTTTATGTGTAGGTATGTTTGTAAGAGAGAGAGTGAGAGACAGCGAATGATTGTCAATTGTTTTATAGATTGATGTAGGAACGAACGAAAACGGGAGACGGAGATAAATTGAAGCACATATAGCATTGATATAAAAAATTCAAGATACATAGTCCCGAACAAAACATACTCAAAAGTGTCCTCAATTTTATATAACAAAAACATATGTCTTTGCATATCCAACCTTAAGCGCAAGGTTTATAGTTGTTTTTACAAAACAATGTACCAAAAGAAATAAAATTGACGTTTTTGAAACACTGATTGTGTATTGGTTTTTTATATCAATGGCATATAGTAACATTTTAGTAAAGATAGAAAAACCCTATAAATATATTTTTAGTTATCTCTTTTTTACTTCATAAATCTAATTCACACTATCCAAAAGAAGTTTCTCTTCAAAAACCTACAGCCGAATTAAGATTATCATTTGAACCTTCTATGGGAAATTGTTTGAAAATAAGTTGTGTTGTAGTCTTGGTCAGCTATTCTTCTTTTTATTTCATGGTCGACCGCCGAGCAACCTATATTACTTCAGTACGTGGTCACCATTTTAGAATTTTTCTATCATTAATTTAAGCAGCCTAGTGAAACATTACAGAAACAAAGAGGTTCAACAAATTATAATTACAGCAATAAAATTGGACTTTGTATCTTGACGACTTATAAAACAAAACGCTATTACGACATTGGTATGGACCAAGCTATAAGAAACTTAAAATGTTGAAATTTAAATTGAAACTTTTTTTACAAATTACTAGCTGACCCATACGTAAAGCTATGCAATGTAGATGTCGTGTTCCATTTCGTTAACACTCGTTGCAGTGCTGAAATAAATAATAAATCGTCCAACTAAAGTCACAAATGCCGCATCGTATAATCTATATTAATAATCTATATTCTATATTAATAATTTCGTCAAGGGTTACGGTAGACTCAATCGAAACCTTACCTAAATTATAAAGCGTAAAAAATAATAATTTTGAGTCGACAACATATATCCGCAACATTCGGATTGTCGAGTATTTTGTTAAAATAGTGTTTAAAAATTCTAACCGTGCTGACGGCCGACAAATCGGCCATATTTCTTTAAAGGTTACAAATATGTGGTGTAGATGGCGTGAGCATTTATTAAAGTATCGTAGAACGGAGTGCAGATTATCGTGAAACTTATTTCTCTTCGTTCACAAAAGAGTAGAAATTGAAAAATAGCAACACTATAGTGTTGTCTTTGTTAAATCAACGTAATAGTTGAAAGAAGGCGTCACTACAGTGTTGCTACTTTTTAATGTCTATTATTTGAGTTAGTATAAGATTGCGTATTATGAGACTTCCGAGCGAAGCCGGGTTTTCATCTAGTAATATTATAAATGTGAAAGTTTGGAATTTGGATGTTTGGATGGATGGATGGATGTTTGTTTCTCAATCACGCAAAAACTACTGAACGGATTTGAATGAAATTTGGCACACAGATAGACGATGAACTGGAATAGCACATAGTCTTTTTATCCCGGGAAAATTAAATGATCCTGTGAGATTCCACAAAAAACATTTACAATGCAGCGGGCTGTACGCGGCAGCTAGTATAATATATTCGCGACAAAAAAGTCTAAACCGCCGTGACTTGCTGGTGCTTACGCGGTTCATTCAACGAGGTGCAGTCTTTTTACTTCACTTTAGTGCAACACAAGTATCGTGGCGCATGCCTTGTTTAGTTCGTTAGTGCATAAAAGTCTAGTCATCAATGTATTTTTCACACAGACTCATTAGGGATTAATTTTTTTGAAAAATAGCCTATGTTTGATTAAAGTTCTAAAATACTACCCAGTGTTCCCACGTTTCACACTTTCCACGCTTTCTATGTCTCTACAAATGTAAAGAAAAAAAAAAGACGTGTGGCACTCGGAGACTGCCGCGGTAAAGCTATTGCATAGCATTTTTTATCAACTTATGCAATTACAATTATATATTTATTTTATTTATGTAGTATTTTTTTTTCTTGTTTTTTTTTCTTTGATATTAATTCAAGTTACACTTTGAGCAAGGTGAACGATAAAAAAACAATTTTTTTTCTTTTATTAAATAAATGAGATGTTAATATTGTTCAAAATATTTTTATTATCTTTCAATACATGTCGGTTCTTCATGAATATTTAATAAATTCACTTTGTTTATTCATATTTAAAACACTTTGTACACAAATTATACGACTACAGATATACGACAAGGTACTGTTGTACGTAGATGATAAATACCTATACACCTATATACTTTCTCACAAACAGCTGATTACAGTAGTTTTCCAATACAACCAATGCCATCTAAAGACGGGTTGCTGAACTAAAGAGACAAGCGTGATATTTTAAAAAGTCATCAAAAGTTCTGGTATTTATCGATAGATGGAAAAACTAAAAAGTATCACCACTGTGCCGGTCGGAGTGGGGGGTGTTAGGTTTTTTTCGTTACAGAATTTCTGGATTCGGTCTCCACGCTCAAGGCCCGCGATAGAAGCTGTGCAATAGCTTAAAAACATTTGTATTTTTGTATTGCAGTATGTTTGTTACGATTAATCTCAAAAACCGTTTTTGAAAATTATTTTTTCTTTAGAAAGCTAATTTATCTAAAAAGAGATATAGGTTACTTTTTACGTGACTGAGCAAAAGTAAATAACGAAGTTAGGTCCCGTGAACGAAATCGCGAATAACAGCTAGTAATTATATAACCGCTATTCCTTTATTAGTCTAGCAATTTAACTTCGGTACATATGCATTAGATCTTGGATTCGAATCTCAGGAAGAGTAATTTGTTACGAATATTTTTTTCTGAAAGAGAATATGTATCTACTTGATTTGGAGTTCGCCATCTGTCATACAATGGAGATTACTAGCTTAGGCTATTCGTGGAAGAAGTACTTGTGCTCTCTCTATTTTGTACTAATTACTTCAGGGACATGGGCTCGAGAGTACTTTTTTAATTTCCAAAACCGCTACATCACGTAGCGTAAGCCTTTCAGCGGAATAGATATCGTCGTAGCGATCGGGCGTTGGCAAATGATGTTAATTTTCGAGTTTTACAACGAAACAAAGCGTTGTTATCTGGTGGCATCGCTCACGAGTTCTGCTTACGCTATCTTGCTGCATTCGGTCTTCACTGTTAAGGTGGGTGTGTATTGAGCATTGTTTAATGGTAATAATGATGCTGGTAAGAATTTTACAAAATCTATGTATAGCTTACGCTAAATTTTTGTAGTTTAAAGCAGGGGTAGATTTGATACGTTGGCTACCCCGGGCCTACATAAGATTGCCACCCCTTATTCCCTGTAAAGCATGAAAACTTTATTGAACTAATAGAAATTGAATCAAAAAGGAAAAAACGACAGTCGAACGATAGTACAACGAGTAATTAATCAATTTTATCTCAATCAGTGTTTCAGGTTCTGATTCTTACCATTTCTATTTGTGAGTAACAATTAATCGTTATTAACAAATTGTCTTTTGTCTGGATTTCTGAGGAACTAATTTGTTATCAAATCATCACAATCTAAAGAGCGTAGCAACTGTGATTCAATGAAAAAATCGACCAAATTTTGCCGCTCTAGGCACTTGGAAATGCGTGAATGTGACACCAATTTCTGTAGATGACTGAGAGTCAGAATAGGAGTGTGTCTGAAATTAAAATATGTCTGAAGTGAGTCTCGGAGTTGAGCAATAAAAACGTTTTTATTTTAACAATCATTATCTGCTTGTTTGTTATCAATTAGGTAGATGATTCTCTTGGTGGAAAGAGTACACCATCGCTTATAGACATCAAAGATATTCACGGTGTATTGGCATTCTTCCATTATTGTGGCAGAAGCGTAATGCCACGAGCAGAATATTACCGGGTACATTACCTTTCAAATTTTAACACAATACCTACTGATAATCACTAACACCATTGCGAAAAGAATAGATCAAGCGGTAACAGCAAACAGGACGAGACTATGCAAAGCTTAATCATCAAGTGCTGACGATGAATATATATATATATACCGGCTACCTTATCCTCCAAACCAGAACACGCCACTGACAAGCACTGCCGCTATTGCGGCAGGAATAGGTAAGGTTGCAGTACCAGACCCAAGCGAGATAATGTGAAACTCTACCACCAAGTAGATAACAAAGATGGTAGTGACATAGCCGATCGTTTTCCTTTTACGAACTGCCTGTCAGAACCGCAAATCATCTATTCTTCAAAGCAACCCGGACAAACTTGATGAAATAAGAAGTCCAGACCAAAATGGGGAGAGATATTTTGAAGATGCACGATGAAGTGTATAAATTATATGAATAACTCTTAGACAAGCTAAATAATTAATTCTAGGTGTATTAAAGCTAGGTGTGTCACAGACCTAAATAAAATGGTCCCAGAACACGGAGGTTGGTAGCGACCGTATTACGAGAAAGATACAGCCACCATGACAAATCGCCCTACCACTTGGACCTGCAAGATTACCTGGTACACAGCAATAATAAATGTTTTATTACAGATTATTAGTCTCTAATAATGAGTATTTTTGAGGTTAAATTTTGAACGTTTAAATTGTCTTATCTACATATTATTACACATAGCAAAACATTTGTACCCCTTTAAACAACAATTGCGAAGTCACACATATATATACACACACGCAATAGTCAAAAATCATTGCTATAAAATGTCCTATTACACTTATTAATTCATGCTTTAATAGAAATAACTGTGTAAATACAGTTACACTGATATAATAGTACATGAAGCGAAAACTTTGTACTCCCTTTTACAAAAAATCCGTGGTAAGTAACCCTACTATCGATTACTACGTCGACTCATACAATGTTATCATAAATATTAACATTTCGTGAGGTAGTGGCACTAAAAGTTAGTACGAAATTGGACGTAGTTACACGAAAAGGATCCAATACACACAAAATCAGTTTAGAAATATTGAAGTTTGAAATTGGATATTTTTTAAATTTTTTTAACGTGCGATATATGGGGACGAGTTCTGACGTTGAATAAAGTAATAGAGAGCTATTTGTGCTTAGATGCTTTTTACTGGCGAATTGTATTGATGTTTAGCATCAGTTTGGTGCACTTAACTCATTTTTGACCATATTGTGGATTGGATCCTTTTCGATTAACTACTTCCAATTATTGTAAAGTATATTTTTAGGCTTTTATGTTATAACAAAGAATTAGTTTATTTGAAATTTGATTTTTTTATTGTGTGGAGAAAAAATATATTTGGTGTAGCGAAAGCCATGTATGAAATTAAACTAACAGTGTCAAAGGCACTGCATAAAAACGTCCGATACAATTATTCCGCGCAAACCAATCAGTTAATTCCACCGTCCGCTGTAAGAGCCGATACGCAAATTGCCGCTGGCTGTTTGCAATGCGCTGCCCCCCAGTTATTAGGCCTGACTTTCCCATACTCGGCAGTTGTGTTATTATTGCTCTCTCACACTCGTGTTTGAAAAGTTACATTGTCTTTTAAATTATGAGCTGTACGCGTTTTTATAATGTCATTAATATTTTCCTGGTGTTGGTCCCGCACTCCTTTGAAGAATAGGCCAATTGCCGTTCTGCCAGGCAGGTCGTAAAAGGCGACCAATTGGCTATATGATTTACTAACATCGTGGCTACTAAGTGGTAGAGTTCTGCATTGTCTCGCCCGGGTCTGGTACCATTGCCTTACTATTCCTGCCGCAATAGCGTCATTGCTCGTCACTGTCGTATTCCGGTTTGGAGGATAAGGTACCCGGTAAACTTATGCATGTGGCATTAGACCTCGCCACAAGATAGCAACGCACCATTAACACCTTTGGTGTCTATAGACGATGATTGACACTTTCCATTAGGAGACCCATCTGCTTATTTGCTATCTATATACTATAAAAAAATATCATAGAAGCAGATGGCTTTCGTGAAAAAATGGATAAATATCGCTTATGGGCCCCAAATAGTGAGATGGTAATAGCACAAGAATAAGTTTACCGGCGTAGTAACTTGCCTTCCAAACCGGCACATAACAATGATAAACATTTCAAGTTCTCCCAAAATTCAATCTATATTTGTTTTATTTCATAGAATAGTAAAGAAGCAGATAGTTTTCCTGATGAAAAGAGATAAACATCGCCTATAGGAACACAAATAGGTATATTAGTGGGGCGTTACTATCTGTGTGGCGGGTTTTGAATGTCAGATGCATAAGTTTACCGGCTCCCTTACCCTCCAAACCGGAACACAAAAGAGCATGGACTCTATTGTGACAGAAATCGAATGGCAGAATCGCAGAACTATACCACCTAGATAGTAATTACGATCGCAATGTTAGTTTCACGTATTTTTTTTTTATTATACATAATTTTATATTATAATATATAATGCTTAGTAAAAAGGCAGCTTTTGAATTCTTCAAAAAGGAACCAGACCAACGAAGGGATATCTCAGATTAGCTTATAAAACTATTGGTCCCAGTTGTATCAGTAAAGCGATAATCATTGTTAGTCAGTGAAATGCAGCTATAGGCATTGCCCTCATCCCGCCTACCAAGAAACTAGTGAAGTGATAGAAATTTTTCACAATTTGCAAACATCACCAGTGTACTCCACACCGCCATCTCGCCACGAAGTCCTGCGCTTTTGTAAAGCCGCTATCACCTGTTATTATTCGAATTAAATTGTTTTTATGGTTTGCCGTTTTAGCGACATCAGCGGCCTAGAGCGACCGCTCTTCTCGCTCTGAGCCAGCGCCTTGAATATTTAATTCTCACCGATCCCGATGACCCAACTCTAGCCAACGGAACACACAGTCACATTACACACCCACATTTGGTACACTGATCTAGGACCAGCTGAGAACAAAACAATGCCCTTATCCCTCCCATCACAAATAACAACTCCACCCTAAGCCGAGGTTCTTAGGGTGGAGGGTATGAAAATATAAATTTTGGCTCACTCTACGCGCCCGGTGAAGCTGTGAAGGCTTGTAAGACGGACAGCGATTCAGTCCTTTTGAAAAGAAATTACAACGGCAGTGATCTCTCCTTCATCTCAAATCAGGGGCGAGTCGTATCAAAATTCTACCATATAATGGTCGCAATAGTAAGCCCTTCTAACTTGACCAATGTGTTTATATCTATGTTAAATATTTTTTAAACCGAAACATTAACCTTTATTATGGACATTGGAAGACAAAATAAATACGCTAGTATAAATGTATAATTATTTTACAATTTGCGTTCGTGATTTTGACAAAGGTTATTTTGTATGACGCATTAGACATGCAAACGTTCCGGTTTAAGATCAATTAATATGTGTACAATCAGGCCAGTAATATGAATTAGAATTTACAATTTATGAATAGTCATACACAAAACTGAGAGCAGATGGCGCTTGATGATAACATGTTCAAGATAAATATATTATATCGCTTTATAAATTACGCGAATTGGTCTAACTCCAAAGTAAAAAAAAATATTTGCTTATAATATTGGTAATTATTTTATTTTATATCATAAAATAACAAACAAGATCTCCTGATGGAAAGAGACAACCATCGCCTATAGACACCAATGATGTTAATGGCGCGTTCCTATCCTTGTGGCGAGATCTTAATGCGACATGCATGATGGAATATATTTATGTTTGTACTATTATGTATCAAAGTTAAGTGAGAGTGTGTGCGTCCGGTATTTCGTCGTCGGTAGTCCGTTTTTACAATTATTTATTTATTTTTTTTAAAGCTGAAAAAAGTAGAACACGGAATGTTTTGCGTTATTATAATAACGACACGTCCCAAGAACAAAATCGTATGGAGAGATCAGACGAAATTGGTTTTATAATAAAATTCGCATTAAACACGCATAAAGCCAAAAGACAATATATTTTTTATAGTTATTGGTCTTTTGTTTTTGGAAATGCTTAAGTGAACATCATCTTATATACAATGCAGTCCCACAAACAAACAAATTTGGTAAAACAAATGTAATTTGGTGGTTTTGCAGATACGATTTTGTTCTTGGGACGTGTCGTTATTATAATAACGCAAAACATTCCGTGTTCTACTTTTTCAGCTTTAAAAAAAAATAAATAAATAATTGTAAAAACGGACTACCGACGACGAAATACCGGACGCACACACTCTCACTTAACTTTGATACATAATAGTACAAACATAAATGATTGTAAAAACGGACTACCAACTACGAAATACCGGACGCTAACACTCTCACTTAACTTTGATACATAACAGTACAAATATAAATGATTGTAAAAACGGACTACCAACTACGAAATACCGGACGTTAACCCTGTCCATGCATATTCCATACTGATACTAATAACTTTAGTGTTTAGACACTAAAGGTATTAGTATCTTTAGTGTCTAAACACTAAAGATATTAATACCTACCACTAAAGATACTAATAATAAAAGTATATATCACAAAAGAGCTTGGCGCTGTCGGGAATTAAATCCACGCTGCATCGATTGCGTAGTCACGAATGCTTACCATTTGACCAAACGGACGGTCTAGATGAGATAGATAATCTTCCATGAAATTATCAATTTTAATATTGTGTGTTTTTATAAAATTTGAAGTATAGAAGTCAACGGCAAACACTGACATTACGGTGATCGGCGACAGGAGTATATGTATAAGGCGGTGTAACTGTTCTTGGACAAATAGAAGCCAATGTTGCAAATAGAAATTGGATTGTTTGCTAAGATTTGCCCCTTATCAATTTGAGATTATAAGTTACTTTTAAAATTAAACTTTTCAAGATTTTATTCATATCATAGGATACAGCATAAAAATCCTAAAAAGCAAAGATCAAGCAGATGATTCTTCTGATGGAAAAAAGTAGCCATCGTCTCTAGACACCAAATATAATATTAATGATGAATTACTATTCATGAGGCAGGACATGTATAAGTTTACAGGTTACCTTACCTTCCCAACGGAATAAGACAATACCAAGGACATAAGCTACTTTTGCACGAATAGATAAATTTATGCTAGCCAACCCGAACAACACATTCTAGAACTTTATGACGTAGTGAATAGTCGCGATAGTAGTGACTCGTTTGCAATTTAATCGTTTGTAATTTTATGAATTTCCTGCTGATTTTCTTGAAGGTCAACGGGGAGATGATAGAAGATAGTAATCTCAGTGGAATAATAATAACAAATTATTCTTTCTGTTATTATTCTTTACTCAGGTTTTTTAAATAAACCGAAATAAAGAACAACAAGTACCATTGGAATATACTGCTGTTAAGACGCAGTCAATACCAAAATAGCGTACTCTGTCTATTTCTATCGAAGTAAACGAGAGCCCACTATCAGTGTACTGGGCGGCTAGGTCTTATTATTAAGTAAATATTGAAATTTAAAAAAAGGGTAGATTATTTGTCAAATATGATTCGGTAGCGGTTTATATAGGTATGAATATAATGACTTCATATTTTTAAATGCAGATCCATACGTCAAAAAAATAAACATAGAACTATTAATGATGATTTTAAGACTAACCTTTGCAATTATTATTCTATCAACCCAATTTCGTTTAATTATGTATCGGGTCCGGCCACGATCTTTGACATATGATGAATATTAACATTTATTTTTTGTGATGTGCTATAACAAATGGTTTTTCTTAAAAAACTGCTTAAATAACATCAATATCAACAAATTAGGTCTTGTCAGCCTCTTAAACATTCAATTTTTCATTCTTGTGGGTACATGTAGATATGCTTAGCATATGCTTGTATAAAAAATTGTTTTATTTTATTCTTTTTTTATAATTAAGATAGTAACGTTTATGTTATCGAATGTACTCTAACATATGGGAATATATCAAAGCCTTTATTTTGAACATTGATAATAAGCCTTATGTCGTGGCAGTTTGATTAATTACATTTATTGTTATTAATTGAATGAATAATGGCGATCGATTGTAACATTTAATACGCATTAAAGTGTTAACTACAGGCACTTACGAAAATGTATGCACTTATAATATGCTATTGCCTGTAACTAGTTCGTTTTCAGCTACCAAATAAATCGAGTACTATATTGTAATAAATATTTAGTTTAGTAAGAAAAAATGTAAATATTCTGTACGAGATCTTTCGATGGATTATTTATTAAGTATCTGAAACGTGTTCGCTGAATCTATGGCGTAGATTATCTATACTTTTTATGAAATAAGTATGAAATAGTATGAAATAATTAAGTCTGAATTATTATTTATACTTTTTATAAAGTATCTGGAATTTGTTATTTGAGTGTATTTCGTAAATTATCTTTACTTTTTACTAGTTGCAACGTGCAGCCCATTGCATTATAAGTTTTTGGTGAATCCCGCAGGAACAACTAATTTTTCCGGAATAAAAAGCCTGGAATAGCACATAGACTATGTGTTGCTATTCCAGGTCACCACCTACCTGTGTGCAAAATTTCATCCAAATCCTCTCAGTAGTTTTGGCGTGATTGAATAACAAACAATCATCTATCCACCCAAACAATCAAACTTCCGCATATATATATATATATATATATATATATATATATATATATATATATATATATATATATATATATATATATATATATAAAGTCCAATGCCATTTTGGCTGCGTGGAAGGACAATCCCGTAGTCTCATATAAATTACGTGTCACGTTGTTTGTCCGCTATGGATTAAGTATCTAAAATATACATTCCTATATACCTTTTGCGTGAATTAAATCTTAACTTTTTATTAAATATTTGGAATTTATTATTTAGACGAAGGAAACTAGTTATTTATTACAAGATGTTGCCCGTGACTACGTCCGTGCGGACTTTGTTTACTCCTCTCCTACTGGTCGTAGGAAGGTGTTATATAGCCTATAACCTTCCTCGATAAACAGGCTATCCAACTCAAAAGGAATTATTCAAATCGGTTCAGTAGTTTTCGAGATTACCGCGTACAACCAACCAAACAAACAAACTCTACAATTTTATAATATTAGTATAGATTTTATTCTAATCGCCGACATAGTATTTCGCTGATTCTAATGCATAAGTCATCTTTATTATTAAATATAGTTTTTTTTTATTTGACCACATTTTTTTTGCACGGAAAAATTTATACTGTTTATCAAATATCTGGAATTTATGGTTTTACCATACATACAATAATATTAATACATTAACCGTTATAAAATGCATGTGACATTATACCTCGCCATAAGATAGCACCGCACTATTAACACCTTTGGTGTCTATAGGTGATGAATGACTCTTTCCATCAGGAGACCCATCTGCTTGTTTGCTATCTTATGTTATAAAAAAATAATTGAATTACATTTATTATAACATTTTATTCCATTAAAATCTTAAATTTTTTGGGCTTAACGTGAAATAATCAGAACATACACCTCTATTTATAATTCGGTTGAATTCCCAAAAGAAGGAGGTTACCAAGTCGGCTGTATGTTTTTTATGTTTGTTATCTCAGAACTTGGTCATTTATGAACCAAATTTAAATAATATCTTTTTGTTTTAGAGGGTATACTCCTCGTGTTGCTCCATTTTAATTTAGTGATGATCGGATACAGGGCGGCTGCCCTGCTGCTTAAAACACAGTAAGTGCAAAATTTTTATACCTAATATTTTTTAATATTGCTGCATTTTTTATAACTTTTAGACCTTAATTTCAAGTATTTTTTCTTAAAAATATTTATATTTAAGTATTTTCTGTTCATAAATCAAATTTTTCATCAGTTTGGCAGGCAAACTTTTTTTTAATAAGAAAATTTTTTAAAAATGTTAGTTACTGTGTTTTGAAATTGGGCAGCCGAGGGTTCCCATAATACAAGGAATAGGAAGTCGCTTGTTGCAGTTTTACTGCGATTCAAATTATAGTAACAAGCCGTTGACATTTTTCTTAGAAATATAAAATAAGATTATTATATCTTTCTAAGAAAGATACAAAAATAAGATTATTATTGTAGACCGTACGTTGTTGTACGTAAAGAGACGTGAAAAATGTTACCAACAGCGCGGGATTTACACTAAGGGCATTCAGAACCCTCTACCTACCCAGTTTTATTTTCAGAGCATTTTCAATTCTCTCCATAAAGGGTTTTGCATTAAATTTAGGCTTCACCCTAGGTGAAGTGCTATTCGAGTCTTCTGAAGATGCTTCGGTTACGATGTGAAACGTGCGTTAAGTACACAATTTGTGTGTTTCTTTGCTACTGACGTTGGTGAAAGTGGTAGATGTGGCTGGACAATTGTACTGCGGGTTTTCTTTAATTATCAGGCCTTGGATAAGTTTGCCCCATTTCTTACACTACTTTTTGTTTTCAAAGGCATCACAGCATTTATTTATAAGACTACGCGGAAATTTCACAAATTAAATAGGGGGACCGGAAAATAATGTTATGTCTGCGTCGATATTTAATTGCCATTTGGCAACTTATCTCGAAAGTATGCCAGTCATTTTTAGGTTATTGTGCCTTATTTTTAAATAACTCAAAATCAAACTTTGGTTTTGCAAATTACGGTAAAATTGCTAAACATACATATATGAGAAGAGTATATCCGGCATTATATGTTTTTTAAGTTTCGCAAGGGTAATAGAGTAACAGTTGCGGCTATGATGTTTATACATGTGCATTAGACCTTCTAAAACACCAAAGATGGATTTACAAATTTAGATCCGGTAATTGTGATCTTTTCGACTCATACGGACCAAGAAGACCAACGATATTAGACAACGATACGCTAAGGACAGAAATTGAAGCAATACCAAGTCAAATAATCGAGAAACTGTTAAAAAGATGGCAAAAGATTGTTGATAATGAGGGTGATTATATTATTGATTAAAAACAAATAGTTATTAAAAAGTATTTTTTTAATTTATTGAAAGAAAGCGACATTATTTTTTGACCCCCCCTCCTATTATTTAAATTTTTACTTTGAATTATGGCTTTCTGCAAAGTAACACCTGATATTTGAGAAACAATCTGTACATTAAATATGATGTGGCTAAATTTAATGTATCAAGACTGTTATATTCATATGTATCTAGTTTTATGATTATTGTACACTATTTTAACATTTCGATAATTATTGTGTTTACCTACACTTATTCGGGTCTGCTGGAAGAAGTCTCTTTTATTGGGGAAAAGCTCGCCCATTGTACAGTCTGTTTTTAATAAGTCTCTATGTATTACTTCTCTTTTAATTGTGTACAATAAAGCATTAAATAAATAAATAAATAAAAGTCATTACTTGGCATACGCTATGAAAAAGTAATGATTTCATAACTTTTTAATAAAAAAAAATAAAACGACGAAAAACTGTGCGTGGACATACATTAAAATCAGTGACGGAACAATCATTGATCCCTTGTTTAATTACCCTTGTGGTTGGATTTCATCCTCGGGGTATATAGCCACGGAATTATTAGATATACCTAACCATATCAATAAAGAATTGTTGAAATCGAACTACTTTGTATAAAGTTATTCGTGGTTTAACATAAAAAAATATGCGCGTTGAAATGAAAACTTCCTCCGTTTTTCGTCGGTTGAAAATTAAATAAAATGTTCCAGGTGTTTTAATTGAGCGCAGCTACGGGCGCCATCTACGAGTAGTAAGTTACAAAAGAGCTAAGCTAAAGAAGGCCAGTTTCGGCAATGCTTTGTGAGCAGTAACCTGTAAGACCTGTTGTTTGATACAGATTGAGTTCCCACGCTCCGCCGTGATTAATGCCGTGCGGTGCGCGCACGCATGTCAAAGTATTTACCGCGATTACGTACAAGTTTCCGGCGTGAAAACAACGCGATTTCCAGTTTTCTGACATCTTTTGAGATGAGTGCTCTGTATAATATATACTATTATATAAAGCTGTAGTGTCTGTTAGCATATATATTTTTTATTAAATTTAATGATTTATGACTCACTGATATCAATTTTACCATTTTACAAAAGTTCACGTTATTTTTATTTCATTAGATAGCAAACAACCAAATGGATCTCCTGGTGGAAAGATAAACCATCGTCTACAGAAACCAAAGATGTTAATGGTGTGTTGCCATTTTTGCAGCGGGATGGTAATGCCACACGCATGAACATACCGGCTAGTTTACTCTCCAAACAGGAACATGACAATGACAGGTATTGACGCTATTGCGGCAGAAATATGTAAGACGGTACTACCATATACCTGGGCGAGTGTTACGGAACTCTACCATCTAGGAGTGATGATAGTTCGCAAACTGATCCCAATAGCTGTACATTAAAACATTACCATCAGATTCCGTACCGTTACTGAGATTTTTCTAGACACTAGTTGAGTGATTACCACTCAATTATTCTCGACCCAGACATCGAACCTGGGGCTATGATTTAAGCCATACAGACTAACTTTTGGACCAACAGAGCAGGATATATAACAAGTATGACTTTTGATTTTACTCGATTACAGCAGAAAGTTTTTTATAGGATATATCCTTAGATAAATGATTGGTCTTGCGGCGCTTCAGCGAGACCAATATTATGTTGAGATAAATAAAAAAATATCACCTATTTCTGTTGATCCTTATCCTTATCCTTGATCGTCTAAACTTACACTTTTAAATATAGACGATTTGCCTTTTTATCTGTCAGCTCGTAAGTGCTGAGCGAAGGTTTAATATATCATTACCACTCTGATTACCAAATATGTGGTAAAATTCGGCTATCAATCGCATACAAACATGAACACTAAAAATACTTCGATCTTGGTTGCTAATAACAAACGATTGTGGTGAAGGTTCAAAAATACTGCGATCGTAATCACCAACCATGTTGCCAGTACATCCTACATTATTCAGCAGTGTGTCAACATCGGTAGGATTATTCTGTCTTAATATATACTATTTTATATGTCTACTAGCTGTTGCCAGCGACTTCGTCCGCGCGGAGTTCGTTTACTCCGCACTGCCCCTCTCCTGTAGGTTATAGCGTGATAATATGTAGCCTATATGTTGACCCGACCTATTAGTAATATTCATACAAAACTTGAAGTAAATCCATGCAGTACTTTTTGAGATTACCCCGGACATACATACAGACAAACAGACAAAAATTCTAAAAAACTATATTTTTTTCTTCGATATCGATTGTAGATCACGCCCCAAGTATTCTTTTAAAAAATTATTCAATGTACAGTTTTGACTTTCATACGATTTTATTATATGTATAGATTGAAAAAATGAAAATAAGTTTAAAAATCAAATTAAAAATTGTTCTGTTCCAATAAACCTCTATATGCACTTTTGACACGTCGACAAATAAAAAGTTCATTTCAAGTTACTCTACCATTAAAAGTATAAAAATACCTTTGTCTTCTGGTAAAAGTTAAAAAGGGAAGATTGAAATTTATTCTGTTTATACAAATCTCCACACCCCAGGCAATTCATATTGCACACTTGGTCACATTCTTGAACTACCCGCACGACGCGTGACGACGCAAAAAAGAAGAAATATTCATTATGCCCGAGGACATGAATGCGAGCAGACGTTCTTTGTTACATATTCAATCGTGACAATATGAGGTTTTTGGTATTTTGTTTAACATTGTTGCTACTTTCGAGAGAAAATTATTTATGAGATGCAGCTTATCTGGCACCAGTATTTCTTAAAGTTATAAAACCCCATTTTGTACTAAAGAAACCAATGAAATTATCCATACTAATATTAAAAATGCGAAAGTCTGTATGTCGGCTTGTCTGCTAAATTTTCAAAGCTAAATTGCTAAACCAATTTTGACGAAATTCGGCAAGAAGTTTTTTCATTACATAAGATAGCAAACATGTCAGACGCCAAAGTGCCCGGTTAAGACAAGTGTCCGGTTAGTAATAGGCTTTTGTCACCTATCATATTGCGGGTTGAAGTATCTCAGGCTAATCGTGAGTGCACTGGTTGTACCTCTGCCTACCTATTTGGGGATACGGGGGTGAGATATTTACTTACTTACCTACTTATTTTACATGAAAGTTTTATAAAATAACTTATTATCAGTTTGCCGATTCGCTTGCTAGCAGGTAGAGTTATTTTTTCTTTTTTATATATCATAAGATAGCAAACAAGCAGATGGGTCTCCTGATGGAAAGAGTCAACCATCGCCTATAGACACCAAAGATGTTAATGGTGCGTTGCTATCTTGTGGTGAGGTCTAATGCCACATTCATAAGTTTACCGGTTACTTTACCCTCCAAACCGGAACACGACAGTGACCAGCACTGACGTAATTGCGGCAGAAATAGGTAAGGCGGTGGTACCAGACTCGGTCAAACGGATGCAGAATTCTACCACCTAGTAGTCACGATGGTAGTGACGCGCATAGCCACTCAGTCGCCTTTTACGACCTGCCTGGCAGAACGGCAGTTGGCCTATTCTTCAAAGGAGCCCGGGACCAACACGGGGAAATAGAATGAACTAAACATGCGATTTCAAAGTCTTCTTGGGCTGTCAATAGTTGAATGCCGCGGTATTTGCTAGTTTTAAAAATGTAGTACAGTGATCATTTTCCCATAATTTTCCCATTTCTAAGTATTATATGATTGCCTGCGTAATAGTTTAATAAATAGCTTTGCTGTCTGATATCATATTATCACGAAACAGATCCTCGCCAAAATAAAAATTAGGCACGCGCTACCATTTTTTATACAATTTTAAGTAAATTAGAGGTTCCTGTAATAAGCGGTTAGAAAAGTAGCCGGCTAGGTAGAACATCCATATGCCACATCAAGTTATAAGCTATTAAGATTCCGTTAGAATAGGATGACTAAACTATATATTGTAATTGGGATATCCAATATATGTAAATGTATAATATTTTTTATATCATTAGATAGCAAACAAGCAGATGGCTCTCCCGATGAAAAGAAAAATTGCCGCCTGTAGACACCAAAGACGTTAACGATGCGTTGTTAAGACAAATAATAACCCATCGATCTGTAGTTTTTTTAGATTTTTTTCTCTATTTTTTGCCTTTTCCTATTAATGTGCCTAATTAAAGAAAAACAGAAATTTTGTCGTTTAGTTTTTTCTTATACCATATACGGAACATTTAAAATTGAAAATAAAAAAAATGAGGGTGATCTGGTAACAGTTTTGTAAAGAATAGCAGTGCCAGACTTAAATTTATGTATAATACTGATTAAAACACATTCAAATGGTATAACATTTTACTTATGTTTTAAATATCAAATCAAAAAAATTGGAAAAGAAACTTTCTAAAAAAATAGGACAATTTATAGATCGCCGGACCGACGACGGATTATTATTTGTCTCATGTTCAAAAATTTATAAATTCCATTTTTGTCCTTATTCTCGATCGCTACCCTTTTTGATGGTCCCCGCTTGGAATATTGGATTAAATCCCCGTTAGGGAAACGTTTTATAAATAAGATATTTTGTAAGTAAAAAGAAGTATTATCACGCTCGCTTTCCTTGCAGGGTTAGCAGAGTGAGCTGAACGTTTATAGCCTTTACATTTCACCCCGATTCACCGGTGTGCCATTTGGCGAGATAAGTTGTGATTCTCATTGCCGCATTTGCCGCCATGTTAACGATTTTCGACTAATTCTATCGATAACCGGGACCGACAGCTTTACGTGCTCATCCGACGCACGGGAGTGATAATAACATCACTCCGCCAGACTCCGAGCTGCTACTGAGATTTTAGATTTTCGAAAAAACTTGAAAAAAGCTTAATAATACTTTTGCCCAATCCGGGAATCGAACCCGGGACTTCATGATCTGAGACGAATAGGCTACCCTTTAGACCACGAGGCAGTCAAGACATTTCAGTTTTTCTAAAAAGTAGAGCAATTACATATGTTGATATGATTTTTAATTTTAACTAGCTGATCGGCGCAGCTTCGCCCGTAGGTAAATCAAATTTTCGAATCTTGACATATATGCGAAATTTTAAACTACATGTTATTCTCTATTTAGGCACCTTAGGGGACGAAATTCATATCGTTGTTATTCCTTCTCTAAATTGTACCCTGGGAAAATTTTCAGTTTTCTTTGTCCAAGGTTTTGGCGTTGATATGTTAGCCATAGCGAGGCAGGACTTTTTTATCTATACAAATTGTTACAAAAATTACTAGTGGTTTGTGTATCCATTTAAATTATTAAATGATATATAATTACGATTAAATATGAACTTAAAAAAATGACGTAAAATGTTGATTACGAAAAAATTATTAGGTATTATAAAAATATATAACATAAGTTTTAGTGTTATAAACAACATATAAGTTAAGGTAGTCCAGTTGAATAGCTGTACTATTTATTGTGTAAAAATACCTACTAATATAAATATTTGCAAATCTTGCTTCTGCTTGGTAGCATTGCCTTAGGTATATATTTTGCCGCAATAACGTCAGTGCTTGCCGATGCTATATTTCGGTTAATTGGGTAAGGTAGCCGGCAAACTAAAGCGTCTGGAATTAAATCCTTGCTACCCGGATGCCCCATGAAAATATTTTGTGGTCTTATTTTATTTCATTCTGTATGATTACCACTTTTTATGAGGTGGTAGAGTTTTGCTGCAGATTGCCCGGGTTTCGTATCACCACTTAATTTTCAGCATAATTTTTATCACTATTTCATTCCAATTTGGAGGATAAGGTAGCTTGTAAACTTATTCATATGGCATTACATCCACTATAAGGACGCCATTAAAACTTGGTACAACTGCGCATGCTGATTAAAAAAACAGATTCTATTGTTTTATTCTTAATCTTAATAATATTTTTTGATGAAATTTGTTTACTATAATTAGAAAAAGAAGCCATTATTTATACTGTAGTACAACTTGCTCCAATCAACACAACGTTGTGAAGCTTTATTAATGAATAATTATTTTTATAGGCAAATGTTTGATTCCTTGTGTTACATTATTGCACATTTTACAGGGATCTCTAATTTTTTTAAATATAGTCTACGTAACTCGCTGATGATATATAGCTTTCTATTGGTGATTTTTTAAAAAAAATTGGTTTAATGGTTTAGGTGTGAAAGCGTATCAAACAATCAAACTCAATTTCGCATTTATAATATTAGATAGGATGTATTATATTTTATGGATCAATCGATTTAAATCATGGTCACCCTAATTCGTAGTTAAATCGACAGTCAGTATTGCCGTCTCGTAATTGCCACCATTTTCCAAAACATAAATCACTTCTGTAATTATCAGATACCTGCTCTCTTACTCTCAGACTCACGTGTTTTGATGATAGCTGGCTCTACAATCACTAATTTATACTTGTAAGATTAGATATTCATTATGATAATTGCGAAAGTTTCTGAAGGTGTTTTTTTATACACATATCATAGGATTGCAATCAAGCAGCTCTCCTTATAGAGATATCATTGCAAATAAACACTAAAGATTTGAATGGTCCGTCGCTATTCTAAACCCTATACCTCTGTCACTTAGTACTTACTACTTACAATGGCAGAGTCAGGCAAAACGTAGGTGGTCTATTCTTTAAACAGACCCATACCAATGTCACTGGGAATGACTAATACACAAATTATTTTTCTATGCCGCAATTAAATATTAAAAAAAATCAAGTCCTTAACTGTATATGCACCTAATTTGCAGTGATCTCCCAAGACATATTTAGGAGCAACCATAAGCTATTTTGAAGTTATAACTTTTCGCTTGATGGTTGATAATTTTATAAAAAAAGTATCACCACGCCTGGTTCCCTTGCGTGGCACGCACAGTAAATCGAACGTCTATAGACTTTCCAGTTCACTATTCACCACGGTTCACCGGTTTTTCGGTTGGCGGGATGAGTGGTGATCCCCATCGCCGCATTTTACCAACCTGATAACGGTTATCGTCTATTTCTAGCGATAACCGGGATCGACAGCTTTACGTGCTCATTCGCACGCAGAGGCACGGGTGTGGTAACATATCACCCCGCCAAGTTCCAAGCTGCTACTCAGAGTTTGGATTTTCGAGAAAAACTTCAATAGCACTTTTGCTTGAAGCCAAGACCTCATGATCTGACCCAAATAGGCTAACCCCTAGACCAAGAAGCAGTCGAGGATTAATTTTATTATTCTTATAATTACTCAATTTAAAACATAGATGTGATTGTATTTTTTCTTTTTCTTACTTTTAATTTTTATCCTGAATTCTTCCTCACTGTCACTTTTATAGAAATTATCTATTAATCACAAAGTTTTCCTAGCATTTCTTTTTTTTTGACAATTTGTTATTTTAAGTTTTTAATCTGAGACGTACACTATGCCAGCTATTTATAACTTTGATTTCTTCAATACAGGTTTATTGCTGGTTTTGATGGAAGAAATCTCTTAGAAATAAACTCGTCTTTATACAGGTATTTTCTTTTTAAATAAGTTTTGTATTTTATGTGAAAAAAAAAGAATAAATAAATAAAATAAATGAAGACAAGCCTCTCACCTCTCAAGCTCAAATCCATCACAACGTTTAGGCTGCAGAGCGTCCCAAAGAATAATACATACATCCGTATATAAATACCTATATACATTCATTCACAAATATTTTATTGATTCAGGCTTACTTTGCGGAAATTCATTTTG
Source organism: Apodemia mormo (assembly GCA_036924255.1). NCBI lineage: Eukaryota > Metazoa > Arthropoda > Insecta > Lepidoptera > Riodinidae > Apodemia > Apodemia mormo. The sequence continues at coordinate 27,967,541 of JAUPFN010000014.1, forward strand.
GAAGGTGGAATTAATTAAATTTCCTAGTATCCGCGGACTCCGTAATGGTACTGAAAAGAAAGACGTCGGCTTAATAAACAGATAAGACTCGCCGATGGCCCGGATAAGAAGAAGCACAATCATTGTGCCGCTGGGGTCATCTTTTATCCGTCTTCTTTTTGTTGGGTGTTAATTAATTTCACATTTTTTCATTCACAAAATCGAAAATCATCAACTTTCTTCTAGTAGTCTGGGAAGAACAGATATAATTTCCTAAAGAAAAACCTCCATATCATGCCCTACTTAAAGTACCCATTGCATAAGCTTTCCGATTAACCACCAAAATATTAAGGTGAGGTCATCTACTGTATTAAGTACTATTGCTACATAATAGAATCAATTATCTTGTCAATTTTTACACTTCATATCATGTTATCATATACAGGGCCAGAGCACGCAGAAAAATAATTATTCATTTATTTCCGGCATCTAAACGCTGGTTTCGTTTCGTGAGTGATTATTGTAATTGATGTAATTAAACCTCTTTGTCCTAACTTCATACAAGTAAATTAAATCAAGTTGCCGGACGGTCGAGTGGTTAGCGAACCTGACTACGCAATCGAGGGTGCTTGGGTTCGATTTCCGACAGTGACAAGTATTTCTGTGATGAGCACAAATATTTGTTTGTCCCTGTCAAATATTTGGGTTTGAGTTATTATACTAATTTGAGTTAATATAAATACAACTGGGACCAATTGTTGTCGTTGACTAACACTCTGATCAATGGCAAATAATTTGCTTAATTTGAGGTCAGATCGAGTCGTGTAATTTGTCCGAAAAAAATTATACTGGCCTTGTGTTGTATTGTGTATTTGTTTATAATATCATGAGATAATGAAAATTATATCATTGAAAATTATTTATATCATGAGATAGCAAACAAACTGATGGCTCTCCTGATGAGAGAAAAAACCGTCGTTTATTCGTACATAATATGTTAATGGTGCGCTGCTATTATGTAGCGGGATGCTAATGCCAATTCTTCTACAAGTAGCAAGCTGTGTATTATTACTAAGTGACATAGATTGCTTTTATCAGTAGAAATCTGAACATTAGTAATGAATGACATAGACTGCTTTAACCAGTAGAAAGCTGAACATTAGTAATGAGTGACATACACGGCTTTAACCAGTAGAAAGCCGTACATTATTAATAAGTGACGTAGACTGCTTTAACCAGTAGAAAGCTGTACGTTATTAATGAGTGACATACACTGCTTTAACCAGTAGAAAGTTGTGTATTATTAATAAGTGACATAGATTGCTTTTATCAGTAGAAATCTGAACATTAGTAATGAATGACATAGACTGCTTTAACCAGTAGAAAGCTGAACATTATTAACGAGTGACATAGACTGATTAAATGAATAGAAAGCTGTACATTATTAATGATTGACATAGACTGCTTCAATGAGTAAAAAGTTGTACATTATTAACGAGTGACATATACTGTTTTAATGAGTAGAAAGTTGTACATAATTAATGAGTGACATAGGCTTAATTTGATTCCAATTTTGAAAGTTAGATCAGGATTTATGCGGGTTGTGTTACTGGAAACTGCAATTGTGCATAAGTGGACTGAATTGACGAGGTACATATAAACCTTCGAATACTTAAAATGTATTTAAAGGGATTGCTGAGAAAAACCCGTTTGTAGATAGGAAAGTGAATGAGTAGATTGTTTTCGACATCCATGTGTTCGTGCAACAGCGATGTTATTCAACATGTACCTACTTATAAGTTTACCAGTCACTCTTAAAACTAGAATACGATAGTGACAAGCACTTATGTATAGCAGCAGGTATAAGTAGGTAAAGCATAAGCACTCGGGGTGCCGTCTATTCGGGATTTTCCTGATTAGTCAGGGTTATGAGGACTAATAATTTAAAAATATTAATTAATTATTTATATATGTATCTGTCTATAAAATAAGCAATTAATTGAAACATTTAATTAATAAAAAGTAGAAATGAAAGCAATGTTTTTAATTTTTATTGTAAAAGAACTCGATTTCACCCAAATATCTTGGGTGAGTAATTTTTTCCCAGTGGCGTCGTTGATTTAGGTGATAACAGTCCTAGGTGGCACTTACCCGGGAAAAATGTAGGAAAACTCTATTACATGGTAGTTACGTATTAATTTCAACATTGAAATGATCACGTTGGGTAAGGAGAGAGTGCCTATAGTGAGAAAACAAGTAGATACATCTACCGATGGAAAGGGACAACCTAAAGGTACCATAGATGCTACTGTTGCGCTGCCCTATGTGGCAAGATGGTAGGTAGTGGTAATAACACATGTATAAGTTTACCGGCTAACTTACCTTCCAAACAGGAACATGATAGTTACATTCATAGATGCTATTGCGGCAGGAATAGGTAAAACGTTGGTACAAAACCTGTGCAAGATATTTTAGAACTATACCACTTTGTATTTACGATATTGTGATATCTGTAACTACTCGTTAGCCTTTTAGGAACTCCTTGGCAAAATGGCAGTTGATTTATTTATGGGATAAGTATCGGCATTTTTTAGCATAAAGGCAAAGCGGTGGTACCAAACTGGGCAATTCGTCGTGGAACTCTCTATTCTCTCAACGACTGTTTTTGAATTCAAAAATTCATTTTTGTATTTATAGTCGCACTATCTAGAATAGTAGCTGAATATCTTTGAAAATGACCTAATTCCTATTCCAAAATCCAGAAATTTCGATTGCGTCTTCTGATTCGGAATGCGTCCATTAGACGCGTGCCAAGATGGCGTCGGCTGCCCATGTTAGCACATCACGGCATAACATATTCAGCAAACGTCAGACGCTAAACTGATTGGCGGCCAATGAGTGCCATTAGCGTGGAAATGCCATATCCAGGCCACAATGACTCAACGTGTCAGGACAACCAAAATTACATGATCCCTGACAATGAATACGGGCCTTTAATTGGCTTTAAGCGCGTAGATCTTTCTTGATTGGATGTTCTTGATTGCTGGGCGTAATGATGGCTAAATGTTAATTAGGTGGTTTCGTTGTTTAGAAATGTATAGCTAAGTATAAATATTGCCGTGGGCTTGACAATAAAACTACTTATACCTTTGACTTTGCCTGGGTAAAGATTTATGTTTAATTACTTTGTATCGTACTATAGCAAACAACCAAATTGTTTCCTTATTGAAAGTGATTGACATGCGCCTTAAGATCCAAAAAATATTTATGGTTAACTTCCACGTATTTTTGAAGGAGATAAGAGATATCTTAAGCTAAGCAGTTAGCATAAGGCGGACGCATGACCAAACCTGACGCTATTTTGGTAATTACGAGACAGGCATTGCAGTGCTGGACGTAGTGGTTAGTTCGGCCTGTTACTGTCGTATTCTGGTATGAAGCCGGATAAACTTATGCGTAGGTATGCTTTCTCATCCTCGTAACATAGATGGTATATTACCATGAATAATGAATGAATGAAAAAAAATATTTTTCTCCGTGTTGATTATGGGCTCCTTTGAAGTACCAACTGCCGTTCTGCTAAGCAGATCGTAAAACGCGACCGATTGGTTATGCGAGTCACTACCATCGTGACTACTATGTGGTAGAGTTCTGCATTGTATCGCCCGGGTCTGGTACCACGGCCTTACCTATTCCTGCCGCAATAGCGTCAGTGCTTGTCGCTGTTGGTCCCGGGCTCCTTTGTAGAATAGGCCAACTGTACTAAGTGGTGGAGTTCTGCATTGCCTCGTCCGGGTCTGGTACCACTGCCTTACCTATTCCTGCGGCAATAGCGTCAGTGCTTGTTCCGGTTTATAGGGTAAGGTACTGTCGTGTTCCGGTTTGGAGGGTAAGGTAGCCGGTTAACTTATGCATGTGGCATTAGACCTCGTCACAAGATAGCAACGCACCATTAACATCTTTAGTGTCTATAGGCGATAGTTGACTCTTTCCATCAGGAGACCCATCTGCTTGTTTGCTATCTTATGATACAATAAAAATATTTTAAGTTTACTGATTTTGTTAAACACTTGTACTATTTTACAAATATTTTACAACTAACATTTAATTACTGTGAAGCCAACCGGTTTCGCCTATTACAGCATCATCAGGGCTTTTAGTTTTTTTTTTTGTTTTTTTATATCATAACATAGCAAACAAGCAGATGGGTCTCCTGATGGAAAGAGTCAACCATCGCCTATAGACACCAAAGGTGTTAACGGTGCGTTGCTATCTTGTGGCGAGGTCTAATGCCACATGCATAAGTTTACCGGCTACCTTACCCTCCAAACTGGAACACTACAGTGACCAGAACTGACGCTATTGCGGCAGGAATAGGTAAGGCGGTGGTACCAGACCCGGTCGAGCCGATGCAGAACTCTACCACCTAGTAGTCACGATGGTAGTGACGCGCATAGCCACTCAGTCGCCTTTTACGATCTGCCTGGCAGAACGGCAGTTGGTCTATTCTTCAAAGGAGCCCGGAACCAACACGGGGACGTTATGTATATATTATTTAAACAACACCAGTTTATGTATATATTATTTAAACATTACAACTATACACGCAAAGACAACAAGTTGTTGTCTTGGCTTATAATAATTAAATGTTAGTTGTGAGATATTTGTGAAATAGTGACAAAATCAGTATGATGTAGTTTCACCAAGTGCCGACGATGGCAAGTATAAATTATGTTTTAAGTTTGACTACAAATTTTAGCTTTAATGAAAATAGTATACATGTTTACGGGTGACTGGCTACGGTTGAAACATTTAAGCGTTTATCTTCCACTAGCGACCTGCCTGCGGGTTCACCCGCGTAGCATTTATTCCCATGGAAATATCGGATAGGTTTATATACTAAAACCTTCCTCAAGATTCAATATATCTATCAAAAAAACCGCATCAAAATCCGTGGCGTAGTTTTAAAGGGACATAGGGACACATGTTTTATAACTTCACAGAAAATATTTTCAAATCTCAGTTCTCCTTTGGCTAGGGTTAGTGATTCGTGAGTCTGTCATCGTTACATACATCAAAAACTTGAGTAAAGTAAACTACATAGCGTTTAAAAACATAGGTTTATATACTAAAACCTTCCTCCAGAATCAATATATCTATCAAAAAAACCGCATCAAAATCCGTGGCGTAGTTTTAAAGGGACATAGGGACAGACAGAGAAAGCGACTTTGTTTTATACTATGTAATGATAACATAGGGATTTCTTTAACGAATGACACCTGAAATATTTTAACAAAAGACCGTATATCTGTCTACTATTGGCAATGCTATTTGATGTCACTGTATGTTATTTTATGAGTGAAATCAAATTTAATGAAAAAATGTTATTTTTTTCAACCGTCCCCACACCAGGGTCGATTGAAACAGTGCCTGGGGATAATTGAAATACAAGCAAATAATACAAAATATAATAATTGAACTGTTATACTAGTAACCTAATAACGTTTTACGACTTTTAATAGCATAGATGAACATCACAGATATTTTAGAAGCACTTATACCTAAGTGTTTTTTTGTATCATATAAGATATCAGATAAGATAGCAAACAAGCAGATGACTCTCCTGGTGCAAAAAGAAACTATCGCCTATAAACACCAAAAATGTTATTGGTGCGTTGCTATCCGTGTGGCGGGATGGCAGTTCTTTGCAAGATGATAAGTCAGCCCAACCTCTCGCTATTTTCTTTAGCGTACCCTTGGCATCCAAAAAAGAATAAATAAATCCATACTAATATTATAAATGCGAAAGTAACTCTGACTGTCTGTCTGTCTGTCTGTTACGCTTTCACGGCCAAACCACTGAACCGATTTGGATAAAATTTGGTACAAATATACTTTGAGACCCAAGAAAGGACATAGGATAGTTCTTATCCCGGAAATCCCACGGGAACGGGAAATATGTGGGTTTTTATTTTAGAATTTTTTCCACGCGAACGAAGTCGCGGGCACAGCTAGTAGATAAATAAATTGTTTCACACGTACTCACATAAACTTTCAACCGTCTCCAACCCCCTTCTAGATACAAAAAGGTTCACAGTAGAAGTAATTATAAATTTGAGTAAAAACTAATCCAATCTGCCATAGTCAACAGACTTCAATTAAAATGGCATAAAACTTTCAATTCGTTCACAATAATCAAGACCATAATAATTGCAAAAATGTACCAATGAAAATATTTACTTTTCCATCAAAAAACACAATTCACAACCACAAAAGGGACGAAACACCGAAATTCGCCTTGTTTCAACCGTCCTTCGTTTCAACCGTACCTAGTTTACCCTATATATTACTAGCTGTGCCCGCGACTTCGTTCGCGTGGAAAAAATCTAAAATAAAAACCCGCATAGTTCACGTTCCCGTCTGATTTCCGGGATAAGAACTATCCTATGTCCTTTCTTAGGTCTCAAACTATATTTGTACCAAATTTTATCCAAATCGGTTCAGTGGTTTGGCCGTGAAAGCGTAACAGACAGACAGACAGACAGACAGAGTTACTTTCGCATTTATAATATTAGTATGGATAGTATGGATCATGTAGATATGTCACATGAATTTAACGTGTATATTATTTATTTCATTAATAAGTGTACCTATTAGGTTTCTGCAGTCGTCAGTAATGGAAACTTTAGCTGTGCCAATGATCGTCGCAAAAAGGGTACGAAGTTTTTACATCATGTGTTAATCTTATACAAATCACATGTCAAGTTGTTCGCCATGGACTCCGATTTAAATGAAATTTTGTTGTTATCTACAGTTTGGTCTAACTTAAAAGATAGGATAGTTTTTATCTATACAAATATATAAAATTGGAGTATCTGTTTGTAATATTAAAATAACCGCTTTTTACTAAATGCATAGGGATGTATACACGGTACATATACCAAAATAACATTTTTTGATATATTCTATACTTTCCATCGTCGGCACTTGGTGAAATTCCATTGTTACTAGACACTTTTACTATTCCACTTGTACATAAATTTCACTTTTATACAATTTTTATTATATTACTCGACCGGTTTCACTTTTTAAAGCATCTTCAGGATGTAATATACTTAACTGATTATTATTGACTGTTGTGGGATATAAACAAACGTAAATATTGATTTTAAAGGGGTAACCTTAAATATCACTCACAGGTGTTGTCAGCCTTATCAATTTTGGCTTTTCCAAAAAAACTTTCCCACATTGCTGGGCAAAATTGATAAGGCTGACAACACCTGTGAGCGATATTTAAGCTTACCCTTTTAAAATCAATATTTACGTTTGTTTATATTCCATAACAGTCAATAATAACCAGTTAAGTATTGATGATTATCATCTTCATCCTGAAGATGCTTTAAAAAGTGAAACCGGTCGAGTAATATAATAAAAATTGTGTAAAAGTGAAATTTATGTACAAGTGGAATAGTAAAAGTGTTTAGTAACATTTTTTAAGATTTTTGTCTGTCTGTTTGTTCCGGCTAATCTCTGGAATGGCTGGACCGATTTTGACGGGACTTTCACTAGAAGATAGCCTATGTGATAGGGAGTAACATAGGCTACTTTTTTTTGAAATTTTCCCATGCGGACGAAGTCGCGGAACTTCCCCCCTCACGAGTACCCCATCAAAACATTCAATACAAGTAATTTGTATGTCAAAACAATGTTTGCCGGGTCAGCAAGTAGGTACTTACCTACTTATCACCGAAATTTTTGTGATTGGATATATACAGTGATAGGTATATATTAGATACTAGTTGTGCCCGCGACTTCGTCCACGTTGAAAAATTTCTAAAATAAAAATAGCCTAAGTTAGTCCCTATTACATCAGCTATCTTCTAGTGAAAGTCCCGTCAAAATCGGTTCAGCCGTTTCAGAGATTAGCTGGAGCAAACAGACAGACAGACAGACAGACGGACAGACAGACAAAAATGGTAAAAAACGTTATTTTGGTATATGTACCGTATATAAATCCATATGCATTTAGTAAAAAGCGGTTATTTTAATATTACAAACAGGCACTCCAATTTTATTTATTTGTATAGATATACCAATACCGAATATTTTTGTGATTGGATGCCGGCCGCCGTGACGTTTGTACAGGAATTATAGAATTTGCCTGTGACACATATTATGTAGGTACATGTTTAATAATTAAAAATTATAAATTCACAAAAAATATTGTCAAATCCCAGTTCTCCATTGGCTAGGGTTAGTGATTCGTGAGTCTGTCATCGTTACATACATCAAAAACTTGAGAAAAGTAAACTACATAGCGTTTGAAAACCCACGACAGCGATTACACAGTCTCTGTGGAATACAATGTTTCCTGTGCACACGCTAATTGGTAATAATTGATTTCCAGCCGTGGGCCACCCGCGTTGAGCGTATTTTTAAACATAGCCCCACTACAATGCTGACCACTGTTGACGAACTACAATATGGCTGTCTGGTTGTAAAATGCGCCCGTGTGTGATTTTTAAGAGTGCCTGGTTGAACTTTATTTTTAACTGTAAAACATTAGTTGTGGATTTCTAAATTTTTGTTTGTATAAATAGTATCCAATTAATATTGCTTGTTTTATTAGTTAACTACTTCGTAGCCTAGTGGTTAAAGCTAAGCCTTGAATCTGTATTGGATTCAATTCTCGGGTCGGTTTTTTTTTCAGGTTTACCTCAAAAGTCGTTATGTTAATAGTAGCTTGAAATTTGGGTGAGCACCCGTGGTCTACGTGTTTTGGATGAGAATGATAAGCTGCCGTTCCCGGTTATTGCAATAAACAAGCGATAGTCGTTAAGAGGTAGATAAAATACCTATACCCATTGATATAAAAAACCCTAGATGCACAGTTCCGAACAAAACTGACACTCAAAAGTGTCCCTAATTTCTTGTAAGTACTTATAGGTATGACAAAAACATATGTCTTTGCATATCCAACCTTAGGTGCAAGACTTATAGTTTTTTTTTTATATATATCATAAGATAGCAAACAAGCAGATGGGTCTCCTGATGGAAAGAGTCAACCATCGCCTATAGACACCAAAGATGTTAATGGTGCGTTGCTATCTTGTGGCGAGGTCTAATGCCACATGCATAAGTTTACCGGCTACCTTACCCTCCAAACCGGAACACGACAGCGACAAGCACTGACGCTATTGCGGCAGGAATAGGTAAGGCGGTGGTACCAGACCCGGGCGAGACAATGCAGAACTCTACCACCTAGTAGCCACGATGGTAGTGACTCGATAGCCAATCGGTCGCCTTTTACGACCTGCCTGGCAGAACGGCAGTTGGCCTATTCTACAAAGGAGGCCGGGACCAACACGGCGGAGTTTTTACAAAGCAATGTACGAAAATAAATAAAATTGACAGTGACGCGGCCGAGGCGATTATATTTGAAATTGAGCGCACAATTTAAAATTGTGCGCTCATTTTTGGAGGACGTTTTTGACACACTGATTGTGTATCTTGGGTTTTTTATATCAATGCCTATACCTAGTACCTACTACTACAACCTAACTATACCTAGTGATACCTAGTGATAGCCATCGCGGTATAAAATACCGCGATGGCTATCACTAGGTACTCATCTCGCCAACTGACAAGCCGGTAAATCGTTGTAAGCCGTACCTAATAGGTATTTATTGATGATTGGTCCATAAACCCTACTTCTCAAGGAAGCCAGCAGGATAACATTTGGTAAATGAAATATTAGAAATGAGATCCTAATCTATTTAAGTCTACCAATACTTACCTATATTATAAAGAGAAGACATTTGCCTTTTTGTGTGTTTGTAACGATTAAACTCAAAAACCATTGGACTGATCATAAAAAAATTTTACCATTAGAAAATCACGCTGTCGTGTTCTGATTTTATAGGTAAGGTAGGCGGTAAACTTGTGTATGTGACATTACCATTTCGCCAAACAATTAGCAATGCATTATTAGCATTTTTGGTAATCATAAGTTGTCATATCTTTCCATCAGGAGAGCTTGTTTTTTTTATGAATTGGCAGATGCGCAAACAGGCCGTCTGATGGGAAGCGGTCACCAATGCCAAGCGATGTTTTCTTATGATGTAAAAAGTAAGGAAACATCGCAGTTCTTATTAAAACTAATATTTCGTATGAACCATTAAATTTTATGGCAGTTTTCATATGTAGTCATCTAATTTTAAATTAGGGCAAATTAAAATTTCGGGTTTTATGGAGAAAACCAGACGAATACTTTGAGAACAAACTTAATTTTCCTATAGACACTCTATAGAAATAATATCTATATAGGATATTCCATTCGATTCTGTGATAAACACAGTTTATAAGTCATAACCTTATATGATTAATTAGTTAGAATATTAATCTATGGTTTCTATTTCCAATGACATTGACAGCCCGCCAATAACTCACGACATCGCCGCCTCCCTCGTTAGTGTTTTGAGTTCAAATTTTAAATTCATTGCGAGTCATTTGCTTTTGCCGTTTGCGATCGCGCTGCGCGGGACACATGACGTCATTAGTCAAGAGCATTGTGGGAATGATAAGACTTGATATTTAACGTAGGTATGAGAAATTTTGATTTTGGGAAAAATTACGTACTTAGTTAAATTATTTCCTCCGTGTTGATCCGGGTCCCCTTTGAATAGTAGAGCATATTCGATGTTGTCAGGTAAATGTAAAACCGTACAACAGTAGATAGTAGAGAGGTAAACAAATTCCAGGGGGGCAGCTGGCCCTCACTGCCCTCTCCCCCCCCCCCCCCCCCGTCGGTACGCCCATGGATGTATCACATTTTATAAAACGGAAACAATAAAATAAGTATCATATTAAAAGTATCCTGGCAGAGTATGCAGAGTGAGGCAAAAGAGTATACACGCTCAATTTTAATGGTCAGGTAGGTAGGTATTTGTTAGCGAAATAGGTGGTGTATTTATTAACTATTACTAATTTGTAAAGTTTTTTGTTATTGTTTAAATTAGATCTTTGTATGAATCAGATTGCTACTTAATTAGTATGAGTTAATTATTATAATAGGGTTTTAATAGTTTTTGCTTATTATAAAAATCCTTTTATTCTACCTACTTGTCTTAAACTTTTTATGTTTATTTTCGTTTATATGTGTCTAATGTTTATACTTTATGTTTATTTTCATTATTATGCACAAACAAAAAGGTGACTACACATTATTTCTCATTTTAATTGTTAAAAAACAATGATATTCTAATAATAATTATAGGTCTAATAATATTATTAGAATATCATTGTTAAAGAAGCATTGCAATTTGGTGATCATGATAGTTGATATTCTATATAATGCTATAAGTGAACTACCTAGGCTCAAAGCTATGTATGTGTAGTCCACTTAGGAAGACAGAGTAAAAATATTGTATTATAATACTTTTTTTCTGAAATGTGCGAAAATATCCAGACATTTTAAGCCTCGTACAACATGTAGAATTGCGGAGTGTCGCGAGCGCGCCGCAGCGGCGACATGACGGATAGCCCGACCGCGCGTAAGCGTTCCGAATTTAAAATCTGCCGCGTAACGTGCTCGCTAATGGCATTGTTTATGGGAGCGTTCTACCGCGAACCTGCCAGTGACTTACTAGGACTGAGAGCGCTTACAATAATTTTTTTGTTTGTTTTTCTTAAACTGCTAGTAGCAAAAGAGAAGCCTGCAGCCTAATTGTTTTTTAACAGTCTAGAAAGTTATATATATTTTTAACATCCCGCTACGAATGTACATGGTTAAGGAAGTTATTGATTTTTTACCACGATTTTCGAAATTAAAGTTTTTACCAGATCTCCACGTTTTAAGGTCCTAGGAACCTTTTCCCACTGTTTTCGCGAAAACGTCAGTAGGTATGTCTGTATGTATGTATGTAAACATCTCTTAACTTTTGAAGAGTTTGACCGATTGAAACGTGTTTGATGGTATTCGTCTGGATTCCGCTTAAGCTAAGCGGAATCCAAATCCAGAAAAGAGTTAAAAAAAAAATGAACTAATCCGGTCCAGGAGATTTTCAAAAATATTGAAGACTCCAAAAAATGATAGGTAGTGAAACAGTATTTTTTAAATGTAACTTCCAGATTAAGTCCAAAATCTAATCAATTCTTTTCTTCAAAAAAACTGCGTCCCATGCATAAATTGCATCAAAATCGATTTATCCGTTCGAGAGTTGTCGTTGACAAACACTTTAAAATTTAAAATCGAATCAAATTTTCAAAAGTTACAGCATTTGAAATATTAAAATTATGCTGCTTACAGCTAACTTGCTTAGTATTTTTAAAATAACTTTCAGGCTAATACGCCGATTTATCTAAAAATATGGTTAGCTCTTATACATAAAAACTGCATCAAATACTGTAAATCGAATTAAAATCGGTTGATTCATTTGGGATTTATCAATGACAAAAAATGTTGAAAAAGTTTTTTTTGACATTCGTCCACATTTTTAACCCATCGACTTTGTAGCTAATAAAACAATTAGAGCTTAAAAATTTTATGCAGTTGTTGAAAAAAAAAGTTGAATGGCTCATAAGATCAATATTGATCATCATTTTGAAAATAGATAATTTCCGAAAATTAAAATACCATAATTTTTACAAACTTTAGATTTTTGAACTTTTTGAGTCAGCAATTTATGCTTAGGTATAAGTAGTTTTTTTTTTGATAAATACCTCAATTTAGCGGGAAGCTTAGAAGCAGCTTACAGATTTCTACAATACATCCGTTTAAATTCCCCGTGTTGGTCCCGGGCTCCTTTGAAGAATAAGCCAACTGCCGTTCTGCCAGGCAGGTCGTAAAAGGCGATCGATTGGTTATATGAGTCACTTCCATCGTGGCTACTAGGTGGTAGATTTCTGCGTTGTCTCGCCCGGGTATGGTACCACCGCCTTACCTATTCCTGCGGTAATAGCATCAGTGCTTGTCACTGTCGTGTTCCGGTTTGAAGGGTAAGGTAATCGGTAAACTTATGCCTGTGGCATTAGACCTCGCCCCAAGATAGCAATGCACTATTAACACCTTTGGTATCTATAGGCGATGGTTGACTCTTTCCATCAGTCCCCCATCCCATTTGCTTGTTTGCTATCTTATGATATAAAAAATATATTAAAATATTTCAGAAATTTAATTTGCAACTGCTCATGTAGGTACCTATATAAATTTGGCATTACTGTGGTGCCAATTAGACAGGAAATTACGTGTTAGTATACATAAAAAACTTAATGGTGTACCAGTAAACAATAAGACTTGTGGCGTTACGTACCACGATGATGCTCTATCCCCTCCCTGTCTTACCAGCAAATGCAAAATCACGAAAGAATGCTTACCCATTTGCTTTATAACCGAAGCGTGAAGCAAAATATGGGTAAACATAAGATTATGTCTGTATTTTTATTTAAATTTTAAATTATTTGAAAAAAAAAGAAAGTATCTTCACGCCCATATCCCCGAAGGGGTAGGCAGAGGTACAACAAGTGCACCCACGATTAGCCGAAGATACTTGGTCCCACAAATGTGATAGGTGACAAGCCTATCGCCAATCGGGCACTTTCCAATCCCGGGCAACTTTGTGTTTCTTAGAAAACTGAAAAAACACTTTTCTTATGTGCCCGACCCGGGAATCGAACCTGGGACCTCATGTGGTCGACGCCAACGCTGGACCACTAGACCACAGAGGCGATAAATTATTTGATTACCGCAAAATACAACCGATAGATATAAGATAATCAGTTCGCTAGTTCTCTTGCATTCTGCAAGGCAGAGTGAAACGTACTTCAATATATATTCACCATGGTTCAGTACAATTCACCGGTTTGTTGGTTGGCGAGATTGATGGTAACTGGTAATGTTATATGAAACTGCAATGATGCAACTGAAACCCCAGCGGCACAATAGTCTTTTTATATTTATTGGAACGAAGTTCCTTACGGCAGGCTTGGAGGGGATAGGGATTTTGCTGCGCAACTGAAAAAAATGTGATAGTAAAACCGTAAGAAAAATGCGTGGAATAAAAGCGTTAAATGAGACGTGCGCAGGCGCGACAGTCGCGTACACAAGCGAGTATTGCCGTTTAGCCGAAGGAAGTTCGTTCCTACCTGGTGTCCCGCGACACCACATCATTTTTTTTTATCATAAGATATCAAACAAGCAGATAGATCTCCTGATGGAAAGGGTCAACCATCGCCTATAGACACCAGAGATGTTAATGGTGCGTAGCTAATTTGTGGCGAGGTCTAATGCCACATGCATAAGTTTACCGGCTACCTTACCCTCCAAATCGGAACGCGACAATGACAAACAATGACGCTACTGCCACCTACTGCGGCACGATTAGGTAAGACGGTGATATTTCGGACGAGACAATGCAAAACTCTACCATCTAGTAGCCGCGGTGGATCACGTAGACCAACTGCCGTTCTGCCAGGCAGGTCGTAAAAAGCGACCGATTGGCTATGCGAGTCACTACCATCGTGGCTAATAGGTGGGAGAGTTCTGCATTGTCTCGCCCGGGTCAGGTACCACCGCCTTACTTATTCCTGCCGCAATAGCGTCAGTGCTTGTCGCTGTCATGTTCCGGTTTGGAGGGTAAGGTAGCCGGTAAACTTATGTGTGTGGCATTAGACCTCGCCACAAGATAGCAACGCACCATTAACATCTTTGGTGTCTATAGGCGATGGTTGACTCTTTCCATCAGGAGACCCATCTGCTTGTTTGCTATCATATAATATATTAAAAAATACACCAAAGATGTACCGATGTCGTGATGAATCATTATGACATACATCTTTGATCATAATGAATCATGATGAATGTTAAAGATGTATGGCGCGTTGCTATCTGTGCGACGGGTCGGCAATGCCATACGCATAGATAAGTCTACCGGCTACCTTACCATCAACACCGGAACAAGACAATAATAAGCATTGACACTATCGCGGCAGCAAAGATAAGGTGGTGGCACCGTATACCCGGGTGAGACGCTGCGGAACTCTACCACCTAATAGTCACGATGGTAGCGACACGTATAGCCAATCATTTGCCTTTTTGAACTGCCTGGTTTTTGACAGATGGTCTAGATTTTTGAAGTGGGCCTGGACCAACACGGGTAAAAAACGGATTTTAACAAAAAATCGATTACAAACATTTTTTTGTAGTATTTTTATAGGTTAATATCTGCACCGTGCAGACCGCTGCATTATAAAAGATTTTAGTGAATTCCACGGGAACAACTCAATTTTACAGGATAAAAAGTATTCTAAGTGCTATTCTAGGTCATTATCTACCTGTGTGCTAAATTTTATCTTAATCCGTTTAGTAGTTTTTGCGTGATTGAGTAAAAAATACCTTCCATTCAAACATCCAAACTTTCGCATTTATAATGCTAATATAGATGCAGTGTTATACAAGAACTCTATAAAATCCAGATATCACGTAGAGCTGAAGTTGAAAAATTACTGTAACCACGCTTGCAAGTGACTAGCGAGTTCGTGCCAGAGCGCTTAGCTAGCATTATTGTAAAAGCGCTTTATATCTTAGGTACCAATAGTGGCCTTAATAGGTTTGTGTTCACTAAGAGTGAATATATATATATATATATATATATATATATATATATATATATATATATATATATATATATATATATATATATATATATATATATAACGTAGGTTCACCTATCTATATATATATAAAAATCAATTGTCTCGCTAAAACTCAAGAACGGCTGAACCGATTTGGCTAAATTTGGTTTTAAATACATTGGATTCATCCTCTTTCTAGATCGGCACTCTAAAGGCTTATTCCACACCTATATTAAGAATGTTCGTACATACCCAGACCAGTTTATAGGGTTCCGAGGTAAACTATAAACCCTTATAGTTTCGCTATGTCCGTCCGTCCGTCCGCACGATAGCTCAGAGATCCTTATTACTAGAACGCTGTAATTTGGCACGAATATACATATTAGTTATCTCAACAGAGTGGTAACATAAAATCTTGAAAAATATTTATTTCAGGGTAGCTCCCCTACATGTAAAGTGGGGATATTATTTTTTTTTCTCACGTACCCCATTGTGTCGGATATCGTTGGATAGGTTTTAAAAAAATAATGTAGGTTTGTGAAAACAAGTTTTCGACTAAGGCACTCGTTTCTAAATTATTAAGCTTTTAATAGCTGATTTTTGTTAGAGTGAAACGTTCGCAGGCTAAACGGTTGGTTTTGGGAGTGGGAAATAAGTCTTGGTAGTAGTAAATATAATGAAGTTAAAAAAAAACTATCACTGCCTTACCCTACAAACCGGAACACGATAGTGACACTGATGTTATTGTGGCAGGAATAGGTAAGGCGGTCACGCGGTGGTACCAGAACCGGGAGCGATAATGCAGAACTCTATCACCGTATAGTGACCCGCAAAGAAATCGGTCGCATTTTACGACCTGCCTGGCAGAACGGCAGTTGACCTAGTCTTCAAAGGGCCTGGGACTAACATGGGGCAATATAATAAATTAAGTTCTTTTTTTTAGAGAATGATTCGTTTGTTTGCTATCTTATGACATAAAAAAGAAAATAAAACATCTTCCTATCTACTGGACAGCTCGCAAAAGGTGAGAGAAACCTAAAACATACTTTATTGTCGAGAACACTAGGCCATAGCCTTTTGGTACATCTCACGTAAGTCACCAGTACTTCTACTGCCAAAGCGTCAGTGGTAGTTACTGTCATTGAGGCTCAGATGGTAGAGTGATTGCTCAACTTACGTTTTTTCTTTAATATCCTAATCACCTCGAGAGATAATTTACTCTTGCACAAGATGAGTCATAAGATATATTATAAATTGTCTTGCCATAATATATATAATTGTCTTGGCATAAGATATATAATTGTCCATGTCTCTTTTCTATAATTTACAATAAAAAACACATTGGATTCATTATTTTGGCAGCTGAAGTTACGGGTGTATCTTTTTTTATGATAATTGTAGATAACATTTAATTCTCCCATTTTACTGCATCTTAAACATTCGACATGAATTCAGTGAATCCTAACGTACCAGTGCTTAGTGTTCTTACATGTACCACCGCCACGAAAACTGTTTATTTTTCTTCTTAATTAGTAATCTTAATTTTCAAAATAAAGATCAAATTAATCAATTCTGTAAGTGGCTACTTCGTAATTCACGGAGATTTTATTGTTATTTGACGCTAATTATAAAGCGGCCGCTAATTCACCAAGACTATCATTGTCTTTTTTTCTTTTCATTTTATTGAAAGACAAATAGCAATAAAATAGTTTATAACATAAGATAGCAACAAGTTCACAGAATGTTCTCACGCAAAGAGACGACAATTGCTAGACACCAAAGATGTAAATGGTGCACTGCCATCCACATGGCAAGGATTTAATATCACATTAACTTTACTGGCGAACTTACCCTCCAAGTCGAAAGACGATAGTGACAAGCACTGACGCTATTGCAGCATACAACATGGACGGACGCTATTGCAGCATACAACATGGATGGAAGTCAGGGTTTACAAAATTATCTTAGCAAACAAAGCTCTCAAAGTTATTTGTGTTATTATGGTTACCTGTAAAAAAATATGTAAACATGTCGACCCTGCAGGCCATCCCTGAAACTTTCTGCTATATTGAGGTATTTTAAGCTTAAAGGAACAAAAACTATACCTAAGCATAGATTTTTTCACTGTTCAAAAATCCTAATTTTGGTATAAATGAGAGTAATTGCTAAAGTTTGAGAAAAAAGCTGTATATTTTGAAAAAATATTGGTTGAAAAATCTCGAAGTTATGTAAAAAAAACATTTTTTCGACATTTTTCGTCAACGATAAGCCGATTCAATAAGCCGATTTTGAAATTTATGCATTGGACGCAGTTTTTTCAGGAAAAGAGCTGATTAGATGTGGTACTTAATTGGTACATTAATCTGGAAGTTATATCTACTAAAATCCTGGGTCTAGTGGTCCAGCGTTGGCGTCGACCACATGAGGTACTGGGTTCGATTCCCGGGTCGGGCACTTAAAAAATGTTTTTTCAGTTTTCTGATAAACACAAAGTTGCCCGGGATTGGAAAAGTGCCCGGTTGACGATAGGCTTGCCACCTATCACATTTGTGGGACTAAGGTATCTTCGGCTAATCGTGGGTGCACTTGTTGTACCTCTGCCTACCCCTTCGGGGATACGGGCGTGAAGATACTTTTTTTCTTTTTTTTTATATCTACTAAAAAACTGTTTCACCAAAATATCCACTGCTTATATCGAATTGCTTTTATAGTGTCCAGATTATTTTGTCTACTCTAGGAGTTAATATTAATTTAATGTTGACTGTATATCCTTTTATATTGTAGAATCCCTTTATATTATTGGTACATCTCTTTAGATAAACTAATAGGTGTTATTAGAGTACTGGAGCTTATTGAATTAGTCTAGTAGAGAGTCGTGACGTGGATCTAAACTACTTTTGAATCCTCCAGTCAACTTCAGTAATGGGTACTTCTATACGAATTCGTACCCAAAGCCCAAAATGTTACAAAAATATTAGGAACCCAAATTATAAACTGTAATAACGTCTTTGGTATTAATTATTTTTTTATGTTTTTTTACTATCCTATTATATAAAAAATGAATACGAAATCTATATGCAAAATTTGTCGTTTATTACCTTAAGATCCAACTACTTTTTCTATTCAATAGATACTATAGACAAGTCAGAAATAACGCGAAGTAAAATTTTGATGATACAAACTACATATTAATTCCAAACACTTCTCTAAAGAACTGTACATGACTCTACTAACACCAATGTTATTACCTATATTAGTTTAAGAAAAAACAAACTGCACAACCCTAAAACTTAACCCTCAAATAAAAATAAAAGCACAATAAAACAGATATAAAAGTCCCAGGGAAAATGAAATGGAATGCAAATGTAGGGAATAAACTTAAGGTGAAGTGGCTAGTCTTGAGTGAATACGGTTTTCAATTTGTGGTGTGGGGACACGAATGGGATATTTTAGACCTAGTATTTTTCTTTAAACGTAAAAGAGCTTTCAGACCCATTTGCGTTCTAAAATTAGTTTTATAAGACACTAGCTGTGCCTACGACTTCGTCTGCGTGTAAAAAAATTCTCAAAGTCCCGGGGTTTTACCCACACAGTTCCCCGTCCCCTGGGGTTTCCGGGATAAAAACTATCCTATGTCCTTTCTTTGGTAGAAAGATGTCTCAAACTGTCTTTCTACCAAATTTCATACAAATCGGTTCAGTGGTTTAGGCGTAAAGAAGAGACAGACAGACAGACAGACAGGCAGAGTTACTTTCGCATTTATAATATTATTATGGATAACTTAACCCGTTCTACTTTCGCATAATAATCATATCACTGACTCATGCATACATGATCGTCTCATTGTTCTAAATTGGATAGTTCAGTTCGGCAGTTCGACATTAGATTATGAGCTCCGTATAGTGTTTATAAAGATTTTCTGCTTAAAAAATCTTAATAAAACTCTGACGTTGACGTCTGACTTGAAAATAGAACTAAGGACCTCATAATCATAAAAATCGAGGGTTTTGCGGATTTTTTGATTTAGAAATATTCGGACACTTGATACCTTGCCACCTTTTTTTTCGGAATGGCTCAATTACTGCTAGCCTTATGGGCTGATACAGCTTCACCGATCGCGGGGGCGAGCAGAGTGCTCAGCCAGAAAGTCAACGTAGTATCTATCTATCTAGGCACATTGGCGGAGCAAGGATGAATTGGCCTAGACCATTATAACTATTGCCTTGCCCAGACTTTTATTATCATGTAGTTCTTGTTGACCCGCCAAACGTTGTTCTGCCATATAAATTATTTGTAGAGAATATTTTACTTGTTGAAAATTTTTTAACATCAATGATTTCACGTCAATGAACAAAGGCTAAATTATTTGGATATTGTTCACATAAATGTATAAAACTCGCGCTCAAACATTTACGGTTAACGGGAGGTGGGCTTAGGATGGTAAAAATTTGGGGTGTTAGGTATTATTTGATATGAATAAAAATTTCATAAAAAATTGTTTCTTTTGGGAGGGCTACCCTAAACACCTAGCAGTATGAAATATACTTTAATTCATATTCTTATATCTACCAAATATAAAAAAAATAAAATCGGTGGAGTTGTTTCGGAGGAGTGCGACCACAAACACCGTGATAAGAGATTCTTACACAGGCTGGCTTGTAAAATATTGTACGTACATACTGAGTGTGTTCAGTACTCGATTCTGATATCGAATATATAAAAAAATGTACCTACGTAAATTTTGTCCTGATCATCAAATAAAAATATTAAGTACGGGCTCCAGTGCACAGTTATCGAAGATCATTGTTTACACTCTGCTATTTGGCGCCGCGACACGTACGCCTACATAACTGTATAGCTATATCAAAACACCTGGTGGTAATGTTTTGAGCTAATTCAACTCTAATCTACTGTACTGGATTCAATCCTGGTAAAAACTTAAAAATCTCTGTAACAGCTCAGAGTATGGTGGTAATGTGTTAGCATCTACATTCCTTAAATGAATCGGAACCAGATTTCCAGTTATGTCCATATATTATATGAACGTCTATAAGCCAAAGTGACCTTTCGCAACCAGGCGGCCTGCCTGCCTGTTTGTCGTCTCTTTGATATAAAAAAATGCACGCTGCAAGAAATGGCTTTTGTACGGTACCGAATGCTAAATGAAGTGAGCAATGAGATGTTTACAGATAGACATAAAATAAAACATAATTACAGATATTTTTAATTTCTTTATTATCATACTAGCTGTTGCCAGCGACTTCGTTTTGACTTCGTTTTCGTTTGACTTCGTTTACTCCGCACTGGTCTTCCCCCGTAGGTGATAGCGTGATAATATGTAGCTTATATGTTGACCCGACCTGTTAGTAATACTCATGCAAAATTTGAAGTCAATCCATGCAGTACTTTTTAAGTTTACCCCGGAAATACATACAGACAAATAGACAAAAATTTTAAAAACTATATTTTTGGCTTCGATGTCGATTGTAGATTACGCCCCGAGTATTCTTTTAAAAAAATATTCACTGTACAGTTTTGACTTTCCTACGATTTTATTATATGTATCCTCCGTGTTGTTTCGGGCTCTCTTTGAAGAAAAGACCATCTACCGTTCTGCCGGATAGTTCGTAAGAGGCAAACGATTGGCTATACGAGTAACTAAAATCGTGGCTATTATAGGGTACCTAGATTTCTGTCTCTGTTTTTGTATTGTATCGCCCGGGTCTGGTACCACTGCCTTATCTATTCCTGCCACAATAGCGTCGGTGCTTGTCACTGTCGTGTTCCAGTTTAGCGGGTAAGGTAGCGGGTAAACTTATGCATGTGACATTGAGACCCCACTACAAGGATAGCAACCATTAACATATTTAGTGTTTATAGTCGAGCCTCTTTTCATCAGGAAAGCAATCTTCTTGTTTGCTAGTTTTTGGATATAAAAAATCAATTTATATAAGTACAGGTACCTAAGTGTTCTCATTTTTAAAGAAAAAGAAAAAAAATTGCATAACTTCTTATTTTAGAAAGTTTTTCGTGCTATTCGTAAAATAATTAGGTAAGTGATTAAAGAAAAAAAAATATTATTGTTATTAATCCCCGTTTTCCCCGTTAATATTTTCCTCGTGTTGGTACCGGGCTCCTTTGAAGAATATACTAACTGCCGTTCTGCCAGGCAGGTCGTAAAAGGCGACCGATTGGCTATGCGAGTCACTACCGTCGTGGCTACATCTCGACACGTGTCACTATTGTGACATTAATACCCCACCACAAGCACAGCAACGCACCATTAACATCTATGATGTCTATAAGCGACGGTTCTCTTTTTCAATCAGAAGAGCCATCTGCTTGTTTGCTATCATGATATAAAAAATGTTTTTAAGTTCACAATTTAATACCACCAATGTAAGTAGGTGCCTTATCGTTACGTCTACGTAAGTACTTAGTATTAAGTATAATATATTTTGTGGTATGGCGTGCAAATATCTAAAAGTAGGGCAGTTAATATTATTTTTTAAAACAAGTCCGGATCAATTTAAGTAGAGTAGAGATGATTTTGGTTGGAAGGTTAATATTTAGAGATATTTTTCATCCGGCGAAAAAACGGAGGTAACATACTCGTATTTGTATGTTGGAGTGATTAATACCTTCTGGAAATTGGAAATAGTATAAAAATCGGTAAAGTGCGTGACGGTAAAATTGGTAAAAAAAATTGTAAAGCCTTCGAAGCCGTGACAGATTTTCCTTTTAACTACATTATATTTACTACTACCATGATTTTTGATGAAACTTGTTTTCACAAACCTACAATATTTTTTGAAAACCCATATATACCAGATAGCAACGCACCATTAACATCTTTGGTGTCTATAGGCGATGGTCGACTCTTTCCATCAGGAGACCCATCAGCTTGTTTGCTATCTTACGAATAAAAAAAATAATAAAAAAGTATCTTCACGCCCATATCCCCAAAGGAGTCGGCAGAGGTACAACAAGTGCACCCACGATTAACCGAAGCTACTTGGTCCCACAAATGTGATAGGTGGCAAGAATATCGCCAACCGGGCACTTTCCAACGCCGGGCAACTTTGTGTTTCTCAGAAAACTGAAAAACACTTTTTTTTGTGCCCCACCCGGGAATCGAACTCGGGACCTCATGTGGTCAACGCCCACGCTGCACCACTAGACTACAGAGGCGACAATTTATAATTTAGTTTTATTATATTAGAATAGATTGTTATTAACCTTTACCAGGCCCTGTGGTTTAGTGGTACAGCGTGGTCACCTGGTACCCGGGACCACATGTGGTTAACACTGACGGGTGTTGACCACATGTGATCCCAGGTACGATTGCCAAATCGAGCAATTAAAAATGAGGTTTTCAGTCTTCAAAAAAAACAACTTGCCCAGGACAGAATAAGTGCCCGGTTGGCGATAGGCTTTCTACCTATCACTGTATGGGACTAGTGGTGGGTGTACTTACGTACTGGTTGCCTCTTGTTTACCTCTGCCTACCTCTTTTGGATACGGTCGTGAAAGTACTTTTTTTAAAAAAATAGTTTTTTTTAACTTTGTTATAAGTACCTACCTAAGTATTTTTACATTTATAATTTACTAGCTGTGCCCGCGACTTCGTTCGCGTGGAAAAAATTCTAAAATAAAAACCCGCATAGTTCCCGTTCCCGTGGGAATTCCGGGATAAGAACTATCCTATATCCTTTCTTGGGTCTCAAACTATATTTGTACCAAATTTTATCCAAATCGGTTCAGTGGTTTGGCCGTGAAAGCGTAACAGACAGACAGACAGACAGACAGACAGACAGAGTTACTTTCGCATTTATAATATTATTATTGATTATGGATTAAGTACTAGCTGACTCGGCAAACGTTGTTCTGCCTTTTTAACTACTTTTTCTTCTATATTTTCTCACCTTTTAAAACTTCCCTGGACTTCAACAATTAATTCAAAACCAAAATTAGCCAAATCGGTTCAGCCGTTCTCGAGTTTTAGCGAGACTAACGAACAGCAATTGATTTTTATATATATATAGATTAGCCTAGCTATGTACATGAAGATAATTTTATTATTAATATTTACCTATAAAACTTAAACCTCAAAATCCTAAAACCCGGGTAACCCGGTATAAACCTGGACAGACCGGGATAAATTATCACCCGGGCTATCATTTGTCACCTGCGCCACTGCGGGCGTGTCTCAATCAATAATTCCGCGCACGCCCGTCACTTCGCCACGCAGCAAGAAAAACTTTACATCTCATTATACGGACAACCATTCTTTGTGTAGCCTTGAAGGGTTACGGGTTTGATTCCCGTATTACTTACATTAAGGAAGCTTCTTATATTTTTTACTAGCTGTGCTCGCGACTTAGTCCGCGTGGAATAATTTTTTTACGTGCATAGCTCCCGTTCCCGTGGGATTTCTGGGAAAAACACTATCTTATGTCCTTCTTTGGGAGACAAACTATCTATGTACCAAATTGCATTCAAATCGGTTCAGTGCTTTAGGCTAAAAGAAGAGACAGACAGACGAGAGTTACTTTCGCATTTATAATATTAGTATGGATATCATAGGATATTTGAGAGTTTTTTATATTTATAACAAGCATGGCTCTCCTGATGGCAAGAGAGATTTTCACTAGGTGGTACCTAGAGTTCTGCATTGTTTCGCCCGGGTCTGGTACCACCGCTTTACTCATTCCTGCCGCAATAGCGTCAGTGCTTGTAACTGACGTGCACCAGTTTGGAGGGTAAGGTAGTCGGTAACTTATGCATGTGGCATAAAACCTCGCCACAAGATAGCCACGCATCATTAATATCTATGGTGTCTATAGGCGATGGTTGACTCTTTTCATCGGGAATCCCATCTGCTTTTTTGCTATCTTATAAAAAAGAAGATAAAACCATCGCCTATAGATACCAAAGATGTTAATTATGTTGCTACCTTATGGCGGGGTCTTAATGTCACGAGCATGTAGACCTGGGTGAGACAATGAAGATCTCTACCAGATAGTAGCCACGATGGTAGTGTCTTGCATAGCCAATCGTTTGCCTCTTACAAACTGCCTGAAAAAACGGCATATGGTCTATATGTCAAAGGAATCTGGACCAACATGGAGTACGGAGTGATTCGAATATAGTTAGACGTCTTAACAGTGATCCGAACTTTTTTTCCTACATTTGCTTTCTTACCAGTTACTTAGTTTCTAGGTATCGGTACGAACTGTTAGGGTATCTCGCGTTGTAGTCTTAAAAAAAGCTAATTTACGAGACAATCACTTTTATTTGACTTTACTTGTTACAATTCACTTTTATTTAGCACTCAGATCGCACTACTACTATTTGTGCACGCGGTTAAAGGGGGTTACGACGCGGATGTTACTATTCCTAGTCTCCTCACTGAAGGCCAGCCGGCGGGCAGAAACCAGGTCCGTTGCTGGGCAGCGATTTGACTAGTTCAAGTACTGACTGGCCGTGCATTGGAAATGCACGGCTTATATAGTAAAATAAAAACTCAGCTTGACTCAGCGATTTAGAATAGCAAAGAATTAAGGGCTGTAACAGAACGCTTGGTCAAATGTAAATGGTCATCTATAAATGCACTTATATCAGGGTATCTAAAGAAATAATTAGACCTCGCCACAAGATAGCAACGCACCATTAACATCTTTGGTGTCTATAGGCGATGGTTGACTCTTTCCATCAGGAGACCCATCTACTTGTTTGCTATCTTATGATATAAAAAAAAATCAAAATGTGCGGGTGATATGTCGTGGCACACATGCAAAGTGGATAACTAGGATAGGTAGGTTCATAGACTCGATTTAACTAGTAGATACAATGCTAAAATAATAATTACAAAACGTGTGACTTAAGTTGACTATTGTTGTTCGGCGTGAAAATAGCACCTGAGCAAAGCAAGGATGCTAAACGACGTGATTATAGACAACTTGAGCCACACGTATCTACTATAACATTATTTTTAGAAAATATCTACGTATATTTTTAATAATGGAGCCTTTTCGAAAAGTGGGGCAACTATACGGTTTACACTATATTATTCTATAGTATAGTGTGACCAAAGCCGGCACTTTAGCCATACTTTTCGGTGTAATAAAGATTATGTATCCAGGTCATGGAAAAACGTACCTTAAGTGCAAGTTTAAGTTACATACTGTGTTAAACTCATTTATTGACTTCTTCTGGTTTACACATTATATTATTTTATAGCATAGTGTGACCAAAGCCGGCATTTAGCCATGCTTTTCGGTGTAATAAAAGATTATCCAAATCATGGTAAAGCATGGCTTAAGTGTAAGTTACATACTGTGTTAAACACCTCTATTGACTTCTTACCTAACTCCATCCTATCCATAGTTTAAAGTTTATATTTAGATACCAAAATTATTTAGGTACAGTGAGTGAAAACACCGCTCTCCATTCCAATTTGTGCCCGCTAATGAGAAACCCCCCTTAGGCTACGAACTGCAGTGGGCTACGTGGTAGAGCTCAACAACGTCTCGCCAGGGTATTTGGTACCACCGCCTTAGGTATTTATTCCTGCCGCAATAGCTTTATCTCTTGTCATTGTCGAGTTCAGGTTTGGAGGGTAAGGTAGTTTGTAAACTTATGCATGTGGCCATTAACACCTCGCCATATAGATTGCAACTTACGATTAACAGCGTTGGTGTCTATAGGCGATGGTTGTCTCGTGCCATCAGGTGAGCCATTTGCTTGCTTGCTATCCTATGTACGAGTATCTTCCTATAATACCTATATATTAAAAAATCTAGTTTTAAAAAAAGACGTTCAATTAACTCAGTCTAATGTGTGAGGAAACTAGCGTCAAAAATATATTTTTTTGTATGTCAGGAGGTATTTTCCTAATCAATTTAAGTACCTTATTTATTAATCCTGTTTTTATACCAATTAGGTATCTACCTACCTCCTTACCTTACAAATAACCCTTTTACATGGGCGATCCAGCCTTCGGGTCAGGGAGGGTCACATATTTGAAGTTCAGTCAGGATAGGCTTTAATCCTTATTTTTTTGTAATAATAAATCCATAAGTACTTAAATCCCTGCCTAGGGAGTCATGAGTCATGACCTCCATGACCGTCCCCCCCTGGATCCGCCCTAGCCCTTTCATAGGAACAATCCAACGAATTTAATTAAGTAGGTATCTATTTACTATTAAACATCAATGAATATCTAATATTTAAACAACAAAAATATTCATGAAGATCACTTATTTCTAAGTTTTCGCCGAAAATGTCGCCAAACTGTAGAAAATATGTATTCTATTCTTTATTTAAATGTTGGGCGGCTAGTTCCTGGTTGGTTAGAATTGTCAACGCGTAATGTCGTCGCTATTGGTGGAAAGTGTCACTGTGTCGCAACGCGTGACATTCCCGATTGGTCGGACCACGCCTACATGCGTGTTCTAATTTTAAAATCGAAAATGGAATGAGATTTCGTCATTGCTATATGCAGTGTCTTATGTAATTTCTTTTTCGAAATATATAAATAATCTCTTATAAAGCATACAATAGAATATAATATACCTACTTAAAATAAAATATGTAAATAATATGGTTAACTCAGAAAAGCATTAAAGAATAAGTGACAATAATATAATAAACAAATGTATCAGCATATAATTAGTAATGTAAGTAAGGACTCTGATAACGTTAGAGGAACTAGTGAAGAAGATATTGTGGAACATGACAATAAACTCCTCCAGGGGGCGGTTTTACCCTCCTGGGGAAACTAAAAAAAAAATATACCTACTTTTCTGCCGTCAGATTGTAGGACTCATCCTACAATCTGACGGCCTTAATACATAATTGCGATCTCTACCAGACAACCAGCGGATATTGGAAATACAAAAGACTGAAGGGTTAATAGATAAGATTAAAGCACACCTAGGTACCTATTTGCAATACAATATAATGGTAGACACCTACCTACATTTAGCCAATCGTTCGCATTTTACAACCTGCCTGGCAGAATGGCAGATGGACTATTTTTGAAAGAAGCCCAGGCCTACTCAATGTACAAGTACAGTACCTATTTACCGATATAGGTAGGTACTAGGTACCTACTTACAGGAAAAAAAATTTAATTGTCTCACTAGCCTGGTCTTAGTCTACATTATAGGTAGGTACACGTGCATTGGCTAGGGTTTTGAGTCTAAGGTCGGGAAAAATATTCTTATTGAGATTTTAATTTTCCTAGTAGGTACACCTTGCATGATAGGTAGATACTGGACGATAGGTATACTGTAATGATATTCCCAATCGAACAAAACATCCAAGTAGCTTAATTTATTTTGAGAATTTGGTGCTACCTTTTATTTTTTTAAATATATCAGAAGTTAATCACATAATTTGCAAATTTAAAATAAGTTTGCGTGCGCCTGCGCATTTTATACAATTTAATCGAATTAGGATCAATTTATTTGGGCACGAGCTTCTGATTGCGATCTGGCTCTGCCTCTCGGCTTCCGTGTCGGGATTCCGTGAGAGGTAGCCAGTTCGATTATCGCTGTGGTTGTTTTTAGTTCTTATTTTGTTTTGGAAATATTTTATTTATCCAATGTTAAAATGGAGGTAGGTTTGGCCGTACAAATTGTACCTATAGCTTAGTTAGCAGCTAATATGACTTCAAAGCCAATGAAAATCGGATTTAATTTTTGTTGGTGGGTTAAATGAAAGGCAATGATTACCCAAAGTCTTTCACACCAATAAGTAATATACCTAAAGAGAGAAGATTTGTATTTTTGTTTGTAATGGATAAACATTTACTAGGTAGTAGAGTTCTGCATTGTCTCGCCAGGGTCTGGTGCCACCGCCTTACCTATTCCTGCCGCAATAGCGTCAATGTGTTCCGGTTTTAAGGACAAGGTAGCCGTTAAACTTATGCATGTGGCATTAGACCTCGCCACAAGATAGCAATGCACCTTTAACATCTTTGATGTCTATAGGCAATGGTTGACTGCTTCCATCAGGAGACCCATTTGCTTGTTTGCAATCTTGATATACCTACCTAAAAAAAATGTGTAAACGGTTGACTCTACAGGCCATCCCTGAACCTTTTGCTAAATTAAGGTATTTTGAAATCGAAAGAGTAAAAACTATAAGCGTATAATTTTTCAGTTCAAACATCTATTTTATTAAAATGGCAGTAGGTATATTGATTTTTAAAAAGCTGTATATTTTGGAAACGATAATCGAATTTGATCTTTCGAATGGCATTCAACTCAATTTTTGAGACCTAAAATATTGCTTTAGCTAAATAATCGAAGGGTTGAAAAATTTCAAAGAAATGTCAAAAAACATTTTTTTCGAAAATTTTCGTCATTGATAAATCCCAAACTAATTAACCGATTTTGATCCAAGTAACGGTATTTGACGCAGTTAGATAGTAGGGGCGATGGCCAGTCAATTATTAATGGACTTTCACTGGCAGATAGCTGATGTAATAAAGAGTACCTAACTTAGGCTAATTTAATTTTATAAAATTTCCACGCAGACGAAGTCGCGGGCATAGCTAGTTATCTATAAGAAACGGTAAAAAATCACGTTTCTGTGTCTATAGGAGCCCCCCTTAAATCTATTTTATCTTGTTTTTAGTATTCTTTGTTATAGCGGCAACTGAAATACATCATCTGTGAAAATGTCAACAGTCTAGCTATGACGATCCATGACATACAGCCTGACAGACGGACGGCTGCGGAGGCTTAGTAATTTAAGCCGTTTAACCCTTTGGGTGCGGAACCCTAAAACGACTAAAACGATTAACAATTAAGAAATATTCTTTGGAAATGGTGATGGACTTGACTACCTACCGTTGAGGTTATAGAGTTGTGCAACGTCTATTAACGTAACATTAACGTCGGTGCTTGTCGTTTTTGTGTTCTAGTTTGGAGGGTAAGGTAGCCGGTGTAAACCTATGCATGTGGCATTAGATCTCACCACAAAACCTGGTACTATGGTACGCATACTTGCATACCTACCTGGGTACACACCTACATACTCACACACAAATTTTAGTGTAAATAAGTGAGGTAAAGATAGGTGGTAGATAGGTACATGCCCACTTTGATATTTATATAGGATATTACTTAGATGAAGCCCGGGCTAGAAGCATAAGCCAGGTAAAATGAATAATGTTTTTTTTCAAAATATTTTACTAGATGGCGATACCACATTTAGTGTGGGCCTCGCGCATGCGGCCGGCGGACGCCATAACAGATTAATCTAAACAATACCCGCGATTTGTGTGTTGTGGGTATAAAAAAAATTGTGTGTGTTTTATTCATAGTTAAGATGTTAAAATATTGAATCATTTTTCGATAAAAATTTCAATCTTTAATACATTAGGTTACACATCCATTGTCTAAGTTGGGTGGCTACCAACGTAAGCTTTATTTTAAGATAGCATTCTTAATTCAAAAATTTGAATATTATGTGTAGATATTTCACATTATAATATCGAATCACGAACAAAACATTCCCACGATTTGTCGCGTGCTTTAGGGTAGAATTGTTTGAATACTTTCTTTCGATAAAATAACAATGTTTTAACATATAAACGACTATAAATTAGAATTATAATACATTCCTCACTAGCTACCATGCAAAATAACGAAGTACTTAGCATAAACCTTATCTTACGGCTAAAAATAATTTGAAAATTGGCTTATTTCAACGATTTGAAAAATATTTTGAATTCGGGAGGCATTCGAATAATGAAGAATTTCTTAATTTAAATATTGTATCACGAGATATTTTTCTCACGCTTTGTCACAAGCCTCGAGGGAACTGTCTTTTTAAAGTTTAAATTTCTTGCATTATGAAGCGTTAAGAGTTAAAAAAGGTTTAACATATTTTCACGAAGTTATTTTTATTAAAATATTTTTGAGTTGGCAACACTATAGATATCCATGTTCTAAAAATCCTTATGTAGGTAAGTAATGTTTTCGATTCGGAAAATAATCATAAGTAGGTTGTACCTTCCTATATAAGTATGTATTACCTACTTATATATGGCGAGCTGATAGTAAAGCTTACAAAAATAATGAGCAAACTTTAAAGGAAAAAAATATCATTGTTCCAATCACAGACCACATGAATACTAATAGACACGCCATTGCGAAGGAAACGTGTCACTGCACATAGGAGCAAATGCTCCTATCACTGTCAAAAATTTCATACATTTGTAGGTTATATTATACCTATTATGAAAAAATAGAAATAAGCCATATTTTACCTAGTGTTATATGGTACCGAATGGTGACAAGGTTTAAAAATTACCCTTAAAATGTTTTTATTTCATTGGTAAGTGTATAATTCTGTATTTTTGTATGTAATTGCTACCTGCACTGACAAACTAAGAAATTGTCTTGAAAGGCGTGTTCATTTAATCCGTGGCTTCAATCAATATTGGTCGATTTTAAACTATTTTTTATAAAGGTAATTCCGCGTTTGTTGCCAAAATAAGCATTTCCTCATTGCGGCGCTTCGAATTCTTAGGTTCGGTCATAGAAAAAAAAAACAGTAGCAGTCGTGGGACTGCCGATAGAAGTGAAAACGGAACTATTAAGTTGAGAGTAATTAAAACTATATGCAAAACATAGCTATAGATATACTATTATCATTAGCATGTCGGTGACGCGAACCGAGGATTTTACCCTCTACCAAAACGCTCAACGCGCCTAAAGAAGTTTTCACTTCAAAAAAAAACTTGTTCAATCGTTCTGCATAGGAACTTCGTTGTTACAGTGGTCAGTTGCAATTTAAAATTCGAAAATAATATTTTTAAGTGTTAATCGGTAAGTAAGCTTTATTTATATAAAAAATTAGTTTAAGATCTAACAGTTTAGATATTAATTTTGTCGTAAAACTCAAAATATCAACTAATTATACAAAATTTTCGGTGACGACCGTTATGATAAAAACGTTGCGTCAGCCAACCATATTTTCTGTTATTTTTTAGTGTTGATACCTATGGTATCAAAAAAATCATAGGATGTGAATATGAAGTGTTCTATAAGCAAAAATACTTAACTAATATTAACACAGTTGTAAGATTGATGCAGATATAAATTCTAAGCCTGCAGCGCAAAAAATCGGGCAGCGCCAAAAAAATTGTTTGGAAATATGTATGTAAATAAATATTTTTCTACTAAAGTATATGATGTTTTATTTTTTTCGTATATATATGTTTACCAGCAATACTTAAAAGATAAAAGAAGGGTAGGTCATCAATTTAGGTAGTTTTTGAATTAAAAATCCTCGCCTAAGCGAGCTCAAAAAGGCAGGTCAAGTCCTACCTTCCCGGTAGTGTTATGATTATCAATACTTCATTTTCATTTTTTGTTTTGTTTAACATTATATCATATAGCACGAGACTTAATTCTATCTTTAAAAGATCATCACGCAATCTCTGGCCACGAGGCACGCGAAACAATCGAATTCGGACAATTTGAATTTGGAATGGAGGTTTTGCCGCCAGCGCCGTCATATCGCACGCAATGTTCTTGTCACGTCTGTCAACTCATAATAGAACGCCATTTTTTACAAACATAAAATGGCATTTAGTTATGTTTTCTTAATTTTGATTAAACGAAAAACGATGAATTTTTGCAGGTCGTATATAAATTGTACCTGCAATTATATAGGTACCTACCTACTTAAATATAGGTTTAATATGCATAGGCTTGTGTCCAGTAAGAATGAATCGGATATATTGTACTTTTTAATGATAAATTATGGTATAGAGATAACAAGAAACTAAAGCATTTGTTATAAAAGATAAGAATATCATATTTTAAAGATATAAATTCGGCAAAATGGACTTTAAGTCACGTGACTGTAAACGGAAATCTTGAAGCTTTACGTACTTTACTATAAAAAAGTCATACTGTAGTAAACGTTATCTTGATGTAATTTTTCGCTATAATTTTTGTACCGTGCGTTTCATTCATGAAGTATTAGGTAAAGGGGGAGCTAACACTGGGATTAATCACTTGAAACATAAATCTACGTGATATCTCTGTCTATGAGGTCTCGCCATCTCTTTTTATACAGCTGTGTTAGAAAGAGAGGATTAGATCTCAGAAGGTGACAGCAGTAAGTATTCAAATTTTGTTTAAAGTAGGTATTAGAAGTGTTGCCTCTAGATTACAGCTTCATGGTTTCATCTTATAGTTACTATGGCGTCATGTTGACAGCAATTCAAATGCAACGGTCACATGGTGCTTATCGTCTATAGTGCGCACGGAACTATAGTGCGCACGGAACTAGTTGGCCGCGCCTTACGTATTACGTATTACGTATGGCGCGGCCAACTAGTTCCGCGCGCACTATAGTTGGCCGCGCCTTACGTATTACGTATTACGTATGGCGCGGCCAACTAGTTCCGCGCGCACTATAGTTGGCCGCGCCTTACGTATTACGTATTACGTATGGCGCGGCCAACTAGTTCCGCGCGCACTATAGTCACAGTGGTTGCAATGCTAAATATAATATCGCGTGTCGACGACAGACAGGGAAGCCAACAGTATGACATACGAACTATTTGATGAAACGCACTTCTGAAACCACAGAGTAAATACATTACATACTCTTTGCCACAAAGTAGATATGTATGTAGATATCACCACGGCGTGATGTCATTAGGACGCCATTGCAATCCAGAGTTTTCGTGGTATTTAATTTCAATTTTAAAACGCGTAATTTTAATTATAAATGTAATACGTTATTGAAGTGAAACTTCTTTAGAATCGTTGTGATTTCAAACCTGATGCAACGGAAAAAACAACAGGTAAGAGACACAAATACAACAATGTGTAGAATGAAGCCGGTAAAGAATGAGACAGAAATATACATACTATTTTATATTATCGGTCTCTATTAGTTTCACTTCTATCGTGTGTGAATCGCACACACACCTTTTTTTTTTACAAAATATATAGATTTTTGTTAGTTAATGTACCTAGTGAGGTAAATTATTATTCATTTTTTAAAATTTAGTCAACTAGCTTGTTGTTCCGTTTTTCTGGTCCAGTTGGGATGTTTTTGTTTTTAATTATGCGTGATCTGGATGGTTTGATTTAACCTACAGACCACATGAATATTAATAGACATGCCATTGAAAGGAAACGTGTCACCGCGCATATGAGCAAACGCTCCTATTACTATCAAAATATCATACATTTGTAGATATAAATATTATATCGTGAAAAAATAGAAATAAACCATGTTGTACTGTTTTATCGTACCGAATGAGATAACAAGGTTTAAAAATTACACTTGAAATGATTTTATTTCATCGGTAAGTAGCATAACTCTGTATTTATTTGTTTAATTGCAAGCTACACTGACAAATTGAGAAATTGTCTCTAAAGGCGTATCCATTTAATTCGTGGTTTAACCAGAGAGATTGATGTTGAACAAATTAGATCCGGTTAAGTGGCGATCGGGTTTGCGTGCACAGCTTATTTCGTTAAACAGCGGTTGCGTTAAAAATCTAAAGATCAGTGGATTCAGATATTATACATATATTTTTACATTTTTGTCGTCGGCACTTGGTGCTATGCACTTATACTTGTTTACAAAACGCTTTTTATTTACACTTACACTTACACTTACTGATCTAACCCCAAAGTAAGCAAATTATTTGCTTGTGTTATGGGTGTTAGTCAACGATACTCATACATAGAAATACATATATAAATACTAGAATATATATATATATATATATATATATATATATATATATATATATATATATATATATATATATATATATATATATATATAATAAACACCCAAACCCGGAAATACGAACATTTATGCTCATCACACAAATGCTTGTCTCCGTCGGGAATCGAACCCGAGCCCCGTTGATTGCGTAGTCAGGGTATTTGTAAAGTATTAAGCTTTGAAGTGCTAATGTTTGTTAGAGTCGAATGTCCTCCTCTACAGGCTAAACGGTTGGTTTAGAGGTGGAAAAAATTCATGGCAGTAGTAATATAATGAAATTAAAAGAAAAACTATCACAGCTTCGAAAGCTTTACAAGTTTTGCAGTAATAGTCGACCAACTTATAAAATGTACTTGGAGTTTTTATAGACGGTGATCCTGTGACGCGGATATATTCGTCATTGACGTTAAATAGTTTAAAAGTTCATGATTATCTCTTATTGTTTCATACCATGTTAGTCCACATTATTGGCGACGTGGCTCGACACACACTTTACCAATTTTATTATATGTCCTAGGTTAGGAAATAAGGGCACAACTCACTTGGTGAAATCATGTAAATGTTGTCTATAGTTACCGAAATATACCTACATTATACGCCAAACGGTGCGTCGCCATTAGCGTAGCGCGTTGAAATCCAGCTGATGCTCACTACAATCTGATAATCACTATGTTACCTAGTAGCAAATTTTGCCAATTATTTACATTTTACGAAGTTCCTAACAGGGAGTTAAGTGGCCTATTTCTCAAAAAGGTCTAGGTCTAAACTTAAATGAGAGAAAAATATCTGGTCGTATATTCAAAGCCTAATTTCCTTGGGAGCATTCATAAATTTGCGCTCTATCGCAAAATATGGATACAAAGTATTAAAGTTACCTAATAACAAAAAATATAATTACGCTGGCTTCTTTATGGGGTAAGTAGAGTCATTTTGTATTCCACTATGTAAATCTCATTCTTAGTAAATCAAACAACACGGACCAACTCGGGGAACTTGCATATACTTACGTATGTGATATTCATGATATTCCGTTAATATCTAGTATCGCCAACCCAGCCATTCCCAGTCACCGGCTCCAACATTACGCCCCAAACTCACCAAATCGCCTCTCGCCATAATAACACGGCTGCCGGAGAAGCCGCTCTCATTAGCGGCACAAACGCAAAACATAAAAACAGTCTAGAAACACCCATTTCAAACTTTTCATATTCAAATTTAAAACATGTGAGGTTGTGTTCACATGGGAACTTTATTTTAATCGATTACGAATATCGAAACAAAACATATAAACTTAAAGTTTTGATACATACCTAGTCAGTTGTTTGAAAAATCATAATTGATTAAAACTGAGATAGACGCTACACATAATAATAGTTTATTTTTGAAGTGAAAACTTCTTTAGGCGCGTTGAGCGTTTTGGTAGAGGGTAAAATCCTCGGTTCGCGTCACCGACATGCTAATGATAATAGTATATCTATAGCTATGGAGAGCCAGACTAGCGCACGCGCAGTAGCCTGTGTACACGTATACACTAATACATCGACTATTTCTGACTGTATTATGTGCGCGTTGGACGCTTTATATAGTTATAGAGTTTTAATTACTCTCAACTTAATAGTTCCGTTTTCACTTCTATCGGCAGTCCCACGACTGCTACTGTTTTTTTTTAATCTATACTTAATTTTTATAGCTCTCATACATATACGTAGCTTATACAATTAAATAAATAATTTACAAAATATTTCACAGCACCTCATGAGGCACGAATAGTAGACTGAACGTGTTTTAAAATTCTTGCACATCTTGATTCACGGCTGGTGAAATAAGTTATTATTTTTTCCAGATTTTCCAACCTAAATGTAGTCTAATAACATGGATACTATTTTTGAAAAAAAAAACGTGAAATGATTATTATGCCCGTTCTCGGAAAGAAATGTGTACCTCATAATCTACATTATGCAAATGACAAAAACTAAAATATAATGTACATGACTTGATTTAAAGCGTTACTTACGATTACTTTTTCTTAACATTAATAATAGGTAAAAATACCAGAACATATTATTCAAGCATTGAGAGCATAAACATACACATTTCTTCTCCACAAGTATAATGGAATTTTTTTTGAGGTCTTTAAAATGTAATTAACGAAGGTATCATTGAGCCTGATTACTTTAATTACTTTTGTCACATCGCAGTATTGACTTTGGTAGCAATAGATGCTTGAGATGTTGGGTTCGAATCCTGGAGCGAGCCAATCGTTCTGAACATGTTTTTCTTATTTTTGGACGACATAACTTGTCCAAACACCGAATAGGTAGGTATATGCCTGATTTGTTAATAGTTTGGAAACCTGTCACATCACGAGTACACCGATGGCTTATTGTGGGTGCGCTTGTAGCTTTTTAGTACTTTTTAATTACTTTTAATTTACCGGGATTTAAAAAAAGGAGTATCTTCACGCCCGTATTCCCGAAGGGTAGGCAGAGTTACAACCAGTACACCCACGACTAACCGAAGATACTTAGTCCCACAATCTGATAGGTGGGAAACCTATAGTCAACCTATCCAATCCCGACCACTGTTGTTTTTATAAAAAAAAAAAAAACCTTGTACCTCATGTGGTCAACACCGACATGGACAACTAGACCACAGAGGCGTCATCATCATCATCATCATCATCATCGTCAATCATATACGTGGCTTGACCCCTTAATTTTTGATTACCTATCTTTATGTAGGTGCATTCATATCATCACGTCGAATATTTTTTTTTCTCGAAAATCTAAAATCTCAGTAGGTAGCAGCTCGGAGTTTGGCGGAGTGGTGTATTAGTTATCACTAAAAATAGTCGATAATTGTTAACATGTCGGTAAATACGCCGAAGAGGATCACCACTTATCTCGCCAACCGACAAACCGGTGAATCGCGGTGAACCGGAAAGTCGATAGACGTTCGGTTTCCTCTACCTACCCCGCAAGCGCATAGGCTTAGTAAGAGCCACCGGGCATAATGATACTTTACGAATACATTACTGAACAGGCAGAGATAACTTAAGGCCAAACACCACGATCCAGTCAGGCTTGACTTGCTTCCTCTAAATCTATAACAAAATGCTGCGAATCTCAATCTGATTATGTAAATCGTCCATTGCAAATATCTAGAAAGATTTATACCGACAGACAAGGGAAATTCGATTCGGATATGTGTCAAAGGTGTCAAAATATCTGTTTGTCAATGGCTGTCAATGTGGAATGACAGTTATAGTACAGGTGTCACTGTACAGTCATCGCTAACTAGCTAGATTTGTGAGACACATATAAAGGTAGTCTCAGGTAGTAAAAATTAGGTGGTGGAGTTCTGCAACGTCTAACCTGGTTTGGTACCACCGCCTAATTACTCCTGCCGCAATAGTGTTGGTGTTTGTTACTGACGTGTTACAGTTTTAAAGGGTAAGGTAGCCATCAAACTTGTGTATGCATGTAGCTTTTTAACTCCGCTAGACGGATAGCATCGCACTTTTAACATCTTTGCTGTGAATATGTAACGATTATCTCTTTTCATTAGTAGAATCGGTTTGTTTGCTATCTTATGAAAAAGGGAGAAGCTTTAGAAAATTATGAATTACCTAGGCTAAATTTAAATCTTGTGGGACCACGGAGTATTGTGGCCAACAGTGTTGGAGATGTTATATCACATACGTAAGTTTAAAAGTTAAGACGATGGCAGCTAGTGCTGATGAGACGTCGCAGAAATATATCACTTACAAAATATCATTACATAGTAGTATTGATAGCCAATACCAAAATGGCAATGTAATAAGAAATAATAAAAATAAATAATAATAAATATCACCGGACAAATTACACTAATTGATCTGACCCCAAAGTAAGCAAATTATATGCTTGTAGTATGGATGTCAGTCAACGATACTAATACATAGAAATACATACATGTATGTCACATGGAGTGTATTTGGTTTCTGCATTCCTCCGCAATGTAAACTTTAACTGTGCAGTATATATAGATAAAAGTAAAATTGTTAAAATTAAACCAACTTTTTTATTGCCATATATATATATATATATATATATATATATATATATATATATATATATATGCCTGAATTTATCCCAAAAACTACTGAACCGATTTTGATAAAACTTATACTGTTCCCTAAGTTGGAATATACCTGATTTTAACAAGAAAAGATCATGTCAATATGTTTCATAGTCAGAGAAATTTGTGGATAAACATACAAATACACAAACATACACTAACGAAATTTAGTACACGTACTTGTGGCTTACAAATATATCATCATATTTAAATATTATCCACTTCCAACAGTATTGCATATGTAGGAAGTGGGTCAGATGTGATTAATAAAATGCGGATGTGGTGATATAACAGCTCTTTATATTTTGATCAACTTTCTATTATTAATTACTAGTTCTCATTAACAATGTAAACTATAATTATTCCTCACTAATTACTACAAATAAGTCATAATTTAAGCAATAGATAGTCAGTTATAAATTGTACTGCGACTAATTTATAGTTGACAATAATAATTAACTTGTTTGCACAAATTAATTATCCAAGAGTCAAGGATAAGCTACTAGCAAGATACAACAAGTGTACCGAGCCACGCCAGAGCCTAGACTGCCTTATCGGCGGGCGCTCCGAGCCTTTTATACAGGTAGCAAAACAAGTTGAGTGGTAGGGATATCGAACGATGCGCTGGCCGGCCCAGGCCGTGCATTTGTTGTTTACACTATACAATATTCTTGCATTTGACGACGCGGACGCCGTCACGGCCATACTGACATGCACACGTCCTCGTGTGCGCATCTTTATACATTTGAGGACAAGGAACGCCTCGTTCATCCTGACATATCTTTTAGAAAACTAAACGTAATCTTATTTTTACAACTCTATAATTAGCGTGATTTTTAGCGAAATGGTACAATAGTGTGCTGGTCCGGCAACCCCTTCAGCAACTACAACTATTAAACCCTTTCGTCAGTTTTGAAACCGGAGACTGGATTCTACTAAGCTAGGAATCCCTCTCATCAATAAAAAAAAACCAGAGACTGGATTGTACTAAGCTCCCTCTCATCAGTTAAAAACCGGAGACTGGAGTTTATTAAGCTCCCTCTCATCAGTTAAAAACCGGAGACTGGAGTGCACTAAGCTCCCTCTCATCAGTTAAAACCGGAGACTGGAGTGTACTAAGCTCCCTCTCATCAGTTTAAAACCGGAGACTGGAGTGTGCCGTTATCTTCCTACATTTTTTATTTTTTTTTTATTTTTTTTTTCAATTGATTTATTTTCATAGTTTTATAAAACTTCCATTTCCTATAATAATTATTTTTTTTGCTTTTTTTTTTACTTACATTTTTAGTGATATTTTTTTATCATCATTTTACTACATTTTTTTTTTCGTTTACTTTATATCGTATTTTTTTGCCGATGATGCAGGCTCATGAACAGTGGTATTAGTTATTACAAGATTAGAGAATTTCCTTCGCAGGTAGTTCGAAGATATTGAAAACTCTGACTGTTATAACTATCTACAATATACACTGCATTTCTATCAATATTGTTTGGACCAGTTTTATGAACAAGATCATTATCATGAGTATACGCCGTCACGTCATCCTTGTTATAATTTTCATATAGGTACCTCAAGAAACCCTACAGGAATATGGGGAACTTCGCAGAGGCTATCATGGGCGCACTTGTTTTCTAAAATTGCGGTAACTTTTAAGGAGCCCTTATATTTTGAGTCAATTTTCGTTTAGTGTCGTTCTTCATTCCTAACAAAGACAAAGTCACCTACACTAAAAGGTTTAACCTTTCATTATCTCTACTCAACCATAAAATGTCCGATTGGGCTGATTTTTTGATTCTATTGGATACACTGGATCTTCCAAGCTTGTAGATACTTTTGCGAGTTTTTGTTAGTTGCCGAATGTCAAACCTAATGCTGCTGAGCACGTGTTAAATATTACCTAACCGCTCTTGCCATGGTTTGTCAGAGAATTATACTGCGCTATCATTATTAAACCCTACAAGATTCGCATCACATATTCGGACCGACTGTTAGCTCCATATGTGCCTGTCGCAAGAAGATGTAAATCTGTATTGCTTGCTTTTTTTTTAAATATTAGTTTGAGTTTTAGTTGGTAATAAACTTTAAGATTGCTTATTAATGATCTTCAAAGGGTCAACTAGTTCGATTTCAGCTCGACGAATTTAAGCCCGACGGTTTTAATTCAATTGGTTGTCAATTGTTTTTAAAAATATCTAACAAGCGCTCTCTATCTTTACCTACAAAGTCAGTGTTTACCATACTCTCGCTAGCAGATTTTGAAATTGAGCACGATTAAGTGTTTAGGTATTGCTAAGCATTAACCTGTTGTTGCTTAGTTCCTATTCTACCTTGCTCCAAAATTTTGCGACCTAACGAAATTTTTTTATTAAGACTCATTAGGTCAAACGTGAAATATGACCTCCAAATTTAAATTTTGCCATGTGGTTAAACATTTGATCTGTTGAGTGGAAATTACATTAGGACAAGCGACTACTTGGATTCTTGTTCATAAAACCGTTCTCTTACAAAGGAATCACAAGATATTTGTTAGATATGGCCTTCTGAACCAGAGTCAAATATAAAAAATAATTAATTTTCACTTAGTGTAATACTCCATGTGACGCTCTG
This sequence comes from Apodemia mormo, assembly GCA_036924255.1. NCBI lineage: Eukaryota > Metazoa > Arthropoda > Insecta > Lepidoptera > Riodinidae > Apodemia > Apodemia mormo. Next base: position 28,008,660 of record JAUPFN010000014.1, read on the forward strand.
GAACAGATGTTGACTGGTTTTCTGTTTTCGGAACTTGATGTGGCAACTTCTTTCTTCTTGTAGCGCTTCGGACAAATGGAAGCTATGTGGCTGGGCCGGGGTCACAACATACATAGCAGACCACTGGTGGTCGGCCACTGGACACGCCACCAGAGATAGTGGTAGATGACCTGCTTTCGCTGCAAGCAAAAATTATTTGAGATAAGTTTCTGTTTATCACGGCAATAGTTGTTACGATGTTCGATTCTATCACAAAAATTGTAACTTCCTCGAAATACAGTGGTGTTCTTAAATCGGTTCATATCTACGCCTAAAAGGAAGAGATCTTCAAGTTATATAAATATAGCTTGCCAAGACAGCAGCTTGTGAAGTAGGTGACGGCATGACTCTTAAGTGAGTGAGTAAGTACAATGATTTGATCAACCCCGTCTATTTTTTTCTTTTCTATAATTATTTTACTTAAGGTACACCAGCTAGTAATGCTACGAGTCAGATGAAGGGTCTTTGGAACGACAGAATCATCTCATTAAAAACAAAGCAAAGGCTGGTTTGTACGCTGGTGTTCTTCATATTTACGTACGGCGCAGAGTCATAGACACTAAGAGCTGCAGACAGACGTCGCATTGATGCGTTTGAAATGTGGTGCTGGAGGAAAATGTTACGTATCCCTTGGACAGCACACAGGACCAACGCCTTCATACTAAAAGAACTTGGAGTAAAGACCAGACTGTCTGCTATGTGCCTTCGAAGAATTCTATAATACTTCGGCCACGTCTCTATAAAGCAAGGAGACAATCTCAAAAAGCTAATCATGACCGGAAAAGCAGAAGACAGAAGACCACGTGGTCGTACGCCTATGCGATGGTCAGACCAGGTTTGCACCAATCTCATGTCTAAAAAGTTTTATGATTCTCTGCACGCCGCTGAAGATAGAGTCCAATAGCGTAATATTGTGCTATCAAGAACGATCTAATGAGGAGGTTACGACCCTCAGTAATAAAGAATACGAAGCAAGGAGGAGGATACCAGTTAGTCATATCGTCTGCTTCATCAGAATCAAAGTGTATCAATTAAATGGGAGTTACAGAATTGATATTTTCGTGAATTAATATTTTCTACTATTTTTCAAAGAATAGTTTCCACGCCACAAGCGAAAAAGAGACATTTACTGTTCTACATAATTAACCGAAATAGTTTGATGCTGAAGTGGGAGTGAATCCGATCCCAATTCTGATGTAGGAAGTGGGTCAGATGTGATTAATAAAATGCGGATGTGGTGATATAACAGCTCTTTATATTTTGATCAACTTTCCATTATTAATTACTAGTTCTCATTAACAATGTAAACTATAATTATTCCTCACTAATTACTACAAATAAGTCATAATTTAAGCAATAGATAGTCAGTTATAAATTGTACTGCGACTAATTTATAGTTGACAATAATAATTAACTTGTTTGCACAAATTAATTATCCAAGAGTCAAGGATAAGCTACTAGCAAGATACAACAAGTGTACCGAGCCACGCCAGAGCCTAGACTGCCTTATCGGCGGGCGCTCCGAGCCTTTTATACAGGTAGCAAAACAAGTTGAGTGGTAGGGATATCGAACGATGCGCTGGCCGGCCCAGGCCGTGCATTTGTTGTTTACACTATACAATATTCTTGCATTTGACGACGCGGACGCCGTCACATACATACAGATCAAACCGATAACCCCCATTTTTCAAGTCGGCTGAAAAATATCTGCTCGCTGCGACTTCGTTTGCATGACCCCTGCTAATTATTTCCTTTTACTTAGTCGGGAAAAAGTAGCTTATAAACTCAGTGATAATGTAGATTTACCTATATTGGTGTTTTTTAATCAGCCTAGTAGTACGAAGTAGCCTAGCCTAGCCTAGTAGTTTTCGAGTTTATTCATTACAACCTAACCAATCTTACGTCTATATATTATTAGTGTAGGTAACTAAAATTCCCCATTGTGTACACATGTTTATCAACCTCGCGTGACGATACTTTTTAAACATAGAAGCTTCGTTCTTTTTGCGAATTAGAAGTGTTCTCTCTCTTCAAAACAAATTGCTGACAACAGGACGTTAGGATTCTTATTTTGAATGCGCCAACCATAACTGATAGCTACATTGGTTTTGCCATAAATTTGTTTTATTTTCAACTTTGTTTCATAAAAACAAGATTGAATTTTATTTGACAGAAATTTTTTGATTGATTCTTATGAACAGATTAAGTCCATGTTTACACACCCGTTTTAAAAATAACTAATTTTATTAACAGGTTTACTTAATGATCAATGAATCATACCCTCGTGTTGGTTCCGGGCTCCTTTGAAGAATAGTCTAACTCCCGTTCTGCCAGGCAGGTCGTAAAAGGCGACCGATTGGCTATGCGAGTCACTAACATCATGGCTACTAGGTGGTAGATTTCTGCATTGTCTCGCCCGGGTCTGGTACCACCGCCTTGCCTATTCCTGCCGCAATAGCGTCAGTACTGGTCACTGTCGTGTTCCGGTTTGGAGAGTAAGGTAGCCGGTATACTTATGCATGTGGCATTAGATCTCGCCACAAGATAGCAACGCACCATTAACACCTTTGCTGTCTATAGGCGATGGCTGACTCTTTCCATCAGGAGACCTATCTGCTTGTTTGCTATCTTATGATAAAAAAAAAATCATAAACAATTAATTTAACGTCTAGGTTACTACTGTCTTAAAAGGTCTTTTCTGCCTGCAAAAGAGGAGGTTATCAATTCGGCTGTGAATTTTTAAACGTTGTGACATAAAAACAGATTACCCCTCAGAACTTAGTCATTTATAACCGATTTTAAAATTCTTTTATTGTTTGGGAAGGTATACTTCCAATGTGGTTAATTTTATGAAGATTTAATTTGATGAAGATCTGATGCACCCTGCATCCAGAAATATAGGTAATGGGAAGTCAGTTGTTGCAGTCTTACTGTGTTTTAAAAAAAAACATTATTTTATTGCTTAAATTACGTATAAGGAATTATTTAATATCAAACTGAATAAAAACTATACAACTTATTCTATCGTTACTTATTTTAAGTTCAGTGTGGGAATTATTTATATCTATACTTAGGTATATTATAAAGAGGAAAGATTTGATTTTGTGCTTGAACTGAACCATTGAAATGATTTCAATGTAATTTTGTAGATATTTACTGTATGGTTTGGTTTGATTATATCATAAGATAGCAAACAAGCAAATGGGTCTCCTGATGGAAAGAGTCAACCATAGTCTATATACACCAAAGATGTTAATAGTGCGTTGCTATCTTGTGGCGAGATCTAATGCCATACGCATAAGTTTACCGTCTACCTTAGCCTCCAAACCGGAACACGACAGTGACAAGCACTGACGCCATTGCGCAGGAATAGGTAAAGCGGTGGTACCAGACCCGGGCGAGAGAATGCAGAGCTCTACCACCTACTTGACATGGAGTATTTTGACTTCATTCAAAAACTACATGACCGATTTTAAAAATTATTTCACCTTTATAAAACTACATTGTCCAAAAGTGACATAGGCTACTTTCTCTATCCATATGAGCAAAGGGAAGTACCTAATAATTTTCGGTCACGTAAACGAAGTCACGAATAACGGCTAGTATAATATAAAAATACGATATTAGAAAAAATATGCCTACGTTTGAATTTATAGTAGGTATGAATTCTATTTCACCTTAGCATAAGTCTTCTAATCTCTGCCTTTAAAGTTATCTGTGTCGGTACAGCCAGCTGAAAGTTAGACCAGACGCGGATCCAGGATTTCATTTCACCTACATAATCTAAAATAATAACAAATAATAATTTGACGACTTGGATGTAACTCAAAGGGCTGGGGGGGGGGGGGGGGGAGATTGCACCCATTGCCACAACCTTGCATCAGCGTCTGCACTAGATATGATTACCAGATCAATCCAGCCGGGTCCGATTCACATTTGCATATTCACAAATGCCATAAGGTCTAAGAGAGTTGACTTTTAAAGATTGTGCGAGTTGGCAATAAGCTCGTCACCTACTGCAGAACGGGACTTAACTACCTAGTGGACATTTAACTTTATCCTAGCAGGTGCATGTCGATTTTGTTTGAGAGATTAAAAAGTATCTTTACGCCCGTATCCTCAAAAACTTAAACAGAGGTACAACAAGTGCACCCACGATTAGCCGAAAATACTAAGTCCCACAACGTGGTGCCAAGCCTATCGCCTACTGGGCACTTATATAATCCCAGGCAACGATGTTTTTATCAGAAAACTTTAATTGCCCGACCCGGAATCAAACCCGGAAACTAAAAATATCATGTAGTCAACACCGACACCGTACCACTAGACCACAGAAGCGACTGTACCTACAACATTTATTTTATTCTTTACCTTTTAAGTGTTTTTCAAATTGTAAGTTCTTGTTAGAAAAGTAGTACAAAAATCACCAATAAGGAAAAAGCGCATATTGTGTATCCTACTCTTAACAATCGAATTCGACTTGCGTTTCGAATGCAAATGCACTTGATGAGAGTTGATTATGTAAATCAGATCGGACTTGAGGCCTGTGACGTTGAGATCTGCATATATTTCGGGAGGCTACTGAAGTAGAAGCTATTCTAATTATTTATAACGGCTAGTTTTTTTTCTCTTTTTCAACCGAATTTTCAAAACGAGAAAGTTATCAATTCGCATGTATTTTTATGTTTGTTACATCAGAACTCTGCCATTTATGAACCGATTTTGAAATTTTTTACTTGGCTCTCCCAAACACCTCCTCCCATACACTCCTCGTATGGTGCCGTTTTGATTTGGTAAAGATCTGATGCAGGGTTTTGGGGGTACAGGAAGTGGGAAGTTGGATGTTGCTAACTGCAACTTTACTGCGTTTAAATAATTAAGAGTATAAGATAGACCTAGAGATATCAACTGTACTCTAAAATAGACTATTGTGCTCTTTATCATATAGGCGTACTCTAAAATCTATAACATTAATAGAGGATTCTAAAATACTCTTTTTTACATAACATTTACAATACTACAGCCAGTTACCTATATATGATGAATACGTATTATCATATCCAAAAAAGTCAACTATTTACTCTTGTGTATTTCCAACTCCCTAAACTGTCCTCGTACGTTTCTGCACGCAGCCTCTAATTTAACGTCAATGTTAAGTCACAATTTTTTTTAAGGTTACGTTTATTTTGTAGCAAGAAAAAGTTATAAGTCTTAATTCTTGTAAATATTGTAATATATAAAATATTTCTAATACATGAAATAGAAATAAAAACAAGACCGCTGAGTTTCTTCTGCCGGATCTTCTCAGTGTGTGGTCGCGTTCCGATCTGATAGTAATTACCTATAAGGAAATCGACCGAAGTTTAAATGTTTGCACAATATTATGTTATGTTAGAATATTATGTTACTTTAAATATTATGTTAGAATATGTTGGTAATTTACCTAATTATTTTTTTAAAACTTGTGTCACCTATATTCTTGCAAATAAATATTTTCATTTCATTTCAAAAGTGAACTATTTAATCTCTATTTTTCACGATACAATTTTTTGAAAGGTCGTATTCTTTATTTACCTTCTTTTAAAATCAGATAAACTCTATTTCTTCTAATAAAATATGGAAACACTAGATAGACCCGCTTTGTGATCTAGTGTTTAACCTTTTCGGTGAAATCAAGGGGCCTCAGGAACTATATGCAAATGGGACAAAAAATATTGTTAAGAATATCGCTTAAGGAGAAAACTCAGTGGCAGGCTGGAGTCTGGTAGTGTGTTGATACTGCTCTGCTCCAGATTAGATTATTAGTTTGACCAGTATATTTATATTGTTAGAACTTGATAATATTTGAGTGTACTGATCTATTTACACTTCCAAGTACAAGTGCTAAATTTTACGTGTGTATGTTTGTCCATAAATTACTCGGAAACAATTGGAATTTTAAGTTTCGCGCCATTACTATACATGCTGCAATTGCTCGCAGCGCCTTTCGAAATGCAACCCAAATAATCTTTGTTCTGAATGAAGTTCAAATACTCGACAACAGATGGCGCCACTACACTTAGTTTCCAAGTTGAAGGGTTGAAAAAGCCTTCTTTAGAAACACGCCCTTTAGGTCAAAACGGGAACTTTCCTGTTCGATGGGGGATAAAGGGCTATCACACTATATCAGTCCGTTTATCGTGCCGGGATTCCGTTGTAAGTTTTATCGGCACGCACATTTTATCAACTTAGTTTTATTATATATACTAGCTGCAGCGTGCAGCCCGCTGCATTATAAAAGTTTTTGGTGAATCCCGCGGAATCACCTTGTTTTTCCGGGATAAAATGTAGCCTATGTACTATTCCAGATCATCATCTACCTGTATGCCAAATTTCATTCAAATCCGTTCAGTAGTTTTTGCGTGATTGAGTAACAAACATCCATCCACACATCCAAACTTTCGCATTTATAATATTAATATAGATAACGATTATTTAAACCCATGTCCAATATACTACCGGATCCATATCCCTACTTTCATATCCATATTTTTTTATCATAAATGCGACAGTCTATCTGTCTGTATTCCTGTCTATTAGGTACTCACTAATAAGCCGGTGAACCGAAATTTCGCATAGAGATAGTTAAAAATCAACCTCTAAAGGGATAATATAGAAGTAGAAAGTTTGTATAAAAATCTACAATTACTCGTGGGCAAATCTGCGCAGGTCAGCTAGTGTATGATAACTGTGACTACTAACTACAACGACTCGTTCGGATCTGGTACCACCGCTTTACCTATTCCTGCAGTAATAGCGTCAGTGCTTATCATTGTCGTGTTCCGGTTTGGACGGTAAGGTAGCTGGTGTACTTACTTGTGCATGTGGCATTAGACCTCGCCATGAGATAGCAGCGCACCTTCAACATCTTTGGTATGTGTACTCCATCAGGGGACCCATCTGCTTGTTTGCTATATTATGATTTTAAGAAATAAAAACCTTATTATTCAAAACATAAAAAATATCTTCACGCCCATATCCCCTAAGAGGTATGCAGAGGTACAACAAGTGCACCCCCGAATAGCCGAAGATTGGTCCCACAATGTGATAGGTAGATCTACCAACCAGCCGAAAACTAATCTAATCCCAGGTAACGTTTTTTTTATCAGAAACTGAAAAAATAACCCAACTAAAAACATTTTCATGTAAAATGTTGCCAAGACGAGTGCGCATGGCTTGCACTGTAAAAAGTTATCAGATCTTAGGTAACGCCAAACTTCTAACTCTTTATGATCTAACTTCACATGCCGAAACTCTACAATGAACTAGAGTTCTACTACGTAGAGTTACTACGTGTGTGGTGTGATGTGTGATGTGTGATGTGTAGAAAGTTTGTATGAAAATCTATAATTACTCGTGGCCAAATCTGCGCGGGTCAGCTAGTGTATGATAGATTTAATCCCATTTCATTCCGCCATTTTGACTTGCCAGAGTATGATATAAACAAACATCCAAACAGAATGTATTTTCCTACTCCACCTACATAATTTTGATTAATTTTTCCAAGACAGCTTAGTTTTTCTACAGGGCATCCTGAGCTCGCAACTCAGTGGTTATCAGGACGGTTATCGGTGTTGATTCTGGTTTACAGAAGTTACAGTGGTGAAAACAAAAGGTGGACCCATTGCCCTTTAAAATAACATCCAAACATTCGTTTACACATATCTACTATGGTCGCAACTTCAATTATTTAAAACGGTAAAAAAATAAAATACAGCCTAAGTTAAAGTACCTACCTAAAATATATTACTAAAAATATTTTAAAACCTAAATTGGCGGCCCATATCAAATAGTTACCTAATGTTTGTCCGGGAGCCCTTTGTAGGATAGACCATTTAAGAGGCGAATAGTTGGTTATACGAGTCACTACCATCGTAGATACTAGAACTCTACCAGAGTTCTGCTTTATTTCTAATAGGTCTGGTACCACCGCCTTACCTATTCCTTCCACATAGCGTCAGAGCTTGTCATTGTCGTGTTCTAGTTCGGAGGGTAAGGTAGCTGGTAAATTAATGCCTATGGCATTAAGACCCCGCAACAAGATAGCAACACACCATTAGCATCTTTTGTATCTGCTATCTTGTGATGTTAAAAAAATATATAAAACACAGTTCTATATAAATGACATAAAAATGTTATTGTATACTGTAATAGTTTAAAGATGTAGAAATTTGACAAAGCTGATATTTGGATTGTAAGATTGTCCTATTTTCTTTTCACAAGTAGATAAAGCTTTAGGTAAGACTAGTGTCTTCTTAAGCAATAAATCCTTAAAATGTTTATTAAAGTAGATAAAGCTTATCTTTACGTTTTGCCGTCATTTTATCTCCATAATGACGATCTATTGTCATCGCAAAATACAATTGTCTAAAAATATTGTCATTTGAAAGTAAAACGCGATGGCAACATTTTTTATTGTTCAGAACTTTTTTACAGTATATCGTTATTTAGAACAAAAATATTGTTTGCAAATAACAATGGCTATAGCAAAAGCAAAACATGTCGCAAAAAGATAAAACGAAAGTTATGAACTCAATATTTTGCACTCGACCGACTTGGAAAACAAGAGAAGCTTTACAATGTCAGGATTTGTATTGCGTAAGTTCGTCGATATTTTCGTATTTTTTTTAAAACTTTTTTATTTCAAGGACTTTTGAGGCAGTCCTACTATATCGAGTGAGGGTTTGATGATGAGATCACACTCAAATCGAGGAAAATCCTTAATTATTGTAAATATAACATGTATAGTATATTTTTAATTTACTGTTTTATATACACACTAATATGTCATCATGCCCGATACCCTTGAGGATTGGTAGAGTAAGGCGAACGTCTATAGACTTTCCGGTTCACTACGATTCACTGTCGTGTCGGTTGACGAGATGTGACCGCCGGGATCGACAGCTTTACTTGCCCATTCGAGGCATGGAAGTGCTAATACACCACTCGCCATATTCCGAGCTGCTCAGAAAGTATCCACTATGTACCATAATATAAGTCTTTGGCCTATTTATCTTCACACTAGATTATTCACGGGGCTCATGTAAAAATGTAACAAAAATAAACTATTGCTTAACTACATAGTAAACCTCAACGAAATCAGTATAGTAATATCCAAAAAAACATGGTCACAGTGCAGGCGAAATGTCCACGACATTTTGCTATTTGCAAACTGTGAACTTGGACCTGTATGCTTGCCATGCAAATGCCTGTACTTCATTTTTTTTTATTTTATCCGGTCAAAACTGAGGTTCATATTTTTTAGGGTTTCATACCCAAAGGATAAAACAAGACCCTATTGTTAAGACTCCGTTGTTCTCTCGTCTGCCTGTCTGTCCGTCTGTCACCAGGCTGTATCTCATGAACCGTGATAAACAGTTGAAATGGTAGACGCCTTAAATATTCACAAAATATTTAGTTAGATATACTTTAAAAATAAATAATTAAACCAAAATTAATATTTGATGGGGCTCTCATACAACAAACGTGATTTTTTCCGCTTTTATAGATAATGGTACGAAACCCATCGTGCGCGATTCCGACTCGCACTTGGCCGGTTTTTTTACATATTCAGTATCACAATCTAGTACTGTTGATCGAGTTCAGTACGTGTAATATTTTACTAGGTAGTCATTTTATAGATAGAACAATCTATACATATAATAAAATCGTAGTAAAGTCAAAACTGTATATTGAATATTTTTTTAAAAGAATACTTGGGGCGTGATCTACAATCGATATCAAAGCCAAAAATACAGTTTTTAGAATTTTTGTCTGTTTGCCTGTTTATCTGTTTGTCTGTATGTATGTCCGGGGTAAACTCAAAAAGTACTGCATGGATTTACTTCAAATTTTGCATGAATGTTACTAATAGGTCGGGTTAACATATAGGCTACATATTTTCACGCTATCACCTACGGGGGAGGTGCTGTGCGGAGTAAACGAAGTTCGCGCGGACGAAGTCGCTGGCAACAGCTAGTAACATTATAAAAAATCTTTAAGCTAGTTGGCTCTGCAGGTCATCTCTGCAACTTCTTGCTAAATGAGGTATTGTAAGCTCAAAGAAATAAAAATTATACTTAATTATAGATTTCGAAGAGCTCCGGAGTTCAAAACCTGAAGTTTATAAACCGACTTTTTTTTTAATTTTCGAAAACATGTATAATTTCAAATGACGACTGTTTTTGAATGACATTAAACGCAATTTTTGAGAACTAAATTGTTTTATTAGCTACAAAATCGATAGGTTTTAAAAAGACAAAGAAAATTTCTGTCATTGATAAATCCCGATCAGATCGACCGATTTTAATCCAATTTAGGTATTTGACGCAGTATTTTAAGTAGAAAAGCTGACTAGATTTTCAAATACAGTATATTTAGGTATATTTAGTTTGAAAGATATCTTACAAATAAAAAATAAATTTGCTTTAAATATCGTAATTTTATATATTTCAAAAGCTGTAACTTTTGAAAATTCACACACACAGTCACACATTTTAACTAGAGTGCAGAGTTTATGAAGTTAGAGTTTGTAGTTTTAGGGCATGTAGAGTTAAAGCACGTAGTGTATGTAGGGCATGTAGAGTTAGTTCATTGTAGAATTTCGGCATGTGAAGTTAGATCGTAAAGAATTAGAAGTTTGGCGTTACCTAAGATCTGATAACTTTTTACAGTGCAAGCCATGTGCACTCGTCTTGGCAACATTTTACATGAAAATGTTTTTAATTGGATTATTTTTTTCAGTTTCTGATAAAAAAAAATGGGATGAGATTAGTTTTCGGTTGGTTGGTAGGTCTTCGGCTAACCGTGGGTGCACTTGTTGTACCTCTGCATACCCCTTAGGGGATATGGACGTGAAGATATTTTTTTTATGTTTTGAATATTAAGGTTTTGTACCTAAAGGGTATTTAATTTAGTTTAAGTAGAGCTCAAATTTTATTTTATCCCAGGGCCTTAGCTGGTAGCTACGCCACTGAACCGATTAGCGAATAGTTTTTGCACTGATACCTTAGCTGTTTACCTTTAATTTCCAGGTTTTGGCTGCTTCGAAATAAAATATTTATTTTTGTAGATCGGAATTTAATGAGGTACCTATAACTGCATACCTAATGAATACTAATAGACACGCTATTGGGATGGAAACATTTTGTCGCGCATATGAGTAAACGCTCCCATTACTGTCAAAAGTTTCATACATTTGTAGGTTATATCAAATTGTGAAAAAATAGAAATTAACTATGTTGTACTGTTTTATTGTACCGAAAAGATGACAAGGTTTAAAATTACCCTTGAATTGATTTTATTTCATTGGTAAGAAGTATAACTCTGTATTTCTGTAAATAATAGCAAGCTACGCTGCTAAACTAAGAAATATTCTTGAAAGGCGTATCCATTTAATCCTTGGGTATAACAGTACTAACTACTATAAACTTAATTAACCTTAGTATAGATGAAATTAATTATTATTGCTTTGACAAACAGTTTATGGAAAATGTTGATTAAAAAATACACCCTCTTACTGTCAATCAGAAAGAAAACTTTCAAACACGAAATCAATTTATACGGGCTCCCTGTTAACAGAATGTCGTCTGTAATAGGATACTTAAATATTAACGGGTGCAACCGCACGCGATGTCACGCGGGTGACAGTGAAATGTCGCGGGACGTGACGGAAATGTCACGTTAGAAATCTATCGGTATTAATCTATGAACAACGAAAATTATTTCTGAATTATTCTCACACTACGAGCACAGCGAGTGTCTATTATGTCACGTTAGCAACGTGTTGTCATTGACCTATGAACAACAAAAGTATCTATTAATTATTCTAATTAGCACCTATAATAATAGGAGTGACGGAGATGTCACATTAGTAACCTATTGTCTTTAACCTTCGAACAATGAAAAGTCAAGATGAATAATTCTAATTCATGTCTCGAATACGACAACTCCTAATAACTATTTTTTTACATTATAAGATAGCTGATAAGCATTATTACTAGGTGGTAGAGTTCTGTATAGTCTCGCCCCTGTCTGGTACCACCACCTAATCTATTCCTGCCGCAATAGCGTTACTGCTTGTCACTATCGTGTTCCGGTTGAGAGAGTAGTGTAGCCGGTAAACTTATGCATGTGGCATTAAGTGCCACGTGGATCAACGCATCATTAACGTTTTTTGTGTTTATAGGCGATTGCTGTCTTTTTCTAATAGAAGAACTATCTGCTTTGTATACTTTTTTTATCTGTTAGTATATATAGGGTAGGAGGCAAAAGGATGGCGAATCGTGGCTGCGTCTTCTCCTCCTTCCTGCTTAGAGCATAAAATACCTCAATTTAGCGGCAAGTTTCAGGGATGGCCTGTAGTGTCAACCAGTTTACGGATTTTTATAGTTATTGTAATTGTTAAAACCAAACTTCGAGTTGCTGCTAAGATTTTGATTTCCCTCCAGAAAATTCTTCTAACACTGTTCTCGACCCAAGGAAAAGTTATGATATACCTAGTCATGTCATGATACATCCTATCACCAGGGTTTGGAGTTGGTCCGCGCACCTCCTGAAGAATAGAAGATCTGTCATTCTGCCAGGTAGTTCGTAAAAGGCGAATAACGTTGTGCCTACTAGGTGGTAGGGTTCTGCAACGGCACGTCCGCGTCAGTTACCACCGCTTTATCTATTCCTGCCGCAATAGCATCCATGATTTGTCACTGTAGTGATACAGTTTGGAAGTTAACGTAGCCAGGAAACGTATGCATGGCATTACCAATCCGCCATATGGATAGCAACGCACATTGGCGTACCCAGGTTCTGGGCAATGGGGGGTAACCGAAACATTTTAAGACTATAATTTTATTATAGTCTTAAAATATTAAGATAGTAGGGGGGGGGGACAGTGGCCCCTTCCTGGACCCCCCCCAGTACGCCCATGGGAACCCACCATTAACATCTTTGTTGTCTATAGGCGATGGTTTCTCTTTTACAGCAGGAAAGCCATCTGCATTGGTATTGAGGTTGATAGCGACATGGACATCATAAAGTTGTGACACCAGGATCCGAATGCACCCTGATTGCCTTTTCCTCCCGTCGGGTTATCGAGTTTTGATTTGCAGGGTGTAGTTGCTACGGCTCGTGCAAGTTCAACAACTTGCTCATCTTAGCAGTCAGCGGCAAAGGCATGCGTTGTTTCAGTATACAGCTCTCATAAATTTTCTGTCTTTTAATTTGTTGCGTGCCAATTGTTGGACAAATAATATATTATAAATGCGAAAGTGTAATACTAATATTATAAATGCGAAAGTAGCATAGTTAGTTAACCGATTTGGAATTAAGATAGTATGAGTCCCGAGAAAGGATAGTTTTTATTTCTGTAATCCCATGGGAACTGGATTCATGCGGATAAAACCCCGCGACTTTTATTTTAGATTTTTTCCACGCGGTCGAATTCGCGGGAACACTTTTGCATAACATGAATAACTGAAGTACTATTTAGTATCTAAGTTATGGATTTCATTTGTTTTAGTAGGTTTTATTGAATCATTTTAAGATATACAAAAACGTACCTAGTATTATATAAAATGTATTGTACCTAGTATTATATAAAATGTTGACCGCCCAGTTGATCGACTGGTTAGCGACTCTGACTACGCAATCGACGGGGCTCGGGTTCGATCGGGATCCGACGGGGACAAGCATTTGTGTGATGAACATAAATGTTTGTATTTCCGGGTTTGGGTGTTTATTATGTATGTAAAAGTATTTATATATGTATTTCTACGTATTAGTATCATTGACTAACACCCATAACACAAGCAAATGATTTACTTACTTTGGGGTTAGATTAGTAAGAGTAAATTGTCCCGTAAATATTTATTTATTTTATTATTTATTTAATTCCGATTATTTCGAAAATTAAATCAGTAATAAAGTGGCAACACCTACTAATCGGAATAAACAATTCTTATATTAAGTAACAAAATTTACCGAGGAAAGTGATCTTGGTATTTAACTAGAAATATTACCATACGAGGCGTAGCATCTCAGCAGTCAGCAGCAAGGACAACGCATTACTAAAAGAATGGGTAGCTATAATATTATAGGTCTTCAAATTTATTATGTACATATTGATGTGCAAATATGTAAAGAATAACAATGTTTAATAATATGAATAACTGAAATACTATTTAGTGCGTTATGGATTTTAAGTAGGTAACTTAAGGGTTATTAAATCGTTTAATAATGTAAAAAGATGTACATAAATAGTATGTAAAACGTATGTTTTTTTTATAATATAAGATACCAAACAAGCAGATGGGTTTCCTGTGATGGAAAGAATCAACCATCGCCTATAGACACCAAAGACGTTAATGGTGTGTTGCTATCTTGTGGCGAGTTCTAATGCCACATGCATACGTTTATCGGCTACGTTACCCTCCAAACGGGAACACGACAGTGGCAAGCACTGGTTATTGGGACAGAAATTCAAAAGAGAAAGAGTTCTGCGTTGTCCCGTCCGGGTCTGATACCACCGCCTTACCTTATAAGGTGGTGGTATTAGACCCGGGCGAGACAACGCAGAACTCTACCACCTAGTAGTTACGATGGTAGTGACTCGCATAGCCAAGTAGTCCTGTTATTTCGAAAATCACCAGTGACGTTACTTTGTTACTGATGTTGTTATAGTTTAAAGTTGTCGATGAAACGTGATCTTGATATATCAGGTTAAGAAGACCGGCATATTTAATTATTTTCTTTCAGCTTGTTCTCCTCTTATTACTGATACTAACGTAGCCTAGGTGACCCCGTTTCCTCGTGTTGGTCCCGGGCTCCTTTGAAGAATAGGCCACCTGCCGTTCTGCCACGCAGGTCGTAAAAGGCGACCGATTGGCTATACGAGTCACTACCATCGTGGCTACTAGGTGGTAGAGTTCTGCATTGTCTCGCCCGGGTCTGGCACCACCGCCTTTACCTATTCCTGTCAAAATAGCGTCAGTGCTTGTCACTGTCGTGTTCTGGTTTGAAGGGTAAGCTAGCCGGTAAACTTATGTATGTGGCATTAGACCTCGCCACAAGACAGCAACGCACCATTAACACCTTTGGTATCTATAGGCGATGGTTGACTCTTTCCATCAGGAGACCCACCCAACATACGTTGTCTGTTTCTTGTAAAAGCTTCAATGAGCACAGGAAAAAAAAAAACAAAACAGATTTAAGAATATTTAACTTTTTATTACCTATTTTATGTTATATAACATTTGGCAAATGAAGTGACATTTTTAATACTTTTTGGTTCTTATAATTTCAATCATAAATATTACTATTAATTTCATAACCTTACAGTCTCCAGCAGAAGAGCGAATTACGAAATGTTTAACAAAATAACTTATCTTATAAGATTTTATGAACTTTTAAACTAACGCGTTTTACTATCATTTTTAAAAATATATAAACGGGCCAAAAACGGGTCAAGAATATAAAGAACTTGTAAAGCTCGACGAGTGGACTCTCGTAACCACAGTAAATGTAACTTGGCCGAAACGTCGACCTTTGCAAGTAAATTCTATATATGTACGCGTTTTTGACCCGCTTATATATTTTTTAAAATTATGAGATTTTGTTAAAAAAATCGTTCATTAAAGGCTTTTCATTTAATATTGATTATTGTCCTTAGATATTTTTACTGAGTTCTACGCAAAACTATTTTACATTTGTTAAAAATATGAATACGTGCTTCTGTAAAATTCTTTTTCCATTATCGCGACTTCGTTCGCGTGACTAAATTACTTTCCTTTGCTCAATCGGGTAAAAAAATAGATTTTTTAGTATGTGGCCGCGTTTCCAACCCGGTAGTAGTTTAAAAAAAATGTTGACGTGTCAAATTAACTTGTAAAAAGTTTTATTGAATAAAGTTCTTCTGATTTCTGATTGCTGCCTAAGCTATTCCTGGATAATGAAGCTTTCTAAAGATGAAAGAATTTTTTAAATCGGTTGAGTAGATTTATAATTAAATAGTAAAAAACAAACAATCAAATCTTCCCTCATGGTAATATTAATTTAGAAATAGTGTCTTAGCACAGGAAATAGGTATTTATTAAATTTATAAGAAATATAATAAGTGTTTGTGACAGTAAAATTATAATGTAGATAGTAAATTGCAACGAATTAAAATATGGTTATAATCCATCACCACAAAAAAAGACATATTATATTAAAAAATATAATGTCTAAGAAATAATAAAAAAAGTTGTTTATTTAAACAAAATAATTTTATGTTCTCTCTGATGGGGTTATCTCAGAAGTGTTAGAATATATCATATAAATGAATTTTTTTCTGGAAGTTATTGATTATTTAATTAGATTTCAAGAAATCATAATATTTTGAGAAGTCTTATCCACTCGTAAATTTAGGAAGGGTATTTATAATGCGATCTTCTGCATAAGACGTTAAAGTTGTTAATTTATTGTAAGTACAATTTTTATAGATAGCACCAAAGTGGCATACTTATATTATGGCCATTCATATAATACACAGAGCGTCTTAAAATAAAAATAATAAAACTAGTCACTGTTAAATGAATAAAATTAAATTTTGCAAAATAAATGTAACTAAATATCGATTGTCGTTAAGAATTTAGAAGCCTTGTATATATACTGTTCAAGAACAATAATTATGTAGTACTAAATACATATTGCCTTCAAGGTAAAATTGCAATTTAAATTATCTAAGACCAAAATGTATTGTCACTATTTTGGTATATTAATATAATTATAGCTGTTTTAGTGTATTATTTTCCAAAATGACAAAAACGTTCCTCAAATAAATCAACATAAATTAATTGTAATCGATTTTACCAATACTTCTAGACGAATGAAGAATTTCTAAAATATTGATTTGTTTAGGTAATCAGAACATAATCTAACAATTTAATTATTATTCTACATAAATGCACTTAATTTTTTACACTAAATATAAAGGAACAAGAAAGCATTTATTTATTCTTTGTCTATTTTCTATTAATGACAGATATACCAAAAATCCGTCTATAGGCGTACTATACAAAATATGACTAGTTGCATGAAAATATCAAGGCAAAGAAATTTTTATACACTAAACTCTTAAACAAATATACACAAAAAATCGCCTATCCATTCGTTTTCTTTTTTCATAAAACATTTAATCATTTCTTTTTGTGTAATAACAAAAAATGAGTTTGGATAATTTAATTTTTATAGTTATCAGTTATTGTTGATATTCATGGTATAACAATATGTACATTTCTTGATTTTTAAATCATCTAAACATCCTTTTATTTTGCATCGGAACATAAAACAGAACTTAATTAATCAATATTTAAACTTTAATAATTATATTTACATTATTGCACAATTATTACTATGGAATGTTTAAAAGGTGTAATATTTTGAACAAATTGAAATTTACATTATATTTTAAATTTCTTTAAAATCAAAACAATTTTCTAAATCATTTTCGAGAATATTGTAAGTACTGGCATATTATCTAATTTAATATAATTATTTGGTAAATTAAATTTACATCACATAGAGACATTCGTTAAAATACAGCTCTCATAAGTTTTTCTGTCTATGTTGGTCACGAAGCATTTGCAAGCACTCTACTTTGTCTTCTATTGAAATGAGATTCACTATGCACATTTCTTTTAGTCCTTGAGAAAAAAGCAGCATTACATCCACTCACTGAACACTTATGTAATAATGATCCATGAACACTTTCACAATGCACTTTTAAGTTAGGTAAGTCTTTGAAAAGTTCTTTGCAGCTCCGACACGGATAATATCCATCTTTATTTAACTGAGGTGCTTCTTCCTCTATGCAATAATTTAACTGATTATAATTTAATGCATTTGGAAAGTTTTGACTAAGATTTAAGCTGGGGGGAAAAAATCCGAATGGCATCGGTGGAAAATTTGGAAGCATGCCAAATGGTGAAAAAAAGAATGGATGTTGGTTGAATAAGTCTCGCCCATTTAAATAAGTTTCTGGTAATTGAAGATGTGGGTATACACTAGGGGGAAAAGGTAACTGTCCGAAATAATTATTAGGCCTATCACATTCTTTAGCTCGGTAATATCTTTGGGATTCCATATAAGGTACAGCACGGTCTTCTTCTTGTTGAGAAATTTGTTCTATTTGCCTTCTTGCCTTCTCGAGCAAGTTACTGTCGTTCGGTTTTATGAACTCGTTAATAATTTTTCGATGTAAACTAACATTTGAACTGTGACGGTCTCTACTTCGTCTTGATGTGTAAGCGGCCATACAACCGTCGTGAATACATTTGTACATAATTTTTAAATGACTATTTTGATAGTGTGTTCTCAACACGTAAATATTCTGAAATATTTTTTCACATACTCTACATTTAAGAGGGTTTTCAGTATCTGTTGGTACTTCCGATGTTGTGACAAAGAAACCACCTTCAAAATGACCGTACAGTTGTCCCAAATCTTGAGTATAATCATAACTTGATACAGATGACGTAGGGGATCTATCAGAAAAATCTGTGATGTCATTTGTAGAGAGATTGTATGGTCCAACAATATTGGATTCAGTCTTCTTTAAAACACTAGGAAAATTACCTTTTGATAAACTTTCTAATCTCTTAAGAGATATTTCAGATGAAAATTGTCCATTAAAATCTTCAAATTTGTCTGAACTATTATTAATTTCAACTGGTTCTTCTTTTACTCGTAAATCTTGTGCGCTAAGGTAATCAGTGTCAATGGGTTCCGTTTTAACAGGAGTTTTTGGTTTAATTTCTGATTCAACGTCTTTATTTTTTGAGTTTGAAATGTCATCAATATTTTCATTATCGCTAGGTTTATTTCTCTTTAGATTTAAAACTTCATCATTATCATTTTGTTGATCATTATTTTTATTTTCCATTCGAATTGGATTCTGATTTTTGCGTTTGCGTTTTGAAATTTCAGGACTTACTGTACCATCTTTATTATTTTCAGTGCTTTCATTATTATCACTCATATTTTGATCATATTCGCCTTCTGAATCTTCCCCAGAGCCAATAGATTTATTAATATTTGAATAATAATCACTTGTATCTATGTTATAATTGTCATCTTCTTCTTCATCCCCAGCAACGACAACGATTCCATCATCATCATCTGATTCTTCTTGTGGTTCATGTTCTTTATTTTCCACGGAACTACTATCACGTCTAAATTGTTGATTTTGGTACATGCTAGCGGAAAAATGTAAGTTGTTCTTATAGTCTAATTGCATGTTTTGTGGAAAATGTCTCATATTGTGAGTTGAATTTAACATCGGATATGAACTCAAAGCGTGAATGGGATTCATAACTGGAGGCATGTTTATACCTGTATTATGGGGTGACATTAATACTGAATGTGCTTGTGCACTTCTTCCATCATGAGGAGATATTTTTCGTCTTAAATGTGGTGAATGTAATTTTGGATTCGGATTGGCACTGTGCCTATTTCTCGATCTTCTCGAACTGAACATCATGCTACAGCCTTCTACTGTACATTTGTGCATTTCACGGAGATGAACGGCAGAAAAATGAATTTTTAAGGCACCTTTGTCGCAAAAGGTTTTAAGACATACATTACATTGCACCCGTTTTTTTCCTGTAGTAGGATTAATAAAATGGGTACCTAAGTTCAACGGAATTTGTGATGTACCCCACTGTCTTTTAGGTGGACTCATAGACTTGCCAATGATCATATCTCTTGTCTTTTGCGTTGCTTCTATGAATGTATCTTTACTCAAATTGAGAACACTTTCTTCGTCGGTTTTTACAACTTCGTTTCTATTTTTTTGTCTATTAATTACACTGTTTTCAGAATTTTCATCGTTTCTTGTCGATATTTGTGGCAAAAGGGCTTGCAATGAAGCAAGTCCCATAGGATTCTGACTTAGGGCAGCTACCATTGCAGCAGGATGAGAGAGTGTAGGAGGAAGGGATGAAATATTCAAATTATTTGGTAAAGGGAAGTTAAAATATTGATGTCTAATAAGATTCAAGGCTGCTCTTTCAGATGACATAGCATTGTAGCTAGGCTGCTTCATTTTATCTTTCGGATTATTGTCTTTGGATTTTCTGAAATCAAACGGTTGCATATTTTGTAAAAGATTTAATGGGGATGAAGTCGTGGGACTAGTTGAAGAGATTGGACTTGACGACGCAGAAATTTGACCTGTCTGTTTTGGTGAATATTCTGTTGATGGTGTTCTATGGGGAGACCTACTTGCTCTCGGGGAACGGTAGTTTGAAGTCGGTGAAGTTATTTCATTTTTAATGTGAACCTTTTTTTCGGTGCTCTTTTCTTCAAGGGCACTTTCTTTCTTTTCGCTGGAAGATTTGATTTGTTCCATATTTTGATTTGATTCAATTATGGGTTGAAAATACTTGAAAGAGTTATCACTTCGGCTATGTCCTGTCCGTTCTATGAGTTTTCTAAACTCTGCTTCAAGTTTTAATTGTTCAAGGATACGGGAATCATATAATGCGTCTACATTTTTATCCGTTTTTTGATCCGTGCTATAACTAGCTGTGCTTGCTGCTGGAAGCCCATTTTTCTTGTAAATAGGTAATAGGGAAGTTTTATGCAATGCTCTGGCTTCTTGTAAGTTCAAGATTTGCTGTAAGGCCATGTTATGTTCTGGGCCGCATCCAGTCCAGCTTTCTGTACTGGTAGACTGCGATTCCTGAAACGAAGAAAACATTTTCTGTAAGTATAAAGATATAACATCGGTAAATAAATTACACGAATTGATCCCATCTCAAAGTAAGCAAATTATTTGCTTGTCATATGGGTGTTAATCAACAATGTTAATACATAAAATCAAATATATAAATACTGAAATATATTCAATAAACAGCCTAACCCAGAAACACAAATATCTATGTTCATCACAGATATAAATACCAGTCCTGGTTGAGAATCGAACCCAAGCCCAATTGATTACGTAGATAGGGTCGCTATCCACTTGACTAACGGAGCGGTAAAATAAACATGACTACCGACTACACAAGGGTACCAAGAAGAGCACTGACTTTTGACAAACTTTCCATCTATGCATATTATATATATATATATATATATATATATATATATATATATATATATATATATCCATTGCTGTTCGTTAGTCTCGCTAAAACTCAAGAACGGCTGAACCGATTTGGCTAATTTTGGTTTTGAATTAATTGTACAAGACAAGGGAAGATTTAAAAGGTGAGAAAATATATATAAAAAAATTGAAGTAGTTAAAAAGGCAGAACAACGTTTGCCGGGTCAGCTAGTGAGTAAATGTGACAGCGAAAAATTCTAGCGCAAACAAAAAGTTGGACTACCACCAGTTTCTTATATAATGTGATCAAAATAATTAATTTAATTTCTTAAAGGCAAGCTAACTTTGAATGTCATTATTAAAGTGAGCCCAAATTATAGATTCATAAATATATAATTTAAGCCGAAATCAAAATTAATTTGATTTCGTTTATTCTAAAATATAGTTGGTAGGTATGTCGTTAAAGACAGGTTGTTCAAATGCCTCTTCATAATAACTATCAGGTCTACACAAAACCACACCTTGCGTTTTCAAACGCTAATATCAAATTAATTCTAAGAACAGAGAGCAATTGGGTAAAATTGTGTAAAATGACGGTTTGGAGTCGACTTGAGAATAGAAAAGTGGTCGGTGTCGCGTGTTTCGAACGATTTAATCCGAAAACAAAATTACTATTCATTTGGTAAGTATTTGGAGCCGGTTTCTTATTGACAAAATTAAGTTCAAATTTCTTTTCTTAATCTAAGTTTAATTTGGGCGAGTCATATGGCATTCAACTTTGATGTCAGTCGTAAAGTCGTAGTTACAGAGTTTGTTGATTCGAATTAAAATATACATGTAACAAAATATAATTTCATATTCTACTTTTAATTATTTAAGAATTTGAATGTTTTACTATAAATAATTTAAGGTTAAAGATGAGTCTTGCGGAGAAAGAGAACTTTTAAAATCATAAAAAATCATCACTCTAAAATCTTTTCGACTTAATTCTATTTTCGTTGCGTACGTAGAACTTTGATGTGTGATAAAAAAACAATTGACAAATCATTTCCCGCCAATTCTTTTTTTTTTATTACTAAGAAGGTTGCAACGTTTTAAAAATATAACATTCGAAATTCAAGTAGTTCCGATTAGTTAGAAGTGCAAAAGTTTTAGTGTGCCCCATGTACTGCCATTTTTAACAAAATAGAGAAGATAATTTTGCATTCAAGGTTAACCAAGTCCAGTTTCACAAAACTAGTGAATACTTTCCCGTGTTTTCCGTATTTTGAAATTAAAGTGATAAATCAGAAAAAGGTTGTACAACGTGACTAAAGCTATGAGCATGTCGTTTAACCACATAAAACCAACACAAACTGTTAACATTTTATTATTTTTATTAAATTTTGTATTTATTAAGTACTAGCTGTTGCCCACGACTTCGTCCGCGCGGACTTCGTTTACTCCGCACAGCTCCTCCCCCTTAGGTGATAGCGTGATAATATGTAACCTATATGTTGACCCGACCTGTTAGTAATATTCATGCAAAATTTGAAGTAAATCCATGCAGTACTTTTTGAGTTTACCCCGGACATACATACAGACAAACAAACAGAAATACAGACAAAAATTCTAAAAATTATATTTTTGGCTTCTATATCGATTGTAGATCACGTCCCTAGTATTCTTTTAAAAAAATATTCAATGTACAGTTTTGACTTTCCTACGATTTTATTATATGTATATAGATATATTTCTTTTGAACATGTGCATTCCACTGTACTGTCCCCCTCAGCCACGGAAGTGATTTTAATTATTTTTGTGTGTATTTGAATATGTCCATGGATGATTTAGTTACTAATAATATATAGTACTGTACCCAGTAAGTATAGGTATTGGGTTCAGACAGCATAACTTCTGCCGGATGCGCTAGTTTGACTGTAACAAGTAATTTCCCCGTGTTGGTCCCGGGCTCCTTTGAAGAATAGACCAACTGCCGTTCTGCCAGACAGGTCGTAAAAGGCGACCGATTGGCTATACGAGTCACTAACATTGTGGCTACTAGGTGGTAGAGTTCTGCATTGTCTCACCCGGGTCTGGTACCATCGCCTTACCTATTCCTGCCGCAATAGCGTCAGTGCTTGTCGCTGTCGTGTTCCGGTTTGGAGGGTAAGGTAGCCGGTAAACTTATGCATGTGGCATTAGACCTCGCCACAAGATAGCAACGCACCATTAACATCTTTGGTGTCTATAGGCGATGGTTGACTCTTTCCATCAGGAGACCCATCTGCTTGTTTGCTATCTTATGATATAAAAAAAAAAAAATGTTTTTTTCAGTTTTCTGATAAACACAAAGTTGCCCGAGATTGGAAAGTGCCCGGTTGGCGATAGGGATAGGCTTGCCACCTCTCACATATGTGGGACCTAGTATCTTCGGCTAATTGTGGGTGCACTTGTTGTACCTCTGCCTACCCCGTCGGAGATACGGGCGTGAAGATACTTACTTACTAGCTGGATGAAGCGTTGGCGTTGACTACACTTCGATTCCCGGGTCGGGCACTTAAAAAAAACATATGTGTTTTCGTTTTCGCCGTGTTGGTCCCGGCCTCCTTTGTAGAATAGGCCAACTGCCGTTCTGCCAGGCAGGTCGTAAAAGGCGACCGATTGGCTATCGAGTCACTACTATCGTGGCTACTAGGTGGTAGAGTTCTGCATTGTCTCGCCCGGGTCTGGTACCACCGCCTTACCTATTCCTGCCGCAATAGCGTCAGTGCTTGTCGCTGTCGTGTTCCGGTTCGGAGGGTAAGGTAGCCGGTAAACTTTTGTATGTGGTATAACACCTTGCCACAAGATAGCAACGCACCATTAACACCTTTGGTGTCTATAGGCGATGGTTGACTCTTTCCACCAGGAGACCCATCTGCTTGTTTGCTATATTATACCATGAAAAAAATCGATTCCGTACCAGTCAGTCATTCTGCTTTTTTTATAAAGTTACAAATAGTTAGGTATATGTTACAGACAAATCCTTTTGGATTTGTGCAAGAGTCATAATGCTCGTTCGATTGTGAAAAAAATAATAATTTCAAGAGAAATCATTATAAATTTTATTGCACATGCGCATTTGGTGGAACAAATGTCGTTATATTTTTATGTTGAAAGTTAAAGAAAGGTGTTTTTTAATAACTGATTGCAATTAAACGACACTTACGGCCGGTTTCCGAAACGCAAATTAATTTTAACTAACAATCAGTTGTTTAACAGATAATTTGCTTCTATAAATTAGGTTAAACACAGATTAATTGCTTGTTAAAATTAATTTGCGTTTCGGAAACCGGCCTGTAGTCATTTGAAATAGGAAATCTTTCTAGGGAAAAACGAGTCTATTAAAAATAGGATGTTTAATTACATTTTTATCAAGATATCATGTTTTTCAGGCTCATTTCAATGCCCTCTTGTTCCTGTTACACACTTATTCCCGAAAAGGTATAGATACTTAGTGTAACTATTGCACATTCTATAAACCAACGGTATTAAATCTTATGTGAAATGTGGCGAAACTTTAGAGAAATCGAGCATATAACCAGTTTCCGACAAGATACATTTTCTAGAAAACGTAAAAACGTTTTTTGCCTGACCCACAATTCGAACTCAGGTCCTCATGCAGAGAGCACATAACCAGTCAATGTCCTCATGTGTCTATACTCACATCGGTGTAACTAGACCAGCGAGGCGCAAATATAATCATAAATATTACAAATTTTGCTTTGCTTTTGTTTTTTTTTTGAGAAAAAATATATGAGACAATTCTTGTTAATGTTAAACTGATTCTTTCAAAATTACAAATTACTACACGGATTATAGCAAAAATACAAATCAAATCATTTTAATAAACCTTATAAGAATATTTAGTAATCTCAGTTTAATAATAAGAAATTACCGGGCCAACCCTATGCTTTCGTGCGGTCGTGGCCCAGTTGATTGTCGCCATTTAGATCGTTTGTCACTCGATTATACCAAAGCGTGTAAGCGACGGGGTTGCCTTATCATTACCTTTTTTTCGGGGAAAATTAAATCGTCGTTTGGTTCCGACGCGACGGGATCATTTCACGTAATCCAGACATAAGTAAAAATCCCCAGTTCCCCAAAACGGATAAATGCTGGATAATAAAGTGTCGTTTAAGTAAAATACTGGTTTCTTTACACGAACAAATTTAAGGGGCGTTTTAAGTAATTTATGATTTGTGTAAATGCACGTTTTAAATTTGAACTGCGATGTTTAAGTTATAGTTTTTTTAATGTCATTATTTTAAGTAGATGGGTATAATAGTGAAATAATGTGGTTGTATCATTATGACCATTAAAGAGCTTTTGAGAATGAATACCTTCGTAATTGCTTTGTGTCTTTTGATAAACTTTTTTTTATTAGATTATACTATAGTTAACCCTCTGGGCTTTTACTGTGACACTAGACATTTGGGTGTTTGCTTAAACAGAATTCGATGGCAAATAACGGCTGCACTAAAGGCTGTCTTCGGTAAATATGAACCTTCGCTTAGTTAGACGACATTTTTGAAGTTACTAATGTGAGGGGGAAGTTTGGTGGCATCTCCCTGTATAAATACATCCCTTTTCTAAAAACAGACTACTTGTATTTCTGCTAGACAGTTCGAAAAATTATATCGATTACGTCATGTTAATTTTCTTGCGCTCGAAGTTGCGCGGCACAGCTACATACTTCATAATAATATTATAAATGCAAAATTCAAACTGTCAAGTGTTTGTATGTCTGCCCGTTCATCTGTCTGTCTGTCTGTCTGTTTCACTTTCTCGGCTAAAAGTTAAAGATACAGGGTCAAATCCTAAAGTTCTGGTATAGGGATGAAATTTTGCACGAAAAATTATATAGAGAACATGTTAACCTACGCGCAGGAGAAACTGCGTGGTTCATCTAGTTTGCAATTTTTGAGTAAGTGTATGTGTATATGTGTGTCTATTTCTTAAGCCCACCCGAAAGTCGAAATGAGGTGACCGATTTTAACATACTAGCGAAATTTAACTACATAATACTCTGGTAGAAATTTAACTACATAATAAAATCTCTTTTAAGTTTGACAACCGACTTTAAGCGTAACAAAATAGTATAAATATGTGTATATTAGCTATATATATATATATATATATATATATATATATATATATATATATATATAAAAATCAATCCCTATTTTCCTTGGTCACGACATCACGCCTGAATGGCTGGACCAATTTCGGTATTTTTTTATTGTTGTGTTTGTAATTGTAAGGAGAAGGTTCTTATAAAAAAAAATTAAGAAAATTGTGCGGAAAAATATAAAATTTAAGAATACTTAACCACCATATAAAGTTTAATGCCATTTTGGCTGCAAGGAAGGACAATCCCGTAGGGCGTAGACTTATATAAATTACGTGTCACGTTGTTTGTCCGCTATGGATTCCTAATAAGAATGGCAAAACAACATTTGCCGGGTCAGCTAGTCATGTATATAATGTTTATTTTTATTAATCTATATTAATATTATAAAGACGAAAGTTTTGATGTTTGGATGGATGGATGTTTGTTACTCAATCACGCAGAAACTACTGAACGGATTTGAATGAAATTTGGCACACATGTAGATGATGACCTCAACTAGTGATTTAAAATTTGCAAAATAAAAATGAGAACTTTTTATTTTGCAAAAATTGGGTGATCCCGCGGGGATCGCAAAAAACTTTTATAATTCAGCGGGCTGCACGCTAGTAGCTGAAGGCTAGTAAGGTATAATACGTGCCAAACTGTAGGCCAGTTTGTCGGTATTATCATGTATTATTGCGTTCGTCGAATTTCTAGAAATGACATCGCCTACTACAATTTTTTTACCAACAACGCAACGCGAAAAGTAGGTAATGTTTTTTCGGGGTCGGGTGAGAGTTCCTTAATTTAAATTTGTAAATTGCTGTCAGTATTTTCTGTAGGATATACAAAAGTGATGGTAACGCCATATACGCCTAAAGATCATCATACGTTTTTATTAATAGTGCAAGTCGTCAAAACGTGTCTAGGCCGGCTGTCGATTTATGAACTCAATCGTACTGTAGTTTATAAACAAAATGACATTAACGGATAAGCAGATATTAAGCAAGGGTGAATGACCGATCAAATTTATCACAAAACTTGAATCTTATGACCATTAAATTGAAGTTTATTTTTGAAAAGCCATTCGGAAAATTAATACTCTTTATCTGACCCACGCCTACCGTCAAAATGGACAAATGTGGCCATAGTCGTTGTTTTTTTGAAATACTGGCCATCGATACTGAATCTTAATGCATTTAGATACGGTGTGGTTTTGGATGGAGGATATTTTGCGATGATCGTTTTCGTTGGCTGTCGTGACATGCCATATTGTTCACATGAGGTGTACAGTGAACTGGTTTTCTTAAAATTGCCATTACATGTAATCACTGAATGCGACGTAGTCTTAAGTTATTGTAAGATTAATGGTCATTTATATAAAGTTTTTAAATTTTAATAGGTGTATTGGGATATTGTTCTTTATAGAATTATTAGCCGACCCTGCAATAAATAATCTATATTAATATTATAAATGCGAAAGTTTGGATGTTTGGATAGATGTTTGGATGGATGTTTGGATGGATGTTTGGATGGATGTTTGGATGGATGTTTGGATGGATGTTTGGATGGATGTTTGGATGGATGTTTGTTACTCAATCACGCAAAAACTACTGAACTAATTTGGATGAAATTTGGCACACATGTAGGTGATGACTTGGAATAGCACATAAGCTACTTTTTATCCCGGACAAGTTAGGTGATCCCGCGGGATTCGCCAAAAACTTTTATAATGCAGCGGACTGCACGCTGCAGCTAGTAAAATATATATCTTTTAAGTTGGACCAAACAGTAGATATCTACAAAATTTCATTGTAATCGGTTCAGTAGCTTAGGAATCCATAGCGGACAAACAACGTGACACGTAATTTATATATATTAAGATGGTAAACACGTAGGCGGTTCTTGTGATGGCAACCACCACAGATGTTAATGGTTACTTTCGTGTGGTAGGTAGATATGTAATGCCACAACTATTAATTTACTGGCTACCTAACCTCTAAACCGGACCACGACTGTAACAAGCGTCGACGTTATTGTGGTTTAAAAAAGAAAGGCGGTGGTACCAAACCCATTCAAAATATTGCAGATTCTGTTATCTAGTAGCAAAGTATTATGTCAGTCGTGAGTCTTGACAATTAAGTGGTAAAGTTCTGCAAAGCAGTTGGTAAAATTCTACCTACAAGGTTTTGGCCGGGTTTAGTACCGTCTTAAAAACTTTTTCTGTCGCAACAGTATTCGCGTCATTGTTATGTTTCGATATGCAGGGAAAGGTAGTCGTTAAGTTTATGCATGTGGCGTTAAATCGCCACATGGATGACAATTCACCTTTATGATATTTTTCTTTTTGTCTGTTCGCGATTGTTATGACTTTTATTAGGAGAATCACTTGCTTATTTGCTGCAACTACTTACTATGATATTAAAAAAATTATCGCTTCTTAATACCTTATGGTTTGGTACCGGGATAAGATACACCAAATTTTTCTCCCGAACTAAGAATCAACCGGTACTATCAAAACAACTTATGACCAGATTAAAAAAACAGTCTTTAGTATGATGGTATGATGGTATGGTGGTAAGATGGTATAAAAATAGATAGGATATAAAAAGCCATTCGATTTCTATCTTCGGTATTTTCTCCTTTACTGGTCCAGGCCCGTTTTGACTCATAGGTCATTTTATCAGGCATTTCGTAAAAGGTGAACGATTAGCCGAACGTGTAAATATCGTCATGACTACTAGGTGATAAATTCCCATAATTCGCCAGATCTTGTTGCCACCGCATTATATATTCTTGTTACAATAACGACAATGCCTGTCACTGATCATACTGTTATTTTGTGTTCACAGATTGGCGAGTTAAGTGGTGATCCCCATCGCCGCATGTTATCGACTCGGTAACGATTATTTATATGTTATAGCACTCACCCTGTCCTTGGGAAATCTGGAAAAACTTTAAAAACGATGAACTCATTTAACTAGTTATACGTATGTGTACCTAGCGATCAGTATAATCGACGTTATCGATCATATAACAAGGAAGAATTTCGCCACGTCAAACCTGTCGACACTAGCTCATTGGAAGAGCGTCTCAGCTTTGAGGAGACGGTCGCAGGTTCAATCCCTGCGTGTCGATATTTTTCTTTGTTGTTTTTAAAGTTCTTGCGATAACGATTATCGGCTATTTCTAAGGATAACCGGGACCAACGGCTTAACGTGCTCATCCGAGGTACGGGAGTGGCAACACACGATCCGCCAGGATGAGGCTTTGATTTTCGAGAAAACCCTCGAAAAAACCTCAATAACACTTTTGCCCGATCCTGGAATTGAACCCGGGACCTGATGACTAGGCTGAATAGACTATCTAAGGGATAGTAGTAGATAGTATTAGACCACGAGGTAGTCGAAAAAAAAAAATTAAAAATATTTTTTTTTGTTGTCTATAAACAATGGTTGCATTAATTCATCGTAGAGCGATGTACTTGTTTGCTATTGTATGATGTAAAAACACATAATCGCTATGCATTCGAGAGCTATGTGCTCTATGGACCTGAGGAATAATAAGACTTCGTAATATGATCAGACCGTTCAGGTGCTATCCAAAAAAGAAGTCTATAGTGTCTTAAATCGCTGTATTTTTAAGAAAAACAAGCAGATGGGTCTCCTGATGGAAAGAGTCAACCATCGCCTATAGACACCAAAGGTGTTAATAGTGCGTTGCTCTTTTGTGGCGAGATCTAATGTCACATGCATAAGTTTACCAGCTACCTTACCCTCCAAACCGGAACACGACAGTGACCAGCACTGACGCTATTGCGGCAGAAATAGGCAAGGCGGTGGTACCAGACCCGGTCAAGCCGATGCAGAACTCTACCACCTAGTAGTCACGTTGGTAGTGACGCGCATAGCCATTCGGTTGCATTTGCGACCTGCCTGGCAGAACGGCAGTTGGCCTATTCTTCAAAAGAGCCCGGAACCAACACGGGAAATCTGTCTGGACAGAAATATGTTACTCGCAAATCTCTATCTACTCCGTGAATGATCAGGCTTGAAGATAACACATGTCAAGGTACGAATTTCTTTGATCTATGAACTGATTCATAAAGTAGATAGATAGTATGTTAATCAAATTAATAAGCGCACACAAAACGGTGCCCACCCACGCTCCCATGATGCTATTGTTAAACGAACGACAAATATTGATACACTCTCCGTTTGATGTCGACATTATGAATCAAACACGCTTATGCATATATCTTACGAATAACAATGGTATATAACAAATGATCTATTAAGTATTGCATAACTGTATTGCATAACATTTAAAAAACACTTGTCAGATATCTTAAATACTGTAATAATTTAAAAATGTATTGCATACTTACATTTAAAGTTTCAAAACAACATAATATTTAATTTTTTTTCAATATAAATTGGTCAAAGAGGACTCAGTCCGTTCGTGACCACGGTCAATGTAACTTGGCCGAAACGTCGAGCTTTATAAGAAAGTTCTATTATGTACGCGTTTTTGTCCCGTTTATATATTTTTAAAAATCGGCCAAGTGCGCGTCAGACTTGCGCACGAATGGATCCGTACCATCATTTCAAAACATACGAAAAAGTCACGATTACTGTATGGGGACCCCTTAATATTTTATTTTTTTGGAACGAAGTTTCTGGTCGCGCGTTGCGAAAGGGGGCAAGACGGAAAAAATTCTTACGAAAAGTTGGCACGACACTTTTTGCTATAGTAAACTATTGTGCGCATGTTTCTCTGTCTCTCTCTCTCTTATAGAAAGCAAGCCAGATTTACATTTCATTACAATTTAAAATTTTATTACAATTCCTTCACTAATTAATCGAATGGAACTTCGTTCCATCCGGGTGTCCCTTGACATCTCTCAAGTTTTTTATTTTTAGTATTTGTTGTTATAGCGGCCACGGCAATATATAATTTGTGAAAATTTCAGCTTTCTGGCTATCATCAGCCTGGCGACAGACAGACGGACAGAGAGCGGGGGCTTAGTAATAGGTTCCGCTTTACCTTTTCAGTACGGAACCCTAAAAATGATAGTAGAACGCGTTAGTTTAGAAGTTAACATGTTTACTATACTAAACATGGACGCATGGATCGATGATTGTCACTGACGTGTTCCGCATTGCGTGGTGGGTAAGGTAGCCGGTAAAATTATTCATAAAGGTATTCCATCCCTGCCACAAGGATAGTTACGCAGTATGCACCATTAAGATCTCTTGTGTCTTTAGGTACCAAATGGTCTCTTTCCATCAAGAAAAACATCAGGTATATCATCCAACCGCCACATATAAAAAAAAACGCGGAACACTTGGGAGCCCTAGCCACAGGCTATCTCATCATCATATTTCTGTAATCAAGCATACAGCTCTCCTGATGGTAAAACAGCATAAAGTTTTTACTGCAGGTAAATAATTTCATCCACATAAACAAGTTTTGCATGCAATCTTTTAATCTTGTTAATGCCTTTATGACCTTTTGTTTACTTCATCCCTGCAAATCCTTTGTATTTTATTTTAAAAGTGATACAATACATAAAAAATGGCACACCTTCTAATTGTGTAGAATTTTTGCATAAATGACAACATTTTAAACAATGCAGCTGTAAAAAACAGCGGTGTCTTTAAAGATCTTTTGTTTAATTAAGTCTTTTACGAGATTATCCTCAAGTTTAAGAAATGCCGCCAGAAAGGTTTTATTCGTATTTGTGTCTTCACGCCCGTGGCCCCAAATTATTCGTATTTTGGGACTTGAGAATGTATTCTTTGTTAAGTAAATAGGTTGGAGGAGAGAGGTAAGGTACAAAGCAAATAAAACTTGTTAAAGTATATTAAAGTGTTTCTATAAATAAAATGATACGAACGTATTGAAAAGCTGTGTTTATCACCACGCTATGTCTCTTGTATTCTACAAAGGACATGGTGTGATGGCATTTTATATTCTTTTTTTACAATTTTTCTTATTATTAGTTGTTTATTGGTGGCTTTATTGATCTCGACTTCTCTATAAACGTGTGATTTCTTGGGTTCAAATCCACCTCTGGGCATTTCGTTCTGAATAAATATAGTAGTTTTTTAGGAAAATATAACTTGGCCCAGACTTGATAGGTGGCCTCCGGTCACACAATGGCGCCTAATACCGTTGGCTAATCGTGAGTGCGTTACACCTCTACCTATCTCTTTGGAGATTTGGGCGTGGTTATATTATTTAGTTTTAGGATTATAAGAAGAATGAAATAAGAAGTGAATAAAATGATTTTTGGTGAAGACAGACCTGCCAAAGCTCATCCTATAATAAATTTTTATAACAACTACATAACAATCCAATTAAAGCGAAGGTTATTTACTAGTGGGTGTTAAAATATGAGTGTCATACCTTTTATTTCATAGGAAATAAAGAGTATGATATTAATATTATAATAACAAGCAGAAAGAATTCCTTTTTTTATATAGAAGAGGAGCAAATAAGCAAGAGGTGCACCTGATGGTAAGTGGTCACCGCCGCATAGACATCCGCAATACCGGAGGTCTTGCTGTTGTTTTGCCTTTTAAGAATGAGTAAACTCTCCAAGTCGTATCCGTCTGGAATCACCCCTGTCGGTAATTGATTCCACATCAGAGTAGTGCGAGATAAAAAGTGTGACACACACAACAGAGTAGCCGAGTGAAACACACAGGGATTTCCAGACATCGAGATGGTAAGGGTGCAACTTCAAATTTTGACTCGATGTTCGATGATGGAATTCAGTGGTCAGAGTCAGAGTCAGTGAATTTGACAGAGTCAGTCAAATTAATCCAAATAACTCATCGGAACACTCCCTATGATAAATACGATAGAATCCATAGAGCAATCTCTGCGCAATCCATAGAGTCAAGCCGTTTCGAAATAGCCTGATGGAAAGAAGTAACCATCGTTTATAGACATCAAAATTGTTAATGATTCGTAGCTATTAGTGTGGCAGTACCTAATGGAATGCTACATGCACAAATTCACTTTTAGTAAAAAGCAACTTAGACCATATATTTATTGTATAGTAGATAAATTTAATTAAGTAGCTGATTAAACCTGTACGGTTTAATACAATATAGTAAAAATCAGCTTACGGCGTAGGTTTAATAGAAAAACTAAGTATCTATAAAACGTATTCATACTAATATTATGTACGTATTATACTAATACTAATATTATTATACGTATGTATAATATATACTAATATTATAATAAAGCATATTCATACTAATATTATTAATGGGAAAGTGTATGTGTGTGTTTGTCCGTCTTTCACGGCAAAACGGAGCGACGAATTGACTTGATTTTTTAAGTGGAGATAGTTGAAAGGATGGAGAATGACATAGGATAAAATGAATTTAACGCGAGCGAAGTCGCGGGCAATAGCTAGTATTCTAATAAAACGTCAACTCAAAGCATATTATATCCATCTAGTAAAATCAGCCTAGAGCATATTATGTCTAATAGTTATAAACTATTCAAGAAAAATGTTAATAAAGTAAGTTTTCATAAATGCTAGTAGATACGAGTATATACCTCTTACTCGTAATAAAACCGGAATGTCACGTAGTGAGTCAGATGCTTCTATCATCGCACCTATCGCTTAGCCTAATGCCATCCACTTGGTAAAAAGAGTATAGATCTAATACAAACTATTAAAAAATATATATTTTTCACAAATCATAGTATGAGTATATACTAACCGTTATCAAATGTCAATGTAATGTAGTGAGTCAGATGCTTCTATCATCGCACTCATCACTTAGTCTATTACCATCTATCTGATAAAATTAGCCTAGAGCATATCTATAATATATATACAGTCTAATATAAATTGTAAAACAAAAAATGTGAATATATTTTTTATAAATCATAGTACGCGTATATACTACTCGTAATCAAACGTCAATGTAATGTAGTTAGTCAGATGCTTCTATCATCGCACTCATCACTTCCATCCATCTGGTGAAATTAGCTTAGAGCATATCTAAGACATATATACGTATACAGTCTAATATAAACTATAAAACAAAAAATGTGAATATATTTTTTATAAATCATAGTACGCGTATATACTACTCGTAATCAAACGTCAATGTAATGTAGTGAGTCAGATGCTTCTATCATCGCACTCATCACTTCCATCCATCTGGTGAAATTAGCTTAGAGCATATCTATGACACATATACGTATACAGTCTAATATAAACTATAAAACAAAAAATGTGAATATATTTTTTATAAATCATAGTACGCGTATATACTACTCGTAATCAAACGTCAATGTAATGTAGAGAGTCAGATGCTTCTATCATCGCACTCATCACTTCCATCCATCTGGTGAAATTAGCTTAGAGCATATCTATGACATATATACTTATACAGTCTAATATAAACTATAAAACAAAAAATGTGAATATATTTTTTATAAATCATAGTACGCGTATATACTACTCGTAATCAAACGTCAATGTAATGTAGAGAGTCAGATGCTTCTATCATCGCACTCATCACTTCCATCCATCTGGTGAAATTAGCTTAGAGCATATCTATGACACATATACGTATACAGTCTAATATAAACTATAAAACAAAAAATGTGAATATATTTTTTATAAATCATAGTACGCGTATATACTACTCGTAATCAAACGTCAATGTAATGTAGAGAGTCAGATGCTTCTATCATCGCACTCATCACTTCCATCCATCTGGTGAAATTAGCTTAGAGCATATCTATGACACATATACGTATACAGTCTAATATAAACTATAAAACAAAAAATGTGAATATATTTTTTATAAATCATAGTACGCTTATATACTACTCGTAATCAAACGTCAATGTAATGTAGTGAGTCAGATGCTTCTATCATCGCACTCATCACTTGGCCCGTTACCGTCCATCAGATAGAGCCGAGCCCGGGGCACGCTCGAGTAAAATAACTTTGCACCTAATAATTTCGCAAGGCAATTATAATTTTGCTTCGCGATTATGATTCTGTAACATTTCACGCTGTAATTTACGCGTGGTGATACCATCTTGGGCGGGTGGCTTTGTCATTTGCTTTTGTATGTATTTTCATTTGAAATACGAGTTGATATATTTAACTGAAATGATTTCAACTAACTTTTCAAAAAAAAGTAGTTTCTCAATTCGGATATGCATATGCATATATATTTTTATGCATGTTTGGATATAACTTCGTTATATATATAACACTAAAATTTACCTAAATACTTTTATTATACTTGCTTGCATATTTAAATATTTTGTTTATTATATGTGCTATATATGTATATGTAAATATATATTATATATATGTATATAATATATGTTTATGTAAATATGTTACATGTATCTATTTATATTTTCTATTTCCTAGTAATTATTATTATTTTTTGTTCCGTTTAACCCATCATACTGTTTCCTATTTCCATTTAAAATATTTATTTGCACCCCCTATTGAAATTTTTCTTCTCCACTTGCTGGTTGACTGGCAGAGAATGCTTTTATGACATTAAGTTTAACCATTGTACAATGTTAGTGCATAAAAGTATGTATACCTAGCTAAACCAATATTTTAGATCTCAAAAATTGATTGAATGTCATTCGAAAGATCTTGAAAATTCAATCAGCGTTTCCAAAATATACAGTTTTTCAAAAATCTTAATATATATGTTTGAACTGAAACATCTATGCTTATAGTTTTTACTCTTTTGAGCTTAAAATACCTTTAATTTAGCGGGAAGTTTCAGGGATGGCCTGTAGGGTTTACACATTTTTATATTATAGAATCGTAAATAAACAGATAACTCTCTAGATGGAGAGTGATAAACATCCAAGATGTTAATAGTACGTTTTATATTCAGGGATATTATGCAACATGCATAAGTTTACTGGCTGCCCTAACCTCAGTAACAGAACACGACAATGCCAAATATAGGCGTAATTGCGACAAAAATAGGAATGGTACCAAACCCGTATTAAAAAGTTACAAAACTCTACTAGTTACTTTATCCGATTTCATATCCGGAATCCGATCGGATCCGATCCGATCCGATCCAAATATCGGATCAGATCGGATCGGATAATTATAAATAGAAATAATTGATTATTTATATGTGTGTACCATAACAAACAATCAAATCTTTTCAAAACAATCCATATAAATTCAAAAACTTCTAAACCAACTTAATTTTGTTTTTACCTACGGAAAGCTGCAATAGTTTGGAGTAGGTAGTATCTATTCCAAAATAATGCAGCTTTCATTATTTTGAAGTAGATAGTATTTACTTTAAACTAATGCAGTATTCATTATTTTGGAGTTAATAGTTTTTACTCCAAAATAATATAGCTATTTACGATAAATAGCTACATTATTTTGGAGTAATAAAAATATATATTATATATTATTATATATATTTTTATTATATAAAAATATATATAATAAACCAAGGAAAATAATATAATATGGAAGCCCAAGATGCTAAATGGGTATTAACTCGAGCGTCGTGTGGATCTATTGGATTTTGTAGATTAAATGATTGGAAAAATTATATAAGGTTATATAATATTTTTCATTTCAATGGTGGGGCAAAATTCTACAGATAAAAAAGTAAAAAAAATGTGTAAATGGTTCACCCTCCGGGCCATCTCTGAAACTTCCCAATAAATTAAGGTATTTTAAGCTCAAAAGTTATCGGATTTTTTTACTGCCATAGATGCTCTGCTCTATATAAAAGACTTATATTTGGAGGTGACCCTCAAAAGTATGTGAGATATCTCCATTTATTAATCTGACGCGCTCGAGTTAATCCCAAAATCCAAAATCAAAAGGTAAGGCAGTGGCACCAAATATCCAGGTGAGATGTTGCGTAACTCTACCACCTAGCAATCACAATGGTAGTGACACGTATAGCCAATCGGTCGCCTTTTACGACTTGCCTGGCAGAACGACAGGTGGCCTATTCTACAAAGGAGCCCGGACCAACACGAATAAAAAAGCTACTTAAAATTTGAGTTATTTCATAAAATATTTGTGTATGGACAACCGATACTGTACATTGATATCTATATTAATATTATAAATGCGAAAGTTTGGATGTATGGATGGATGTTTGGATGGATGTTTGTTACTCAATCACGCGAAAACTACTGAATGGATTTGAATGAAATTTGGCACACAGGTAGATGGTGACCTGGAATAGCACATAGGCTACTTTTTATCCCGGAAAAATTAAGTGGTCCCGCGGGATTTGCCAATATCTTTTATAATGCAGCGGGCTGCACGCTGCAGCTAGTCATTTATAAACAGCTAATTGTCGAACTCGTGACTAAGTTCGTTAGGGCGATGCTATAGGCCGCATGGTGACCATATTTTCTAAACATAACTACACTAATTTCGATGATGTTTGTAGTTAAACAATCTTTATATTATGTTTTTACTGGTTACATATGACTATTAAATATCGTGTCCTCCAATATATATCTACAGCTATAATCTTTGACCAGTCAATCTGTACAACGAAATTCAGTAACACAGATTCTGTGGGTACGATGTTGGACAGAATAGATAGTAAAGTTGTTTTAAAATAAGTGAGCTTATAAGCTATGACGTAATGGATGTTGTGATAGCCAGAGGACCCGCGGCGGTGTATTAAGGTAATAATGGTGTCACGCCATCGGCGCACGCGCAGCATCTGCTTCCATTGCCTAATATACCTATTCTACAAGTGGGTTAGAATAATATATATTATCGATACATATAATAAAATCGTAGGAAAGTCAAAACCGCACATTGAATATTTTTTTAAAGAATACTTGGGGCGTGATCTACAATCGATATCGAAGCCAAAAATATAGTTTTTAGAATATTTGTCTGTTTGTCTGTATGTATGTCCGGGGTAAACTCAAAAAGTACCTACTGCATAGATTTACTTCAAATTTTGCATGAGTATTACTAACAGGTCGGATCAACATATAGGCTACATATTATCACGCTATTACCTACAAGCGAGGAGCTGTGCGGAGTAAAAGAAGTCCGCGCGGTCGAAGTTGCGGGCAACAGCTAGTATATCTGTACGAAAATATAATTCTGTAGCGTCTGTATATTCAATTTTATTTGTAAATTTCGTGATAAATATCTTTCTGTGTGTATTTCTATACTAGCTGTACCCGTGACTTCCCGTAAAGTTTGTAAAATTTAAGTCCCGGGGTTTTACACGCATAATTCCAGTTCCCGTCAGATTTCCGGGATAAAATTTCGCCGTGTTGGTCCCGGCCTCCTTTGTAAAATAGGCCAACTGCCGTTCTGCCAGGCAGGTCGTAAAAGGCGACCGATTGGCTATCGAGTCACTACCATCGTGGCTACTAGGTGGTAGAGTTCTGCATTGTCTCGCCCGGGTCTGGTACCACCGCCTTACCTATTCCTGCCGCAATAGCGTCAGTGCTTGTCGCTGTCGTGTTCCGGTTTGGAGGGTAAGGTAGCCGGTAAACTTATGCATGTGGCATTATACCTCGCCACAAGATAGCAACGCACCATTAACACCTTTGGTGTCTATAGGCGATGGTTGACTCTTTCCATCAGGAGACCCATCTGCTTGTTTGCTATCTTATGACATAAAAAAAAAAAATTATCTAATGTCCTTTCTCGGATCTCAAACTATCTTTGTACCAATTTTATCTAAATCGGTTAATTAGTTTAGGCGTATAGATGAGACAGACAGACAGAGTTACTTTTGCATTAGTATGGATGTCCGTTTTTTATTCGGGAATCACTTCACTGATCTTTATAAATATTGATAGGTAGATAGAACACGTGATTGCGCAAATTCAAATTATAACAGTCTAATTTTTTATTGTTAATAAATTTACCCCGCAGAAAAGTCGGCGAATATTATAGTATCTTCACGCCCGTATCCCCGAAGAGGTAGGCAGAGGTACAACAAGTGCACCCACGATTAGCCGAAGATACTTGGTCCCCCAATGTGATAGGTGGCAAGCCTATCGCCAACCGGGCACTTTCCAATCCCGAGCAACGTGGTTTTTATCAGAAAACTGAAAAAACACATTTTTAGAATTGCCCGACCCAGGAATTGAACCCGGGACCGACCTCATGTGGTGAACTCTGACACTGAACCACTAGACCACAGAGGCGAGTATTGCAAGTATCTATATAAAAGTTAGAAAGATTTGTGTGTTTCAGTCACTGTACCTGGCGAAAATATAATTAGTAGGTAGTTGTCACTGACGTGTTCTAGTTGCACATAACGATCGCCAATACTTTTATTTATATCATAAGATATTAAATAACTAACAAACAGAAGGCTCTCCTGATGGAAAGAGAAATTATAATCTACATACACCAAAGATGTTGGTGGGTTGCTATCCATGCGACGGGATGGCAATGCCAGCTGCAGAAGTTTAACCGCTACCTTACCCTTCCATCCGAAACACGACAGTTACAAACACTGACACTATTGCGGCAGGAATAGATAAGGCGGTGGTATGAGATCGGGCGAGGCAATGCAGAACTCTACAACATAGTAGCCACGACGGTTGTGCCTCATTTAGCCAATCGATTGCTTATTACAAACTGCGTAACAGAACGACAGACAGATCTTCAAAAGGGAGCTGAATAAACATGGAGGAATGCAAAAGTTATCGGCTAACTTACTCTCCAAGCTGACACAGGATAGTAACGAAGATCGTCGCTCGTACGGCATCGCGGCAGGAATATGTTCGGCGATAATAGAAAACGAAATACGTTATTCAACTCTACTGCCAAGTTATCACCATAATAGTGAATCGACAGTCCCCTCCGTTTACGTCTAAGCCTCTTATAAGAATATATCATGCGATATTTTGCCAGGCACTTCGTAAATATCGAACGATTGGCTATATGTGTCATTAATATCATGACAACTAAGTGACAGAGTTCTTTTTTTTTATATTATAAGATAGCAAACAAGCAGATGGGTCTCCTGATTGAAAGAGTCAACCATCGCCTATAGACACCAAAGATGTTAATGGTGCGCTGCTATCTTGTGGCGAGGTCTAATGCCACATGCATAAGTTTACCGGCTACCTTACCCTCCAAACCGGAACACGACAGTGACAAGCACTAACGCTATTGCGACAGGACTAGGTAAGGCGGTGGTACCAGACCCGGGCGAGACAATGCAGAACTCTACCACCTAGTAGCCACGATGGTAGTGACTCGATAGCCAATCGGTCACCTTTTACGACCTGCCTGGCAGAACGGCAGTTGGCCTATTCTTCAAAGGAGGCCGGGACCAACACGGCGAAAAAAGTTCCCTATAGTCTCGCCTGAGTTAGGTTTTAGTTCCGTGTTTATCAGTCGTGTTTTGGTTTAGAGTGTAAGATAACCGGTACACTTATGAAAGTGACATTTAATTTTTTAATGGAAATCGACGATATACGAGAAAGTGGGTCACCTGATGAAAAACAGACACAGATTTTTAGGGCCATTGGCCCTAAAAATCAGCAACGAAAGAGCTAACAGCTAATGCGATACTGATCTCTAAAGAAAGTGTCCAGAAGATTGCTCCAATTTTTACTGTTCGAGGCAGCAGTGTACGTGAAAAGCGAACAGTGTTAGATTACCAAGCTTTAAGTTAATGTGGATGAAATTATCATTACGACGTGTAGAACGAAGGCGGATGAAGGTACTAATTGAACAAGTTCGTTATTACAAGACGGTTTTTGTGATGAGAACTCATGAAATATATAAAAAATAACGAAAATACCACCAAATTAGATTATTTATAATAGTGTTGGCGGGAAATTGATAGATACGTTACATGTCGATCGCCGGATTTCGGAAAACCAGAAATAAAACAGATCGAAACTACGATATAAACATTATTTCCATACTATAAATATCGCCAGCATATTTATCCGTTAAGCCGGGCCCCTTTTGAAATATAGACCATCTGCTTTCCGCCAGGCACTTTATAAAAGTGAACGATTGGCCAAACCTTTATAATTTATATAAAAAGATAGGAAACAAGCAGATGGGTCTCCTGATGGAAAGAGTCAACCATCGCCTATAGACACCAAAGATGTTAATGGTGGGTTGCTACCTTGTGGCGAGGTCTAACGCCACATGCATAAGTTTACCGGCTACCTTACCCTCTAAATCGGAACACGACAATGAAAAGCACTGACGCCATTGCGGCAGGAATAGGTAAGGCGGTGGTACCAGACCCGGGCGAGACAATGCAGAACTTTACCAACTAGTAGCCACGATGGTAGTGGCTCGCATAGCCAATCGGTCGCCTTTTACGACCTGCCTGGCAGAACGGCAGTTGTTCAATTCTTCAAGGGAATCCGGAGCAACACGGCGAAAATTATAAAACCATTAAAACCTAATGGCTCTCCTGATGGAAAGAGACACACTATAGACACAAGAGACAGGTATAGACACCAAGGATGTTGATGACGCGTTGCTATCCGTGTGGCGGGATGGCGGGCAATACGGTAGTGGAGAGCATTACGCCATTGGGGCGGAAAAAAACTGGGGCGGGAAGTTCCAAAATTCCACGACTACATAATAGTAATTATTTCCTTAGTCCCAGAAAATAGCGTTTTACGCTGTTTGTTTCAATTCAAGAGGAGGTCTTAACGACAAGCACTGACGCTATTGCGGCAGGAATAGGTAAAGCGGTGGTACCAGACCCGGGCGCGACAATGCAAAACTCTACCACCTAGTAACTACGATGGCAGTGACTCAAAAGCCAATCGGTCGCCTTTTACGACCTGCCTGGCAGAACGGTAGTTGGCTTCCTTTGAAGTATTCTTCAAAGGAGGCCAACTACCGTTCTGCCAGGTCGGGACCAACACGGCGTTACTAGCAAATGATTGTCTTAGTTCGAGGTTAGATTAATTTGTGTAGTTTTTCTCCGATATTTATATATCTATGAAGTTATCTGTGATTGTGTATAATTCGCAACATTTATGTCATACAGACACGCGAATCAAACAAAACCTTTCGAATCAATTTTTAATAATGTTGCGCCCACACGTGTGTGTGAGATTTGACATAGTTTAATTCTAATCGCACCAAAGCGAAAAGCTAAAGTTCATGCATAAATTACGACTAACCGATGATCTTTAAGATTGCAGGTGAAAAAAGATTGGGAACATTTATATTACCTAACTAGCAATCGCTCTGGGGTCGAAATTCGAACATACACTAAACAATAAAATCTCTTTTAAGTTTGAGAACAGACTTTAGTCGTAAAGAAATTAGTATGCATGTATGTATATAATATTGTAATTTGTATATCACATTATGTAGTGTGTGTAATATTTATTTTTAATAATATTTTTATATATTTCTAATGTACATTATTAAAAAAAATATTTGGATTTTCAGTCCTCCGCAATGTAAATTTTAATTGTGCCAAATTTCATACTTCACCGTTCGCGTAATTGACCTAAAATTGGGTGCAAAGTTTTTGATTATATTAGTATATAGACTAGCCGATCCGCGAACTTCGCCCGCGAGTTGACTAACAGGTAATCAATGTATGAAATTTCAAACAATGCTTCATTCTGTTTTCAAGCCTCTTAGGGGTTGATTATTGAAAGAAATTAACCTATTTTGAAACTAGGTCTTCAACTACCTCCTTTCAAAATTTAATCAAAATCCGTTCAGCGGTTTAGCTTAGAAATGGTAACAGATAGACAGACAGACGAGCAGACAGACTTTTGCATTTATAATATTACTAGCTGACCCGCGCAGTACATTAATATTTCGTCGATATAGTTTTTCATGCAAACTTTCATCTTTTTAGGGGATGATTTTAAAAAATGTCCTATGTTTAAGCCCGGATCTCTATGCCAAATTTTATCAAAATTGCCTTAGCAGCTTAGCCCTGAAAGCTTAGCAGACATATAGACAAACTCACAGACAAACAGAAACCATTCGCATTCATAATGTATGGATAACTTTATAGGGATAGTATGGATTTATTCAAGCCAGCTAAGTCCACAATGTACATTATATTGTTTTATATTTGGGAATTTAATATTTTTCACGAAAGTAATTATGAGATTTTTATCAAATTAAGCCATTTATTAATAAACAAATTATAAATATTCAAGTTACACTTACTGGTTTAACCCCAAAGTAAGCAAATTATTTGCTTGTATTATGGGTGTTAGTCAACGATACTAATACATAGAAATACATATATATGTAAATACCAGAATATATTTAATAAACATCCAAACCCAGAAATACAAACATTTATGCTCATCACACAAATGCTTGTCCCTGTCGGGGATCGAACCCGAGCCCCGTTAATTGCATAGTCAGGTTCGCTAACCACTCGACTAACGGGTCGGTCAAAAAATTGAGTAAGTGTTTTTAAGTTTTTTTTTGAGTTTTTATCTAAGACGTTTATTTAAGCGCTATCTATAAGAGACTTCTTTCTATTTTACATAAGTAGTTTTTAAAGTATTTTGTACCTTTTGTGGTAGATTTCTGCAAGATCTCGTCCGATTTTGGTACAACTACTTCATCTTTTTTGCCGCAGTTTACTAAAAATGTCGTTAAACGGTTTAGAGGACAAGGTAGCGGGTAAACTTGCATTTGGTTTTATAGCTCTTCTACACGGGTGTGCCACAATAGGACCAGAGCCATCTGCATGTTGGCTCTCCTATAATATAAAACAAGATAGTATGAACAATGAGTAACAATCGTAGATTGGTTTTTCATCGTCTCAGTAGAATAATTGTAATAATTAAATTCTAGTTTGTTTATTTATGTGACATCTCTTGGTATTATAATTATATTGAGTTCGAAGATTTTATGTTTTTTTGCACACATATTGTAACTATGAATTAACAATAATATTTTAACCTGTAGTTGATAAGTCAGGTAGTTTGTTTGTCAGCTATTTTTTAACCGCAATAACAGTGACATCTACGAGCCCAGCTATCGTGGAGATAATTTCCATATAGACCGTGATCCCACGAACAAACTTTTTTTTTATTAATAACAAGCTGAATTTTTGTGAACAGCTTCGTTTTGACGAGACAACCATCTTTTCTATCTTCGAAAAATCTCGAATCGGGTAACTAATAAAGTAAGTAAAAAAGAGAAGTTTAGATTATCGGACTAAGAAAAGTTTCATCTTTACATGTAGGACAATGTTACCCTTGAATTACAATAATAATTAACAAGCTGTTGCGAAAAGTGTTAGGTTGTTTTTAAATTGATTAACATCAATTTAAAAATCTCATAATTTCAAAACTCTACAGTGGAGGATTCGTCAGAAAAATATCGAATGTGTAGGACAAAAGTTTCATCGTGGTTTTCATAATATAATCAAGCGATTAAAGTCGAAAAATAATTATTGCTATTGATAAATATTT
This sequence comes from Apodemia mormo, assembly GCA_036924255.1. Taxonomy (NCBI): domain Eukaryota; kingdom Metazoa; phylum Arthropoda; class Insecta; order Lepidoptera; family Riodinidae; genus Apodemia; species Apodemia mormo. The sequence goes on from JAUPFN010000014.1 coordinate 28,053,407, forward strand.
TTTCTTCACCGAATCAAAATTTTCAAAGCCCCAAACTTTATAGGTTACCCGATTCGAGATTTTTCGAAAATAGTAAAAATTGGTTGTCTCGTCAAAACGAAGCTAAAACTTCATGAAATATTTTCGAAATATCTGAAGCCGATTAGGAGAAAATAATTACGCACATCGGAATTTTTCGTATAAATATTATAGTGTTAGATAAAACTTCGGAAAATTTGTGTATATTTATGCGTGACTGTGCGTACTAAAAGTTTAATATTAAATTTATAAATCAGTAAACAAAAAAGTAAAGTTTATACTACGAGTATTTATAAATGTAGAAAGTAAATCTTGTCCAGGCATTTTATTGATTCAGGCGGTACTTTGTGGAAATCCATAATTGAAAAAGGTGTAATTAATTAAAAAAATAATTATATTAAAAAAATTAGTTAATTTCACCTTTTTGTTTATGTATGTTTTATTTGATTTATTATATACTGTATTATGTAATTTTATTTCTGATAGAAACAACCCATGACATTGTGGACTAATCGTGGGTGCATTACTTGTACCTCTGCCTACCGCTTCGGGGATACGGGCGTTAAGATACTTTTACATAACTATATATTGTTGAGTAATTTCAAATGTATAATTTAATTCAGGTAAAAATATTTAAATTTAAATTAATATAATTAAAGAAACGTACGAAAGTGAAATATGAACTGTTTTTATTAAATAAATACAACTTGTTTTTATTAAAATTATATAATAAAACAAGCAGATGGCTAACCGGGTAGAAACAACGATCGCCATAAACAACAAAGATATTGATGGTGCGTTGTTATCCGTATGGCGGGGATTTAATACCATTCCCTGTGTTGGTCCGCCGCCCTTTTTGAAGAATAGGTAATCTTCCATTCTACCAAACAGTTCCTAAAAGGGGAACGATTGGCTGTACGTGTTACTAACTGTAGAGTTTCGCAACCTCTCGCCAGTATATTTAGTCCATCGCCTTACCTATTTCTGCCGCAATAGCTTCAATGTTTATCACTGTCGTGTTTTGGTTTGTAGGATTAAGTAGCGGCTAGACTTATGCATGTGGCATTGTCATTCCGATAAACTGAATCTGATGGATAGTCCATCAAGAGAGCCATCTGCTTGTTTACTATCTAATGAAAAATCTCTATTTTTAAGTAAACAGTGACAACATTGACAAGTATGGACTCTACTGCGAACGAAAAAAGGAAACGGATGGGACCAAACCCGTAAGAGACTTCGCAGCACTATATTACCTGTGAATTAACTGTGGTAGTGGATTTTTTTACCATTCTTTTACCTTTCCTAAATTTTTCAGTGGAACTGAGAATATTATATTTTTCGTAATGGGACTCAGACTAAAATTAATACATATACAAGAAAGCTCTTAATAATAAGATATTACTATTTTTCAATTATTATTTAAAATCTCAACATTAGTTAGATATTTAATTCTTACTTAAACTGAAACAAAATTACTAACAATTTTACTACTAAATTTGTTTTTGCCTTGGTAGTGTTAAAAATTAATTTTCTTCTGCTCAAGAACTGCTTTGTCTTTCCAGGTGAAACGCATTCTATATCCTTTTTTATACACTTGACATTGTGTGTACAAAATGTTATGATCGGTCACGTAGTTAACACGTGAAAGCGTATCAAATAAAGAAACCACTTTCACGTGTATAATAATATTAGTTAGGATTTAAACCAAGAAAAAAGCAAAGGTAAAAAGCCGGTTGAGTTTTACAGTTGGTATAGTTATTGTGTGTGTTTATTTTTAATACCCCTCATATTACCTTTTTTATATATTTTTATTACTTAGGGAAGCCTCTAATTAGATAGCTCGATTGCTACCTAATGAGAGGCTTTCCTAATGGAAAGAGAAATCATTGCCTATAGATACCAAATATGTGATCGGTGCGTTACTATTTGTGAGGCAGGATTGCGCTGCCATATAAGTATATAAGAAGTCTACCGGCTAACTCACTTTCTAAACTGGACCACGATAGTGTCAAACACTGACGTTATTGCGGCAGAAATAAATAAGTTAGGTATATACTATATACCCAGGTAATATGTTGCGGAAGTCTATCACAGTAATCACGATGGTAGTGACATCTACAGCTAATCGCTTGCCTTTTACGAACTGCCTGGCAGAATGGCAGATGGTATAATCTCTAAAAATTCGCTTGTTTGTTGTGAGAAAATGAACCGATCGCTCAACGAGCTTATTTAAATCACGTTGGAGTTAAAACATCACATTCTGACACCACGCTGCAAGTAGATTTTTATTTTCTTGAATATCCCTGAAAATTTTCAAAAGACTTGTTAGGGTAGGGTTGACTTAATTTGAAAAACAGTATAATTTACCTTATTAGGTATATTTATTTTTGTTAAATAACGTAAGAATTGGTAAATTAAAAATTTCGTGTTTTAAAATTGAAATTAAAATTTTTGCGAAAAAGCTCTGGACTGTTAAATGATTTCTAAAGACATCACGCCACGTAATATCTTCATTACATGTTCTGTAGTTTTTATGAAAATTGTTATTTTCCACGTTTAAGATGACATTTTACCACGGTGTGACGTAACACTTCCAGATATGCGTTCAATGTCACGTGGCTTAATGTATATTTTTTACGAATTTATATCCTAAAAATATTATTAATCTTTATATTTTATAACAAATATTTCAGTTTTTTGTTCCATATCATGATTAATTTCCTAAAAACTACAATATATCTGATTCATTCTTAGTGAAACCAAGCCTATTCTAATGATTTGAGGGAAATTGGCCAACGCTTAGACTGAAATTAATACTTCCTAACAGAAGGAAAATGTTTAAAAAGTAACATTTATAACTACTAGATTTCAGATATGTATGAATAAATAAAAATATAATATAAATAATCAAACACGATCACAGCTATTCCTTTTTGAGATAGGCAAATGTACTAAATATATGACGACGGCCAGATTTTCTGCTAACAATATGATGTTCTTTATCGCCATCCTTGCCACGCTAACTGTTAACAACTATCGCTTCCTATAGGTATGTGATTACCGGGACCCAATAACTTAAGTGTAAATAATACATGAGAATATGTACACATCACTCCCAGAATATGGAATACTTCTAAGAGAATAGAGAAAAAGTAAACATCACTTTGACTGGGTAGTAGATCCCGAGATCTCAACTGGGCCGAACAAATTAAGCATTAGGCGATTATGGCAGCTTAAAATTTTGCGATGTGAATTGTGTTTCTAAGTCTATATTGATAAAATATATGGATCTTTTGTTGTACATTTCACGCAAAAAGCACCTACTAGATCCTAAATGATCACATTTTTAATTTTACTTCATCCAAACCTACTTGGGTCTTATTTTTAATAATTGGCTATTACTTGCCTTAAAGAGTCATGTCGCAATAGCATCAATGTTTGTTACTATCGTGTTCTGGTTTGAAGGGTAAGGTAGCCGGTAAATTTTAGTAAGTGACACTAACACGGATAGTAACGCAACATTAAAATCTTTGGTGTCTAAAGGCGATGGTGCGTTGCTATCAGTAAAGTCATCTGTTTTCTTCATCTGATCTTATGTTATAAACATAAATAATGTAAACTAATTAACGGTTGAAAAATTGTTTTTGTAAAAAGTATTGTGTTTGCAGGGTCTGTTTACCTATAATAAACCTGCAGACAAAGTCACGCGTATCAGCAAGTTACGAAGAAAATTCAAGTGAATAAGTATGTTGGTTTTATGAATATCTACAGATAATTTTCACATCATACCTAATACCTGAAAAGAACCTGATACCTACTTGAACGCATTATATATCGTAACTGAAAAAGTTTACGTAGCTTTAAGTTTCTTATGCAGTTATAATTAACTTTTATTACATATCAGATTAAATGAAAATAAGTAATATCGAAAATATATTTTTTAAACATATGTTTTTTGCGAAAACAGGTAGGCAGGCGCTTTGATATTTCTAACTTTCTTATAAATAATATAAAAGTTTAAAATGGCAGTGTCTGTGGTAGAAAATTTTATTAAAAAAATAATAATTTTGTCCATTCAAATGCAGAGTCGAAAGCGGCAGAATATATGTTCTTTAAATAATTATTACCTATTTTTTTTTCTTTCAAATCAATTAATTTAGACTTTGTTTATAAACATTTACCTATATTTTAAAAAATAAAGTTATCAATTTTTGCGCATTTTATTGATAATACACATACTGTTTTATACACGGCTAAAACAATAATAATGATTTGTTTCTTTAAGAGGCGCTACAATAGTTTGTCTACGTGAGTAATTTTTTACGTGCTAAATCTTCCAAAAATTTGTGTTAAAATACAAAATATATTAAATTTATCTTAAAGTTTATATACTTTTAGATTTTTATGGGCTTCAAGACAAATTTACTTTTTTCAATAGAGTTTTCAATGCCAAAATGACTGACCTGAATCATGAATGCTTCTTGCATTAGCCCGTTCACATAAACCAAACACTGTTCGCCACTTCACAGTACATTTCACATTCAATCCAACATTACATGTAGTACGTAACACATAAATCTAATCGAGATTTGATTATGTATGTACACGTAGCACACGACCGTCTGACAGTCTGCGAGACCGGACACTGGGCTTCACGTCTAAGAGCGGGATAAAAGATGCGGGGGCACATGCACGCTGAAGGATGCCAAAGGAGCCGAGCAGATGCGACAGGACTTTGGCGAAAAGAGACAACTACACTGCGTGACATTAAAAACTGTGTCTTTACAGCACCCACCGCATCTTCAGAGTATTTCCTCACATAAATCTTGAGCTATAAAGTTTATTATTGCACCAAATGCAAGGTTTATATAACGTTTTGGAATGGAATGCATATGTCCTCTAATGTGTCGCACGATTTAGAGCATTAGCTTTAAAAGTAGAGGGATAAAGGTTATATTAGAGCGTGCGGTGTTTGCCGCTTCTGCCGTCTTTGGCAGCAAGGTGTGTGTCGCATTGTCGCTTTGAGTACGGAGGTGTGGGAGTGCGAGAAGGACGGATGTTGTGGGGTGGGAGGGAGAAGGGAGGTGTCACCAGCGCTTTTTAGGGACTCGCCGGATGAGTGTGGGGCTGTGGTTGCGGGTTTTGCGATGCGCTATCACAAATGTTTCAGATTCAGCTTCACGTAGAGATCGTATTTTAGAGTTTCGTTTGTTTCTATAAATATGTTTAAAGATTGTCTTTGTTTTTATTTACTTTTTTCGTCGCTTCCCTCGAAATAAGATGCTTTTGATTTTGTATATAATCTTTTTTTATCACAGTAATAGCAAACAAGTAGATTTCGAGAGAAGAGAATCGAGAAATATTACCAATTGAAGACAAATATGTTAATAGTACATTACTATCAAATAGTAGAAAAAAATTCTACATTCAAATGTTTACGGGCTACCTTACCCTACAAATTGGAATACGATATTTACAAACACTGATGTTACTGCGGTAGAAAAATTTCAATGGTACTAAACCTTGTTGCAATGTTGCAGAACTCTGTCACTACGATATTGAGTCGCTTGGCAAATCGTTCGCTATTTATGAACTATCAAGCAGGAAGACAGATGTTCTGCTTTTGAAAAGGGGCCTTCTTAATTCGGGAAAACGTATAAACTTATTCCATGCTTCAACCCGACTCTACTCTCTCTACTATCACTTTATCTAAATCGGACAATTTTCTGGAATAAAAATGTCTCTATTTTATTTATTGCACTTTTGAAATAATACGAATACACGTATGTCAAGAAAAAATACTCTTTTTAATATATTTAAAAACATTTATCGTTAAAAAACTGATTGAAAATAAATTCGGAGGCTATCCGGATAGCTATCTACCTATATATACGAATCTGGCGCAATTGCGGCCGAAAAATGTAACGTAACGTGAAATTTTTATTGGTTTCAGAATTAGGTATAACGCGTAGTTTCCTATAGTAAATAGCTGCATAGTTAATTCAGTGACGTTTAATTATCCATATTAATTAATTAATATTATAAATGCGAAAGTTTGGATGTTTGGATCGATGGATGGATGTTTATTACACAATAACGCAAAAATTATTGAACGGATTTGAATGAAACTTGGAACTCAGGTAGATGATAAGGTGGAATAGCACATAGGCTACTTTTTATCCCGGAAAAATGAGTTGTCCCCGCGGGGTTCATCAAAAGCTCTTATAATGAAGAGGGCTGCGCGCTGCAACTAATTTATATATACAAAAATCAATTGCTGTTCGTTAGTCTCGCTAAAACTCGAGAACGGCTGAACCGATTCGACTAATTTTGGTTTTGAATTAGTTGTTAAAGTCTAGGGAAGGTTTAAAAGGTGAGAATATATAGAAAAAAATAAGATTAGGTAAAAGGGCAGAACAACGTTTGCAGGGTCAGCTAGTCTATTTATATAAAAATCAATTACTGTTCGTTAGTCTCACTAAAACTCGAGAACGACTGAACCGATTTGGCTAATTTTGAAGTCCAGCGAAGGCTTAAAAGGTGAGAAAATATATAAAAAAATAAGAGTAGTTAGTTAAAAAGACAGAACAACGTTTGACGAGTCAGCTAGTAATTAATAAAAATATGTGTAAACGGTGACCCTACGGATCATCCCTGAAACTTCCCACTTAATTAAACTATTTTAAGCTCAAAAAGTAAAAAAAATGTAAGCATAGATTTTTCAGTTTAAACATCTATTTTGTTAAAAAGCAGTGTATTTTGAAAACGATGATGGCATTCAACTCAATTTTTGAAATTTAAAATATTGCTTTAGCTTAATAATCGATAGGTTGAAAAATTTCGATGCAATGTCAAAAACATTTTATTTTTAATTTTCTTCATTGATAAATCCCAAACGAATTGACCGCTTTTGATTAAATTAACGGTATTTGACACAGTTTTTAAAAGAAAAAAAGCTCATAAGTTTTTTAAGTCAATCAGTGAATTAACTTGAAAGTTATTTAAAAAGAATTATGTAAGTTTGCTAAAAACAACGTAAATTTAATATTTGAAAAGCTATAAGTTTTGAGAATTAGATTCGATTTTGATTTTTGAAACGGCATTTGATGTAGTTTTTTAGTACTAAAATATCGTCGAATATCCAAAAATAATTAGTTGAAAAATTTCAAAGCTATGTCGAAAAAACACTTTTTTCAAAATTTTTCGTCAACGATTACTCCCAAATGGATAAACCAATGTTGATGCAATTTATGTGTTAGATGTAGTTTTTTGAGGAATAGGATTTTGTACTCAATCGGTACATAAATCTAAAAGTTATGTTAAAAAAATACTGTTTTGCCAAAATTTTTTTGGTGCTTTTTCAAAATTTCTCAAAATCTCCTGGACCGAATCGGATCAAATTTTCAGGAAGTCTTGAGTTGAGCGGAATTCAATGGAATGCCATCAACCGCGTTTCGATTGGTCCAGCCGTTCAAAAGTTATGAGATTTACATATACACATACACACACGCACATACATACATACAGACATACAGACATACTGACATCATCGTAAAAATAGTCGGAAAAAATTCCTAGGACCTCAAAACGTGGACATCTGGTGAAAACTTGATTTTCGAAAATCAGGGTAAAATCAGTAACTTCCTTATCGACATACTTAGTGGGAAGTTAAAAAGCTGAACAATCGAGTGTTCTTTTTAGAAGCTCTTTTTACTACAAAGTTTTTGCTTCACGTATTAAATATTGACTATAGATCTCCTATGGCCGAAATTCGACAATAGACTAAACAATAAGACAAAGCTGCCTTTAGCCGTAAAGAAAATAGTACCTCTAAGTATATATGTGTATAATATCATGTATGACATATGAATGTAGTGTTTGTAATGTTTATTTTTCTATATAAAAATATTAGGTTTCTGCAGTCCTCCGCAATTTAAACTTTAGCTGCACCAACTTTTATACTTCACCGTTCACGTAATTGTCTTACAAAGGGATCCAAAGTTTTCCCTTTACGTATTAATATTTAAATGATTTATAACATTTCGCAATTTGAACAGAATACTTATGGCCAATCGCACTAACATTGTCTTAGCTCAGGATAATCCTAAACAGTATGCTGTCACATTCTTTTCATTTAAGACGAGAAGACAGCATACTATTTAAGACTGTCCTACGCTAAAACAATGTTAGTGCGATTTGCCATTAGTCTCCAGTATTCTGTTGTATTTCTGTAACTGGCATTGATTGATCAATTTGTTAATTTTGATTTTATTATAATATAAAGTTGGCACAGATCTTCCGACAAGCGCCACCACATACGTAAATAGAAGCCACCAACTTGTTTTAATTTGGATTCTTAGGTTTAAATTAGGAGTCTACGAAAGTTTTTTTTTATATTATAAGATAGCAAACACGCAGTTGGGTCTCCTAATGGAAAGAGTCACCCATCGCATATAGACACCAAAGGTGTTAATGGTGCGTTGCTATCTTGTGGCGAGTTTTAGTGCCACATGCATAAGTTTACCGGATACCTTACCCTCCAAACTGGAACACGATAGTGACAAGCAATGACGCTTTTGCGGTAGGAATAGGTAAGGCGGTGGCACTAGACCCGGGCGAGACAATGCAGAACTCTACCACCTAGTAGCCACGATGGTAGTGACTGGCGTAGCCAATCAGTCGCCTTTTACGACCTGCCTGGCAGAACGGCAGTTGGCCTATTCTTCAAAGGAGCCCGGGACTAACAGGGGGAAAGTTAAAGTTTTTTAATTTAAAAAAAATGAATTCCAGAAAATAAAGAGCACTACAAAAACAAATTTCTTGATGCTTATTTGTGTGTGTATGTGACTGTACTCTGCATAAGCGAGTGGACAGATTTTTAAAGAAATTTTTGTATGTGTTAAAATTTAATGAATTTTCACAATCACTTGTGAATGCGCAGATACACATACACCCACCCACACATACACACACACACACACGCACACACACACACACACACAATACTTGTGAAAACAACAGTCGTTTTATAAGCTTCTGAAGGGAGTTAGGATGGCTGGAATAGATTTAACAAGCTACGTATAGATAGGCCCAAGTAGCTAAGTGCGGAAAATATGATGGCTGAAAAATTCAAAATTGAAACCTGCAAGAAGTGTTCCGATCGAATTCGGGTAGTAAGTATTCTATGAATAGCTTTCTTTCTTTCACGGCTAAAAATAAATAAATAAATAATAATAAATAAATATTCACGGGACAAATTACACTTACTCATCTAACCCCAAAGTAAGCAAATTATTTGCTTGTGTTATGGGTGTTAGTCAACGATACTAATACATAGAAAATACATATATAAATACTAGAACATATATATATATATATATATATATATATATATATATATATATATAATAATAATAAACACCCAAACCCGGAAATACAAACATTTATGCTCATCACACAAAAGCTTGTCCCCGTCGGGGATTGAACCTGAGCCTCGTTCATTGCGTAGTCAGGTTCTCTAACCACTCGACCACCGAGGCGGTAAACAATAAAAAGCTGAAACAATTTGATAAAATTTGGTTACCCTTAATAGATAATGCGGCGTCCAATGTAGACTATTTTTTTTACAAAAGTCAACCCCTAAGAGGCCGAAATAGAGGATAAAAGTTTGTATAAAAACTATTTAGGTATATCGGCAACATATTACTCTACTCTTGGACGAAGTTGCGTGTGTCAACAAGTATTATATAAAAAGACTGACTGACTGACATATTTATGCCAAGCCTAAACCCTAGAACTAAGAAGGCTGACATTTTTTACAGAGTGTGTAGTAGCAGAGTCCAAGAAGGGATCGAGTGTGACAGATTAAAATATAGGGAGATACATCGCATACTCTTGAGACTCTTCACGCACTGAAAAAAATTTGGCTTGTGGAAATTGTCAGATTATATTTTTTTCGTACCGTACCATTTCTTAAAAAAACAACCGCATTTTTTTTTCGTTACTCTAACATCATTTTCTAGAGGAAATGTTAGAATATAAAAGACGCGCTCAAGAATGTCAAGACAACGTTTTTTGCCAATTGTTTTCCCTCGCACTCCCGTACACTCATATCATCAGTTTTTTAAATTTTAGCTCACAATTAACCCATCATACCTTAATCTGAAGCGCTTTGGTGTTTCCACATCACTGTTTTTTTTAACATTTTTAATCTGTAGATTTTTCCCCACCATTAAAATGAAAAATATTATACATATCACTATTAATTTTTCGTATCATCTAATCTACAAAATCCAATAGGTTTCCACGACGTTCGAGTAAATCCCTATTTAGCATCTTAGGTTCCCTTCTTATTACAATGTAGACGAAGAATAAGATGGGATTTTTGGAAATTCATGCCCTAATATGGTAAATTAGTGAGTGAAATATTGTATGAATTTTTTTTTCATTGACGACATTCCAATGTTATGTTTACTCCATGTTAATCCGGTCTCGTTTGAAGAAAAGACCAACTGTCTTTCTGTCAGGCAAGTCGTAAAAGGTGTCCGAGTATACGTGTCACTACCATCGTGACTACTAGGTGGTAGAGTTCCGCAACGATTGCCAGTGTACGGTCACACTATAAGTTTTGCGTGACTTAAAAAAACAACATGTTACTACCAAAATATTATGTTTATTGCTTTTCAAAATAATCTACTTTACATTTTAAACATTTTTTCATGCGATCGAACCATTTTTTAAAACAGGAGGACCACAGATCTGAAGGCATGTTTTCTACGTGCTGATTGAACGCTATCACTGCCTCTTTGGAGTTGGTAAAAGTAAAACCTCTCATCAAATCTTTAATTTTGGGGAAATCGGGCGATGACGAGACGAGTAGCATAGTCTTGCGGAGAAAGAGAACTTAATCATAAAAAACCATCGCTCTAAAATCTTTTCGACTTAATTCCATTTTCGTTGCGTACGTAGAACTTTGATGTGTTATAAAAAAACAATTGACAAATCATTTCCCGCCAATTGTTTTTTTTTTAATAAGAAGGTTGCAACGTTTTAAAAATATAATATTCAAAATTCAAATAATTCCCATTATCTAGAAGTGCAAAACTTTTAGTGGGCTGCATGCATTTGGTACCACCGCCTTACATATCCTGCCGCAATAGCGTCAATGCTTGTCACTATCGTGTTCCGTTTAAGAGGATAATGTAGCCGGTAAACGTATGCATATATGGTAAAAGACCTCACCACAAGATAAAAACGCACCATTAACATCTTAGGTGTCTATAGGCGATGGTTTCTCTTTCCCTTAGGAGAGCAACCTGCTTGTTTGCTATCGTATGATCTAAAAACAATGTTGTTGTTGGCAAAGCTGCACGAGCGAGCTAGTATTTCTATAAAACCTATTCAAATTAACAATACAGGTTTTTAGCACCTTAATCAGTTGATTGACGTGAATAAATGACGGGCCACAAATCTAGCTAAGTATAAACATCTCACAAACTTTATAATTTTTTCTGACATTTAACCTTGCCAATTTTTTATTGCTTTAACTGAATACAATTTTTCATCGTTAAATTATAATTATCATTTTATTATGTGGCTTCTTTATATATTTTTGTCTCGACCGCTTCAATGCTTGTTACTGTCGTGCAAGGTTTGGAGGGTAAAGTAGTCAGTAAACTTATGTATGTGACATTCGACCACCGCTACATGGCTAGAAATTCCCAGATGTAACCATCGCCTATAGATATTAAATCTTTGGTACCTATAGGCGATAGTAATATATTTTTATCAGGAGAATCATTTGCTTTCGTGCTGTCCTATAAATAAAAATATTCGTATCATTCTTCATTCATTATAATAGTTTTATTAAAAGTATATGTCTAAGGCTTTTCAAATCAGGATAGTATTATGCTTGTTTGTTAGCTTAATCAATGAAAATTATATTAAACAAGTAAACATCCAAAACATTTTACTTGAAATCATTCCCCCAAAGTCGTTCCAGGTCCCTTTTGATAAAGCATCTTCACGCCCGTGTCCCCGAAGATGTAGGCAGAGGTAAAACAAGGGCACCCATGATTAGCCGAAAATACTTGGTCTCACAAATGTGATAGGTGGCAAGCTTATCGCCAACTGGGCACTTTCCAATCCCGGACAACATTGTTTTTATTAGAAAACTGAAAAAAAACGCACTTTTTCGACGCGGGAATCGAACCTGGGACCTCAAGTGGTCAATGTCTACGCCGGACCACTAGACCAGGGAGTCGATTAATCCCTTTTGAAAAGAAATGAATCATCTGTCTTCGTAGCATGCAAGTCGTAAAAGACTAACACGAAAAGAGTTTGATCAAACGCTCCATGAATTAAAATTTCTTGTAAGCTTGACAACCAACTTTCGTTGTTAATAAAATAGTATACCTACATGTCTAAATATTTTTTGCATGTCAAATGCATGGTAGTCTGTAATGTTTATTTCTATTAAATTAATGTGTTTTATCATTTATATTATAATATTATAAATGCGAAAGTTGGGATGTTTGGATGGATCGATGCTTGGAAGGCTGGGTGTTTGTGACTTAATTACGCAAAAATTACTGAACGGATTTAAATGAAATACACACACTGGTAGATGACGACCTAAAATAGTACATGGGCTACTTTTTATCCCGGAAAAATTAGGTGTCCCCGCGGGATTCACCCAAATCTTTTACAATTCAGCTGGCTGCACTCTGCAGCTAGTATTATATTAATTATTAGCTTTCTATAATTTTTCTCTTTATAAACTTTAACTTTGTCGAATTTTATACTCCTCATTTATATATATATATATATATATATATATATATATATATATATATATATATATATATATATATATATATATATAAATATCACTGGACAAATTACACGAATTGATCTAACCACAAAGTAAGCAATTTATTTGCTTGTAGTAGATACCTATTGGTGTCAGTCAACGATACTAATACATAGAAATACATATATAAATATTAGAATAGATTTAATTCGCGTAATAATCGTAAAAAGGGGCAAAAAGCTTTTTATTTACGTATTTTATATTAGATATAAGATAGCAAATAAACAGATGGATCTCCCGATGGAAAGAGCAACCATCGCTTATAGACACCAAAGGTGTTAATGGTGCGTTGCTATCTTTTGGCGAGGTCTAATGTGGCATTAGACCTCGTATGCGTAAGTTTAGTGGACTCCAAACCGGAACACGACAGTGGCAAACACTGACTCTATTGCGGCAGGAATAAGGAATGGGTAAGGCGGTGGTACCAGACCCGGGCGAGACAATGTAGAACTCTACCTTCCAGCAGCCACGATGTTAGTGACTCGTATAGCCAATCGGTCGCCTTTTACGACCTGCCTGGCAGAACGGCAGTTGGCCTATTCTTCAAAGGGACCAACACAGGGAATACTATTCTAAGGTGACGTCATTTTAATTTTAATACGGTGGATTTTAAATAAAGCGGCGCCAGAAAGCTTCAATAGCGTAGAAAAAGTTCCTTATTTATACGAGCGCGCCTCGGGTACATTTAAATAAACAAGATTGCGAAACGCACCGTACACCGTACACACGTAGTAAATAGTGCACCGAGTTATTGGTAGCAAGATACAATGCTACACAATTATACTTACAAAGCCTTGTCCTTTAATGCGGTTAAAATTCAGATGTAATCTCGTAAAATTCAATAGGATTCAGAAATTGACACAAAAAATGACTTTTTCGGGACAGTGGATCTTTTAATACGGTAGCGCCGTTACAATAGCTTGTACAGTCAGATGGTGACAGTTTGCTTTGTGCCATTGTAAGTATGGATTATTTGAAAAAGATAATTTAAAATCCATTTATGCATTTGTCAGTGTTGGACCACCTACGTTGATGTCTGATGAGAACATGAAATTGAGTAAGTTTTTAAGCAGATTATTTTGAAGAATGTTTGGTGCTATTGTTGCATTAAAACTAAGCAGAGAGGGGGACCAGTTATCGTTTTTAGATCGTTTTTAGATAGAAAGATGTTAATGGTGCGTTGCTGTCCTTATGTTGGGGTTTTAATGCCACATGCATAAGTTTACCGCCTCACTTACCTCCTCAACCGGGACATGGTAGTGATAAGCACTGACGCTATTGTGGCATGAATAGATAAGGTGGTACTAGACCCGGGCGAGACAATTCAGAACTTTACCAATCGTTCGCCTCTTACGAAATGCCTGGCTGAAAAGCAGATGGTCTAGGCTCGGACAAACACAGGGTAAGTTTATCTAAATTATGGACGTACATTACTGGGTGAGTAGAGTCTTGAATCCGTTTTGCTACCATCGTGTTAATATATCAAAATCCATACTAATATTATAAATGTGAAAGTCTGTCTATTTATTACGCTTTCACGGTTAAACCGTTAAACGATATTCTTAACTTCAGGGGTCAAACATAGGTTTTTTTTTCAAAATCCAACCCAACGAAGCTGAAATAGGGGATGAAAGTTTATACGAAGGATTTTATTGATGACATTATAGAGAAACTTCTCTACTCGCTAACGAAAGTGCGCAGTTAGCTAGTAATAGGTTCGTAAAACTGAATCTAGGATTTTTCTAGAAAAACCTCTATTGTAGCCAAAGACTTCTATGTGATAACGTACTAGATAAGGCATGAACCACACCACTAATCCACTAAAGTGCAGTCCCTGGACTGCATTTCATTGTGGGCCGCGGTGAGATGCGTTACGTGTTCCAGGAACTTAAAACATTAAAAAAACAATTGAATTGTCTAACAGCATCGTTGTACATTTGTAACTAACATGTATATTACAAATTTAGTTTACGCGAATTGGTTTATCAACATTGTTAACGAATAACGTAATGGAACGCGACTTCTACTCAGCATAGTTTCCTTAGTACGTAGTACATTAATATCTCTGGTTATGTGTCAGCACTCTCGAGTCTCAAATAAACACTTAAAATTGCTGACCACCTATTTAGCTATTCAACCACGGTTTAAATGACATTTCAAGACAATTTCTTAGTTTGTCAGTGTAACTTATAGGTACATACAGAAATACGGAGTTATTACTAATTACCAATGAAATAAAATCATTTCAAGTCTAATTTTTTAACCTTGTCATCTCATTCGGTAGGTACGATAAAACAGTACAACATGGTTTATTTCTATATTTCACAATATAATGTATCCTACAAATGTATGAAATTTTTGACATGAATAGGAGCATTTGCTAACATTCGCAGCAATACGTTTCCTTCCCAATGGCGTGTCTATTAGTATTCATTTGGTCTGTGCATTCAACAATCCAGTGAATCTTTGTGAACCAATTTATTGTAGTTATACATGTATACGGACTCTTATCCTGGACTTATATGGAGTAGGTAAATGAGACTATTAACTACTAGGTAAAATAATGGGACCATTACATATATCATTACGTACATCTTTGCCACACAACATCTTTGGTATTTATAATCAATGATTGTGTCTGTGAGTTAATCCCAATTTGTCAAGGTTTCGATTCGCCATTAAAATTTTCTTCTATGCAATTCCCAATTCGTCACTACAGAAAAATAAATTATTTTATGTCATATACAGTCACAAATAAATGATGTTTCTAGAAAAACTTTTTGTGTTTCATAGGATGGGTAACAAACAGATTGTAGAGAAAAGAAATCCCAAGTAGCACGTTAAGCTGCATATAGGCTGCATTTAGGTTCATTTTAATACTTAAAGCTGTATACTAAGCCGTTCAAAGGCTGTAGAAGCGATTCTACAGCCGATATAATACCAAAAAAGGGGCCCCAAGTTATACAGCTTATTGCGTTATGTAGGCTGCACAATAGTTGTACAAGCTGTTATAGGCTGTACAAGGGCTGTTATTCGGTGTATAAAGAAACTACAACACTAAAAATACTCTCGTGTAACTCTCTTGTACAGCTAAGCGTTATATAGCTGTACAAGCTGTTACAGGCTGTACAAGGGCTGTTATTTGGTGTATAAAAAAACTATGACACTAAAGATACTCTCTTCTAACTCTCTTGTACAGCTAAGCGTTATATAGGCAGCACAATAGTTGTACAAGTTGTCACAGGCTGTACAAGGTCTGTTATTCGGTGTATAAAAAAACTATAACACTAAAGATACTCTCTTGTAATTCGCTTGTACAGCTAAGCGTTATACAGGCAGCATAATAGCTGTACAAGCTGTTATAGGCTGTACAAGGGCTGTTATTCGGTGTATAAAAGGAACTATAACACTAAACATACTCTCTTGTACAGCTAAATGTTCTTAATAGGTTAACTATATTAATTTATATAAATTACGTGTACACGACTCACAGTGTTTATCAGCAATAGTCTCCGAAACTACTGAACCGATTTCAATGAAATTTTGTACATATCTACAGTTTGATCCGACTTAAAAGATAGGAGAGTTTTGTCTTAATTAATCCCCCCCTCCCCATAAGACCCTCACCAAAAACTTCAATACAAAGTAATTTGTATGGCAAAACAACATTTTTCAGGTCACCTATACCTATGATAGTCAACCAAAAATGTTAATGGTGCGTTGATATCCATATGACGGAGTTGGAATGTAACATGTATAAGTTTTCCGGCTACCGTAGTCTCCAAACCAAAACACGACAGCAACAAACTGCAACGCGATTGCGACATGAATAACTTGGGCTGTGATACTGAACCCGTTCGAGACTTTGCAGAACTCTACCACTTAGAGAATATGTAGTAACGATGTTAGTGACATGTTGACTTCTCTGGCTTATTAAGAGATGTCTAGCAGTAAAGCAGTTGACCTCTTCTTCAGAAAGATGCCAGGGTAACTTTTTTAAAACTAATTGCATCGGGCAGCCTGCTGCATTATAAAATTTTTTGGTGAATCGCGCGAGAAAAATATATTTTTCCGGGATAAAAAATAGCCTAGCTGGTTTTCCAGGTCATCATCAATCTGTGTGCCCATCCAAATCCATTCAGTAGTTTTTGCGTGTTCGAGTAACAAACATTCATCCATCCATACATCGAAACATCCAAACATCTAAACTTTCGCATGACCTGCGTAGTTTCGCCATCGAGTGGATTATCATGTCATCTATATAGTTTTCACACAAACTTTCACCCCCTCAAGGGTTATGTTTTTAAAGTTAGCTATGTTTGATCCCGGATCTTTAAATATCTCCATTTCAAGTTTCATTAAAATCTGTTCAGTGGCTTAGCTGTAAAGGGTAACAGATAGACAAACCCGCATTCATAATATTATAGTACCTATAGGATTATGGACAAAATAAAAAAATTGGAAAAAATTAACCCATGTTCATCCCAAGACTTTAAAGTATCGCTATACGAAATTTCATAAAAATCGGCCCAGCAGTTTGGTCGTGATAACGTAGGTATACAGATAGAGTTACTTTCGAATTTATAATAGGTATTAGTATGGATGAGATGCCAGACCCGGGATTTGAACTTTGTAACTCATGTGCCCATAACAAAGCTGATGCTGCTAGATCATTAAACAATATTCATTTTAATCCTATCCTTTTTTTAAAACGCTTTATCCTAGAAAATCACTCGTCATGACCCAAAACACACTTTACAAAACAAGGAATGACCAACAAAGATATCTTTATCGCAACATCTGGGCTAAATGAAACTCAGCAAATTGGCTCGCTATCGCCCGATCGCACGATACACTAACACGCAATAAAATGTATAACAATTCTCTTCTAGCTTTTGTATTAAAATCGAAAAACAAAAAAAACATCGTCACCTGTCGTGTCATTTGGTCCCCATAAACACGCCGCCAAAGAAAACACGAAATTAGGAAAAAAATCGAATTGCCGAAGTGACCGAACTTGTCTTATGACAGTTTGTCTAGAGGCCTATGCCGACATCAAAACAATACATTTAAAAATAAGTTTTATACCTACATGATAAAGTTTATTTTTGATTACGGATTTATTTATTGTTTTTAAATTTCGAAGGGACAGTTTTTTCGAACTAATCGTTTTGACTGACGAAAATTTACGAGGTGATACATTACTCTGAGCGAAATAAAACGTTGGTTGGACTTCATTAGCCGTGTTTTTGTTGAGTCGGTTTCGCATTTTATTGTAATAATAGGTTTTTGGACGTGTCCTGTTTCGGCTTTGATGATACCTTCCGTATTTTATAGAAGGTATAATCAAGTATTTGTTGCTGAAGTGCTTTTTATTAAAAAGTAATCAGAACTTCAATATATCCAATAATGACAGACTTAATGGTAACAATTTCACGCTCTACAAATAGAAAATGCATCATTTCAGCTAACGAGTGTCTCGTTGGTTTTGCACCAAGTTTTAAAGTTCGTTCAAGAAACCCCGAGTTCTATTCCTGGGTCAGCAAAAGTGGTATTGATGATTACGTGTTGGCAATTACGGTGATCACGGTGACAATCATGTGGTGATCGTCTTAGTTATTCCTGCTTTACACCATCTGTGCTTGTCATAACTATGTTCCCATTTGGAGGATAAGATAGCCCATAAACGTAAGTATTCATTTTGTACCCATCTTAGGGATGGCAATGCATTATTAACATCTTTGGTGTCGAGTATAGGTGATGTTTATTTCTTTCCGTCAGGAAAACCATCACATCATCAGAGC
Organism: Apodemia mormo; assembly: GCA_036924255.1. Classification (NCBI taxonomy): domain Eukaryota; kingdom Metazoa; phylum Arthropoda; class Insecta; order Lepidoptera; family Riodinidae; genus Apodemia; species Apodemia mormo. The sequence continues at coordinate 28,072,100 of JAUPFN010000014.1, forward strand.
TTGTTTGCTATCGTATGCATACGTACATTCACGCCAGATCTCTCACGAGGTAGGCAAGCAGAATCGAGTGTTAGTGCTGATCCCTGTGGAATTGCCTTGCTTCCTTTACTTTCATGGCTATTTTCATGTAAACACGCCGGTTACAGGGAATCTTAAGAAGACCTTCGGATACACGCGATCAATCTGATTAAGGTTTGTCAGGCTTTGTCTTTCGCATTGTCTATATTGTTCCACATAAAGTACGTACCCTATTATATTTTATACTTATTGTCTTCAGCACTTGATGAAATTACATCCAAAAGTATACCTACTTTTGGAGGCATCGTAGCTTTCAAGATAAATAAAGTAAAAATGACGTATAAAGTGAAACCGTTTGGCGATATAAACAAAACAAGGTATTTTCTGAACCAGTACAAGTGCATTTACATTAATATATATATAATACCTACCCTAATCCTTTTCTGGATAAGGGATCTGGCGTGAAGATATAATAATGATAAAATGTATCTTCACGCCCGTATCTCCGAATACGTAGGCAGAAGTACAACAAGTGCACCCACGTATAGCCGAATATACTTTATGAACTTTTAAACTAACGCGTTCTACTATCATTTTTAAAAATATATAAACGGGCCAGAAACGCGTACATATATAGAACTTACTTGTAAAGCTTGACGTTTCGGCCAAGTTACATGGACCTTGGTCACGAGCGGACTCAAGCTTTACAAGTAAGTTCTATGTACGCGTTTTTGATCTGTTTATATATTTTAAAAGAATATACTTAAGTCCTACAAAGTGATAGGTGGCAAGCCTATCGCCAACCGGGCACTTATCCAATTCCGGGCAAATTTGTTTTTATCAGAAAACTGAAAAAACAAATTTTGAATTGCCCGACCCGGAAATCGAACCCAGAATCTCATGCAGTCCACACCGATACCGGACCACTAGACCACAGAGGCGATTGATGATGATGATGATAAAAATGGTGTAAAACTAACCGTAACAAGTCCATGTCGCAACTAAAATTGACAATTCAGATATCTCGCACCAATCGCGAAGTATTAATTACACTATCGCCAAGACCTCGGAGCTTTTAAAGTAATTAATGGTAATTACTAAAAGTGTTATTTAATTGATACGTCAGTGTAATTCAATTGTGAGTTTTATCTCACAGTCCAATTGAACGTTTGGTGTTATCGAAGTGGTAGCTGTCATTGTTATTGAAGTACTTTTAATTGTTATACAACGCAACCGTAAAAGAGAAGGACAAAATTATTAATTCGATACATTGTGACTTGTGAGTGTACATGACGCAAAAAAAATTAAAATTATGAAAGACTGCCCTGTCGGTCGAGTGGTTAGCAAAGCAAATTACGAATCGATAGGGTTCAGATTCGACTACCGATAAATGCTAATGATGTCAGTTGCTATTAGGTACTAACATGTGTAGCATTTCAAATGTCTTCTTTAATGACAACGCATCTTTAACATTTTTGGTTTCGTCTATCGGCGATGTACCGGTGGGAGGGATGCGCTGTGCCGCGCTCCCGGCTGCATAGGTACCACCATCTTGCTTATTTCTCCCGTGAAACAGCTTTGCTGTGTTTCGGAGAGAAGGGCAAGACAGGCAGTGTAATTACTGGCACCGAGACTTAACATCTTATGTCTCAGGATACGCAACACATAAGCGAGTTTCTTGGGCCAGTTACTGGTAAACTTGTTTATGTTCATTGGCGACGTCGACCACTTACCGTCAGGTGGCACGTATGCCAGTTTGCCTTTCTAACTAACTTCACTTCGAGTGAAGGGTTCCGTACCATCACTTATAAAAAAATTACGTTTGTTGTATGTATACTTAAATATTTATCGATCGAGTAAAAAATTGCTTAAAAATTAAGTTTGATGTATGCGAGCCCTCCTTTAACATTCACTTTATATTTAATTGGAACGAAGTTTCTTACGGCAGGCTTTGAGGGGATAGGGGTGTTGCTGCGCGACCGAACTGAAAAAAATGTGATAGTAAAACCGTAAGAAAAAATCCGTGGAAAAAAGTGCGTGGAATAAAACCGTTAAATGAGACTTGCGCAGGCGCGACAGTCGCATACACAAGCGGAAACGTTACATTTGTACAGATCAATTTTTTTTTGCAATTTGTGTCGATTCTACATTAGCCGAAGGAACTTCGTTCCTACCTGGTGTCCCACGACACCACATCATTTATATTATTTATTTTGAAGTAATATACAACTAAATATTTTGTGAAAATTTTAAGCGGCTACCTGTTACCGTTATTAATATTAAGCAAAAAAATACGTTTGTTGTATGAGATCCCCCTTAATATTTTCATTTTTTTAGTATTTGTTGCTATAGCGGCAACGGAAATACATAATTTGTGAAAATTTCAGCTTCCTAGCTATCACGGTTTATAAGGTACACCCTGGTTACAGACAGACAGACGGACAGCGGAAGCTTAGTAATCTCCATTTTACTTTTAGGTAGGTACCGAACCCTAAAAAATACTAAAAACATAAATGTTATTGGTTCGTATAACACACTAGGCAGCGCTTGGTGGGTCCAGGTAAAGGGAAGGTAAGCTGTGTGAATCAATTTTCATCCATTTACTTCTTTATAAAATGCGAGCGACAACTTGTCTTATATTTTGACTAATATTGCGGCCGCACTTGCATCCATATTCACGAAGCTTCGTGCAATGACACGATAACCCAGCAACTGGCTATTATCGGCTATCGTCACAAACATTCCGATTGCGTGTGCCTTAGCGCGCTGATATCTTCAGGACGATACACGCAGGTGCGGTCGAAGAGTAAAAGAATATATTTTTTTGAATTTAAAGGATAGCAAACAAGCAGATGGGTTTCCTGATGGAAAGAGTCAACCATCGCCTATAGACACCAAAGATGTTAATGGTGCGTTGCTATCTCGTGGCGAGGTCTAATGCCACATGCATAAGTTTTTGCCCTCTAAACCGGAACACGACAGTGACAAGCACTGACGCTATTGCGGCAGGAATAGGTAAGGCAGTGGTACCAAACCTGGGCGAGATAATGCAGAACTAGTAGCCGCGTTGGTAGTGACTCGTATAGCCAATCGGTCGCCTTTTACGACTTGCCTGGCAGAACGGCAGTTGGCCTATTCTTCAAAGGAGCCTAGGATCAACACGGGGAGAAGAAAAATTAAGTAGTTTACCAATCTTTTTTAACTTGAAACTTTTCAAAATCGTACGACGATTCCGTTATGGTTATATTATATTTTATCGTAGATAAATCTCCAAAGATATGAAAAAACGTTGGCACCAATTTAACAGTACTTATATGTACCTGTATGAGTATGTCCTGTTTTTCGTCATTTGTTAAGAGAAAGATAATTTATTTAATTGCAGCAGAATAGGGATAAATGTTTGAGAAGGAAGCTAATAAGAGTTTTACGACTTAATGGCATACTCGACCGGCAAATTACCGTAATGATTAAATGAGTCAGGGTTAAGGACATAACGTTAATTATATGTACTAATAGTTCTAAGGACAAAACTTGCCTTTTTGTTTTTTATCGGTACTATATATGTAGTACAGATAAATAACAAAAACCTGTATGTATACATCATAAATAAAATAAACTGACATAAATAAAAATTGAATATAATGGTACTGTACCAGCCAGCTTCAGTAACATTTCATTTAATTTTTCATCCCCTATTTTAGACCTCCGTGGACTGCTTCGAAGAACAGGCCAAGTGTTGTTTTCCAGGCCGGTTGTAAAAGGTGACCGATTGTCTATATGAGTCACTTCCATCGTGGTTGTGAGGTGGTAGAGTTCTGCATTGTGTTGCTCAAGTGTGGTACCACCAGTTTACCTATTCCTGCCGCAATAGAGTCAGCTTCTGTCACTGTCGTATTCTAGTTTAAAGGGTAAGGTAGCCGGTAAACTTATGTATGTCACTTTAGACCTCGCCACAAGTTAGCAACGCACCATTAACATCTTTAGTGTCTATAGGCGATGGTTGACTCTTTCCATCAGGAGATCCATCTGCTTGTTGGCTATCTTATGATATAACAAAAACCCTTATAGATTTTTTGTTACCCTATGACAAAAAAAGAAAAAAAAGCTAAATATTTAATTAAAAATTCATAACAGTTGGATAAAAATTACACATGCGTTAAGGCGACACATTCAATTAACTAAATTTAAACAATAAATAACAAAAATCATTTATGTCACAGCGAGGCTCGTTGTTATTAAAAAGTCCTACATTATCACAACGATGGCGCAGTAATAATATCGACACTTGGTGTATATGATAGCATAGAGTGCGTGCGCTTAGGATATTCACGTGAAATATGTTACTCATGAAATAAAAAGAGAGATAAAATTATTTGTCAATGTTGACAAATACTTTGCCAAAACTGTTGTTAAATACTGGACACGAAGTATATAAACGTTATTGTTATATCCGCCTTTGACGTATCAACGTTAACAATAACGTCGAATCATGCCTTAATTTATTTAAATAGGTTAATAAGAACAGTCTAAATAGTGTTACATTAATATAAATTAAAAAAAAAACAGATATCGTACTGATAATGCAACTTAATTTTAGTGGGAGGCTTAAAAGTCAAATCTTCCTATTGTTCATGTTATGGTTTTCTGTAAATAGTACCTACTTAAATCTTTGATTATCTTATCTCAAATTACTGTTTTACTTATGGATTATTACAGTGACATTGGATTATTGCCGCTAGTAGAGACATTTGATAGTAACATTTGAAATTACTGAACCTAATTTTTCACTATTAGAAAGCTATATTATCAAAATGTAACTTATTTAAAAAAAATGTGAATCCATTTATTGCTCGAAAGAACCAGCGAATAGGAAGCTAATTAATTATCAGTTTTTTGAGAATTTATTTTTAGCCTTAAATCAGTTTATATTAAATCAATCAACTAATTTATTTTTATATTTAATTTTATCATTTAACTTTATGCCACAAAAAATTTTTGTATTTTTAAGATACTTCTCGCTTTACGACATTCTGTGTCAATTGCACGAAGCCAGAAGTGATAACAGTATGTACTGAGTTATAGTTAGCATCTAGTAATAAACAACATTTAGAAGCTAGCTATTTGTTAATAATAACCTCTATAGTAATATATTCTCCTTGTGTCGTCACGTTACAGTAAATTATTGGGACATCCAATTGGCTGGTGTCGTGACAAAAGGTCATAAATACCGCGTCCATTTTATGAGGAACAAGTACAGGGCTTATAGTTCACCGTGGACTGCGAAACACGCTAAGATACGACGTGTATAGACGGTATTTTTATAAAACTTTTTATATAGGTAAGAAACAAGGAATAAGAAAATTTTCAATTATAAGATGAACTTCTGTTTCAGTTTCAATTATAATCTACTAGCGACCCGCCCTGGCTTCGCACGGTGTTTTTATGATAGGCTGTGATAGGCAATTTTTATCTGTATTAAATACACAACGTATCTAATTTATTTAATACTTAAATAATATTGTATTGTTTAAAATAGCATCGTAAATAACCTTAATTTTTATATTATGTACTTAACAGAAAAATATTGCTGAAATGCATATAGGGCGCGTAATGTAGGATTTCGAGGTTGCTTATAACGATAATGCGAAAAATAATATTGTGAATCGGTTGACCCTTTAGGCACCAGAAATTTCCCGCTAAATTGAGGTATTTTAAGCTCAAAGTATCAAAAATTATACCTAAGCAAAGATATTTTCAGAATTCAAAAATCTAAAGTTTGTTAAAAATTTTGAATTTTAAAAAGCTGTATATTTTGTAAACGATAATCGATTTTGATCTTTTGAATGGCATCAAAGGCAACTTTGGAGATCTAAAAGGTTGTTTTAGCTTTATAATCGATAGGTTGAAAATGACGACATCAATTGATTTTTTCAATAATTTCTCTCATTGATAAGTCACAAATAAACCGACTGATTTTGATACAATTTACGGTATTTAATATGTATTTAATGCAGTTTTTTAAGGAAGAACATAATTTATATTTGAAAAGCTGTAACTTTGGAAAACTTGATTCGATATTTGTACGTCTTCGTTCGTCTGCGGGTAAAATTTCTAAAATAAAAGTAGCCTATGTTACTCCTTATTACCGTGATTTAAAAGATAGACATAGACAGGGTTTTACTGGCATAGTTCCCGTACCCGTGGGATTTCCGGGATAAAAACTATCCTATGTCCTTTCTCGGGTCTGATACTATCTTTGTGCTAAATTTCATTCAAATAGGCTTAGACGTGAAGAAGAGACGGACAGACAGAGTTACTTTCGCATTTAATATTAGTATGGATATTCGCGACCAAAACGTTGTAACCGCTGTGAATTTAAAAATAAAAATCATGGTGCTTGCTTACTTACTGCATAAAAGTTATTGAGACGCATGAGGTCCATAGCTTCGAAACCAGGTCGGGCAAAAGGTTATTCATCAGTCCCACCATGCGAAACAAACCATTTGCTAATCATGCACTAGAAATATAAAAGAGTGCACTATAAAAATGAATTTATATCCTAAGAATAAAAATATTCCATGATAAACGGTATCTTTCGTCACAGCGCTTGTCACCACAGAGCCATGTCGCCACCGCGGGTGGTAATTGATCCATTGATCGTGTTGTCTTTGAAATGGCGCCGGCCAATAAGCTGGTATTTATTTTTTATAAAACTTAATTTGTATTAGAGATTTAAAATTGTTTTAATTAAAATATACGATGTATTCTCTGTGTTTGTTTCCTTTACAAAAAGAATAAGCCTGCCGACTACTCTGACAGGCAGCGCGTAAAGTGGGAGGAAAATTTAATCATATCACTCCAACTGATTCCATTATATTTTCTCATCAGGATTGTCGTTTATTTGTTTTCCATCTCGCGAAAAAATAGTATATGTAATGCATAATCTATGTAAATAAAAAGCAATTGTCACAAATGTTTGTGCGCGCATTAAAGCAGCTGAATTTATTTGGCTAACTCCTTTGTTTGGAATCGGTACCCAAAGGGTTCAAATGGAACTATTACTAAGATTGTCCGTCTGTCTGTCACCAGGTTGCGGATAGAACCGTTTGGGCTGTGTCTGTGGTAGCAAATATGAAATTTTTACCGATGTTGTAAGAGGATAACATAAATATTTAAGAGGACTCCCATGCAACAAGCGTGATTTTTTGCCATTTAATATAGATAATGGTACGGAACCGTTTGAACGCATGCCCGATTTACACTTGGCCGGTTTTTTGCATTGGTAATTGCGAGAATATATTTAAAAAAAATCTATAAACTGATTGACTCTGCAGGCCATTCCTGAAACTCCTCGCTTAATTGAGGTTTTTTGAGCACAAAGGAGCTCAAAGGAAAACCCATACTTAACATAGATTTTTTTCAGACTTCAAATATCTGAAGTATGTTAAAAATGACATTATTTTGATTTTTTAAAGGTGTATATTAGTATTTTGTAAACGATGATCGATTTTGATCTCTTGAATGGCATTCATCGCATGTTTTGAGATCTAAAATGTTAGCTATGTAATCGATAGGTTTAAAAATGTCGAATGTCAAAAATGATTTTAAAAAAAAAATACTTCATTGACCTGAATAAATCGACTGATTCTGATCCAGTTTTACAGTAATTGTCGCAGTTTTTTAAGTAGAAAAGCTGATTAGATTATAAACTAATCGGTATATTAGTCTGAAAGTTATTTTAATATTTAAAAATCTGTAACTTCTGAAAACTTGATTCGAATTTTATTTTTGAAACGGCATTAGATCCAGATTTTTAAGTTTTAAAATATTGTAAAAAGTCAAAAAATTATTGGTTGAAAAATCTCGAAAAAATGTCACAAAAACACTTATTTCAAACATTTTGATTGCAGAAACGCAGTTAAGTTACTTAGAGATCTGCTCTAAAGTTACTACCATCGTGACTGCTAGGTGGTAGAGTTCTGCATTGTCTCACCCGGGTCTGGTACCACCGCCTTACCTGGTCCTACCGCAACAGCGTCAGTGCTTGGCATTGTCGTGTTCCGGTTTAGAGGATAAGGTAACCAGTAAACTAATGCATGTGAATTGAGCCCACGCTACAACGATAGCAAAGCACCATTAACATCACTGGTGTCTGTAGGTGGTGGTCGTTTCTATCCACCAGGAGATCCATCTGCTTGTTTGCTATCTTATGATATATAAAAAATGCATGTTTTACCAGCTACCTTATTCTTCGAAGTAGTAAGTGACAGGGACGTAGGGCGTATTTGATAATGCTTATTATAGTCCCTTATTATAGCGAATGCCCCGTTAGTTGAGTGGTTAGCGACCCTACGCAATCGACGGGGCTTGGTTGGTGGTTCGATCCCCAATGGGGACAAGCATTTGTGTGATGAGCATAAATGTTTGTATATCCGGGTTTGGGTGTTTATTATGTATGTAAAAGTATTTATATATGTATTTCTATGTATTAGTATCGTTGACTAACACCCATAACACAAGCAAATAATTTGCTTACTTTGGGGTTAGATCAGTAAGTGTAATTTGTCCCGTGAATATGAATATAGTCAACCCGGTAGCACTAATCCGGCACAGCTCTACCACTAAGCATGGAAATGCTTGATACTTTTAAACCATTTTTATTTGATGAAATCTTACAAAAATAAACAATGATTTCACATATGAGACAGTAGCAATGATATTCATGAATAGAATTATTACTCGAACGTCAAGTGACCGTGCTATTAATAAATAAAGTATGAGTTATAGACTGCCGCTCATATATGAATCGAAAGATTTCATTGAGTTGCATTTTACAAACTATATGAAGAGAGGGAGCAAATACGATGTATTAAAATGTCCCATGTCTAGTTACCACTTACATATATAAAAAGTATCTTCACGCCCGTATCCCCGAAGGGGTAGGCAGAGGTACAACAAGTGCACCCACGATTAGCCGAAGATACTTGGTCCCACAAATGTGATAGGTGGCAAGCCTATCGCCAACCGGGCACTTTCTAATCCCGGGCAACTTTGTGTTTATCAGAAAACTGAAAAAACATTTTTTTAAGTGCCCGCCCCGGGAATCAAACCCGGGACCTGGTTGATGTGGTGGTGTTTAATTTGGTCGACGCCAACGCTGGACCACTAGACCACAGCGGCGATCGTATACATATATAGAACATCATTTATCCATAACTATCACCTATAGGTACCAAAGATCTTAATAATGTGCCCCTTCCACATGGCGTGGATGAAATGCCACTTAACCGTGAAAGAACATAAAACAGAACTACAATTATAGAGGAAAAGTCACAATGTTGGGACCCGAGCCTCGAGCAAGTCTTTGCCAAACCCTATCAAACACCAGACACAATGGTGTGACAAATTTGTCCACTTTTTAATAATTGCCTGACAGGAAGAAAGATGATTTTAATTCTTATAAATGTACCAGGCCAATACGGCGAAATTACTGTAATATATACTAGTATAATAAATATGAATTTTGGTGTTTATTAGAACGCGTTCATTTCTGAACAAGCCAGTCGGATTTTAAAATTTTTTTCGTGTTTGATATTCACCAGGAAAGCTATAAACTATTTTGTATCCGACTGAGTAGGAGAAAATTTTTACAGGATACGCGAAAGTCTTAACGACTATACTTAACGACTTATATAAATACATGACATCTTTTTTTTGAAAAAAAAAATCTATTTGATTTGCATGCTCCAGGTTGATCACAATATAAACTCGAGGAAAGTGCATAACTTCGATATATATTAAGAAAACACACTGGTTTCACTTTACTAAAACCTCGTGGTCTCAGGGTTAGGCTATTCGGCTCGAATTTGGTCCCAGTTCGATTCCGGGTCGCGCCGTTTTCGAGGTTTTGCTTTAAAATCCAAATTTCTATAAGAGATTATAGTTTATTTTATTTTATTGGTTTACCAACGTTTGAATACAATAAATAATTAATTTTAGCACTTATCAACAACCATGCTAACTGTATCAAACATTTACAGGTAAACACCACATGCTTATAATATTATAAAATAACTTATTTAACTTAACAAAAAGAAACTAGAAATTACAAAAAAATGAGATAAATAAACACAACAAAATTTAAATTTTAACATATACAACTCAATTCATTTCAAAATTTAAAAATCATATTTTAGGAATATTTTATGGAATTTGTTAGATGAATCAGCATAAAACGTCAATGTGGTCACTGAATTCATTAACTACTTTAGATAATCTAGCTAGAGGAGAGTTTGCACCTGCAACAGTTCTACGAAGTGGCGGGCAGATAGGCGTAATTTGACTTCGAGGAGGAGAAGGAGGAGGAGGAGTTAGTTATAGTTTCGTGATGGTGTATTAATATGTCCGTATCTCCCATGAGCGGGCCCGGTTATCGCTAGAAATAAGCGGTAATCGTTATCAGAGTGCTAAATGTGAATTTTTCTTTTCGCATTCGATCGTGAGCGCGTTTGGAGTTTACTAGGAATTTGTATGTGATTTGTACAGCGCCACCTAGTGGTAAACGTGAGAAACCAGAGAAACCAGTAGCACTCAGGTCAGTAAATTACTGCGATGCGATCAGCACATCTTGCCATACGAAATCCAGTGAATTGTTGCGAACTGAAAAGCCTATAAACGAACGGTTTTCTCTGCCTACCCTGCAAAGGCACAGGCATTATAATACTACTACTTCACTATTGTTTACTTAAAGCTGTTTAATCAGGTGGTCTTTTCATCGGCCCCATTTATAATAAATATAGGAAGAAAAACTATCCAAAATGGTATAACATTGCTTTAAATCGATTTATATCAGCCCACAATTAATAATTCGTAAAAATCATTAACAAGCGAGACAAGGGAACAAACGTCGCCGTCTTTGTGGCTTGTCGGGATATAAAAAAGGACGGGGATACAAAAAAGGTTGAAAAGAAGCGCTACAGTATCCCGCAGGGCGCAGAACATTGGGCCTGTATTAAACCAACACGGGATGTGTCGACACTATACATTGTAGCTCAACTCATAAGCGGCCTTGATTTTAAACGCAGTTAAACAGCAACTACCAACATACTGCGAGTATCTAATATATAAAATTCCCGTATGACATATTTAGTTACCATAATCCTTGAAATTTGGCTTGACTGATTTTGATGAAATTTTAAGTGTATATTCCGTAGGTTGTTAACTATTTTTTATACGAGTAATACTTAGTTATAGTTGGAGTTGTAACTATCTAACTACATAGATATTTACAACTGTGTGTGATGTTATTTAGAGTGTTGTTTTGGGATATTATTGTTGATATTAAAAACAATAAGTTATTATTGTTTTTAATACCACAACTACCATACTACAATAAAACAAGTAACAAAGTTATAGCTTCCATAGTCCACCCAATTCCTATTTACTTTTAAAAAAATGTGTTGTGGTATTAAAAATATATACATATAACCCTAAATTTTAACCCTTCTACCATCAACTCCTATTTTTTAATAATGATATTAGTAATTCAATATTGGAAGGTAAGATAAATAGACAGTGGTTCTAGGTTAGTTGGTGATTAATAACAAGCTGAAGTTTTGTGAACAGCTTCGTTATGAAGAGACGCAAATCTTTTTAAAGCGAAGCTGCCTTCCTAAATCTCGAATCAGGTAACTTATAAAGTTAGGGGGCTTCGAAAATTTTAATTCGGTGAAGGAAAAATATTTCATTAATAACAATAATTATTTTTTACTTTAACTGCTTTATTTTATGAAAAACACGAAAAAAGATTCACCACTCTAAAGATTCGAAATTTTGAGATTTTTAAATTGATATCAATCAATTTAACAACAACCTAATTTTCACACAACAGCTTGTTCATTACAATTATAATTCAAGGTTTACTTTGTCCTGCACGTAAAGAGGAAACTTTTCTTAGACTAACATTTTAAAATTTTCTATTTTTAACCCCCGACGCAAAACGAGGGGTGTTATAAGTTTCAGATGTGTATCTGTGGATCTGTGGATCTGTGTATCTGTGTATCTGTGTATCTGTGCATCTGTGTATCTGTGTATCTGTGTATCTGTGTATCTGTGTATCTGTGTATCTGTGTATCTGTGTATCTGTGTATCTGTGTGTGTGTATCTGTGTGTCTGTCCGTGGCATCGTGGAGCCCTGGCGGATGATCCGATTCGATTGCGGTTTTTTTTAATTGAAAGCCCTGTTTCGCGAGATGGTTCTTAGCTAAGATTCAATAGAATCTGTTCAGCCGTTTCAAGATAACCAGCTCTTTTCAAATTGATGAAAGGAATTAAATAAATTGTAAATGCTTTATCAATACTAAATTTTGTGTTCTGTTACTTTATTGATATTGCAATTACATGGTAACGTCGAGCAAATATTTTGAGATTCTCATTCGAAGATCATTAGCGTCTATTTAACTGGCAATTTTCGTATTTAAATAACATATTTTCTAAATATTGCAAGCCACTTTTTAACGACTTTCTGATATCCGTTACTACAAAAACTTGACAGACTTGTGAAGGAAATGCAAATACTATGGTACCATTCAACTGAGCTCGTGATGTAACCTGGATGTAGGGACTGGAACTGTCTGATGCAGAGTTTTAACAAGACAATATTGTTTAGACTAAGTCTGGTTGCTATAAATACTAAGTTTGATTAGTGCTCATGATGACGAGGATTTGAAGATGGAGCTGATAAAGTGCTACCGAAACTCACGCGTAGAATGTAGAAAGAGATAAGATAGTCAAGTTCGGACTCGATGGGTTTTTGATGATGTTTACTTTCCATTAAGTACATATAATGTCGAAGAACTGAACATGGAGCCATAGGAGTGTAATTGTAACTCACAGATAGGAATTGCTAATATAGTGGAGTTTGGAGTCATTTCATTTGTTACAGTAAGATCTTTCTCATGAAGATATGGCTCTGAAGATTGAGCCGAAAAAGTGACATTGGAACTTCAAGAATCCAGATTCAAAGTGTAACTACAATGAACTAAACTAAACAAGGTAAAGTTTTTGAATTAGCACATAATTCAAAATAGAAACAAATATGTTTATAGCTTAATTTATAAAAATATTATTACGTTCTTGCTCTGTATGTAATTATAAACTTTGTTTTTTTTTTAGTTTTAATTTAAAAATATTTGTATGTATTGTGAAGAGGAAAAAGATAAAGCGGATGCGCCACGAATAATAATAATAATAATATAATTTAATTCAATTTATGTAATTTAAATTTCAATAATATAAATTTCAATTTAATGTAGGTAATATTAATAATGTAAATTAATATTATTTATTTATTTATTTTTATCGTTTTGACATTGTAATTTAACTTCATTTAATTTTAATCCAAAAAAAATTGTTTGACATATTATTTTGTAATCTATGGGACTTGGAACCTGAAATAAAAAAAATTTCATTCATTCATTCATTCATTCATTCATTCATAATTGTCTTGTATTAGCAAATACCTTAGTGCTGGATGATTTTTAGGATCTGATGATGGAACTGAAAGGTAACCATGAGAACTCCTAAAATAAATAAGATAAACTTAACGAAATTAGACTTATTTGTTCTGTTTGGACAAATACTCTAGTGCTAGACGATTTCCAGAGTCTCATGATAGAGCTAGAAATACTTTATGGAAACCTTGGAATAAAATTAGCAACACCATCGAAATTGAGGTCGTTTGTATCGTTATTTCGAGGACTTTGGAGCGGAATGGCTTCCAGTGCCTGATGATAGAGCTGAAGGACGTAACTAAGAACTCATACACTAAACCAGGGTAACCCATCAAGTGGGGAAAATATTCAGTTTGTTTTTGCAAACAATTTGGTGCTAGACGATTTTTAGTATCTGATGATGGAATTGGAACGTAGTCGTGGGAACTTCTAAACCAAACAAGATAAATCTATCAAATTTCGGATCTTAGTGAATGATTTCCAGGACTACATAGTGGAGCTGGAGGCCATGAAACTTTGCAATAAAATAAATCAAACTCACTGAGTAAGAAACTATGCTAATCTTAACCTGATGCTGCAAGATCCCCTTTCGTAGATCTTTCTTTTTTTATATTATAAGATAACAAACAAGCAGATGGGTCTCCTGATGAAAAGAGTCAACCATCGCCTATAGACACCAAAGATGTTAATGGTGCGGTGCGGCAGGAAGAGGTAAGGCGGTGGTACCAGACACGGTCGAGCCGATGCAGAACTCTACCACCTAGTAATCACGATGGTAGTGACGCGCATAGCCACTCGGTCGCCTTTTACGACCTGCCTGGCGGAACGACAGTTGGCCTATTCTTCAAAGGAGCCCGGTCACGTTTTACTCTTAAAAAATGCGTATGTAGCGGAATGGCGTTCTGAGGATTTGTCGGGGGTTTTTGAAATTTTTAATTTTTATCTATCTTTATTAGTTACCCAATTCGAGATTTTTCGAAGATAGGAAATATGGGCGTCTCGTCAAAACGGAGCTGTTCACAAAAGTTCTGCTTGTTATTAATCAAAAAAAAATGTTCCTGGGACAACAGTCTAAAAGATCTCTGCTCAAAAGACTATTCTTGATCCTTAGTGAATATGTCATTTCCATTTTACACTTCAATTACATGTCACTAGAATTTTGACTTTTCTATTAACATTTTAAGTTTTTAATTTTCCACGATTTTAGTACAGTAGTGGTAGCAAAATTATTTTAGTGGGGGTTTTTGGTGCACTATTTTTGTTGCACTTTGAATAGCATAGGACAAATCCTTTGATATGAGGCAATTACATAATTACGTAACGTCCCACTAGTATAAATGCGAAAATATTTGTGTGTATTTTTTATACCTTCATTACGCTAAAACGCCTAGACAGACTTGTAATACAATGTATTGAAATAATCACTAGAGGTATTTATTTCAATATACTGGTTACTTTTGGTCTCGGAAAAACCATTTTTCTTATAATCACCGCCAATCGGAATTGAGATTTTTGTAAATCTTACAATTTATAAAAATGTTAATTCCGATTAGCAGTTGCTATTGTTACGAATAATCTAGAAACGTGTAGAGTTGGAGCGCATCTAGAAATAAAAGAAAGAGATAGCTACTCCTATTGACAATCAAATAGTTGACCTGGGCTATGCCATAATGGACTTTGTGGGATATGGCATAAGGTTGAAAGTAGCGTGTACTAGGATTTATGACTCATAACATGTTTACGATAAGAAGTGATTCATTGTTTCCCGATACATATAGATTTTTCTGGATCCAGCTAGGACTTTACCCTGACTATAAATAGAGAGGTGTTGACAAACACAAGGAGTTTTTATCAAGCGATCGAGAGCGATACTTAAAGTGAACAGTGCGAAGCGAGAAGTGTTTTATTGTGTAGTTCAGTGATAGTATAGTGAGTGACTATTGTGTAAAGTGTATTTTAGTATTGCATTGTGTTGTCTTGTGTATTTGTAGACTAAATACACGGATTTAATATAAGTGGTGTTTTCTTACAATTACGAACCCGAGTACGTAACACTATTAATTAAATTCACAACTTTATACAAATTCTCTAAATTTATCTTACTATAATATCACACTTAATATATTTTGGAAACATCTATATTTGTCATACAAATGCCTGCCCCTGTCAGGAATCGAATCCGGGTGTCGTCTCGATCCTTCTCATCAGGCGCCTCTATATACTAATCACACACCAAATTCTACCTACTAACGTCAAGTCAAGGCTTGCGCTAAGGCACATGTTCCACTAAAATGCAGTCCATTCAAGTTTCTACCTGTTTATTAAGATTAAAGTTGATGTCGCCTCTGTGGTCTAGTGGTCCAGCGTTGGTGTTGACCACATGAGGTCCTGGGTTCGATGGGTCCTGGGTCGGGCACATAAAAAAAAGTGTTTTTTCTGTTTTCTGAGAAACACAAAGTTGTCCGGGATTGGAAAGTGCCCGGTTGGCGATAGGCTTGCCACCTATCACATTGTGGAACCTAGTATTTTCGGCTAATCGTGGGTACACTTGTTGTATCTCTGCCTACCCCTTCGGGGTATGGGCGTGAAGATACTATTAAGATTGAGTAAAAAATTGCTTAAAAGTTACTTTTGTCGTACAGGAGCCCCCTTTAATATTTACTTTATTTTTATTTAATTACTTATTTTTATTTAATTATATATTTTGATATTACAACTAAATATTCTGCGAAATTTTTAAGCGTCTATCTGTTACCGTTATTAATACTGAGAAAAAAATACGAAAAAAAATACGTTTATACAATAAACGCGGACCCCCTTAATATTTTTATAATTTGTGAAAAAATCAGCTTTCTAGCTATCACGGTTTATGAGATACAGCCTGGTGACAGACAGACAGATGGACCCTCCTTTACCTTTTAGGTACGGAACCCTAAAAACATCCAGTAATCGTTATCAGCTTGGTATAATACGTGGATGGGAAATAATCAACTTATCGCGGCTCACCAAAGCTCCGCTTCCCAAGTAAATAATAATGTCACTTGTAATATGAATTAACGTAACCGCCAAATGACAAATTTTCAGGAGAAGTCAAAAACTAATTTGCAAGTTAGAAAAAGTGCTGTAACTTTTAATATATCAATGTTATAATAACATTGTATATAGTAATTATCTTTAAATGGTGAGGTCTTTTAGCTAAATGAGGTCTAGAATAGGCTGATGCTGCGGTTTAGCTTACGTTAATTTTTTTTTCAAAATAGACGAGTTACATTAAGACTTTTGAAGAAAAAATAAGAATCCTTTAAAATATCTCACATTTAAGGTAAGAAAAATTTATGTAAGAGACACAGTTTTCTAAAAGTGGATTAATGTAACTAGAAATTAGTTATGGTATTTCCAAGCCTATTCACTTGCAATAAGGTCTAATACAAAAAACTTCTTCTATTGTAGTTAATTAATTTGAGGCAGGGTAGTAAGTAATAAATAAAATAGCAGTATAAGTACGAAACAGTTTAATTGTGCATAAAAACATAAAAACTTTAACTTGAAGTAAATTAAAAGTATGAAAACTCTATGAATTTGCCATTATTCAGAAATAATCGTCATTGTCGGTTATCAATAAAGATTACAATGGGTTAAAACAGCAACTTTTTTTACTGACAACCGACAATGAATTTATTAATCAAACTTAAATCACGTTTTTTTTATATTATAAGATAGCAAACTAGCAGATAGAACTCGTAATGGAAAGTGTCAACCATCGCCTCATCATTATTCATCGCATCAACAAAGGTATTAATTGTGCGTTGCGATCTTGTGGCGAGGTCTTATGCCACATGCATTTTACCGGCTACCTCACACTCACCCTCCAAACCGGAACACGACAGTGACAAGCACTGACGTTATTGCGGCAGGAATAGGTAAGGCGGTGGTAACAGACCCGGGCGAGACAACGCAGAACTCTACAACCTAGTAGCTACGATGTTTTTTTTTACACGTTAATTTAATTCATATTACAAGTAAATTATTTGCTTGTGATTTGGGTGTTAGTTAACGATACTAATACATAGAAATAAATACATAAATACTTAAATATTATATTAGTTACATACATAATAAACCCCCAGACCCAGAAATAAAACATCTATGCTCATTAGACAAATGTTTGTCCCTGTCGGGAATCGAACCCGAACCACATCGATTCGTGGTTCGCTAACCACTCGACGAACGGCGCGTTCAATGTTTTTATTGAATGTAATTGGGTGAGCAGAATGAACTGAGTGTATAATATTTTATCTCTTGATACTAAATATATTTAGAGAGATCATTTGTATTTCTACCAGTCAGCTCGTAAAATGCAAGAGAAGCTGTCATATCAGCTTATCTTAATCTAGCTCTCCTCTATCTACATCATCTTGTCTCAATCGGCAGAACTAGGCTGCAAAGTTCTACAATTTCTTGCTTGTTTTGAGCTAGAATCTTATCTATCATTGATAAAATTTACTGTTATACATATTTCAGGATAGGCTGGATTATGAGCCTGTCGCGTGATGGTGGTGAATGGTAATTAGCGATGGGAATTACACCTATTTTTTTTCACTATCACGTCGTGAAGTTATTTTTTTTTGTCACTGTTAGATCACGCGTGATTAATCACGACTGTTATATTTTATTAGTGGCGATTATTGTCACAGTAAGTGCATTTCATTCCGTATGTTACATCACCGCTCAGTAGTTACAGTTTATAAGTGATTAGTAAAGTGAAATAACATATTAAACATATTCTCTTTTCTAGCTGGAGGCAGGTTTTACTCATTCCTTAAATGTTTTTTGCTTTGTCTCTTTCGCATGATGGGTTTCTGCGAATTATAAGCATAAGTACTTAGTAGCTTCGTCCGCTTGAAATTAAATCACGCTCGCGTTATATATAACGGATGGTTTCAATGCATATAACTGGTGTGGCACGTGAATTATTTTATAACGAATGATATAACCAGTGATGCGTGAAATGTGGCATACCTAATGGTGATACATTCATTATTAAATTTGTCTCTAAGGTCACAATCAGTAGAGCCTGCTGCTTGTTTGTGAAATACAAAAATACCCATCAAATAACCTCTGCTTTTGTTTAAACGTGTAATAAGTGCTGTAGTAATTTCCTCAGCGTGATATACGACTGTGCGACCCGTCCACGTTAATGGGGGGGCGGAGACCATCCATATTCCGGGACGTCTCATAACGTATTCGAGGCTCAAATAAATTAAATAAACTCCTGTCTAATAATTAAGTTCGGAGACGTGGAGGTTTGATTAATAATGTTGAGGCAGAAACCGATTAGACCTTGAATGGTTTTAGGGTTACGAGGCTTAGGAATATTTTAGAAGTAATTTGGGATAGAGGTAATTAGAGCTATATTACAATACAATTCTATAGTATTTTAATGTGATATAACTCTTATTACTTTTTTAATTTATGAGACAGCAAACAAGCAGATGGCTCTCCTGTTGAAAAGAGACAGAAACATACATGAAGAGAGGTACAGAAAAGTACAAATACTTACCATTTATCTTATTATTATTATTAGAAATCATTAGAATTTTTTTATAACATAAAAAAATGAACAAGCAGATGGCTCCCTTGATGGATGGAGACAGATTTTGCCTATGACACCAAAGATGTTAATGGGGCATTGTTATCCATGTGGCAATGTTATTACCCTTTTTATAAGTTAACCGCCTACCTTACCCTCCAAACCAAAACATAACAATGACAAGCATTGCAGGCGGCAGGAATTAGTAAGGCTGTGGTGCTATAAACCCAGGCGAGGCCAAGACATTGCGGAACTCTACCATCTAGTAGTCACGAGTGTAGTGACAGGTATAGCTAATCGTTCGCTTTTTACGAACCGCCTTGCAGAATAGGAGATGGTCTATTTTTCAAAAGGCCCCGGACTATCACAGGGAAAAATTTATATATTAATACGTGAAGAAAAACTTTGTATCCCTTTTTTCGACAATTGCACGAAAGGTGGAAAATTAAATTTAGCATAGTTAAAGTTTACGTTGCAAGGGACTGCAGAAACCTTATATTTTGAAACAATATGAATTAGAAATACATTAAATGAATAAATATATTACACTCACTTAATAATTACACTCACTAAATTCATGTGACACACATCACTTTTATTATATATGTGTATATGTGTATATTACGTGCATGTATAACATTTTCTAATAAACTTATGCATGTGGTACTGGACATGCACTATTAGGATGGCACTATGCATGCACCATACACAATCGTTATTTCTTTTTACCGGGACAGTTATCAATATGTGCTACGACATACGACAAAAAGTCTGCCTGAACTTGTGATGTACCTATTTCGGCGCATCTAAAGTTGCTTTTCAGGGGCGTCTGGGCCTACTGCTACTAAAAATCCTCCGGTTGGAACCTTCCATTTCATATTTTCACATTTAATCTACGGAAGTTATGTAAAACATGAAACGACATGTTCAATGATCAAACCTTATCGTCTAACCCTTCGGCGTGTATCGTCCCGAAGGTATTAGTGCGCTAAAACCCCACACATTCTGAATGCTTGCGAGGAGAGCCGATAACAGCCGGTGACATTTGCATGTATCGAGTTATTGTGCGAAGCTTTGTGACGGTAAACACAAGTTCGGCCCACCCGACCTCCCTTCTATATGTATACGCCTATGGTGATATATGTCATTTGATGCTCACAGGCTATCGTATTACTATTTCGGCGTGAAGAAGAGTATGTTAGTATGAAAATCTATGTAAGAATAATTTACTACTACACTTAATCAAAAATCATAAGTACTGTTCATTTATTTGTGTCCCATATAATTAAAATCCAATTTCCTACAGCTATTGTATTTATTAAAGGTCGGTACAGATGGCGCCACGGGGTTACATATCGCACGAGGTGAGATCCCATCGTCCAACTGCTTTATCGCTGACCATCATCTATAACACCATAGGCAGCACAGAGTAGTTTACAAGAAATATAAAAAAAATATTTTAATAGGTATAAATATATTTTCCTTATTTTTCTTATAATGTACCACCTAACCAGAGTAGACTTAATAATTAAGTTGATGCCCCGTTGGACGAGCGACTAATGACTCTAACGACGCAATTGATGGGGCCCGGGTTTGATTTCCGATAAGAACAGGCATTTGTGTGATGAACATAAATGTATATATTTCTGGGTTTGGGAGTTTATAAAATATGTTTCTTTTTTTAATTTATTTCTATGTATTAGTATAATTGCTATATCATAAGTAAATAATTTTTCTAACTATCAATTCTTATAGTTTAAACAGTAGTGAGTCTGTTCTGGTTAGTCCATTCATGAAACTGATCCTGGTTCCTGGATAGGAATATTACCAAGTTTTCGAAGTGATATTTTTGAGGTGTTAGGGAAAATTAAGTTAGTCATAAATCACCCTTTAATGTGCATCGATATCACAGACAATATGAATACTAATAGACACGCCATTAGGAAGGAAACCTGTCACTGCGCGTGTGAGCAAACGCTCCTATCACTGTCAAAAATATCATAAATTTGTAAGAATATTATATCGTGAAAAAAATAGAAGTAATCCATGTTGTACTATTTTATCATACCGAATGAGATGACAAGGTTTAAAAAGTACCCTTGAAATGATTTTATTTCATCGGTAAGTAGTATAACTAAATAGTATTTCTGTATGTAATTGCAAGCTATACTGACAAACTAAGAGATTGTCTCGAAAGGCGTATGCATTTGTTCTGTAGGTAACAAATTATACACTCACTACTCAAAAGGCGAAAGATACATCATATAATTAGTATGGCTAAAATTTAGAGAAGAATTTTTATAACACAGTTTTTACTATTTTAGGAGTCAGAGTATTTTGTATATTTTACCTTGTAAAATTTTGAAATAATAACATATTATTATTATTTAATCCGTGAGCGATATTAATGTTTGTGTTTAGCGACACGAAATTACAGCATGAAGCTGGTTACAAATCTCCCTTTAGCAAGCAGTGATACGAGTATTTTCTTATATCATCAGATAGAAAAAAAGCAGAAGACTCTCCTGATGGAAATAAAAACCGTCACCTATAGACACCAAAGATGTTAATAATGTGTTGCTATCCATGGGCGGGTTGGCAATGCCACATGCATAAATTTACCGGCTATTTTATCTTCCAAACCGGACCACGACAATGACGAACATTGACGCTATTGCGGCAGAAAAGGTATGTCGGTTGTACTAAAAACCCGGGGGAGAGTGAACTCTACAACGTAGTAATCACGATGGTAGTGACACGTGTAGCCAATCGGTCACCTTTTATGATCTGCCTGGCAGAACGGCAGTTGGTCTATTATTTAAAGGAGCTCAGAACAACATGAGGAACCTGGTTGAGTAACAAACATGTAAACAGTCAAAAATTCTCCCAAACTTTCACATTAATCGGAATTTATTTGGTCTGTCTCGTAAAAATATTAGGATGTTGGAATAAACACTCTGAATGTTTGTACTCTGTATAAAGGACTCGGAACATCGACCGTGGTGCAGCGGGACGGGCGAAACATCAACCATTTTAATTATGTTCGGGACACCATTAACAATAAATCTGTTGTTCGTATTCACACACACAACACCAACTAGCACACTCATAAAAATAATCGATACTCATAATCGTGAGGCAGAATCGAGTAAATCGATCGACGGTCGCCACGCTTCGATTTATGGCTATTGGCTAATTATAATTTTGTTTTAGTCGTTCGCAATCGTAAACTACTCTGTGACTAATTAGTTTAATTCCCTATTTTTATGAGCAATCGAGTAATGTATCCACTTGATCTGTTATCCATTTAATTATCGACTTAATGGAAATGACTACAGTTTTAACCAATCGACAGCTCCGTATTAAGAGACGAGGTTATTATTTAATTTTTTTAGACAAATGTGTTATTGAGATAATTACGGAAATCGTCGTAATCGTAAAAGAAAGATCGTAAGAGGTGACGTGGCTACTAGATGGTAGAGTTCTGTATTGTCTCGCCCGGGTTTGATACCACCATCTTTCCTATTCCTTCTGCAATAGCGTCAGTGTTTGTCACTGTCGTGTTCCGGTGTAGAGGGTAAGGTATCCGGTAAACTTATACATGTGGTATTAGACCTCGCCACAATATAGCAACGCACCATTAACAACTTTGGAGTCTATAGGCGATGGTTGACTCTTTCTATCAGGAGACCCAACCGCTTGTTTGTTATCTTATGATATAAAAAAATCTCTGTAGCAGCACAAAGTAAATTTACTTTGTATTAATAAATGTCGAACCACTTATAATATACCCCACACTTTGGGGTACGCGTAATAATGCTTTCTAGATTTTATTTTACCACTTTATTGAAGTGACTAATATGTATATTCAAACCAAATTACATCTTTCTAGTACGAATAATCTCTGAGCTAGGCTTCAAACGGATGGACGGAAATAGCGAAACTATAAGGGTAATCCTTGTTGACTTCTGAACCCTAAAATTAATAGGACCAGACATCAAACATTGCGAAGTTGCAAGGAAATAAATCATATTTGACTGAAAGGCAGATTACATATTCTTTCTACCCGACCCGAACCTCAATAGCTTAATGAATTCAATTCCAAATTAGAGACTTTTGCTTGTTTTATACTTCATTACATTTGTATGGATACTTGCTGACCCGGAAAACGTTTTTTGCCATATAAATTACTAGTTACTCGCAATTTCGTTCGCGTGACTAAAAGTCACAACTTCCCGCTGCTTGGTCGGGTAAAAAAGTAGTCGATGTCACTCCCAGATGATGTAGCTTTCTAAAGGTGAAATAAATTTTAAAATCAGTAAAGTAGTTTTTGAGTTAAATCATAACAAACAAAAATTAAATCTTTCCTTTTTATAATATTAGCGTAGACTAGCTATGCCCGCGACTTCTTTCGCGGGGTTTTCCATAGGGAAGAAGTAGCGGGCACAATTTTAAGATAAAAGTAGCCTGAGTTAGGTACTCCTTATTACATCAGCTATCTGCCAGTGAAATTCACGTCATAATCGGTCTAGCCGTTTAAGATTAGCCGATAAAACAGAAAAACACAAAAGCAGACAAAATTTGTAAAAAATGTTATTTGGTATATATACCGTGTATACCACGCAATAAAGAAAACAATTTATTTCGTGGTGTATACATCTATATACAGTTAGTAAAAAACGTTTGTTTTAATAATACAAACATATACTCCAATTTTATTTTTTGTATCGATTTGTAGTGAATATTTTGGTAGGTATTGTCGCCTCTGTGGTCTAGTGGTCCAGCGTTGGCGTCGACCACATGAGGTTCCGGGTTCGATTCGGGTCGGGCACATAAAAAAAAGTGTTTTTTCAGTTTTCTGAAAAACACAAAGTTGCCCGGGACTGGAGAGTGCCCGGTTGGCGATAGGCTTGCCACCTATCACATTTGTGGGACCAAGTATCTTCGGCTAATCGTGGGTGCACTTGTACCTTTGCCTACCACTTCGGGGATATGGGCGTGAAGATACTTTTATTTTGGTAGGTGCGGGTAAATGGAGGGTGGGTGTAGTAAGGTTAAAATTTGAAAGCAATTTAAAAGAAATATTTTAAAAGTATTCTCGAAAACATTTCTAGACATTGACACCCCACAGACCAATGATTAAAAGTAAATTTGAATTAAAAATATGATTGATTTCCCACTTTTCTACATAAAAGTTTGTTGAATAAATGAGATCTACAGAAAAGTACAAAAGGTGCCTTTCATTCGAAAAAACGAGCTGCTCTCGAGAGTTTTTTTATGTCATAAGAATCTTAACAAGCTGAAGGCTCTTCTAATGGACAGAGACCAAATATGGACCAAAGTATGCTAATTATTTGCTTGTGTTATGGGTGTTAGTCAATGATACTAATACGTAAAAATACATATATAAATACTTTTATATACATAATTAACACCCAAACCCAGAAATACAAACATTTGTTGCTCATCACACAAATGTTTGCCCCGTCGGGATCGAACCCGAGCCCCACGATTGCATAGTTAGGGTCGCTAACCACTCGATCAACGGGGCTTGAGATGATATAATACTATATAAGGAATACCTTACCCTCCAATTAACAAGAACACTACAATAAAAAGCATTGACGCTACGGCAATAAATTAGGTACATGAATTGATCTAACCTCAAAGTAAGGAAATTATATGCTTGTGTTGTGGGTTGACTAACATCAACAATACCACATGAATACTAATAGACACGCCATTGGGAAGGAAATGTATCCCCGTGCATATGAGCAAACGATTCCTATCACCACAGAATACTTAGAGACTACCAGAAGTCAATGTTACATACAAGTATTATTCGAGCATAGCACACATAGACACCTTTCACGGACGCGATATCTCCGATTGGTGCAGTACAAACTGTACCGAACCATTCCGAGATATCGCGTCCGTGAAAGGTGTCTATGTGTGCGTTCTTCGAATATCACATGTATGTAGATTGACTACTGTTAGTCTCCAGTATACTGTGCTATCACTGTCAAAAGTGTCTGTGTGTGTATACGTTTGTAGATTTATTATATCGTGAAAAATAGAAATAAGTCATGTTGTATTGTTTTATCGTATCAAATGAGATGAGAAGGTTTAAAAATTACCCTTGGAGTGATTTTATTTCATCGGAAAGGAGTATAATTGTATTTCTGACTGTAAATTCAAGTAACACTGACAACTTAAGAAATTGCTTTGAAAGACGTATCCATTTAATCCGTGAACGATACTAATATATAGAAATACATATACATATAAATACTGGAACATATTTTAATAAATACCCAAACCCAGAAATACAAACATTTCTGCTATTACACAAATGTCTGCCTCTGCCAGGAATCGGATTCGAGCCCCGTCGATTGCGTAGTCAGGGTCGTTAATTCGACCAACGGGGCGGCGGTGGTGCCAACTGAAAAATAACTTAGCGTGGGCAAAACCATGAACAAAGGCAAGTTTTATCACATGTATAGATTGTGTATTAAATGTACCGAAATTATTAATGTTTCATTACGTAATTTTATTGGAAGCTGGTACAAAAACGTCAATCTGTTACTGACAGCGGCAACATCCAAAGATATATATTTCATTAATTAAGCCTTGTTTATATTGTAAGCTTATTACAATCTTTAAGTCTAATTGGCTCCCTTATGCTCTCGTTCGACTCAGATAATATCTTACTGGTACCTGATACCTGGGTAGGGAATAAATATTGAGGTAATTTTTCACTTCTTGGCTCTGAATTCCTTTAAAGAATAGACGATCTGCTATTCTGCCAGCAGGTTGTAAAAGGCGACCGATTAGCTATGTGAGTTACTACCATCGTGGCTACTAGGTGGTAAAGCTCTGCATTGTCTCGCCCGGGTCTGATACCACCGCCTTATCAGGCGCGTGCGCTCCTTATAGGCAGAAAAGCAGTGCAAGTGCAAGTGCAGGCAAGTAAATGCCATTCACAGATATTTTAATAAAACGTTCGTACGTTTTAGATGATTTTAATTAATAATAAGTAAATGAATAAAATGTGTCATAATCATGTGCACGCCGCTGAAATCTATAAAAGAAAAAGTTTTTGTGGCCGAGTACTCCGCCGCATACTCAGTATCATAATCCTGTGCACGCCGCTGCGCCTTACCTATTCCTACCGCAATAGAGTGCTTGTCGCTGTCGTGTTCCGGTTTGGAGAGTAAGGTAGCCGGTAAACTTATGCAAGTGGCATTAGACTTCGCCACAAGATAGCAACGCACCATTAATATCTTTGGTGTCTATAGGCGATGGTTGACTCTTTCCATCAGGAGACCCATCTACTTGTTTGCTATCTTATGAAATGAAAATGATATAAAAAACCGGTCAAGTTCGAGCTGGACTCGCATGTCGACGATTTAGTACCAACTTGTACGTTACCTTAGCTACACGTAAATTTCATGATTAGGTCAACGGGAAGTAAGGAATAGGTCTTGATTCCCTTGTGAAATAGCAAAATATGTGACCAACCTAATTGTCACATTTTTTGACATTTTTTTTTGTCAAAAATTGTCAATTTTAGAATTTTTCCATTTACCTTTAGTGTAAAAAATTGTTTCTTGCCAAATTTCATAATTCTAGGTCAACTAGAAGCACCCATAGGTTTTGATTCCCTTTAGAAACCATAAAAAACCGCAGAACACGCGACATAAATGGTCATATATTTTAATCGAATTGACTTACAAGCTTGGTTGTTTTCAACGTCAAGACGGACAGATGGACAGACGGACAACAATGTGATCCTATAAAGGTTCTCTTATTTGCTTATGAAAACGAAACTTAAAGAGGAAAACTCTTAGGCCTAAATAAGACCTTATTGAAAAACAGACATCTGGTTATATACTAGACAGTCATAAGCGATTGATTGACCAAATATTTCACTAGCACCGTGACAACTAGGTGGTAGAATTATGCAACGTCTCGACTGAATTTGGTAAAATCATGAAGCTGTATTATATCTGGAGGCAACACTTCTAACATCTACTTGAAACCATATTTTAAATACTGCTGTCATCTTCTAAGGTCTTACTGTCTCATTCTAACACCACTCTACAAAAAGTGATGTCGAGATAAGTATTTGATTCAATTGATTAATACGAATGCTATATATACCTAATACTTCATGGTAAAACCATCTTATTTCTAGCGACCTCTGCATTAACGCCAGTGCTTGCTACTGTCATTTGCCGGTTTATAGATTACTAGCTTTTGCCCGTGCTAGTGGCTTCGCTCGCGTTAAATTTTTTTTAGGGAAGTGGGGGGTTAGAAAGAGACAAAAAGTAGTCTATGTCACTCTCCATCCCTTCAACTATCTCCACTTAAAATATCACGTCAATTTGTCGCTCCGTTTTGCCGTGATAGACGGACAAACAAACACACACACTTTCCCATTCATAATATTAATATGCATATAACCCTGAACTTGACGTAATGATATTTATTTTCAAAAGTATTAAAATGTGAATGAATCTTAATGGCTGATGACACTATACTCAAGATAACCCTGTTATAGTGGTCTAGAAACGCTGGCCCAAAGACACAGACACCGACGTGTCATCTCATTTTATCTAGTGGCAATATATTACAAATTCGCGGAATGAACACAATAGAATGACACATCCGTCAATATCATCCTGATGCTTTATCAGCTTCTTATCAGTAAATACTTCTTAGGGTATAGGTCCATGTCGACTTGAGCAAACTTCAAACTTAATAAGTAGCAAATTTTTTTTTAACATAAGATAGCAAACAAGCAGATGGGTCTCTTGATGGAAAGAGTCAACAATCGCCTACAGATACCAGAGATGTTAATGGTGCTTTGATATCTTGTGGCGAGGTCAAATGCCATATGGATTAGTTTACCGGCTACCTTACCCTCTAAACCAGAACACGATAGTGACAAGCTGACACTATTGCGGCAGAAATAGGTAAGGCGGTGGTAGCAGATCCGGGCGAGACAATGCAGAACTCTACCACCTACTAGCCACGATGGTAGTGACTTGCATAGCCAATCGGTCGCCTTTTACGAACTGCCTGGCAGACGGGAGTTGGTATATTCTTCAAAGGAGTCCGGAACCAACTCGGGGAAAAGTAGCCAAATAAAAAATCATGTACCTACTCTTACGTTGTATGTAAGCCAAGTGGTGGTAGAGTTTGTATAGTTTTGCCTGGGATTGTTACCACTGGGTAGTAAGTTCCTAAATTGTAATAGTGTCAGTTCTTGTCACCGTCGAGTTTTGAGTTGAAGAATAAGGATATGCTTTGCAATATGCGTTTTATGGCATTAAATTCATGCCACACGCCACACATATACACGTTTCATATTTACGACCAACTACCGTTCCACCAGGCAGGTCGTAAAAGGCGACTGTTTGGCTATACGTGTTACTAGCATCGAAATTACTAGGCGGTAAAGGTCTGCAAATGTCTCAGCCGGGTATTTGGTACCACCGCTTTACCTATTCCTGGGCTGCCGTAATAGCGTCAAATCTTTTTAGTGTCGTATTCCGGTTTAGAGGGTAAGGTACCAATTAGAGTTATGCATGTGACATTGCCATCCCGTCGCACGGCTAGTAATGCCCTATTAACATCCTTGGTCACCCGCCCCATTGGTTAGCGCTGACTACGCAATCGATGGGGCTCGGTTTCGATTCCCGGCAGGGACAGGCATTTGTGTGATGAGCCCAGGTGTTTGTATTTCTGGGTTTGGGTGTATATTAACTATATTGTAGTATTTATAATATGTATTTCTATGTATTAGTATCGTTGATTAACATCCAAAACAAAAGCAAATAATTTACTTACTTTGGGGTTAGATTGTCATTTCTCCCGAGAATATTTATTTACATATCCTTGGTGTTTATAAGAGATTATTTCTCTTTCCATCAAGAGACTCATCTGCTTGTTTTCTGTCTAATGATATAAAAAAAGTTTAACTTTTTGGATGTAACTTGATGTAACAGCCTTTATGGTTACTCAACAAGAACAAATTTAACAAGATTTTGTAAAGAAGTTTAATTGTGATAATATCATATAAGCTATATTACATATATAATTCTGAATAACATCGGTACTTAAAGTACATCAGTCTATTTATAAAAACATTTAAAAGGCGGTAAATTGTCATTGTGATCTCGTATAGAAAGGGCACAAAACAGAAATAGACATCCTATTATACATAATCATACAGAAAACACGGTGGGTCTATAGAAACATAATCCATATCCGAAATTTGACAAAGAATATGTTATTGGATTACCCAACGCTCGTCTTGTTGCCATTGCAAAATATTAGACCTTACCATTTCTAATATTCATAATAAAATCAACCTTAACATACTTTAAATAAAACATTTTTTTCAAAATACTTTAATTTCATTTGGATAACTTTATTATAAAGCCTACTATAGATGCGCGACAAAAAAATATCACCGCTCGAAAGATGTCATATTAAGAAACATGTCAATCATATTTTTATGACGGTATTCAATAGGCCTGTTGTTCACTTGCGTAGTGATTTTTTCATATTTCACGCTCAGTTTGTGCAGTCCCAAATTTTTGTTTGCCTTTTTTTCTCGTTGAGGGTTGTTGGAAAATTGCTGGATTTTTCGTTTTTTTTTTCAATTACGCTGCAAACATCGATACTTGAAACGTCCTTCAACAAACATTACGAGATTTCGTTTCCTGTTGGTAAATTAGATTTGTTTAAAGTACATTTGAGATTTTCGGCTCAGAGGTTTAAATGCTTAATGCGTTGGAATAATTGTTAAAATTAAAGCTTGATTAATGTTTTATTATTATAATCATAATTATTTTATAATAGTTTGTTATAATGTTTAAGCTTTGTATGATATAACAACGTACAATAATATACTATCATTTTACATTCTTACTTCTAAACTAGCAGTTACTTACGACTTTGCTCGCATGACCGAAAATCGTAACTTCCCTTTGCTCACTCGAGTAAAAAAGTAGCCTTTGACAATCCTGAATAATTTAGCTTTCTAA
Source organism: Apodemia mormo (assembly GCA_036924255.1). Taxonomy (NCBI): domain Eukaryota; kingdom Metazoa; phylum Arthropoda; class Insecta; order Lepidoptera; family Riodinidae; genus Apodemia; species Apodemia mormo. Next base: position 28,102,276 of record JAUPFN010000014.1, read on the forward strand.
CGATGAATGAATTTTTATAATCAATAGAGTAGTTTCTGATTCAAATCGTAACAAACCAACAAACAAACAAATAATCTAATCTTTCCTCTTTATAATATTAATTTTAACTAGCTATTTATCTAGACTAGCCACAACCTACAGCTCGCTGCATTATAAAAGTTGTTCATGAATCTCACGTAACAACTTATTTTTCCAGGATAAAATGTATCCTATTTGTTATTACCTGTCATCATCTACCTATTTGCCCAAATCGGTTAAGGTATTTTTACGTGAATAACAAACATCCATACATCCGAACATCCAAACTTTCGCATTTATAATATTGATATATAACTTTACTTTTTTGGATTTACAAATAATTTGAGCAAAATAAGTAAAATGGCAAATTTTTCGTTAATATTTTTTTTATAAATGTGTATTTTTACGTCAATGCCCACGTTTTAGGTAGAGTGATTCAAATGCCATATATCAGGCAGACTTACCTACGTTCCTCCAAGTTTACAACGGAGTCTGTTACAGGAACTCTTGGACCTACCTTCGAATCAATCAATTTGAGTGTACACTGTGTACAACCATCCGTTCACATTTGAGTTGTATATAAGTTTTAAGAAAGTAAACGTTCGGGTAAATATGTTAACATAATAAACAATTCAGACGAAGTTCGAGTATCAGCTTTGTATTAATGTGATGTTTTCATCTTAAACATAAGTCAAATTTAAAAGTAATCTTATATCTCTTTCAAAGAAATCCGCGCTATATAAGGAGTATTAAATTTGGCACAGATAAAGTTTACCTACATCGCGGAGGACTGCAGAAACTTAAAAATACATTAAATTAATAAAAAATGTACCCACATTACACATCCCACATTCATGCGATTATACATGACTAGCTGTTGCCCGCGATTTCGTTCGCGCGGACTTCATTTACTCCGCACAGCACCTCCCCCGTAGGTGATAGCGTGATAATATGTAGCCTATATATTGACCCGACCTGTTAGTAATATTTATGCAAAATTGGAAGTAAATCCATGCAGTACTTTTTGAGTTTACTCCGGACATACATTGACTTTCTATGATTTTATTATATTATTATTATATATATAATAGATTATATACTCACATAATATGTTCTATTTTCTTTACAGCTAAAGTCTGTTGTCAAGCTTAAAAATATTTTATTGTTTAATCTGTGGTCGAATTTCGACAAAAGGGAGATCGCTAGTTATTATAATTATAAGAGAAACCGTAAAACATTTGTTGCGTTCTCTCTGCATGAGTCTTCGTACTGAATTATTTCACAACGTATGAATAAAGCAGTAAAACATTCCACTTAAGCGTTAAAAACACCGTAACCTCAATGTAACCCTTCACAATACCTCGACAAACGTCCATGAGTCGTAACGCATTGTCTGACAATTACCGAGGGTTTCACAAAATTTGGCACTCCGCAACCATTCGTCATAGATCTGTACTAGCGTTAGAAATGAAGTATATCTTTTAGTTCTTTGCAATTAAACAAAGCTCATGTTAACTGGTCATTGGTTGGTGTGATTAGCGCGATGCCTATTGGAATTGCATCGCAAAGTGCCGCTAACACATTGTGTTTTTTGTTTTTACTTCTGGTGTAATGGTTCTACAAAGACTCCTTTGTGGGTGGTGAAATCTGATCGCACGCGACACTGGTGCAGTTAAAGGGGAGGTTTGGGTAAAATTATTTACGATTTTTTTTGGGTAAAGTTATTTACGAATTACCTCAATTTAAGTTACGGTTTTTAATTGAAGTACAGTTATTACTTAGTATATCTTATTAGTGTTGATTTGTCTCAGTTAAGTGGTAATTAATACTAATAACATTAAGATAAGCTAAACATTTTTTAAATCTAATTAAGTTAAATCATAAGGTTCTTATTCATTAAATATATTAATCCTTAAATTGATCTCGTTTTTCAGCCTATTGTTTTTGTTGTTATGACAGTTAAAAATAGAAAAAAAGTGGCAGAAAGAAACAGTTTTGAAAGATAGATTATCATAAGTTTGAGCTCTTGTTATAAGCATCATTAGTTAATGCCATTTCAGGTTATAATTCAATGCTGCAACAACTATTCATATTTAAATAGTGCAGCAGGTTGAAAATAAATAATTTTTATACAATTTGTATATGATAGACAACAGTGAGTTGTTTTATTGAAGATTATTTAACCTGTTGTGTAAAAAACTTAAATTATAATTATTAGGGATGTTTTTTATTCGTTATTTATCAGAGGTTGATTGGGAGTATTTCCTAATAAAAACAAATTAAACCTCAAATGCTATTTATGACGGTGAACAAAAAATTTAAGGTGAGTTTATTTTTATATTTTGCAATAATAATTCTTTATAATTATTTTAAAATAAATTATAATTCACTAAAATCAAACCTTTTAATTAGTAATTAATCAGATTTTGCGTTTAATAAAATTAATAAAAACGTGTTGCTCTTGCTCAAACTCATTATCCCGCAAAATGTAATTAAACACATGAGATTCCAAATTTTTGTACAAAACACAAATTCTGTTATGGTTTAACATTGCCAAATTCCTTTATTTAAACTTTGTAATGTTACTATAAATCGAAGCTATAACGTGTATAGTTTTTGTATTTGGTTGCTAACACGCTGTCTTGCTTTTGAAATGAAACCAGTTGTTTATTAATAATAATTAACACCACTGCACTGTGATATTCCAGTAAAAATAGTTGGTTATTAAAATTAAATAGCTTTAATACATCACATAAGATTTAGTTCACCTAAGTGGCTATTCAAGTATTACGTAAGCAGATTTTTTACAATTATTGACTTCCTCCTCCCCCATGTCAGCAAAAGTAAACAAATCACTTACCCCCTCCCCTCTTGCTTACGTAAACATTTGTAAATTTATTTCTAATCTGTTCCTCAGTTTTGTGATTGATTCTTGAGTAGCAGTTTTTAAGTTTAAATATAAGTATGTAATACGGTTAGGTAGGTAAGATAAGAGTTTAACGCAAACATTTAATGTAGCACGCAGTAAATTTGTCGAAAACTCGAAAAAAAAAATTTGCTGACATAATCACCATCTAGACCCTCCACCCCCCTTGTCATCAAAAATAAGCAAAGGAAGGACCCTCCCACTCCCCTTTAGTGATTACGTAATACTTGAATGGCCCTTAACGGTTTGTCCACACTTTTATGAAATATTTAAATCTAACTAAGTTAATAAAACGTTAACGTTCCCCGGCCTCCTCAGATGGTACAAACGTTCTTTGTTCAGGACAATGCTGCACTGTTCACTGTTAATCACTTTCACGTGCCGCTGTCCTTCTCACTGTGCCATGCGGCCTGCACTTCCTCACTATCTCGTCAATATCACGATTACAATCTCAATATGCCTGATTCACGACATGAAATTTATGCAATGTTTATTTCTTAAAGTTAATCTTTCTTTAAAAATATTAGAACCAAAAATCAGAAATATCGTGTTTGAAAAATCATTGACCGCTTTGTTGGTTAAGTAGTTAGCTACCCTGATCACGAAATCACACGCTTCAGTTCCCGATAAGGGACATGTGTTTGTGTGATGAGCATTAATGATTGTGTGGGTGTAATGAAGGTGTTTCTAAAACAACCCAACCTAGAACATACATATAAGTAACTTATTAATACCTCCGTGTTGGTTAGAACTCCTTTGAAGAATAGGCCAACTGTCATTCTACCAGGCAGGTCGTAAAAGCGACCGATTGGCTATGCGAGTCACTAATATCCTGGCCACTAAGTGTTAGAGTTCTGCATCGCCCGGGTCTGGTACCACTGTCTTACCTATTCCTGCCACAATAGCGTCAGTGCTTGTCACTGTCGTGTTCCGGTTTGGAGGGTAAGGTAGCCGGTAAACTTATACATGTGGCATTAGACCTCGCCACACGAGATAACAACGCACCATTAACATCTTTGGTCTATAGGCGATGGTTGACTCTTTCCATCAGGAGACCCATCTGCTTGTTTACTATCATATTTTTATAGATCATATAAAAAGATGTAAATATAACATATTATGTCATGTTTGTATATCATAAGATAACAAACAAGCAGATGAATCTTGTGATGGAAAGAGACAACCAACATCTATTAACTGTCTATCATACAGTTAAATTACAGTAACATAAATATTTTTGATGTCAATGAGCATGGGCTTACCGTGGCGGGTGGGGGTGCAGGAAAGGCTGCTGCCCCCCCTAACTGGAATTTGTTTACCTCCCTACTAATTATCTACTGTTGTCGATAAAAATATAATAAAATAAAAATATAGTCTTAAAAATTTCAAGACTATATTTTTTCATTTTAAGTTAAAATCTTACGGTTTCGGTTTTGACCGAAGCTGGAGTATCAGTTTCGGTTTCAGCTGAAAATCTAGTTTCAATCGGTCACTATTTATTATCTGACAACGTATTCTCGGACCTACTGAATAATACCATCGAAATCGGCCGTTTCGTAGGAGTATGGTAACTAAAACTGTAACACGAAAATTTTATATAATAGAATAACCATGACGTCGTGTTAATAAACTATTTAGCAGTTCATAAATTTCGATTTCGTGAGCATAAAATTACAAGTCAGACACCTAATTCTGTTTAACTAACACTTAGGCGTCTAGAAATTCCAACGTAATAACAACAGAACTGGAAGCCTAGCATGAACACTAATATTGATCGACTCGGAATCGACTAAATTTTAATATCAAAATGTAGATATACTATCAAATATATAAAATAAAACTATATAAATGTAGAGAAACAAATATAATATCAACGAATTCCGAATAAACATCACTAATTTGCTGACAAAATCGGTGATAAGTAGTAATTACCAACCCTCATCAAATTTTTGCGATTTTTTGACGATTGAACTTTTCTTTAATGATTGTTTACGCCTCTGACGATATGAAATTTTCTTTAACGATTGGTTGCGCTTACGTTTACAAAACATATCGCCTGTGGTTAGCGAACCTAACTACACATCAACGGAGCTCGGGTTCAGTTCTCGGCAGGGACAAACATATGTGTGATGAGCATAGACGTTTAAATTTCTGTTAAGTAATTAAATATATTTGAAAATTTATTTATGTGTTCATATGCATCAGTATCGTTGATAGACACCCATACCTAATGCGAATAAATAATTTACTTACTTTAGGGTTAGGTAGAAAAATATTAAAGCAAGCATGTTTATTAAATATATTTTTACTAGCTGAATCACGCAGCTTCGCCCGCAGTACCGAGTAACAGGTGATCAATGTTAAAAAAAATCATGCAAGTTTTCACCCCCTTAAGGGGCGATTTTTGAAAATAGGTCCAGGTTCAACCCCGGGTTTTAATTGTCTTGCAAAGTTTCATCAAAATATGTACAGCGGTTTAGGTGTAAAAGAATAATAGACAGACAGATATATATTCGCATTTATAATATTACTAGCTGAACAAACTATCTAGCTCGAGAGTAGTTATCAATGTAATCTTTCACATAAACTTTAAACCCCTGTTTTAGCTCTTTTGGGGTTGATTTTTGAATAAAGTAGCCAATATTCGAATCCAGTTTTTCCGTTATCTTTTCGCTAAATTTCGTCAAAATCGGTTCAGCGAAATAGGCGTGAAAACGTAACAGTCAGACAGACTGATGAATTTTCGCTTTTATTACTATATTACTAGTTGACTCGCGCAGTTTCGCCCGCAAGTAGATATACATGTCGTACGATACGACACGAGCATTTCTTTTATATAAACTTTATTTTCTATTTTAGCCTCTTAAGGGTTGACTTTTGAAAAACTTAAAACTTTTGCATTAATAGTAATAGTGCTGTATAGTATAGATAGGTCATACTAATATAAATAGTAATATTGAAACATAAATCCATATTTAAGTTTTATTTCAATTTGTATTTCGAAATCGTTACCGAGTAATGAAGCTGTCTGTTATTCGATTCCGATACTTCCAAGCTAGGCCTTTGCCTGTATTTCTAGACAACAGCATTCCTTAACTAAACACAGACGTACTCTCATAATGGGGTAATAGTGACGTGTCGGTCAATAATTTCGTGTCATGTACAGGCTAAGTCGCTACCCGTTCCCATGGCATTCTGAAAGGACCCAGGACAACATGTTTTTGTCAAAGTACAAGTAATCAACAGAAATGCGCATATTTGAATATGCGGCTTTGATCCAATTTTATTTTTGAACTAATTTAAACATTGACTCCATTGTGAAATATTTGTTTATACAGGGTTACAGGAAAAGTCGTGCTAGATCCGTTAAGGGCGTGGAGTATCCATCATTTCTGACTTATTTCACTATGAAATACCCCACCCTAAACTTAACCCTTTTCGAGATATTCGACTTTTAATTTTTTTATTGAAAATTGCCACTTGGCATTGGCCACTGCGTGAATTTATTTTTTGACAGCTGGAATAAGCTAAGTTTAGACTACAATATAAATTGCGACATATTATTAATATTATCATTTTTAGAGTATTGTACTTGAAAAGGGAATAATGAAACTTTTATAGGATCACTTGCGTGTTGTCTATCTGTCTGTCACTACCAATCTGTTCTAAAACTGCTGGACTGATTGGGTAGTTGTGAAATTTGGTACATATATGTAAGTAAAGAAAATAATATTAATGTGAAAGTTTATAGGTTTGCATGTTACTTAAAATCGTAATAACTGAATTTAAAAAATCTATATCTACATATAAAAATTGGTTAATTTTACTAGGAAAAATAAGTATTTTACTAGGAAAATTTTCAATATTTGAACGTATGAAATTCATTTGTAATTAAAATCACAACCTGTTTGCTTCATATATATATATATATATATATATATATATATATATATATATATATATATATATATATATATATATATATATATATATATATATATATATATATATATATATATATATATATATATATATATATATACACATATGTATACTACACCATCTATGTTTAAATTTAGATTATGTTGGATTCATTAAAATATTGATCTCGTATTGAGCTGGGAGGTGCACCGAGTTTGTAAATAAACGTAACCTAAGCGTTTTTGCCTAAAGTACCGTCTGCGTTGTAGGTATTCTTCATTGAACTTAATCTCGCAAATATAACCTGGACGTAAATAAGAGTAGACAAAGAGAGCACGCAAAAAGAGCATAACGAACATAAAAAGTAGCTGTCAGTGCAGTCACGAGTGCGCTATGAAGGAAAAATGTAGAGTTCGCGGCTATTACGTCGGTACGTGGGAGAGCTGAGCAAAGATTACCGACTTAATGACACATTATACCTGCGTGAATATATTTATACATGTCTTTATGCAATATTGTTTTTTTATGTCATAAAATAGCAAACAATAAGACGACTCTTCTGATGGTAAGAAATATCGATTGCCTATTACACTAAAGATTATAAGCTTATTCACAATATATCAAAAACGGGACTAACACAAAAGTTCACACTTATATATATATATATATATATATATATATAAGCGGCGGTTTGAGTCCCCTAGGCTCCTGGATCCATTTCTGCCTACATTATATATATATATATATATATATATATATATATATATATATATATATATATATATATATATATATATATATATATATATATATATATATATATATATATATATATAAATCTACGTAATACTTATGTTTAGAAAAAAATTACAAGAAGTAATTCGTGTCTAGAGATTTTACGGGGAAAATTAGGTTTGTCCTTTGACCTTATTTGTTTTTAATTAGAACTAAATTATTGTACGGAACGAAACGGTTTAGATGTTTATTATGTATATAAAGGTATTTATATATAATATGTTAATTAATGCGTGAGTATCGTTAACTAACACCAATATTAATAATTTGCATTGATATAAAAAACCCAAGATACACAATCAATGTCTCAAAAATGTCCTCTAAAAATGAGCGCAAAATTTTAAATTGTGCGCTCATTTCAAATAGAATCGCGTCGGTGTCACTGTCAATTTTATTATTTTTGTACATTGCTTTGTAAAAACAACTATAAATCTTGCACTTAAGGTCGGATATGCAAAAACATATATTTTTGCCATATCTATAACTACTTGTGTGAAATTAGCGACAGTTTTGAGTGCCAGTTTTGTTCGGGACTGTGCATCTTGGATTTTTTATATCAATGATAATTTGCTTAATATTTTGAAGTTAGATCAATTCGTGTAATTTGTCCGGCTATATAGTTACTATAATTCAAATGTGTCATGTTCGGCTAGCATTCGAAATAAAATATTCTGTGAACGAAAGAGGTGACACAGTACCGTTGATATCTTTAGTGTTTAAACAACGGTAACCTTTTACCACTCGGAAAGTTATTGTTTTTTATGTTGTAAAAAGACAATTCAATTGATAACGAATGTCACGCAAAAGATGATATTTATTATCGTCACTTGGTTAAACTGCATTATTGAAAACTACATAAAGAACGCTTATACCATTAATCCGTACTGGTATTATAACTGTTGAAAGCTGTTTGTCTGACTATCTGTATGTCTGTTAAGCTTTCAAAGCTATACGCTGAACCGATTTTGATGAAATTTGGCAAAGAGTTAAAGATCTAGGGTTAAACATAGATGTTGATTTTGGAAAATATGCATTAGAAATACATTAAATTAATTAAAATAACATTACACACACTACATTCATGTGACATATGATAATATACACATATAAGGTCGGGGCAAAAGTATTTTAGTATTGTTCATACAAAAAAAAATTTTTTTAGGTATAATTTTTATTTATTTGTAATATGTATGTATGTATGTATGTGCCGTTTTGATCGATGACTTGTTGCCATCTTGTGGGTAGAGCCGTGATCCCATTCCTGTAGAAATTTTGAGATTTTTGACCAAAAAAAATCTGACAGGTTCCAGTGTTCACAGTGTTATTTTGAGCTTAGCTTTATGCTTCCTAAGGAGTTCTGCAATGACCGAAACAGGTGGAAATTTGATGAAGCAAGGTCAGGGCTATACGGAGAATGCATTAACATATCCCAGCGAAGCTCTCTCAATTTTTGCTGCGTGGTTATAGATGAGTGCGGTCTGGCGTTGTCATGGTGGAACACCACGCCCTTCCTATTCACCAGCTCCGGCCGGTTTTCCTCAATAGCTTTTTTTAACCTGATCAGTTGCTGACAGTAGAGGTCAGAATCGATAGTTTTACCCGGTGGCAAGAGCTCATAGTGGACGATTCCTTTCCAATCTCACTATACAAATAGCATCACTTTGTTCCGAGTCAGGTCGGGCTTAGACATGCTTCAACCATGATTTTTTCGCATATTCTTATCGTAAGTCACCCATTTTTCATCACCCGTATTCAACTATTTAAGAAATGGTCCGGAATTTTTACGTTTCAACTAAGAATCGCAAATGGAAACACGTTACATTAGGTTTCTCTCAGTGAGATCATGTGGTACCCAAATGTGAATTTTTTTTTTGTATCTACCCAGACTTTCGTAAATGACATAAAACTGTTTTATAATCAACATTCAGTTCTTCAGCAATGTCGCAGCCTCTAGTATGTCGACTTTGCTTCACTTTCTTAAAGATGACACTGATTTATCTGTGACAGGGATGGGAGTCCAGAGCGAACCTCATCTTTCACACTAAAATTTCCAGGCTTGAAACGCTTGAACCACATTTGTGCTACTCTTATTGATACCGCATCAGGTCCGCAAAAATTTTATTCACAGCGTTCGTCGCATTTTTACCGTTTTTGTAATAAAACTTTAAAATGTACCGAATTTCTTCGTCACATACGTTAATTTTGCTTGCTTGGTCACTGGTTATATGTTTTTCTAATAAGTTGACTGTATAAATATATAAGGGAGTATGTCAGTTATTGATTTCCAACCTTGACTGACACCGCCACGCTCGATAGTCGACAGCTTCTCCTGGTTGCACGGCGCTCCGAAGATGTTGCTGGTTGTCTTGCGAGTTGGCTTTGCGATTTAGCATGGAATAATACGCGAGGAATTACGTGAAACTTTCGCGAATATTTTATACTGATTCGCACCCAATTCGCACGGGATCGTAGGCAGAATGCCGTCTCCCGTCTCGCATTAACGGATGACAGCTTATAGGTGGCAGAATTTTTTCAATTACCCACCAACAATCGTGATGAAAACCGAAAAACAGTATCCGTTGTAAACTTTTTTCGAAATAAAAGTAACTAGCAATCGTCTGTGGCCGAATTTCAACCAATCCTTAAAACCTTTTATAAGTTTGACAACTGTAATTTTTGCTGTAAAGAATATATTAATCATGTATGTGTATTATAATGTATGTTACATGAATTTTGTGTGTGTAACGTTTAGTTTTGTTAATTTAATGTATTTCTAATGCATATTATTTATAATAGTAGGTTTCTACAATCCTTCGCGATGAAAACTCATCGATCATCTCGATATGACTTCTAGTTTCTGAAAAATATATGATATACAAACATTTATACAAATATACAATTTATACATACACTTACTAAATTTATCACAAATTCTTGGAAGACTTAATACAAAGAAAAATATCAACACGCGAGACTCGAGCCCGTCGACAGTCCGTCAGTGGCAGAGCGACCCGGCTTGAGGGAGATGGTCGAGGGTTCAAGTCTCGCGTGTCGGCATTTTTCTTTGTTGTTTTTAAAGTTTTTCAAGTTTCCCAAACATGAGGTGAGTGCTATAAAAACAATAAATATTTAGACTTAATACATCATCATACTCAAAAATTATTATTATTTCAGGATGTTAATATAGTTAAATATTATTTAACTAACTATTATTACTAAAGTTAAGTATTATTTAATTATATTAACATCCTGAAGATGTTTAAAAAAGTGAAACTGGTTGAGTGATATGTTAAAAATAAAGTCACAAAGTGAAATTAACGTACAAGTGATAATTTACTCGTATAATAATAATGGAATTTCACCAAGTGCCGACGATAGAAAGTATAGAATATATCAAAAAATATCCAATTACACCAATGTTACATACATACTGGACAAACAGATAACATTTTCTTGGAAGTCGGTTAAAAGAGGTTACATCTTTACATATGTCTCACGCGAATATCACGCATATCAAGTTATAAGCTGTTGCAATGACAGCACAACCAACAGTATTTAAAACAGTCTCAAATGTTGTAACGTTATTCGGTACGATGCACAGGTTACATTAAACACAAGTAGACGTCAGGTGCTGGGGACGGGCCGGTCACGATTCTCTGACCGATGCCTATTTGAAATGCTAGCACCATTCCAAAGTCACGATACCCAATAATAGACTTTATTGCTTTCATTTCTAATTTCATTTTCCAATAATTTACCGCGAAAGAAATTCTAAGACATGTCAAAAAATTTTTGACTCTATGTCAAATATGTAGAGTCACTTTTTGATCAGCAATTTAATCGAATTTAAAGACAACACGTTAGTTAATGCTCTGCCTATGATCGTAATAAGTAGATGGTGTGTTGAAAAATTATCGGTGCGATCGGAGGCGCAATGGATGCGTCATTTTTTTGCCTATTTATATTGAGTTTGAAAGTAAAGATATAGGTAAACTAGAAGAAACAATAAGAAATACATTATACATCGTCCCTTTTTCACATACCTACTGTTGGTGGATTGTCAGCGAATGCAACTACAAATTGATGGCTCTCGTGTTCAATTCTCGACCGGGACAAACATTTGTTTGACCAGCATGTATGTTATAATATTTATATATGTATTTCTATGTATAGGTATGTATGTATCGTTGATTAACAACCATAACACAAGCAAATAATTTGCTTACTTTGGGATTTGATCAATTTATATAATTTGTCCAACGGTATTTATTATTGTTATTATTATCGTGGTTAAAAGTATTTTCAGAACGGATTATTTTAGCATGAAGAGAGATTCTCGTACCAACAGGTTTTGATCAAATATGAAGTATCATAAGAAATATATGTATATTGCACAAGCGTTATTGCAGCCAGAATAAGTAGGTAAGGCAGAAGCACCAAACGTAGGGAGATACTAAAGATCTCTACCACTTAGTACTTACTACTCTCTAGCTCCTTTTTGGAATCTATGGAACAACAGAGTGTTCTCAAAATATATTCACTTAATGATGATTGAATGATTGATAGATGATTTGTAAGCATATTCACATTTTTTTAGTTTTTGGGAAAACTTGGATAGCTCGATATTTATTTTCGAAGAAAAGCGATTGTCAAAAATAAGTAAAACCAATAAAGTTGGTCAAGCTAGAGAATTCGTACCACTGGAGCTAATAAATTGCATAAAATTTAAACTCTTTTATCATTTTATTGAACAAGCGGAATAAGCGGTGACCCTAATCGCAGGGTCGAGAGACCCTCAGGATCGAACGCGGGACCTCGAGTGATCAACACCCACTTCGCAGTGACCATCATATAAGACTGACCTAAATCTATCAAATTCTCATCTCATAAAAAATGTGTTATTCCCGTGGGATACACAAATAATATTAGGCACCGAGTCTCAATTTTATTTAAATAACCATCAAATTGGTCTCAAATTTGGTACACATAAAATTCCCTATATTAATGTTTTAAAATGAATAAAAATAAAACAGAATTTATATAAAAGAACTTCCAGAAAACTTTATGTCATGAAAACTAGTTTGAATGACCTGCTGCGATATAATAAGTGTACAGCGAATACACGGTCCCATCAAAATGTCATCAATGTTTTCGGTAAATAAGTGATGGGTTACATCTACCAAATTAATCTCTCGCTCTTCTTTCGCATCGTGATAGTTGTTCTAAACGAGTTCATTGAGGAAGTTACTAAATGTATAAGTTTTTAGCCATTTAATAATACTATTTATGTGACTGCTTGGGTGGTCTAGTGGTAACAGGTAATGCAAAACTCAGATTGTGAGGTCTCGAGTTTTATCTTCGAGTGGGGCTAAATGTTATTGATATTTGGAGTTATCCTTAAAATATGTGATCGTAGCCTGCAGCCTGGAGCCTAGTTGAAGTTACTGGACTGGTTTTCCGAGATCTCACGGTCAAGGAAGATATTTTTCAACGATATTTATTTATAGAAATACATAAATAGAAAAAGTAAATAACATACTGAAATATATACTTATACCTAAAAATAAAAGAAATTTAATAAATTAAACCGATTTCAAATATTTGTGAGCTAAACCTGGCCATAGCTCAAAAACTTTGATGAAACTTGGAGTGTTTCCTAAGTTGAAATATACCTGATTTAAATCAAAAAGGATGATCTAGATATGACTTTTACTGCCCGATAAATTCATGAATAAACGTACAAACATATAAAGATACAAACATGGAAACATATATGTACAATATACATATATTTACGAAATTTATTATACGTTCTTGGATGCCTAAATAGATCATCATACTCGAATATTATGCAATTCTAACAAAATTATATACATACATGTCAAACTAATAACCTCCGTTTTTTCGTTAATTAAAAACCGAACCTAGAACCGAAATCCGACAACCGAAAAAACCGAACCTAACAAGCTGTATATCCTATATATCCTATCTGTGTGTAATTTAATAAAATTTTTTTTTACATAACCCCCCGCCCCGTTGGTCGAGCGGTTAGCGACACTGACTATGCAATTGACGGGGCTCGAGTTCGATCCCCGACAGTGACAAGCATTTGTGTGATGAGCATAAATGTTTGTATTTCTGGGTTTGGGTGTTTATTATGTATGTATATATGTATTTTCAGTATTAACAGTATTTATATATGTGTTTTCTATGTATTTGTATCGTTGACTAACACCCGTAACATAAGCAAATAATTTGCGTACTTCAGGGTTAGATCAATAAGTGTAAAAAAAATCATAGTACAAAGTAGGTGCATAAACAAAGCTCGATCATAAACAAAAGATGTAGAGACTTCTTTCGTTTTTTTTTATTTTTTACTTCAGTTACCAACTATGAAATAAATTTATTACAATTCGAGAGACATCCGTATTGGTAAATAGTGTAAATGTAAAGAGAAAGCAATCTAATATAAAAAATTAATTCATTTAGATTGATCGATGGAATTGACTAATCAACTGATCGATTTTCAAATCAATATTTTATGCAACGCGCTGTCACTGCATTTAAAATTATTGCTCTTTACCTCTATTCATTTATAATTATTACACCATTCAATGAAGTCGTTAGAAATAATGGAATTAATTATTATTTTAAATAATGATTATATATCATTATTAAAATTGCGCAAAGAGTAATGACTTAAATAAATAATTTAAAGAGCCAGGTGTTATTTTGCAGAAGTCAAATATACAGAATGTGTATATACACTTATATAATGGAACATAAAATTTTATATCTTCGACTAACTATTCCCCTCGACTTTGTTCGCGTTACCCATACTCATTACTTTCTTTTAATATGTTACTAGTAATGTACTCCACGATTTGCGCATTTGTCTTAAAAAGGGATCCAAAGTTTTTCATTTACGCATTAGTATATACTAGCGATCGCCTGTGGCCGAAATTCGATAATAGACTAAACCAGTGTTTCCCAAACTTTGTTTTAATATGGCCTGGTAATTTTCACACTGCCCTTTCATGACCCATTTAATACTTTTAAACCCAAACTGGTTCTATTAGGTGAAATAATATATTTAATAATAGTAAAAAGGTTTAATTAATGCTACATACTTTGATGTCGTCTATTCTGTCATTACTCAACGCTTACGAATTTTCGTCGCGTTGCGTCTATCTATAGTAGGTAATATTTTAAAAGCAACGCGGAAATGTTGCGACCTGGTATTTTTTTTGATGGCCCGGTACCGGGTCACGACCCGGCAAATGAGAAACGCTGGATTAAACAATAAGACGTTTTTAAGTTTGACAACTGACTTTAGCCGTAAAGAAAATATTTTAGTTTATACCAGCTGACCCGGCAAACGTTGTTTTGCCATATAAATTGGTCGGCTTCCTATTCGCCTTCATAGGAATTTACGGTTATTGTCATTTTTATATAATATTTTATTCAATCCTTCTTGTCCTTCTTATCTACGCGAAAAATTTGAATTTCTTCATCCAATAGACCGTCCTTGTCGTCCTTGTGTAAGAGCTCTATTGCGAGTTCCGGTACATAAGACGACCTATTTCTCCTCTTCTTTTACTATTCGTGCCGTTAGGCTCTGGAATTCTTTGCCTCATTCATTAGAATAAGTGAATCTCAAGATACCTTTAAGAGTCGCCTGAAACAGCACTACTTATCCATTTCATAGTTTGTTTAGTTTGTAGACATAGTAAGTAGTCATAAGAGTTGTATTAGTTTAGTAGTTAAGTTTCTTTGATTTTGTTTTCTTTGTTCTATATTTTTGTACACATGTTTTTCTACCTTATGTTTTTTTTCTCTTATTTTGGGCTTGCTGGAAGAAATTTCTTGAGAGATAAGCTTGCCTTTTGTACTAATTTTGTCTTTAGTTTTACTTTTGTTATTTGTGTACAATAAATGGTTAAATAAAATAAATAAATATATAAATAAGTATGGTATAATATATACCCACATATATTTAATGCTGTATCATAAAAAAATGAAAACAAAACATTTTATCTAAAAAATAAAATAAAAAATTTAGGGGTGGATTACCCTTAGCACTTAGGGGTATGAAAAATAGATGTTAGCCGATTCTCAGACCTACTCAATATGCTCACAAAATTTAATGAGAATCGGTCAAGCCGTTTCGGAGGAGTACGGGAACAACATTGTGACATGAGAATTTTATATATAAGACTAGCTGTTGCCCGCGACTTCATCCGCGTGGACTTCGTTTACTCCGCACTGCCCCTCCCCGTAGGTGATAGCGTGATAATATGTAGCCTATATGTTGACCCGATCTGTTAGTAATATTCATGCAAAATTTGGAGTAAGCCCATGCAGTACTGTTTGAGTTTACCCCGGACATACATTGACTTTCCTACGATTTTATTATATGTATATAGATTAAGATAACGTGAATTGGCCGCACTTGAGTCTATCGCCCCGAAGATATTAGCGCGCTAAGGCACACGTAGCCTTGAATTTATGTGATATAGCCGGTCACATCTGCATTTATCGTGTCATTGCACGAAGCTTTGTGACGATAGTCACAAGTGCGGCTGAGGCATAATACCTAATATTGCGTGCAGCATCGTCTGCGAGTAGAATAACATGTCTTCAATATAATCTTTCACACTTTTCTAATGTCCTATTTATTCTATTTAGCCCCTTAGGGGTTAATTTATTTTACAAAGTAACATGTAAATAATAATAATAATAAATAAATATTCACGGGACAAAAAAGACTTACTGATCTAACCCCAAAATAAGCAAATTATTCGCTTGTATTATGGGTCCTAGCTAGTCAACGTACATAGAAATACATACATATATAAATACTAGAATATATTTAATAAACACCCAAACCCGGAAATACAAACATATATGATCATCACAGAATTGTCCCCGTCGGGGATTGAATTCGAGCCTCGACCAACGGAGCGGTATTATGTTTGATACCGTATTTTCATCTATCTCCATGTCAAATATCAACAACATCGGTTTTTGGGATTCAGCAGTGAATGCGTAATATACATATAGAGTTTTATATTTATGACATTAGTATGTGTATGTAAAATACTTTCAAACAATCATTGGAACCATAAACACAGATATCATTAGTAATTTTCCAGATCAAACTCGCCTCTATAATGAGGGTATACAACCAAACAACTATGACATTTGTATCTAAATCCGCATTTCGATATTTAATATCAAGGTTTTAAGAGTTATAATAGCGTGAACATATTATGTCAGCCAGTGACACCGGTCACCCAGTCACGTACTTCACGCTTGTATTTCATGCGAGACGATTGGACAACGTTTTCCTAAATCACCATTGATTGATGGTTATCTTACACGTGTAAATATTTCTTCTAGAGTTTGTTTGTAAATTACATTATAAAAACATTATTTTTGTAGTGGAAAGGTCAGCACAAATAAACGCAGTGTTAGCGATAGGACTTTGGAGGATGCCAAACATTCATACAACATGTGGCTTTTTTTTTTTTTTTATAGAAGAGGGGGCAAACGAGCATGAGGTGCACCTGATGGTAAGTGATCACCGCCGTCCATGGACATCTGCAATACCAGAGGACTTGCAGTTGCGTTGCCGGCCTTTTAAGAATGAGTAAGCTCTTTTCTTGAAGGTCCCTATGTCGTATCCATTCGGAAATACCCCTGCCGGTAATTGATTCCACAACAGAGTAGTGCGAGGCAAAAAGTGTCGGGAGAAACGCACAGTTGTGGATTTCCAGACATCGAGATGGTGAGGATGGAACTTTGAATTTTGACGCGATGTCCGATGGTGGAATTCGGCGGCAGGAATTATTCCAAACAACTCGTCGGAGCACTCCCCATGATAAAGACGATAGAAGACGCAGAGTGAACCTACATCTCTGCGTAATGCCAAAGAGTCGAGCTGTTCCGAAATAGCCTGCTCGTCAACGATTCGAACCGCTCTACGCTGTATGCGATCAAGAGGAAGAAGCTGGTATTGGCTTCACAAAGCTGCCCCCCTTTATTACATATTTACCTGGGTACGCCCATATTTATTATTTGGGATATATATAAACTATTTATAAACTAATTTGGTGTCTCTAGGATCACAATGATTCATAAACTAATTTGGCGTCATTAGCCATAGGATTAGATAGATTTTAGAATAGACCTTCTGCCAGGCAGGTCGTAAAAGGCGACCGATTGGCTATTCGAGTCACTAACATCATGGCTACTAGGTGGTAAAGCCTGCATTGTCTTGCCCGGGACTGGTGCCATCGCCTTACCTATTCCTGCCGCAATTACGTCAGTTCTTGTCACTGACGTTTTCCGGTTTGGAGGGTAAGGTAGCCGGTAAATTTATACATGTGGCATTAGACCACCAGCACCATTAACACCTTTGGTGTCTATAGGCAATGGTTGACTCTTTCCATCAGGAGACCCATTTGCTTGTTTACTATCTTATAAAAAAATATGACTTATAAACTAATTTAGCGTCTTTAGGCATAGGATGGTAATGTATCGTTAACTTATTTATTACTCTATTTGTGTTTATAATAGTCATTAACTTACCCTTACTTAACTCAATAGATACTTAAAATGATAATAGTGAGTGGTCAACCTTTTAATAGAGATACAGGTAGTAGGCCCGTGAATTTGTTTTTTAAAAACTTAATCTTCCCTCCTTAACCAGAACACGACGGTGGTAACTAAATACATTATAGTATTATATAGTATGATGAGGGCAGACCGGGTACTGTCACTGAAGAATTCCATCCCTTGTTGCCCCCATGTTGATCCAGAGTCCTTTGAAGAATAGGCTATTTGCAATTCTGCTAATAATAATAATAAACATTTATTTCAAGTAACCAGACTCATATTTGTTAGTATACACATGAACTTAATTACTATGTTAGTACTTAACTACTTATCACTAATAGTTTGTGATGTGAATCATTGCTGCGCCATCCCATTGAAAATCGCACAGCAATGACCCACATACCTGCAGTCTAATCTACTTACGATTAAATTCAGGATGCTGTTGGTGGCCCCTCGCAATCTGCGCACCAGGGACCCACATCTTTTGCGCATCGTAGTATGAAAACAATCTACACGCGCTGTTGCGAACATCCCTGATGCACTTCAGAAACGAGGTAGTCCCATCAGTACCTTGAACGCATTATTGTACAGAGTGCTAAGTGTGAGTTTTTCTTTTCGCATTCGATCGTGAGCGCGTTTCGAGTTTACTAGAAATTTGTATGTGATTTGTACAGCGCCACCTAGTGGTAAACGTGAGAAACCAGTTTACCACTAGGTGGCGCTGTACAAATCACATACAAATTCCTAGTAAACTCCAAACGCGCTCACGATCGAATGCGAAAAGAAAAACTCACACTTAGCACTCTGGACTCGGAGGGCGCTATAGAATTTTTGAGAGTACTTGGCCCACAGGTTGCAAGTGTAAAAACTAGTGCAATAAGCTCTAAGCAACGTTGTTTTTATGCTAAGTAGAAGAAAATAAAACGTGTCTCTATAATATCACTAAGTTACCACTTAGTGATATTATAGGGACACGTTTTATTTATTTGTATATATTTATTATTACTATACGAGTTGCGTAAAGACTCGCCTGAGTCTGAGTGCTAAGTGTGAGTTTTTCTTTTCGCATTAGATCGTGAGCGCGTTTGAGGTTTACTAGGAATTTGTATGTGATTTGTACAGCGCCACCTAGTGGTAAACATGAGAAATCAGTTTACCACTAGGTGGCGCTGTACAGATTTATACAAATTCCTAGTAAACTCGAAACACGCTCACGATCGAATGCGAAAAGAAAAACTCACACTTAGCACTCTGATATCATCGCTTTTTATTCCTGCTGCGGTAGCGTTAATATTTGTCACTGTTATGTTCTGGCTTAGAGGTTACGTAGCCACTAAACTTATGCATGTAGCAATAATATCCCGTCACTCGGATAGCAACGCATCATTAACGTCTTTGGTGTTTATAGGCGATGGAAATCTCTTTTCATCAGGAGAAGTGAGAACCAATTTCCAGTCGGATAACAACACAGTCTTAAAATCTTTGTTGTCTTTAGGCCATAGACATCTCCTATCAGGGGAACAATCAGCTTGTTTTCTAAAAAATATGATATTTTATTTAATATCACAATCGTTCCCATAAACATTTTAATTCGTAGGTATGTAGTAATATCGAAATTAATGCTCCAAAGCTAATCCACTGCTAGTTATACATAATATGGCGTCATGTCAAGATCCATTTTGACAGTGTTTAATCTACGATATAAGTGTAGAGCACGCATTACTAACAGACCCACAAAGATCGTGTCTAACTGTCAGCCATAGTGAAATTTTGTCTCAGCACGATATATTCAAATTTACTCTTACCCACGTGTCACTCGATATCAACTGACAGCTGACATCTTTATGACGGTTCATCAACCTCAAAACATTCTATCTCTATTAAAACTACCATTCAAAAATAAACTTTAAGCTTTCATAAATAGATTAAATTTTCTTTAGCTGAGTTATCTGCGATAGCATAAAGGAATTCGTCAAATAACTATTCGTCATACGCTTTGGAAAAGATCGCGGTCTCAAAAACTTTACAGTTGCATTTGCTATGAGCTTTATTTCTCGGTAGTAGAGGTGATTTTGGAGTGTTTTTGGTTGTTGACCCTTGTGGAGCGGGTGGTCTGAAAGGCGCTTCTCCGAACTGACGGCGTCAAAATGTTTCAAAGCGGTCAAGTGTGGTGACTTCTTGTTAGCAAGTGTATTTTGTTCGCTAGTGACATGATAATATTAGTGTTCATTTTCCCTATTGTTGAGCATATGAGATTTTTTTGGAGTTCCTTATCCAAGAGGTGCTTGATTATCCTAAGCTTCACTGTTTATCTGTCCACATGTCATATGTCGATGCAACGAGGTTTACTGAACTCGTAACTAGACTTGTTAGTACCTACACCACTGTCACTCTCGCGGTGACCATACTTTTTGAATATTACTACACTAATTTTGTTGAAATATAGAATATTTTTTTCTTATGTTTTTATTGGTTACAGGCATACCAATACCAAATATAATCGTATCCTTTAATATGTAGTCGCTTACCAATCACTTTGTATTTTTTTTAAAAGAAAAAGGGGGCAAACAGACCGGAGGCTCACCTGATGGTAAGTGATCACCGCCGCCCATGGACAAGCACTGACCTATCAGAAGATTTGCAGTTGCGTTGCCGGCCTTTTAAGAAAGAGTAGGCTCTTTTCTTGAAGGGCCCTAATTCGTATCCGCTTGAAAAAACTCCCGCCGGTAATTGGTTGCACAGAGGAATAGTGCGGGGAAAAAAATGGCTCGAGAATCGCACAGTGGTGGATTTCCAGACATCGAGGTGGTGAGGATGAAATTTTGAATTTCGTCACGATGTCCGCTGGTGAAATTCTGCACCAGGAATTAATCCAAAAAGTTCCTCGGAATACCCCCATGATAGATCCGATAGAAGATGCAGAGCGGAGTCACATCTCTACCTAATTCCAAAGAATCAAATTAGTCACAAATAGTCCTGTTATTAACGATTAGACTCGCTCTACGTTGAATGCGGCCAAAAGGAAGGAGCTGGTACTGAGGAGTCCCCGCCCACAAGTGAGAGTAGTACTCCATATGAGACCGGATTTGTACCTCATAAAGTTGTAAGCGATGGGCCGGCGTGAAGTACTGCCTGGCCTTGCTGAGACCCAGCTTTTTTGAGGCTAATTTGGCCTTGCCTTCTAAGTGAGCACGGAATTGAACGTTGCTCGATATGTCAACTTCAAGAACTTTAAGACTGGCTGTAGCTGTAATGGAAGTTGTTAGATACTTTTGCTATTGCACTTGTACATAAATTTCACTTTTACACATATTTTTAATATAATACTCAACCGGTTTCACTTTTTAAAGCAACTTCAGGATGTAATATACTTTTTTTATATCATAAGATAGCAAACAAGCAGATGGGTCTCCTGATGGAAAGAGTCAACCATCGCCTATATACACCAAAGATGTTAATGGTGCGTTGCTATCTCATGGCGAGGTCTAATGCCACATGCAAAAGTTTACCAGCTACCTTACCCTCCAAACTGGAACACGATAGCGACAAGCACTGACGCTATTGCGGCAGGAATAGGTAAGGCGGTGGTACCAGACCCGGGCGAGACAATGCAGAACTCTACCACCTATAGTAGCCACGATGGTAGTAACACGATAGCCAATCGGTCGTCTTTTACGACCTGCCGGCTGCCTGGCAGAACGGTAGTTGGCCTATCCTTCAAAGGAGGCCGGGACCAACACGGCGAAAAACTTAAATATCCTGAAGATGCTTTAAAAAGTGAAACCGGTCGAGTATTATATTAAAAATATGTGTAAAAGTGAAATTTATGTACAAGTGCAATAGTAAAAGTGTCTAACAACAATGGAATTTCACCAAGTACCGACGATGGAAAGTATAGAATATATAATGGAAGTATTTTCGAAACGAGGAGATACAACAATAATATATAGTATAGTAATAATATAATAGTAAATATTACGTAATCTGTGGTAATTACATTCATGTGATCTGTGGTCATTGAAATAAATTAATAACATAGAATTATATTGCATACTAGCGGTTGCCCACGACTTCGTCCGCGCGGACTTCATTTACTGCGCAGAGCACCTCCCCCGTAGGTGATAGCGTGATAATATGTAGCCTATATGTTGACCCGACCTGTTAGTAATATTCATGCAAAATTTCAAGTAAATCCATGCAGTACTTTTTGAGTTTACCCCGGACATACATACAGACAAACAGACATACAGACAAACAAACAAACAGACAAACAGACAAAAAATATAAAAACTATATTTTTGGCTTCGATATCGATTGTAGATCACGCCCCAAGTATTCTTTTAAAAAATATTCAATGTACAAGTTTGACTTTCCTACCATTTTATTATACACATATTTATTATGTGTATAATAAATATGTGTATAAATAAATATATTTTATTATACATTTTATTATTTTATTTTATTTTATTATATTATTATATTTTATTATGTACTAGCGACCTGCCCGCGGTTTCACCTGCGTAACTTTTGTTTGCGTACGAATATCGGAAAGGTACTATCGGAACCTTCCTCAAGAATCAATCTATCTATTAAAAAAAACCTCATCAAAATCCGCTGCGAAGTTTTAAAGATTTAAGCATACATAGGGACATAGGGACAGACAGAGAAAGCGACTTTGTTTTATACTATGTAGTGATGTATAGATAGCAATCTGAGATTTGTCATATAAGGTATGAACAGAAACGCAGAAAGTTTAAATTTATATAAAAGCTTCGATCGCGAGTAGAATAACATACCATCAAAATAATGTTTCATACCCTCCAGTCGCACCTGCGTGTATCGTCGCGAAGATATTAGCGCGCTACGGCACACGCAGTCGGAATGTATGCGACGATAGCCGATAATAGCTGGTCACATCTGCAAGTATCGCATCATTGCGCGAAGCTTTGTAACTGCTAATTGCCGCCTAATTTACATTAAAAAAAACCAAATCGTATTTAATTTTTTCTTTGTCATAAGGTAAATATTTTGTCTTTATTTTTTTAGTAAATCTAAACTATCATCCATGACCCCTTGCAATGGCCTTGCGACCCATAAGGAGGCCGTGACCCACACTTTAAAAAACACTGCTCTATATTAAAGGAAGATTTATGAATTATGACTAAAGGGAAATTTGTTTCGCTAAGCGCGCATGTAACCTTTCACATTAAAGGGAGATTTATAATAATCTTTCAAACTTAATGCTGCGAATTTCGTACGCGCATAGCTACGATTGTACGATACGATAGTATCTCTCACTTCATTAATATGAAGAATCACTTCACTATTCCTTTAATAAGGGAGACTTATAACAAACTTCATGTTGCTAGTTTGTATCGCTAATCGCTATACGCGCATTGCTATCAATGGGAGTTTTATTATTATCTTTATTTTGTAAGTTTCGTGTCGCTATACGCGCATAGCTATCGCTTCATACTTTAATTAAATAAATTTCTCCCTAAAGGGAGAATCATTAGCTAATAAATAACTAGCTTCATTTTGCTAATTTCGTATGCGATTCTTCTATTAAAGGGAGATATAATTCTTGCTGCTAGTTCCGTGTCGTTATATATGCATAGCTACTTTATATTAAAACGAAATTTATTACTAACTTCATTTTGCTAGTTTCGTATCGTTATATGTGCATAGCTATCACTTAACACTGAAGGGAAATTTATTACTAACTTCATTTTGCTATTTTCGTATCGTTATATGCGCATAGCTATCACTTTAAACTAAAGGGAAATTTATTACTAACTTCATTTTATTAGTTTTGTATCGTTATATGCACATAGCTATCACTTCACACTAAAGGGAGATTTATTACTAACTTCATTTTACTAGTTTCGTGTCGCTATATGCGCATAGCTATCACTTCACACTAAAGGGGAGTTAGGACTAACATCATCCTCTAAATTTCATGATCCTATGCGCAAAAGTCATTAAAATTTACTTACATAATGATCTTTTATTACACTGAAAAAGTATGAATTCATTAAACAGTAATAAGTCATTTTTATTCTTGAAATTGACTCAAATATAGCCCCAAGTGCTAGCAAAATAAATCGTCTATCACATTAAGGTCAAAACATTACAAATGACGAGCACAACCATTAAATATATTTGAGAGGAATACGGCAAATTACTATTCAAACAAACGACATAAGGTCCAAGCACGTATACAGATAACTAGCATAGTTTCTCAACATTTGATATTCCACCCGGTCCCAAATTGTAGGTTCGATGCCTCGGGAACGTTTTTCTCACACGATTTGAGAGCAAATAAGTGGATGCTGATGATATAGCGATATAGTTACCTACGGGTAATGCTCGCATTGCTAACGATTGCGATACACTATACACTGCACACATACGAATATGATTTATCGTATTTGTTTGTAAAATATTCCGTTTGTAAAGAAATGAAATGAAATTAATAAAAAAATATTTGCAAGAATATGGGTGCTACAAGTTATTAAAAATTAATTAAAAGTTACCAACATATTCTATCATGATATGGTGTGAAAATAAATAAAAACTTGTCATTTTATATTCTGATAAGATTTAAAATGTTTGAGTCCATTGTTTTAGAATTACTACGGGATTGGAACGCGGCCACATAATGAGAAGATCCAGCGGAAGAAACTCAGCGGGCTTATCCTTTTTCTCTACTTTATGTAAGTAGGTACGTTTTAATAATGTACAAGAATTATTTCATATCACAAAAGATATTTTTAAAATTTATAAAATTTCATTTTTTTTGTTAAAATTTTCTTTTTGGTTAGAATGTCATTTAAAAGAGTTCTAGTTTATTGACTTTATTTATAAATAAAATAATACATTTAAAAAATAAATTATTATTTACTTATTTATTTTTTATAATTTTTACACTTATACGCCTCGTTTTTTGTTTTTGGGAAAGAATTTTCCCTGCGAAGATTCGGGCCCCCTTTAAGAAAGAATAAACCATCCACCATTTTGTAAGGCAGTTCGTAAAAGGTGAAAAATTGGCTATACGTGTCTACCATTACCATCCTGACTACTAGATGGTAAAGTTCCACTACATCTCATCCGGGTATATGGTACCACCGCCTTACCTATTCCTGCAGCGGCACTACCGTCAATGCTTGTCATTGTTGTGTTCCGGTTTACCGATTAAGCAGTTTACACTGATGCATGTGGCATTAACAATCCGCCACACGGATAGCAAGGCACCATTAATATTTTTAGTTTCTATATTCAATTATTGTCTATTTCCATGAGGAGAACCATCTGCTTATTTGCTATCTAATGATAAAAAAATCTTTAAGGCAATTAACCCTGCAGACCGGCTAAAGGAGAAGATATCCGAGTTTGTTGCTGCAGGCCATCCCTGAAATTTCCCGCTAAATTGAGTTTCGAATTCGATTTCGAAATTTCGAAAAAATGTAATTTTTTTTCAAATACGTCGTCATTAAAAAAAACCGAACAAATTAACTGATTTTATTCTAATATACGTTATTTGACGTAGTTTTTTAATAAGAAGAGCTGACTAGATTTTGAAATAAATCGGTATATTAACCTTAAAGTTATTTTTAAAATATGAAGTAAGTTTGCTCTAAATAACGTAATTTTAATAATTGAAAAGCTAACTTTTGGAAATTTGACTCGATTTTATTTTTTGAAATACCATTAGTAGTGGTTTTTTTTAGTCCTAAAATATCGTAGAAGATCAAAAAATATTGGTTGAAAAAGTTGAAAATCATGTCGAAAGAAAAATTTTTTCAATCAGTTTACATTTCAAAAACACAATTTCGTCAACTATAACTCCCGAATGGATAAATCGATTTTGATGAAATTTATTGGGTGCAGTTTTTTAAGGAAAAAAGCTGATTAGATTAGAATTAGTAATCGGTACATTAATCTGGAAGTTATATTAAAAAAAACTGTATCACCAAAAATTTTTTTGAAGTTTTTCTAAAATTTCTCAAAATCCGCCGTGTTGGTCCCGGCCTCCTTTGAAGAATAGGCCAACTGCCGTTCTGCCAGGCAGGTCGTAAAAGGCGACCGATTGGCTATCGAGTCACTATACCATCGTGGCTACTAGGTGGTAGAGTTCAGCATTGTCTCGCCCGGGTCTGGTACCACCGCCTTACCTATTCCTGCCGCAATAGCGTCAGTGCTTGTCGCTGTCGTGTTCCGGTTTGGAGGGTAAGGTAGCCGGTAAACTTATGCATGTGGCATTAGACCTCGCCACAAGATAGTAACGCACCATTAACACCTTTGGTGTCTATAGGCGATGGTTGACTCTTTCCATCACCCATCTGCTTGTTTGCTATCTTATGATATAAAAAAAAAAATCCTGGACTGAATTAGTTCAAATTTTCATGATGTCTAAGTTGAGCAGAATCTAATCAAAAGCTATTAACCGCGTTCGATCGGTCAAGCCTTAAAAGTTAAACATACCTACATACTTACAAACATTCTGACGTCATCGTGAAAGTAGTCTGAAAAGATTCCTTGGACCTCAAAACGTGGTAAGCTGGTGAAAACTCGATCTTCGAAAATCGGGGCAAAATCAACAACTACCTTATCTACACACAATTCAATAAAGTATGGTATGTGTGTCTCAAAAAAATGAAATTGTCTTAAAACCGTGCTACAAAATTATCGCTGTTCTACCGAATTGTACGATCTTTAAATCATCTCACTTCAACTCATGTCTCACTGCAGGAGTACTAACAGATCACCTAAAATTTGAGATCTGCCAGCGATCAGTGATAATTCTTTAATGTAAGAAAAAATCATCAAAATTTCCTAAATGGTCAGTGGTCACTGGATGCACTTTTTGCGGTAACAGCACCTAAAATAATAAAGCTCTGCCTTAATCAGGGCTATTATAACAGGGGAGCCCAAGATGCTAAATGGGTAGTTACTCGAGCTTCGTAGGGACCTATTGGATTTTGTAGATTAAATAAGATCGGGATGTATTCCAGGATAAGTGAAATTTAAGTTTCCTGTAAATACAAAACGAATGTGGTAAAGTTAGATTCTCGTCGAGTATGTCAATTGTATTCGTGACTTACAGACGTCTGTGCCTCCATACTCCGTAGCCCTGCATCAGGAGTTATTGTAGTAGCGCACAAGCCGCTTTTGCGCAACATTCTTTAGAAGATTGGGTTGGGGATTAGATTGTATTTTATAATAATAGAGCGGGCACATTATACGTGATTAGTTGTTTCTTTTATATTATATATTTTATATTATATATTTATATTTAATATTATACAGTTTTGTCATATTTTTTGTGTTATGTACTTTTAGATGCTCCTCATACATAAGCAATTTTTAAAGCGGGCTATAATTGATAAATGTGGCTACGTGCATACATAATAATGCAGGATACATTTAGGATGACAATAATGATTTCTGAAGCTCAAAATAAACAGGCGCTGTAAACTGCCATAAAATTACATTAGTTTCATTTTACATGTCAAAATTCTTGTATACATTATACGGGTTAACTTCTTTTTTTTCTGACTCAAATTCCGACTGTTCGTTCTAATAACAAGTAATAAATATGTAATACTTAAAATGTTAACCCAGTTATTCAACAAAAATGTTTATGTGCAGACAGACACCCAAGCGTAGATATAGTTTATAGAAGAAGCTCATTGTTTACATGCAGTAATTTACCAAATTCGTTACTAGACTCGTTAGTACGCCACTGTCACGCGACAACGTAGTTGTCCCTATTCATCAAGACCCTCTTGATGAATAGGGACAAGGTCAGTCATCTTATGGATAGGCAACACAGTCACTTAGGCTACTTCTAGTAAATTTCATAAGCTTCTTAACTTCTTCATTAACTTCAACCAGGTAATGTTCATGGGCGACAGTCTGCAACTTACATAAAGAAATGTGTAAACGGTTGAACCTGCAGACTATCTCTGAAACTTCTCGCTAAATTGAGGTATTTTAAACTCAAAGGAGTAAAAACTATAAGCATAGGTTTTTTTCAGTTCAAACATCTATTTTGTTAGAAATGACAGCATATTGGTTTTTGAAAAGTGTGTACATTTTGGGACCGATGAACAACTTTGATTTTTCGAACGGCATTCAACTAAATTGTTGAGATATAAACTATTATTTTAGCTACATAATTAATCGATAGGTTAAAAAATTCGAAGCAATGTTAAAAAAATTTTTTGAAATTTATTTTGTCATTGATAAATTCCAAATAATTTGACCGATTTTGATCCAAGTGATGGAATTTGACGCAGTTTTTTAATAAGAAAACCTGATAAGATATTTAAGTCAATATGTATATATTAGCCTGAAAGTTATTTTATAAATATCAAGTAAGTTTGCTAAAAACAACAAAATATTAATATATAAAAAGCTGTAACAAGTTTGAAAACTTGATTTGATTTAGATTTTTGAAACTGTTTTTGACGTAGTTTTTACTAAAATATCGTACAAGATAAAAAAATGATTGATTAAAAAATCTCGAAGTTATGTCAAAATAAGCACTTTTTTCAAAATTTTTTGTTAACGATAACTTCTGAACGCGTAAATCGGTTTTGATATAATTTATGCATTGGACGCAGTTTTTTGGAGGAATAGAGCTAATTAGATTTTGTACTAGATCGTTACATTAATCTAGAAGTTATACTAAAAAATACTGTTTCGCCGAAATTTTTTTGAGGTTTTCCAAAATTTCTCAAAATCTTCGGAGCCGAATCGATTCAATTTTACAGGAAGTCTAAGTTCAGCAGAATGTAGTCGTACGCCATAAACTGCGTTTTGATCGGCCTAGCCGTTTAAAAGTTATAAGATGTTTAAATACACACACATATGTATACACCACGGAGCAAATACGAAAAACTTTGTATCTGATCCGTATACCACGGATCACACACATACATACATACATACAGACGTAATTTACTTACGTAGCGGGAAGTTAAAAATATTATAAATTAATACTATTTAATATAGAATAAAAATTTTAAATGTCCTGGAATATACCAAAAAAGAACAAAGTACGTAAAAAAGAATGATTTCAGACTATGTTGTTTCTTTTCTAACACCAAATTGAGAATGCTCTATGACTACATACTCTAACATCCAAGGTAATTTCCGTGGGGATTGTTTCATGATTTAGATTTCTAGGATGCCAGATGAAATGTGGTTTATTATTTCATAAATTGACTGCCATTGACGCCTTGTTGGTCGTTTGGCTGTGATTACCGGGAGATTGGCAATGCTGGGAGTCAATTTTATGGAGAACTTCTATTTCGTGTCATACCGCCGTGATGAAAGCGTTGTCTATATTTGAAATCGGCATTATTGTATCCAAAACTAAAAATGCATCGTGATAAAACATTTTGCCAGATACTGATTGTCTGTCAATACAAGCTTATATTAGTATAGGATCCCGCTATAAAACGACCGTCACCGAGCTGGTTAATGGATAAAAAGTTTTTATATCTAATAAAATATGTCAACAAATATATTGCAAATGGGTTGACTAAAAAATTTCTATCCAGAATATGATTAATCAACAATTTATTTATTTCTCCCCGTGTTGGTTCCGCGCTCCTTTGAAGAATAGACCAACTGCCGTTCTGCTAGGCAGGTCGTAAAAGGCGACTTGGCTATGCAAGTCACTACCATCGTGACTACTAGGTGGTAGATTTCTGCATTGTCTTGCCCGGGTCTGGTACCACCATCTTACCTATTCCTGCCGCCTATCGTGTTCCGGTTTGAAGGGTAAGGTAGCCGGTAAACTTATGCATGTGGCATTAGACCTCGCCACAACATAGCAACGCACCGTTAACATCTTTGATGTCTATAGGCGATGGTTGACTCTTACCATCAGGAGACCCATCTGCTTGTTTATTAGCTATGTTGCAGTCAAAACTCTTAACCGGTCAAAGGTACTTTCGACTGAAAAGAACCATCAAAAGTAGTTCTGACTGGACAGGTTAGTTAAAAGTAGTTTTGACTGAAATTGTATTCAAAACTTGATTTGCCCAAAGGAACTGGTCAAAAGTACTTTTGACTGTCTGAATCAGTCAGAAGTAGTTTTGCCGATATCTATCAGTCTTAAAAATCAAAGTAGTCAAGTAAAATAGCAAAAAAAAATATTCATTAACTTTTGTACGTGTTATTGTGTTAAAAGTACTCAATATTAAAAATAATAGTGATGCAAAGTTTATAGGAAAGAAAACACCGTTGCAGTACAGTAGACTAAAACGTTTTAAACTCATTGAAATATGTGGCTTAAAAATTATTTAATAATTAAGTAACAATTAGAGATGTGCCGGAAAGTTAAAAAGCTAGATCCGCGGATACGGATACGGATCATTGCTGTTAATATCCGTAAATACGGATACTAATCTTAAGTTTCTTACAATTATTTTAGTACAGTCAGGCATTCAAATACTACGAATATAATTAATATGTTTTAACTTGCTATAATAAATATTTCGTTATTTTTAAAAACCCCGCATTAGTCCAAGCCCTTTTGAAGAATAGACCAACTGCCGTTTTGCCAGGCAACCGATCGATTGTGGTGCAACCAAGCGAGCGAGAGGCGATCGATCGATCGTCTCGTAGCTTA
The DNA here is from genome assembly GCA_036924255.1 of Apodemia mormo. NCBI lineage: Eukaryota > Metazoa > Arthropoda > Insecta > Lepidoptera > Riodinidae > Apodemia > Apodemia mormo. The sequence continues at coordinate 28,133,205 of JAUPFN010000014.1, forward strand.
TGCATGTGGCATTACCATCCCGCCACACCATTACTATATTTGGTGGCTATAGACGATTGTTTCTCTATCCATTAGGAGAGCTATCTGCTTGTTTGCTATTTATTATTTAATGATATAAAAAAAACAAATCACATAGATTTGTGATTGATATAATTTGAAAGTTCTTCAAGTTGTTTCTATATACTATTTAAGGAACAATTAGTAACTCAGTTCCAATAATGTTAAATTTATTTGTTTTTCAAATGTAATTTTAAGAAATAAAAAATATTTTAAATGGAATTTAATAGAATTTCACTCTTTGTATAGAATTTTGCACATAAGATGTAATCTAATAATATAAAATATCCATTCAAGATCCGATGATCCAATTTCCAGTCAAAACTACTATTGACCAATATTTTTTAGTCGAAATTACCTTTGACCAACCTGTCCAGTCAAAACTAATTTTGACTATTTTTTTCAATCAAAAGTACTTTTGACTGGTTAAGAGATTTGACTGCAAAAGCTATACGAGCTATTATGTATTCGTGAATCTTAGACTAGTGAAAAGTTTAAAAAAAATATAAACTTTTTACTAGTCTAAGATTCACGTAAGTGTGTGTATGTGTGTATAATGATGGCATAATCGATTTATTAGAACTACGTGTTGTAATATCAACATCGTTATTTAGACAGAATTATATTAAATATTTATTAAAAGTATATTTTCAACCAGAAAAAAGTACCTATTGTTTAAGCGGAATAAAAAATAAACACACACGCGAGCGAAGTCCTGGGCAAAAGATAATATTTAATTTAATGATATTAATAAAGTTTTATTTAGTACTTAGCTGTATTAAAAACAGATGAGCGTGTAATTCCTTACCGCCTTGATAATTTTGTCCTTCAGAATATAAATTCCTTTGTATTTATCTTTTAAGACAATTGTCTACTGTGGTAGTTCAGGTGTTACCTGATGTAATACCAAATCATAATGAACAGGAACACTGGTTCTCAAACTCACAAGTATAATAAATACCGTCATTCACATATTCCTGCAGAGACAGCCAAAGTTGCAATGCACTACTATTAGCTAACGTTAACTAATCTCATGATTTGCCAGGTGGTCAATCTGCAGACAAATTGGGCACATATCTGGCCTAAACGAGTTATATTTTTCAGAAAAACTGAAAAACTTAAAATGATTTGCTTAACCTACGATTCAATTTTAAGACATAATGCATATATTTTGACCGCCCCGTTGGTCGAGTGGTTAGTGACCCTGACTACGCAATCAACGGGGCTCGGGTTCGATCCCCGACGGGGACAAGCATTTGTGTGATAAGCATAAATGTTTGTATTTCCGGGTTTGGGTGTTTATTATGTATGTAAAAGTATTTATATATGTATTTCTATGTATTAGTATCGTTGACTAACACCCATAACACAAGCAAATAATTTGCTTACTTTGGGGTTACATCAATAAGTGTAATTTGTCCCGTGAATATTTATTTATTTATTATTTATTTATATGTCGGAGCCAGTACCGCTATGATATAAGGGGTTAAAGTAAAAACCAGAAGCTTCAGGATGCTACTGGGAGGCGTCTTTTTCAATTAATGAATGATTTCTTTAATTCGAATTTTTAATTGTTTAATAAAATATATTGTTACACAAATTGTTCTGTGTTATTATTAAGTGGAACATAATAATATGCTACAACATAATGTGCAACCATATTTTAAGTTTTTATTTAGCTGTTATAAATTTGTTGTATTTTCCCTGATGGTAAAAAATATTCGCCGTGTTGGTCCCGGCCTCCTTTGTAGAATAGGCCAACTGTCGTTCTGCTAGGCAGGTCGTAAAAGGCGACCGATTGGCTATCGAGTCACTACCATCGTGGCTACTAGGTGGTAGAGTTCTGCATTGTCTCGCCCGGGTCTGGTACCACCGCCTTACCTATTCCTGCCGCAATAACGTCAGTGCTTGTCGCTGTCGTGTTCCGGTTTGGAGGGTAAGGTAGCCGGTAAACTTATGCATGTGGCATTAGACCTCGCCACAAGATAGCAACGCACCATTAACATCTTTGGTGTCTATAGGCGAGGGTTGACTCTTTCCATCAGGAGACCCATCTGCTTGTTTGCTATCTTATGATATAAAAAAAAATATATATATTCATCATTGTCTATACACCAAATATGTTAATAGCGCGTTGCGATCCGTGTGACAGGATAGTAATGCCGCATGGATAAGTTTACCGGCTAGTTAACTTTTGAACCGGATTTTGTTTCGGTGACAAGCACTGACGCAAATGCTGATGCTGAAGCAGGATAGGTAAAGCGGTGATCCCAAGTCTGGATAAGACTTTATGGAATCTACCACCTACGTATAGTAGTTACGATGGTAGTGACGCGTATCAATTACCAATCGTTTGCCTTATACGAACTGTAAAATAGAAAATGAATTATTACAGGTACACAGGGGGCCCGGACCAACACAAGGGAACGTTAAATTCTCTCCGAGGGAATTTTATCTGCGAAGAATTTTAAATGAATAGACATCGTCACGTCGGTATTTTTGGGAGGTAGGTAGAGTGAAATTTCAACAGACGTTTCGGCTAACCACGATTTACTGGTGGTCAGTTGAGGAAATGGATGGTTATCCTTATTGCTGTATTTTACTGACCTAGTAAAGACAACAGCTTGTTTCTGATCGATTATTCCATTTTGTGTAGACATTTTGACATAAAATATTATGCACAACAGTTTTATTAGAAAATATTATACACTTTGCGAACCACTGATAATATTGTCTCATCATCTTTCGTGTAGAAAATACAAAGATGTATGGAAGTCGATGGAAAACGTGAGTACATTCGCGTTCAAAAAGCATTAAGTACTTCGCTTGTAGATCCGAGCCACATTTGAGAAATATATGTTTTTACTTCCTGCTAGGTAGCTCGTAAAAGACAAACAGAGAGTTAATTTTGTTGCCGCTCAAAAACAAAAACCTTTAACGTTTTGCCTCAATTAATTCCACCGTTTTTAGGTTCCAAAGTGAACTAGGAACCCTTATAGTTTCGTTATGTTCGTCCGTCCGTCCATACACACGATAGCTCAGAGATCCTTAGTGCTAGAAAACTGGTATTTGCCACGAATAAGTTGAATGAATAAAGTGGTAACACAAAATCTTGAAAATATATTTTTTCAGGGTACATACATGTAAATTGGCGATGTTAATTTTGTTCTCATGTACCCCATTGAGTGGGGTATCGTTGGATAGGTTTTTAAAAAATATAGTGGGATTATGAAAACATGTTTTCAATTAAAGGACTCGTTTGTAAAATTATTAAGCTATTAAGTGCTAATTTTTGTAAGAGTCAAGTGTCTTTCGCCCCCTCTACAGGCTAAACGATTGGTTTGGGGGTGGAAAAAAATCATAGTAGTAGTAATTATAATGAAGTTAAAAAAAGTTATCACCGCATAGGAAGCTTTAGTTTTTTTGTGGTGAGAGTATCGACGCATCTCCTGTCGACTTTTCAGGTGGGGGAATTCTGGCCGATTGGCGTAGTCTACCGAAGGTTCCCGGGGGAGACTCGGGAATGAAGTGCGTGTTACGTCACCGTCAATACGTAACAAAGTGTAGTTTTAAGTATATTATATTAATATGTATGTTAGTCTATAAGTTATTTATAATATGGGTCATGTTGCCTGAATTAAATGGTTATTATTATTTACAGTTGGTCCCGGCCTCCTTTGTAGAATAGGCCAACTGCCGTTCTGCCAGGCAGGTCGTAAAAGGCGACCGATTGGCTATCGAGTCACTACCATCGTGGCTACTAGGTGGTAGAGTTCTGCATTGTCTCACCCGGGTCTGGTACCACCGCCTTACCTATTCCTGCCGCAATAGCGTCAGTGCTTGTCGCTGTCGTGTTCCGGTTTGGAGGGTAAGGTAGCCGGTAAACTTATGCATGCGGCATTAGATCTCGCCACAAGATAGCAACGCACCATTAACATCTTTGGTGTCTATAGGCGATGGTTGACTCTTTCCATCAGGAGACCCATCTGCTTGTTTGCTATCTTATGATATAAAAAAAAAAAAAAAAAAAAAACAAGTTTTTGAGTAATAGTCAACCAACTTATAAAATGTACTTTTATAGGCGGTCAATCTCTGGTGCGGATATGTATTTGTCATTGACAATGAATAACTTAAATTTTAATAGCGTGATAGTATAAAAGCCCTCTTTTTAGTCCGCATTATCGTGATAGGCAACTTCGGAACCCTACATTGCGCGTGGCCTGACACGCACTTTATCATTTTTTTTTAATCCTGCTATACTAACATCAGTGCTTGTTGCAAGTATGTTGCAACCTTAAACTTTAGATTACCTGTAAATGCCTGTAAATGCTTCTATCATAGCATTTCTGTCAAAATACAGAAACTCATTATTAAAACCCTTATAGTCTGTATGTGATCTTTATAATTTTCCAACAGTACATCTAGTAGATCTAGTATGTCAATACGTGGCGTGAGAATCATTTCAGGCGATACAAGTGGAAGACTTACACCATTTAAAATTTTATTTCGATACGAAATACATTTTTGTGTGTGACAGTCAAAGGAAACGATCGTGCGCAAGATAATGACAATGCGTACGTGCGGTAATCGTCCACGGAGACGTAGGTACGACACGAGGACGTGCGCAAACACCCGCCGTCGTTGGGCCACTGACGCCACTTTTCTACGCAATTGTACATTAATGACCACATACGTGTTGATCTGTGCCAGGTCTACGTGAGGAAATTTCTTCCACCAGCCGGCTACATTACAGCAAAATCGCTACTGTCTACAAAATGGCGGTCAAATTATCCGGGCATTATGGTTAATCGAAATAATAGCAAGCGGAACGTAAAATTTAATACGATTTGTAAACGGTTTTAATTTTACTTGCATAATTCAAGAAATGTAATAAAAATAGCACAAACTATATATCACCAGTCACCACGCTCGTATTCCTCAAGATGTGGGCGGAGATGTTACTAGTATATCAACAACGATATTAGATCCCATGTTGTATTTTTATTTCATAGAATAGGAGACAAGCAGATGATTCTATTGATGGAAAGCGATAACCATCGCCTATAGAGACGTCAAATATGTTAATAATGTGTTATTTTTCGTGGTCGGGGAACACGAAACATCGACGCTGTTGCGGTAGGAATAGACAGAAAAGGACGAGAGAAGGTTAAAACGACGTTAGTAACACGTGTTAACCTTACCTCTTCCTTTTAGAAGACTAGTGTCTAACATATTGGCAAATCAATCACATACCTTGTCCCCGAAAATTTTTGTTTTCCAGAATAGTGAGTAGAACGTAAACACAATTTGGAAAGGTTTTAATAATCTTTTTAAGTTTAGCATTTTTAAAATTAGTAACCCAGGACCCAGAACTGCAAACAAACTCATGACAGGAGTATTAATTCGCCACCAATAGCATCCAGACAGATTTTATTCATAAGCAGAAAAAGCCAATATTGTTTATATGCTGAGTCGGAAATTGAACTCTCCGGATCTGAGGTGAAACAGGATAACCTAAAACTCACAGTCACAGAAGAGCTTTGTGATTGAAGAATTGTACTCGTATATGATTGCCTAGTTTAAACATATACATATTAAATTAAGGTCAGGTCTATTCTTTAAAGAGGGCCCGGGAGCTCTCTTTCATGAAAAGCGGAAGCACAAGCTTTGTTTTAAATTATACTTGTTTTTTAACACTCACTCCGTGCTTGGGAGAACTCGAAAAACGTTAAAAACAACAAAGAATAATTTCAACGGAGTCGGTCACATAGCAAAGGAAAATTTCGCCACTTTAAACCAGTCGACATAAGCTTCGTTGGTAGAACTTTCCGGCTTGACGAAACGTCGTAGGTTCAAATCCTAAGTGCCAAAATTTTTCTTAGTTGTTTTTAAAATTTTACCGTTTCGCATAAGCATTTTAAACGTTTTGCATAAGTATGAAATATTTATAGAAATCTTCTACGAATAATTTACTTACAGTAGCAATAAAAATTCTAAAAATAAAAACGGTTTGCAAACATGTGAGCGTGTCTTATTTCCCATACAAGCCAACTCACTTGTGTATGTCACGATACGTATTCCATTTGGCTTGTAATGACAAATCACGAAGGCTACGTGCGTCAATCAGGCGCGACGTGGACAAATATATGTATATGTAAGGAAATAATCCCAGACGGATTACTGTGTGTCTTTCTATAATGTACCTTGACTGATGTGAGACGCCGGCGAAATTGGCATTTTACGTTTGGAGGTTAGTCTTATATGACAATAGGTAATGTTTTTGGTATACTTGAGCATGTAACTTCTATATAAAGGATGATGACGGCGTTAGTATATGTAGGAAATTATATTAGATCAATTGCTTTACATTTAGGTATATATTATTTCATTAAAGTTTGTTAACGCCGCACAAATATGTAAATATAATTATTAATCCCAAACCACCTATTCACTATAATTATTTTATTCAAATTAACCCTTACGTATACTTTTGACAGGTATAATAAATTTTATAGCTACTGTACCGGTCGGAATCTACCACATAATGAAAAGATCTGGCGGAAAAAACCCAGTGGGTTTATCTTTTTTTATACATATTTTTAAAATAAGATACATAGTTTACAAGTTTTAACCAATTGCACTAATTAGGTATTACAGATTGGTGTGAGGTGAAATTATTAATTATGAATTTTAATAATTACAATAATTATTAGAGATTGTTATGAGGTAAAATTAAACCCATGCTTTTTTGCCTCTTTGAAATTTTGTAATAACCTAATTAGACAGTTTTGTTTAAACAGATTTTTAATATTTTAACTGTTATAGTTTCAGAAAGGTTAATGAAGGGTCGCAAAACATTACTTTTTCTGCAAAGAAGAGATACCACTAATATATTGGCTTTGTTCGTTGTCTTGACTAAGTCTGTTTCTGTGATGCATTCTGACTAATATGAAAATGGTGAATTAAACATTCTCAATTTGAAAACAAGTTTTAAATATTTATTCTAAACCAGCTGCAGCGAGCAACCCCCTGTCACAACTTTGGACTGTCTGCACTGCATTTGGTGAATTCCGCGAGAACAAATCGTTTTTCCGGGATAAAAAGTAGCTGATGTGCTATTCCATCTACCTGTGTGCCCAATTTTATCTAAATCTGTGCAGTAGTTTTAGCGTCATTGAGTAACAAACATCCATCCATCCTTCCAAACTTTCGCATTTATAACATTAATATAGATTTAATTTTATACTTATTTTCTATTTTTACAATATAAATTACTGATGCAACGCTGCATACCCACACACATATCGCATATAAGACACATGTTGCTAGTGCCCTATATCGCTGACTGTACCAAACAGTAATTCAAATACCATACGTAAATTACAAACGCGACATAACCAAAACGCGGTGGACCGTTACCAATTTGATGTTCAGTGACGCGTGATAACCCTCTAATACAATTGCACAAACCTCCTCAATATGCGTCCGGGCCAAATATTTGCTAGCTGATTAAAAGTCAAAAGCTGTCATGCCCGGGGCCACCGCACGGAAACAATTGCCTCTGAATAATATTTGGCCAGATTATTACGCGTGAGTGATCACAGGACGCGACTGTACCGAAATGTCAAAACGAGACGTCATAGTTGCTGGTAATTAAATTCCGTCAAAGTTCGGTTTGTTTTTGTTCGATTTCATTAATAAATCTAATTGAACGTGCAAGTGAAATTCTCCGAGTTTACTGTAATTATTCGACGTCTATATTATGTGTATATGTATGTACTAGCTGTACCCATGACTTCGTTCGCGATTGCCATCCTTGCATAATAGTTATTCATATTTAACCACAGTGTTTCTTATATTTTAGTAAACTTTTGACGGTGAAGCACTTTTATGAAGAAAGGAACTTTTTAGTGTGGTTCTCAAAACGCGTTGGCTTTGATATCTATCCTTGTGTCTTGTGGGACTTTAGGCATAATTTTTTGTGATGGCTTCAGTTAGTAATCACCACAAAACAACATTGTAACGCCTACACAGGCCTGTCGTAACGTATGTATTTTCTACCGTCAAGCTCAAAGTTTTCTTTGTGTGTCATTGTATATTCATTCGATATGATTATATTTGACTTAAGAACAGTTTTGCAAAACTTATTTTTTATTGGGAGAAAGGACACACACCGGTGATGCAAATTTCTACATTGTCATTTTAAACATGGCTGGGGCTATCCTTTCACCGTTTGGTGAAAGGTAGTATTGGCTTGTACCTAGAGTTCTTAATGGGTAACGATGACTACTTAAGATGTTTTTAAAATCCATGCTGTAGTTTTGATCATTTAACAATATTTGACTCCCTTGCAGGAGTCTAACAACAGGCCTATAATTAGTCAGGGAGAACGTTTGAAACTTGTGATGTCTATAATTTCTAAATTACAAAACTGATGATCTTGAAATTCTTGGACAATCTTTATAGTACCTACTTTCGAACAAAAAAATAATAAAGGATTTCGGACTACAGGTTAATGAATTAAAGCTAAAAATATGTTTTGATTTTCATTCTCTATCCCACGGGGACCGTACTAAATTTCGGGATTAAAAGTATCCTATAACCTTCTTTCGGAGTATGAACTCAAATCATGCTGAATTTCTTTCGAATCCATTCGGTAGATTCGGCGTGATGCGCGGCCTTGATGCAGACAGGCAGACAGACAATAATTTAAAAAAATACAGTTTTCGCTTTAGTATCGATTAAATAGTGGCTTGCAAAAAAATTTTCAAAATATATTCAATGTACAGAATTCGACCTCTTACAGATTTATATGTATAGATGTATAGATGTATAGATGTATAGATGTATAGATGTATAGATGTATAGATGTATAGATTGGTCTTTGTTCGATGAAAATATCTTGGTGGGATATACAAATACTAAATAAAATATACACCCAAACCCAAAAATATAAACATCTATAATAATAATATTTATTTGCTACAGAAAATACACCAAAAGAAAAAATAATGAACGATGATAGCTACAAAAGTAGAATAACATATATTAATATGTGTTTCTATGTAGGTATTAATTAATAATTAAAACTCACCAGGATTTACCGGTTTGTCGTATGACGAGATGGGTGACGACCTCCATCATCTCATTTTCACCGATCTGATAACGATTATCGCTTACTTTTTTAGTTAACCAGGGGCCTAATTCACGTAATCAAACGGCAATCGAGTCGAAGCGTTTAAGATACTTACACATTTTCTTATATATTACGTTGCAATGTAGCACATCTCGACGTTCTATCGTGTTTATATGTGTCAAAGCCCTAAGCGAATTAATTCAATTACGTGAATTGAGGGGCAGATGCAATAGATTTATGTATTCAGCCAAAATAAAGGAATATTAATGCATCACTACCAAACTCCGAGCTACCTTTCGTTGAGCTTACTTTCGTTGAGCATCAATATCAGAGAGCACATAACCAATGGTTTTAATTGGTTCTATAGTCAATGATCAATATAAACCCGGTTGTATGAGTGGTTAGCTATTCTGACTACGTAGTCAATTGGATTCGGGTTCAATTCCCGATAGGGACCGGCGTTTGTTTGATGACCAATGAGCATAGATATGGAGAGGGACGTTGATGGCTGCGACTCAGTTATTCTATTTTGTAGCTATCATTGTTCAATATTTTTTCTTTTGGTGTATTTTTCTATGTATTAGTATCGTTGTTCAATATTTTTTCTTGTGGTGTATTTTTCTATGTATTAGTATCGTTGACTGACACTTTTAACACAAGGAAATAATTTACGTACTTTGTGTTTAGATCAATTCCTGTAATGGGTAAAAAATATCAAATATAAACTGATACCCAGATGTTACTCTAATAAGTGAAACTGGTTGGCTTCAAAACACATAATTTGCATGTAAAACAGTACACGAGTTTAATATAAGAAAATCGAAAGACAGCAAAAAATTCAAAGCATTTTGAATCTTTTGCTGTCGCCACATTTGACTTTGTATACAGAATATGTACTTATAAAAATTGCGTAAAATAAAAAGATCTACGTCAAAATATTACGCAATTTAGTCTAAGGGAAAAACGACAAGCCCTATTATTGTATTATACGTAAAAAACCGTTTAAAAGAACAAAGTATCACACGGTTAATTCCAGACTCCCCTCGCGCCAAAATCTTTTAACGTGGGATCCCGGGGGATTGCGCTTTTTTATTACTTCTCCCCTTCTCGGGATTATTGGGTACACGCCAGAGGACATCGTAATTGGTTCATTGTTTTACTGAATGCCGCGTGCCGACTGTCTTTTTGGTGATTTCTTTCTATTAACCTTTTGGGATCAGTTTATCGGCTTTTACGTTATATTCGTGTTTTATCTTTAAATTTGGAAGGAAATTCAAATGTAAATTCTAATTTAATAGATATTTATAGGTGATGTAAAATATACTATGCGAATTTGAAAATATATAGATACCGGGGAAGACTAAATCTGTTATTATATCATGATCAGGTGCTATCAAAGCCGTTTTTTAATCATAAGATAGCAAACAAACTGATAGTTCTCTTGACGCAAAGAAATAACCACCGTCTATAGACACTAAAATCAAGTCTAAATGTGATAGTAAATACCCCTTACGCTTTTGAAATATATGTAAAACTGTAATGCCTTGTTGTTTTTTTACAGTACTTATTTATTTTATAATAGTTAACAAATGCGATGACGAGCAATAAGCTAGCTTCTTCACTAGGTGAAAAACTGGTGAATTATGCTGAACGAGAGCGTTTTTTGTTTTCTCTGTTCATTCTGTCAGCCTTAAAAAGAACCGCCATGTACAATAGCTAATTGCGGTAATAATATTACAAATTGATAAAAATGGAAATTAAAAATAAGACAGTGATACCTATATCAAAAACTAAACACACGTAAACACACTCACCCAGAAACTAACACTCGCGCAAACACCGTTATGAATGAAATATAAAACGAATATATACATAATTTATGAATTGACCTTAATATATTAGTAAAATTAGACAAATCATCAATAATTTGGCAGCGTCCATATAAAACGCATATAGATAGCCGGCTGTTTGTTATCAAATGTCAACTTTGTTTTTTTTTTTTATAGAATAAAGGGGCAAACGAGCAGGAGGCTCACCTGATGGTAAGTGATTACCGCCGCCCATGGACAGCCACATCAAAGTATCATCCAAGCCACATCAGCCTTTGTTGCAAATCAGAGGTCTATACGAAAAGCCAAAATCAAAAATCCTTTTCCAAAATATGTAAACGTATTTATGAAATCGTGTAAATTATTTCAAAGATTACCACGTAACTAGAAAATCCAGTAATGTTATTATTTTATAATATTAATATTAAATTATTTGCATTTATAAAATGCGGATATTGTAGTACTTCGGAAAAAGAAAGCTAGATGGGCACTTTCTCTTAGATAGACTTATGCACTGAGACAAGTTATAAACGTGGGTTATTTACGAAAAAATACCTAGTGCCCGAGTCAGTCACAAATAAAATGATGATTTTTGTTATGCGGTTCCTAATGTGACTAGCACAATAATTTTGCCAATGTTACTTTGTGAGAGATGTTGAGTAATGATTTAAAGATTTCTTTAATCGCGCTTGAATCAATTTAAAAATAAAACGTTACGATATTTGGACAATGCGTCAACGTGTCAGTGTCAGGAAGCTGTACAAGTTGTGTGGATATTTGATGGTCGATTCTCTCTCTACCTTAAGCCCCGTTTTCATTTTGTTTAGTGCGAGCACCTGCATTAAATACTCACAGTATTTAATGCAGGTGCTTAATATGAAGGCAAAAATACGTGAAGATATCCGTGGATCACTGCGAATGATTCGTTATCAGCGTAGTAAAAGTGAATAGGTGCTGATTACTTATCACTCGCACTGAGCAACGGCTGTCTACACGTATTTTTATCTTAATACTAAGCACCTGCATTAAACACTCACACTCGTACTAATCGAAGTGAAAACGGGGCTTTAGTCACAATAGATTTGGCATGAAGATGTGTGTTAAAATATTTGAACGCATTTTTTGTTGTAATAAATATTGCGTTTATTTATATCGATGGCGTATTTAATGACGTAATTTTATAGGTATAAATAACCGCTTAAACAATATATACTTTGATATCTTGCAATAAACAATCATTGTTTAAATTACCAAACAAAAAACACCACATCGATAATTTGCGTCACAAGATTGCCTTAACTTTTTGCCAACAGATGGGCGATGACTCGCCGTCTTTCAGGCTTGAAGGTGGGAAAAAAATTGAGGAAACCCTCTTGAGATATCAATTTGGAGGAAATTACGTGCTAATCTGTCACATCTAGATACGCCGGGGGCATAATCCCGTCTCCCCTATTTTTATTTTCCGAGAAAAATGGCATAAAATGTTTTAAATGTCGAGATAAAACATGCAGTATAGTATTTGATATATTTTTAAGTGAAATTTATTATTGACTATCATTTATTATAGAATTGGATGTGTAACTTAAATTTTCAGATTAAGCCTCTATGGTCTAGTGGTTCGGTGTCGGCGTTGACCACATAACGTCCGGGCTTCGATTTCCGGTCCGGGCAATCCAAAATGCGTTTTTTTAGTTTTCTAATAAAAACAGCGTTGCCCGGGTTTAGGTAAGTGTCCAGTTGGTGATATGCTAGCTGCCTATCACATTGTGGGGCTTGAATATGTTCAGGTAATCGTGGGTGCACTTGTTATACCTTTGCCTACCCCTTCGGGTATAGAACATGTAGATACGTTTTTTACATTTTGGACAGTGTAAGTTTTGAATACATTTTTTAGGTACAACTGTAGGGTGTCATAGCCTATTTCTATCTTATGGATTGTCATTCGTCACTATAGAATACCTCGTTTGGATGGAGAATTAGGGTTAAATCGCAATTTGAATCGCAACAGCAAAAACATCATGAAAGTTTTGCGGAACAATTTTGTCAGCCGGGACTGATTTGTAATCTTGAAATAGTCTAATTCCTCCTGTTCTCTAAATTGTCATGTAATAACCATGAACCTACTACTAGCAAACGAAATGTTTATTATAGAAAGCATTATTATGTTATCTTTATAATGAAATCAAAATTTTAAATATTCGTTGTTAAAGATATGCGACTGAATAATAAAATAATTGCAAGAAAGTTGAAACCTGTATCCGTATCCGTATTCGCGGATATAAACAACAATGAACCGTATTCGTATCCGTATCCGCGGATTTAGATTATTAACGATCCGGCAAATCTCTAGTGTGCAGTAATTATATTTTAAAATTTTAAAATAATATATTGTAAAGTAAAAGCTATGATAAATGCTCTAATAGTCAAAACAGGTTAGCTTTAAGATATGTAAATTCAAATGGATGTGATATAAATTAAAATTATATTTGTGAAAGAGTACAAGAATTTATGTTAAGAAATAACCAAGTGCTGACGACGGAAAGTATAAATTGGATGAATGAATTTCTCGTATCTAAAATTTTAATCGAGAATATTCGTTTCAACTACGGAGCCAAACGTGTGTATACTGTTAACTGTACCTACTTGATCGGATTTTTTACTAACGACGGTTCTAATACAATGGCCAACTTTTGATGGTAGGTTACTTGTGTAAGTTTTGCAATAACAGATGCGTTTTGCCGCTCATTTGATACACAGCAAATTACCATATAAATGATAGTCAGTAAAGGTTAAATAGCATAATTATTGCTAGGGATATTCTTCTATATGACTTATATTATAAAGCCTATAATTGCTTGGAAGTCATTATATGTTTTTTTTTTGCAATCGTTTTTGACAATGATTAATGTCTAGTGTTGATTTGATCGAGATAAGGTTGTTCAAGATAAAGTAAGAAGCTATTCTGCAGTTCTACAATATTTTTATTGTTTTAGGGAAGATAGACAAAGACGCATAGAATTTGATATAAATGTTCCATTAACAGTAGTTTTTGAATTACCCATACTAATTTTTTATGACATATCACATAAAATAGCAAATAAGCAGATAGCCCTTCTGGAACACAAGTGGTAAGCGCATGCCTGGTCTAGTACGTTAGTGCATAGAAGTCTTTGCTTTGGACTCATGAATTAGAATTTATATGGTACCAAAAAGAAAGTAGGTATAGGTACCTACGCTCTCGAAGAAGAAAGAAGTTTGCAAATCCACTTATACATAGGTCCATGAATACATAATATACTTTTATTTATAATACACGAGATACAGCGTGCTGTACGCCGCATTATAAAAGGTTTTAACAAATCCCGCGGAGTCACCTAATTTTACCGGGATAAAAATAGCCTTTGTGCTATTCCAGATCATCATCTATCGGTGTGCTAATTTTCACTAAAATCCGTTCAGTAGTTTTTGCGTGATTGAGTAACAAACATCCATCCAAACATCCATCCAACCAAACTTTCGCATTTATAATATTATTAATTAATTATTAATATTAATTAATTAATATAGAATATAGGCGGTCGCTTCTGTGACCTAGTGATCCGGTACCGGTATTGAACACATGAGGTTCCGGGTTAGATTCCCAGGTCGGATAAATCAAAAAATGTGTTTTTTTAGTTGTCTGATAAAAACAACGCTGCCTGGTATTGAATAAGTGCCCAGTTGGCAACAGGCTTGCCACCTATAACATTATGGGATTTAATATCTTCGGCTAATCGTGGTTGCACTGCTTGTACTTCGGCCTACCTCTTCCAGGATACGGACGTGAAAATATATATAAATAAATAAATATCACTGAACAAATTACACGAATTGATCTGAGCAAAAGTAAGTAAATTATATGCTTGTAGAATATAATATAGTATACATATTTAAAATTTTATTTATTTAAAGGGGTTTTGTCACCTAGTGACTATGTCGTCCCCGTAAAAGCTAAATATCTTGTACACAACTTAACAAATTACTAATTTAAAACTAAATTACTAGCACATTATTAAGCTTATCAAAAAACTATTTTTTATACATAACATTCGAATTCGTTCGAATTAAGATCCTTTTCTATTTTGAAAAGTTGATTAAAAAGAAAAGCTATATTACAGTGAAGATTAATAAAGATTGTAGTTTCTCCTGATGATGACATTAGAAAGTCCGTATGTATGTTTGAGTTTAATTAAACCGTTGATATCGGATTGGAAATCCATCTCGGCTAATGAAGGCCCTTGTTCTCGTCGCCTACTCGCTGTTTATAACGACTGTAGATTTATACAGACGGTAGCGGCGTTCCAATTATTCGTGATTGCACTGCCGTTGCAGTTTATGGTGGTATCGGAATGACATATAAGTGACCATTATGGCTTTATTGTTATCTAGATAATACCTGCGGCTTTGCTTGCGTGAAAGGGACACATTTTTACAAAAAATGAGTGCATAAACCCAAGGACGGATGTAGTTTTAATACGTTGTCAAGTTATGAAAATGTGTCGAAGTTATTAATTTAATAAAACATAATAAATAGGGTGAACTCATCTAATTCTGTGACATATCAAAATTGTGGAAAAATAACAGGTTGAAATTTACATGTTTTAATTTGTTTGATGTAGAAACTTTGGTCTTTTGTTTGTCATATGATCACTAAAAATCTTATCTTTTAATTATTATCTTACCATAATAAGAGCTTATTCATAGGTTGATGACTTGCGTCATTCTGTGACAATCACTTTAATTCGGCAATGGTACTGCTCTAATTGTGATATAACAGAGTTAAGTGAGAGAAATTATTATTTTTCTTACAGATGTACTGTCAAAAAACTCAAAATAGGTATTGAAAATTAAATATGTTTTACTAATCAACTAGAAACAAGTAAAATAATTTTTATAACGTTATTATATTTCATATGTTTTTTTTCTTTTATATATTCTATTTACTTCTACAATAAAATAACTCACTTAACTCGGTGGCAAAAATAATTACCAACCATTTTAAAAATGTTTGAATAAAATAGGTATACCTTTGAGTATATACCTCGAGAGAGAGTATTCCTGAGCAACTGACAATTAAAAATATCTTCAGAAAAATCGGCTTGTGTGAAATATCGAGTGTCATTTGTGTACTTACAGTAATCAAACCATTCACACTAGTGTGGTTGGTGTGTCCAACCTTAATTTTTTGTTATCCCTGCTGTTATATTGAAATATAAAAAGTGAAGGTTAAAGTAAATATTATTTATTTGTATTTAATTTAAATAGATACAATTACAAAGAACGTGTACAAATTATTATACGGTTTGGAATTTGAAGTTTTTGCAGGAAATGTAACTTAAATTTCAAATGCGAAAAGTTGATAGGTAGATGTAAATAAATAAATAAATCACGCTAATTTCCATGCAAGAGTAGATGTTTCGATTATTCAGGATTTATAACGATCTTTAATTTATTCAAATTAACTTTTATACTTAGTTTTGGCGAGTTGACATTCATAGAATTACTGCCAAATCGAAAGGCGGCCATACACTGAGTTGATCCGGTGGTACCCACTTAGCGAGATTATCTTGTCTTGTGTTATTATTATTATATTATGTAATTTTTCATAGCACGATCAATTTCAATAGTAAAAGACTATCTAATTACAACATTTCAACAAAATCGATACAGCTGTTTTGCAGAAACAATATATGAATTATTCGTTTAAAGTATAGAATTTGGTTTGTGAAGCAATAATAATTAATAACAGACATTCTTGTCTTCTTAACAATTTAAGATTTTACAATACCCTTTCCTACATAGTTTCGTTTTAACACATTTTTTTATTTGTTTACTGGTACATAATAGATCTCTTATACCATCCGGCAGTTTAACTGTAGTAAGTAAGTTCTATGTAGACGACATGCATGCTCCACAAGATTATTTTCGTTCCTTGTGCCTATTTAAATAGTGTACATTACCACTTTTTTTAAGACTAATAAATGTTTTTACTGTGGATATATTATTTTAAGTTATCAAATACAAATAACAATATTAATTTCTTTGAATTTTTTTTAGGGAAACCCTCGGGTAAAGATTATTGGTTCGTCTTTATCTTTTTCTGCAAAACAAATATAGCTTTTATTTCAGCGGAATTTTCAAACCGAAAAATCCCATATACAAAATAGTGCGGTGGAATTAACTAAAGTATTCTTACAATATTGACATCAGTTCACTGTCCCATTCTAATAACAAACTTACTGTAATTTTATCTAGAGGTATACTTAAAAATACGGTGAAGTTCACCTGACTTTTTTATATCATTAGATACCAAACAAGCAGATGGGTCTCCTTATAGAAGGAGTCACCCATCGCTTATAGACACCAAAGGTGTTAATTTGTTGTTGCTATCTTGTGACGAGGTGTTAAATGCCACATGTATAAGTTTACTGCCTCTCTTACCCTACAAACCTGAACACGACAGTGACGAGCACTGACGCTATTGCGGCAGGAATAGGTAAGGTGGTAGAACCAGACTCGGGTGAGACAATGCAGAACTCTACCACCTAGTAAACATGGTACATAGTAGACTCAGATTATTTCCATTCAGTTTTACATTGCTATTTACGTGCCTTACACGAGGCAATGAGAATTTAACACTCTTGATGTACTACTTTTAAAATTGCATTATTCACTTCATCATACTTATCACCTCTTCTTTTCACTTGGAATGAAATTGAAGTGACATCCGCAAATATATGTGTATATATTTATGGAATTATATATGCTACTTCGAGGCACGAGCGTGTTAAACCCTCCCCTCTCCCGCCGTATTTGAAGAATAACGATTAGCTCAAACTATCACTAACATCGAGATTACTAGTTGGTAGAGTTATGCAATCTTTCACCCGAGCTGCCACAAAAGAGCTGCCTACTGATTCATGACGCAAAAGCGTCAATGTAATCAAAATGTTAAAAGACTTTCATATAGCAGTTTTGAGGGTAAGGTATCCGGCAATACTGCCCCACCCCATCACATGGATAACGTCACACTAGAAACATATTTTGTGTCTATAGATGATTGTTGTTTTTACCTTTAGGAGTGCTATCTGCTTGTTTATTTATCAGTAATTCAAATTTTCATAGTTTTTTTTTATTTTTATTTTAGGTCTTTAGCTAGAATATTATACATATATCATATGTATTTACACGTTATTGCACAATTTTATTATGATTTACCAAGACGTACTTATTTAAATGTATTTCCCATTTTTTTGGAAAATTACCCCAGTAATAAACTGGCAGTACTGAATAATCGGACTAAAAACTTCATTTTTTCATATACTAGCAAAAAGCAGAGCTTTGTAAGGGCTCGCAAAGTTATACTATCTAGTAATATTGTTATAAAAGTATTTTTATGAGAATTACATCTTTTAATGTATGGACTTTATTTATAATTATCTAACCTAAAAAACTCAGCGTATTTTCACCTAAACATTACATTCGCATCAAAGGCCCGCGTCGTCAGGCTTTGGACTAGGAATATTTGGTTTTTGTTTGTTGGTATTTTCAAGGAAAAATATGTATTAAAAAAGAAGGTTGATCTTATAAAAAACACATTTTTGACATTTTGCTGAAATAATTTTTTTCTAAAATCAGGAAGTTCCTGGTTTTACGTCGATTTACGAAATCAAAATCAAAAAATGTTTTATTTAAATAAACCTTCAAAATTTTTGGACTACGCAGGCACGAAGAATTGACGATAGACACTCAGCGAATACATTTTTCGAATTTTTCTCTCAGAGATACCCTCGGAGTTCGATTTCAGAGTCAGGCAAATGTAAAAATGTGTTTTTTCAGTTTTCTGATAAAACAACTTTGCCCGGGATTGGAAAAGTGCCCTACTGGCGAAAGGCTGGCCACCTATCACATTGTGGGACTTAAGTATCTTCAGCTAACCGTGGATGCACACGTTGTACTTCTGTCTAGCTCTTCGGGTATACGGACGTAAATATACCTTTTTTTAGCTTTTTACCCTCGCCCTCGGGCTAAGATTGGGAATTGATCTCAATACAATATAAATCAATTAATACATCTGTACTGTTTCTCAATAAGCATATTGTGAAACTCTCTAACGCTCTATTTACTCTGTTCCCATCAAAAATCCCTGCTCTAGACCTAAATTCTCCTTGTACCTCCCAAAATATTACTTCAAACTTCCCTTGCATTTTCCTTTCAATGATTTTATCATACACCTTCGATGCCAAACTGATCAAACTGATGGCCCTATAGCTATTGCAGTTTATACTTGAACCTCGCCTTCATACGAGGGCATTGGATATGCAAAAACATATATTTTGACATATCTATAACTATTTATGTGAAACTAGAGACAGTTTTGAGTGTCAATTTTGTTCGGGACTATGCATCTCAAAAAGGGGTAAATACAAAATATTTGCATCACATATTAATATATGTATAAAAATATGTTGTATCTCTTTCTATAGTGTGAGTCTACATTAACACTATGTACTTTCTGTCTCTGCTTATAACGCGGTGTTGTTTGACTATGTTAAAACTGGTGTCGGTATGTAAAAACGTAAGCTTTTAAATTCAATATCATATTCCAACACGTGCTTTTTTTTATAATATTTTTATAATAAAAATTTCTGTTGTGCCAAAACGGTTAGAATGATTTGAGTTAAATTTAGCATACGTAAAGTTAAGCTAGCACATTCCATGTCTAAACTTTAAAAATAAGCTCCTGGAAAATATACAATTTCTTTGTGATTCACAATAAATTTTAACCTAAAGTTTATTGTGAATTACAAGTCACCAGGTTCCTATAGTCAACGATCCGTCATTCGCAGCAGAAACCATCAGTAGCCAATCCATACTAATATAATATTATAGTATAATATTATAGCGAAAGTAACTCTGTCTGTCTGTCTGGCCTTTCTTCTTCACGCCTAAATTACTGAACCGATTAAATGAACTTTATTATATAGTTTGAGACACGACAAAGGACATATGATAGTTTTTATCCCAGAAATCCTACGGAAACGGGAATTATATAAAAACCTGGAACTTTTATTTTAGAAATTTTTCCACGTGGACGAAGTTGCGGGCACAGTTAGTTTATTAATAACGAAACGTTCCACAAGTTGTTTGGGCGTTTGGTTATTTGACATTTATAGCATCTATTAGTTTTAGCTTACGCTACGTAGAAAATGTTACAACATGTAACTAACATGAGTTGATATATACAGTTATAGGAACCGGGTAAAAGACACCAATAATTGACTTCAAAATATCGAAACGAATTATTCGCTTATGATATTGCTGATAATTCACGATACTAATATATGTATATAAACGTATAAAATACATATTAGGTACACTGTACAAATATAATTACTGAAAAAACTATTTTCACGCCCGTTTCCCAAAAGGGGAAGGCAGAGGTACTACAAGTGCCCCCACGATTAGCCGAAGATACTTGGTCTCACAAATGTGATAGGTGGCAAGCCTATCGCAAACCGGGCGCTTTTCAATTCCAGGCTACTTTGTGATTATCAGAAAACTGAAAAAAAAAAACACTTTTTTTTAAGTTGCCCGACCTGGGAATCGAACTCGGGACCTCACGTAGTCCACGTCAACGCCGACCACTAGACCACAGAGGCGATATATATACTAAAATATATTTAATCAACATCCAGATTCAATATTTTTCAGTGTTATGCTCATCAAATAAATTTCTGTCCCTGGGTGGGATCAAACCCTCGTATCTCCCAACAGAGCAGTCAAAAGTTAGTATTTCAATTACGCAAAATCCTACTTGATTGAATCCTATTTGAACTTGACTTTAAAATGCTAGATTTACAAATACGCTTACCATTTTCCTTTGAATGTTGCGCTGTTGAAATTATTAATTATAAACTAATAGTAATTTGTATTTATCGTACTCCCAGCTCAAATGTTGATATATTCCTAAATAAATTAGAATTATTATTAGAAAATATTATGATAAATTCAAAAAAGAAAATTATTTTATGTGGAGATTGGAATATAGACCTGATGCAGGATAGCTGTACACATAAAAATTTAACAAGCATTCTTTCAAATAACAACATAAATCAACATATTTTAAAACCTACTAGGAAGCATGCATGTCTGGATGTAATAGCAAGTAACATAAATAATGTTCAGTCTAACACTCATACACTTGCTTTGTCTGATCATGAAACTGCTCAGAGTATACAAGCCAATATAGAGTCAGTCTTAGAATTTAAACAAAAAAGAGCTTTTTGGTTTGAAACAAAGCGGATATATGGGCAGGAAAATATTAAAAAGTTTCATGAATGTTTATCAAGTTTAAGTTTTAATAAAGTTTTTACAAAGTCAAACTGTGAAGAAGCATTTAATGAATTTCATGATATTTTACTGTTGTTTTTTGAGTTATGTTTTCCTAAGATCGTTGTAAAAGTTTTAAATAAACCTATAAAAAATAAATGGTTAACTAAAGGTCTTCTAAAATGTTGCAAAGTAAAACGCCAGTTGTACCTTAATTATCGTCATGCTCAATCTAATAAAAAAGAAAATAAATGTAAATATTTACATTATACGAAAATTTTGTCTAAATGTATATTAGAATCACAAAAACAGTCTGCTTTGAAATATATTGAAAATTCCTCTAATAAATGTAAAGCTTCATGGAATCTGATTAAAAGTACATTTCAGAACAAAATAAATATTAGAGAAATAGGAAAAATCAAAGTAAACAATTTAAAGTACACAAATACTCAAACAATCTGTAATCTATTTAATATTTTTTTTATAAACCAGACAAAATCAAGTAGTGAAAAAGTCAAATCTACAAATACTTCAAAATCATATTTTTTACCAAATTGTAGTAAAACCATGTATTTGACACCAGTAGATGAGCATGATGTGAAAAAAGTTATTCATTCATTGAGAAATACTTATGCTACTGGCTATGATAATATTAGCACAGAATTATTGAAAAATGTTGCTAGTATAATATCAAAACCTCTTAGCCATATAATTAATTTGTCATTTTTGGAAGATAAATATCCAGAACGATTAAAAAAGTGTATTGTCAAACCATTGTTTAAAAAAGGAGATATGTGCGATATGAACAATTATAGAGCTATTACTTTAATTCCAGTCATTTCAAAAATCTTTGAAAAAATTATGTATGAAAAGCTCTATAATTATTTACTTGATTTTGACCTATTAAAAAATAATCAATATGGATTTGGGAAAGGTATGTCTACTACATTAGCATGTTTTGATTTAGTAAAAAGCATAACTGAATGTCTGAATAAGAAAATGTATCCACTTTGTGTATTTTTGGATATGAGTAAGGCATTTGATTTTGTTTCACACAATATTTTATTATCAAAACTTGAAAAATATGGTATTAGAGGGAAGTCTTTAGATTGGATAAAAAGTTATTTAGAGAATAGGAAACAATGTGTTGAAATATCTAAAATATGTGGAAACCGTAAAAAAATATATACTTCAAACTACCTTGTTAACAACTGTGGTGTACCACAGGGCAGTGTTTTAGGACCCTTGCTATTTTTAATTTATATCAATGATCTTCCTGATAGTATAAAACATGATTGCTTTTTATTTGCTGATGACACTACCCTACTTATTAAATGTAAAAATAAAAAAGACTTGGTAAATGAAACAACCGAAACCTTATTCCAAGTTTCAGACTGGTTAATTAATAATAATTTAAAAGTTAATGTAACTAAAACAAAATTAATTGAATTTCAGAACGACCACAGTAATATTACCAAAAACACATATACAAAATATATTTATATTTTTAAATAAAGTAAATATAGATGATGTAGATTATACAAACTTTTTAGGAATAATTATTGACAAAAATTGTAATTGGAAAGCACACATTGAATCTCTATGTAATAAAATTGATAGATTTGTCTATGTCTTGAGAAGACTAAGGGAAGTAGGAAACGCAAAAGCCTCCCTATTAGCATATCATGGATATGTCTCTTCTAATTTACAATATGGAATTCCTATTTAGGGAAATTCTGTTGAATTGGTACGAATTTTTAGAGTCCAAAAGAAATGTAGTCGAGCAATATGTGGTGTTAATCAGTTACATTCCTGTAAACCACTTTTCAAGTCTCTTAAGGTACTTCCCTTACCATGTTTGTATATTTTAGAGGTATGCGTATTTGTAAAAAAGCACCAAAAGTTATTTAAAACAAATGCTGAAGTCACTGGTAACTCATATTTTAGGAATAGTAAGAAATTATATGTGCCTAACCAAAAATTAAATATTTTTACAAAAAATGTATATTGTATGTCTATTATTATATACAATCATATTCCTGATAGTCTTAAATCATTGCCTATAAATAAATTTCGCAAAAAGTTGATTTGCTGTTAGATAAAACTTATTATGATATTAAAGAATTTTTAGCCGATAAAATTAAATGTTAATGGATAGAAATATAAGTTTGTTGAATTGTCCTTAAAAAAATTTCAATGTAGTAAAAATTTTGTAAATGGTGAACATAATGTAAATTATAAAAAAAATAATTACTCAAAATATGAAATTTGTAATTATAAAAATAACTTTGTAATATGGAATCATCCTTGTATATTTATAACAAGAACATAAAATAGAGAAAAAAAGACCAGCCCGCTGAGTTTCTTCCGCCGGATCTTCTCAGTGTGTGGCCGCGTTCCGATCCGGTAGTAATTCTGAAAAATCGATACAATTTATAGTTTTAAATATAATATTATATAATGATATTTTTTTTAAATATTTGCACACCATATATTGGTAGAATATGTCGGTAACTTAATTATTTTCAACAACTTGTAACACCCATATTCTTGCAAATAAATATTTTCTTTCTTTCTTTCTTTCTTTCTTTCAAAAAACGGCTGAACGAAATTGAATAAAATTTGGCACACAGGCAGGTTATTCTCTGGATTAATATGTACACTTTATCTTGAAATATTCATTAATTTCGTAAGACTACCTCGTGGTCTAGGGGGATTATGAGGTCCCGGATTCGATCCCCGGGTCGGGCAAAAGTGTTATTGAATTTTTTTAAAGTTTTCTCGAAAATCCATAATCTCAGTAGTATCAGTCTGGCGGTGTGGTATATTACCACTCTTGTGCCTCGGATGAGCACGTAAAGCTGTCGATTCCGGTTATCGCTAGAAATACTCGATAATCGTTCACATGTCGTTAAGTACAGCGATGAAGATCACCACTTATCTCGCCAACTAACAAATCGGTGAATCGCGGTGAACTGGAATTAATAATAAGTAAAAATATAGACGTTCCGTTTTGCTCTGCCTACGCCGCGTGACGTTACTTTCGTAATATTAATAAAAAACATTTAATCCCAAAGTTGAATTTGTATTTGGTATTTTTCGGCCTTTATAGCGTTTATAGATATTCTATGAATTCTCTATTATTTTAGCCGAAATTTAGTAGTACATCAATCTCACCCGTGTTGTATTACGGCTTTATAAACACCCCCGTTATAGGCGCTCCTGCGACACGCGGCGCCCTGGGCGACTGCGAGTCCGGGTTTGATATCCTGTCTAACACATTATACATGGCCGTGAAGGTATTACGGACTTAACAAAGCTATTGTTGAAGTTGATTGAAATCAAAACTTTATTTCATTATAGATGGGTTTTTAAAAACAAATGTTATTGTTGTTATAAGATTGTTCACGTCAATTTATCGAATGGTGAGATGAGCAGTGACTCGTCCCACATCAACACATTTTACCAACTTTTTTTTATATCATAGCAAGCAGATGGCTCTCCTGGTGGAAAGATAAACCATCGTCTATATACAACAAATATGGTGGTATCCGTGTGGCGGGATGATAATGCCACATGCATGAGGCTAACGAAACGGGAACATAGCAATTTGACCTTGACATTGCGGCAGGAATATGTAAGGCGGTGGTACCAAATACCCGGGCGAGACGTTGCGAAACTCTACCACCTAATAGACACGGTGGTAGTGATACATACAGGCAATCTTCTTCAGGATAAAATCAGGATCAGGATACTATTCTTCAAAAGAGCCTGAACGAACACGGAGGAGAGTCTGGTTGATGTCACTGGCCGTTGATCGACGCGTTTTACTGTTCTTTGACGTGTTACTTGATTCTTATCGTCGATTAAAGTGGATGATCTATTTTACCAACCTTTAACGTGTTGCTTGCTCCCTGATGTAATTAGATGTGGATCGAGCGTTTCAGGGACGTAGCTGCCACCATATCTGCCTTATCAATTATACGGGGCACCCGGACCATGTAGGCCCTCAACGTACGTAAGCAAAACTTAATAAAAAGTTCCCAAATGGCAAAAGTCAAAATAAGCAATTTCTGTTTTTTTCAAAAAAAGACGAGGAGAGTGTACCTACATTTAATTTGAATTGTTTGTAAAAATTTTGAAAAAAGAGCTAAATAGATAATAATTATGATGAACAAATATATCTTAATTTTTTTTTGACTTGAAAGGTAAATAAAAAGGGTAGAGCCCTTCATAAGGGCCCCCAAACAAATTTTTATACGGGACCCCGCAAAGGCACGCTACGCCATTAACACGTTTTACTGTTCTTCGACGTGTCACTTTTACCTTATCGTTGATTAAATTTGATGATGTATTTCACCAACCATTAACGTATCGCTTGCTTCTTTAATGTTATTAGACGTTGACTGACGTATTTTACTACCCTTTAACGTGTCACGTGTTTCTTGTCGTTAATTAAAGTTGATGATACCGACCTTTTACGTATCACTTGTTTCTGTACGCCAATTAACGTAGAACTTAACGACCTTAAACGTGTCACTTGTTTCTCGACGTTGACTGATGTTGATTTCTATGTCGCTTTTTTCTTTATGTCAAGTGAATTAATTGGGGTATTTTACCCATGAAGTATTAGATAAAGGTGGAGCTAGTTTTCAGTAATTAATCAATTGAAATCAATATTTACGTTATATCTCACTCTATGAGGTCTCGCCATCCCTTTTTATACAGCTGTATTAGAAAGAGAGGGTAAGACCTCAGAAGATGACAGCAGTATTTAAGATTTAGTTTCAAGTAGGTATTATAAGTGCTGCCTCTAAATATAAAATAGCTTATTCATTTTACCGACATCTAACGTGTCCATTGTTTTTTTCAGCGTGACCTCTGCTGGTTGATGAGCAAACTAATAGCTAATCTATCGTTAAAAATTTAAGACTTCTTTGAAAGGTTAAAGCTCTTAGTAGCTATATACAGAGATAACTGAAACAGTCTGCTTAGCGTGTTCTACCTAGTATGCTATCAAATACGCGCTATACGTCTTATATAAGTTTCATATTTAATCTCATTAACTTTACGAACATGGCGTTCTAAAACCGCCGTACTTTTGAGTCGTAAACTTCTTATTAGCTACCTTGTTACGACACTGTCGTCTCCTTTACAGCCTCTAATGACACTGACGTCTACCTCCGCTTCTCAGAAGTTGACAGAGACGACTGCGACACTTAAACCATAAAACTTCCCTAATTATCACCATAAACAATAAACAACCTTATATTTACACTTAAATTTACGTTTGTGGATTTTATCACAGCGGTCTAAAGTCTAATTTTAACTGACATATTTGTTATTATAATAGATATAGTTGTTTTGTATGGTCCAACTCGTTAGTAGAAAACTCTGATGAAGTTTAGGGTGTTACGTTTTCAAAAACGATTTTTTGTCGTGTGAACTGCGCTTGTTAATTGTGGTTTAAAAAATAAAAATACGTCGTTATAAAAAATTAGTCGATGACCTTGATTTCATATTAAATGTTTTATTTATATATTGGAACGAAGTTCCTTATCGCGCGTTGTGAAAGGGGGCTAGACGGAAAAAATTCTTACGAAAAGTTGTCAAGACACTTTTTGCTATATTAAGCTATTGTAAGCTGTGCGGCGTGCGGATGTTTCTCTGTCTCTCTCTCTCTTTCTCTCTCTCTCTCCTCTCTTATAGAAAGCAAGCCAGATATTTTCATTTCTATTTCGCATTGAACAGTGTGGTGTCGCGACGATTATTTTTGTTGAGTGTATACAGGTTTTTTGTAAATTAATCGAAAGGAACTTCGTTCCATCCGGGTGTCCCTTGACACCTCTCAAGTTTTTTTTTTATAAAATATTAAAATAGATGGCGCATCTATTAAAAGGGACAATTTTCGTCTTAGTTTTATAAATATCGGGAAGTAAAATAGAAATTAATCGTGGTAAGGACCGGTTTATTAAATACCTAATACAAATAAGTGTTTATCTTAGATAGTATTTGTTCTATTTTTCTACAGTTCAAGCGAGGACTGTAAAAAGGGTGGTGGTCCAGAATAAGAACAAAAAACCGGCAAAGTACAAGTTGTATTCGCGCACGAGCTGTACCATCATCTATAAAAAACAGCAAAAAATTACATTTCTTATATGGGATTGTTAATAGGGACCTTGAAAATTGTTTTTATTTTAATTTAATTATATATTTTTAAATAATTTTTTGAATAGGTTAGTCCTTGCTCTAGGAACGCTTAGTGCAGTGGAGCGGCGCGGCGCCGCGCACCGACGACGTAGCCGTCAATTGCGTACAGTCACAACTCAGTCAGCACCCGAGGGTGGTGCAGTTGCCCACGCAATAGGCGTAACCGACCGGCCACAGCTACCCGCGGCGCGACCTGCGATGCGAAATGCGGCGCGGTGAGTCGCGCGACCATCTGGGTATGCCACAGCTCGACTTGTTGCGACCGCGGCGGCGTGCCGCTGAGCTGTCACACCTCGATACTAGCTAGTACCAGGGTCGGATTTTGTAATACTATTTTTACTATATTCTTTTGATGCTATATTTATTATCGTAACATTAGGATTGTATGCAAAAATACCATTATTGTTGATACTTACATAATATATTCCATATCATTGATCCCTCCACTCGAGATTTTTAAAGTTATATTTCTTTAGGTGCGTAATATTTCTTTAGACAGCGAGAAAGAAATTTAAGATGCACGCTCATCACCGTAACGCAAAAGTTACAGGTTGAACTTGACCGTTAAATTGCTCATTAAGTCCCGAAATCCTTGACTATCCTTTTCCAGTCCTTTTATTATTTTAATGTAATTAAGTATTTGCATGCAATCAAAAATCAGAAGTACTTTATTTAATAAAACTTTTTACAAGTTATTTTGACACGTCAACATATTTTTTAAAAACTAATACCGGATCGGAAACGCGGTCATATTTTTTAATGACGCCAATTCTCACGCGCGTACATAAGTACACGCACCCATTTTTTAATGTATGACAACGTAGACTTTTCCGTGCAATTTTTAGTAACTATGGTCGTTTTTGATGTAGTGGGTTGTAGAGAAAATGTATTTTTTATTAATATGGGTGAGATGAATGTATAGAAACAAATTTTGTTTAACGCAAGCCAACATTAAATTGAGAAAATGCTGTGAAGTTTTTGGATTAAGTTTAAGTTTCGGTGTATAAACTAAATTGAGTTTAATATTATTTTAAGTATGATATTAAAACAATGTGTCAATAACCAGTTATTTATTTATTCAATAAATAATCATACTAACTCTAAATTTAAATTAAAAAAAACGACACTTTTTTTATCGTCAGTCCACCATTTTACTTCAGTTCTATAATTTTAATCGCAAAACGTACAAGGAGCTGATGATTTCAAAAGGGGATTCTGCAGCATAAAGTTAAAGGTAACCTTAACCTGTGTTTCCTTAAATGAGCTTGAGCTGTTTTATTGCAAAACTCCCTTACCAAAACAAATCGAAGTAGCATACACTCAGTGAATTTTAACTGGTCAAGCTTAGAAGATCACACGGACTTCCTTCCGCTCTATCATCAGATACTGGCAGCTATCCTATTTCACATTCCTTAAAATGAAAAATCAAACGAGTCCAAAATTGATGGTGTTGCTTAATTTTAATTAAACGTTTCGATAACTTCATTCCTGCTTCATCATAAGACTCTGTAAATCATTTAGCTCCAGTGTATTTGTCAAAACAAAACAACTTATGTATAAGTTATGATGAGCATCAGATCCTATAAATCATCCAGCATCAAAATGTTTGTCAGTACAAGACAATTGAGCGCTAACTCAATAAACTTACCTTGTTGAGTTTAAAAGTTTATTATCTTTGCATCTGGATGCAAGAAGTTTCGATATTACTTTTTTCGGCTCCATCTTCAGAGTCTCTTAATAATGAAAAATATTTTATTGCAACGAAACGAACCACTTCAAACTCTACTATCATAACACTTTCTGTCTGTGAGTTACAATTACACTCTAGCGGCTCCATGTTCCATTTCTCGTCATTATGAGTACTAATTAAACTTAGTACTTAAAGCAACAAAACCAATGACCCAAAACTTGGTTGCCTCGTCAAAACTCTACATCTGAGAGTTCTAGTTCCTATATCTAGGCTACATTATGATATCAGCTGGATAGTACCGTAATATTGCATTGTCATTGAACTTACAAAAGTTTGCCAAGTTTCAGTACAAATAAATATCAGGAAGTGGATAAAAATGGTTTGCAATATTTAGAAAATCTTATATTTACTTACAAATATTGCTAGTTAAATAAAAACTGATATCTTCGAATGAAGATATTGTAGCATCAGGTCTAGGTCACCATGTCATTGCAATATAATTGAAGTAATAAAATACAAAATTTAGCATCAATAAAGCCTTTACAAGTTGCTAAATTCCTTTCATCAAGTGGAAAAGAGACGGTGAGCTTTCAACGGCTGCACAGATTCTATTGAATCATAGCTAAAAACCATCTCGCGAAACAGGGCTTTCAAGTAAAAAAAATCGCAACTAAGTTGGACCATCCACCAGGGCGCTACGATGCACGCACAGATACACAGATACGCCTCTGAAACTTATAACAACCCTCGTTTTTGTCTCGGAGGCTAAAAATAGTAGTAAAAATTTTAATAAAATATAGTATCTATTTAATTTACATTGGTAATAATTTTGTGTTATTCTGATTCCAACCCTGGCTCACTAGTGAATAAAACAAAAGTACTCTTTTGTTTTATTCGCTCATCACACCGCGCGGCCGGTCGCGCGTTTTTCCGCGCCGCAATTCGCGTCGCCGGTAGCTGTGGCATACTTCATACAGTTTCCTACATTTGTTACCGCTCGCCGCGCCGCAATTCGCGTCGCCGGTCGCGCCGCGCGAGCTGTGGCCGGGCCGTAACACGTAACGTACTAGCGCTAAGTTCCGTCGAACGCTAAGACGATTATACCTAATCATACCTAACACAAATAAACTAAGGTACATTAACGGATATATAGGGTACACTTCATACTATGTCATTATTTCAAAGGTCTACCGAATAGTCGTTAAGATCGAGAAAAAAATCCAAAAAAAATCACATTTGTTGTATAGGAGCCCCTTAAATATTTATTTCATTTACTTTTTATTATTCGTTGTTATGGCTGCAACAGAAATAAGCACATTATCTGTGAAAATTTCAACTGTATTACTATCTCGATTCATGAGATACAGTCTGGTGACAGACGGACGAACAGCGGAGTCTTAGTAATAGGGTTCCGTTTTAGCTTTTGTGTACGGAACCGTAAAAAACAAATTTAATTATTATTAAATCCCTGTAACCTCCTCCTTAGTCATTCACTCTTGTGAGAGTGGTTGTGGTTGATGACGATGCACTTGCAATGGATAAAGTACCGAGCACTCGCGATGCGCCTTCATTCCTTGCGGGCTTCAGCGTCACGGGATTTTTTTGAATTAGGGAATTCCTTATTACTTTAGCTTTTAAAATGTCCTTCCAATATGCAGGGGATCGTCCGAGTGACCGCTGGCCTTCTACTTGTCCCTAGACAGCGAGGTGTTCCATGGAGTGTTCATTTCGAACAACATGTCCGAAATATTTGAGGATACGTGCATCACAGTCGATGATAACTTCTCTTTAATGTTCAATTCTCTAAGATATTGATTCGAAACGCTGTCCAAGGAATCCACAGCAGTCTCTGCCAGCACCACATTTCGAGTGCATCGATTTTGCGTCGGTCTTTTAGGTGAATCGTCCACGTTTCAGCGCCGTAGACAAATATTGGAAACAACAAACTTCTTATTAAGCGTACAGGCCGCTTAATAAGAAGTTTGGTGTTCCATATCCCTTCCATAATTGTTACATGGCGTATAGAGACCACCCACACTGAGCCTTTAAACACAGCGTTATACTGAGATGATAATAAAAGTCTGTTTATACTGTGGTCTGCGCTTAGCTATTGTTTTTGTCAACTGAACGCTTTTAGAGCGTTTCAGTTTATAATAAATGCAAAGTTCGTATTGTTATATTTATATTTTTAATGAATATTGAAAAAAATATGAAAACGTCAGGATCTTGATTTTCTTTTTATGATTCTTCACCATATAATCGGTACGATAAAATTTACTTACATTGTTATCTAAATTAAATATCTTCACGCAAAATCCCTAACGAGGTACCTACGCAAGAGGAATTAAGTGTCATATATCACGGCCCAGACAAACTTGCCCTGTTTTCTTCATATCCTCTTCATGAAATGGCAACATTTAGTTTACTGGATTAAAAAATATAATTTGATTGTTGTCAGCTAACTTATGTTTAAATAAATACAAGCTGACCCGGAAAACGATGTTTTACCACACAAATTACTTGTATTGAATATTTTGAGAAAGTGTGAGGGTTAATTGAGATAAAAACTATCCTATCATTTACGTTGGACCTAACAGTAGTATCCACAAAATTTCATTGAAATCGGTTCAGCAATTTAAGAATTCATAGCGGAAAAACAACGTAACACGTAATTTATATATACTAGGTGAAAACCTGGCTTCACTCGGAAGTCTCATAATAAGCAATCTTATATACTAACTCAAATAGTAGACAATAAAAAGTAGCAACTCTCTAATGATGCCTTCTTTCAACTATTACGTTGGTTTAATAAAGACAACACGCTAGTGTTGCTATTTTTAATTTCTATTCTTTTACGAACGAAGAGAAAATAAGTTTCGCGATAATCTGCGCTCCGTTCTACAATACTTTAATAAATGCTCACGCCATCTACCTACACCACATACGTATTTGTAACATTTAAAGAAATATGGCCGATTTGTCTGTCAGCACCGTTAGAATTTTTAATCACTATTTTAACAAAATACTTTACAATCCGAATTTTGCGGATATATGGTGTCGACTCAAAATTATTATTTTTTACGCTTTATAATTTAAGTAAGGTTTCAATTGAGTCTACCGTAACTTTGACGAAATTATTTATATAAATTAAGATTTTAATCTAGGCGTTACGATTATGATTTTTAATTTTAAAATACATTACACAAAAAATAAATGAATATAATTAATACGTCAAGACGCTACAAAGAATATAACAAAAGTTTTGCCAACTTTTTTTGTTTTAAGCAAGTAATATTATTCAGAAAATCTGAACGCGATGAACGATCCTATTACTAACGCCCTGGGATCCGTCATTTAGAACCTAATGTAGATATTTATACCGAAGCCATTACCATTAACCAACCGAGACACTAGAAATGCCGGAAAATACTTATTTTTTCCCTTGAACTATGCAAAAATACATTATAGTTTAATTACAGAACAATTAATCTCGAATAGCTATTAGACATGAAGTATTAAATAGGTTTGATCATTAATCAAACTCAAAATAGATCGGAAATGTGTCAGAGCGACTTGATACACCTATTTACTAATGAAGCCTCCAGGGTTTGCTGTCAATCACATAATTACCAAAAATATTACCAAACATAATATGTATGTAGCCTTTAATAACAATAATTACAGTTTACGTACATAAATACCTATCTTATTGACTGCCTCGTGGTCTAGGGGTTGGACTATTCGACTTAAACCATGAGGTTCCGAGTACGATCGCCAGGTCGAGTGGCACACTTTATAAAAATATTCGCTTTCTGCATACCTTCACAATGAAAACTTTAAGTGTGCCTAATTTCATACTACCTTCTCCGTTCGTCTAATTTTTGTTAAAAAGGGTACAACAATTTTACTTCACAAGTTAATATAAGTATATGTAGGAAGTGGGTCAGATATGATAAATAAAATGCGGATGTGGTAATAAACAGCTCCTTATATTTTGTTCAACTTGTATCAAAAAAAATAACATAAAATCACTATTAAAGCTTTCCATCACTAATGACTAGTTCTCGTTTAACAATTCCATGTGACTTAATTATTCCTTATTACAAATAAGTCATAATTTAAGCAATAGATAGTCAATTATAAATTGTACTTGCGACTAATTTATAGTTGATAATAATAATTAATTTGTTTGCACAAATTAATTATCCAAGAGTCGAGGATAAGCTACTAGCAAGATACAACAAGTGTACCGAGCCACGCCAGAGCCTAGACTGCCCTATCGGCGGGCGCTCAGAGCCTTTTATACAGGTAGCAAAACAAATTGAGTAGTAGGGATATCGAACGATGCGCTCGGCGACTCAGGCGTACACCAGCGGGTCTAGCCAAGTGGCATAAACGCTCGGAGAATAGAAAGATACGTCAAGTCCGTACATTTATCTTTCTATTCTCCTAGCGTTTATGCCACTTGTCTAGACCCGCTGTTGTTTACAATATTCTTGCATTTGATGACGCGGACGCCGTCTTATATATATATATATATATATATATATATATATATATATATATATATATATATATATATATATATATATATATATATATATATATATATATATATATATATATATATATATATATATATATATTATCACCTTTCCTTGGACTCAAATGAGAAAAGCAGTGTAATAAAGGTTTTCTCTTACCATCAGAAAAACGATGTAGAAATAGGTTGGGTTAAGTAACCAACAATAAAGGACATTGACCATCTATGTATGGACGTTGGACCAAGTGCCGCCCAATATTGAAACATAGTCCATAATGTTCCTTAGAATAATACTTGTCTGTAACCCAAAACGCTTCAAAATCTATCCGAGGAGTTTTGAGAAAAAAATATTAAATATAGAGGTCTTACATTAACAAAAATCATAACCAACAGCTTATTTTTAAAATAAAAGACGGTATATTACAAACAATTGATTTATTTGGGGGAAAAAAATGTAACACCTTATGTAGGCACTAATGTAATCAATCGTCATCATCATTGTCGTCTAAGATTATTGTATCCAAAAATAAAGCAGGGCGTCTCATAACATCTTGGTGCCTAGCCCACCCCAAAACCAAACTAGGCACATAACGTGGGCACAACTACCGATTGTTCTTCGTCCAGTAAAATATGAGCAGCAATAATGTTCAATGGAACCAAGCTCATGATTGATCTCGTTTATTAGACAAGTGAGATCCAGAGTCAGTCTCGGGAGCTAGAATAAGTAGGATAATATATTTTTTAACGAAAACCTCGTAAATGTTCAAAAAATAACAAAATATCAAAACTTAAAGCACTAAAATTCATTAGATAAGACTTGTTGCTACTTGTTTACATTCTTATTTATGTATTATTTCCATTTTCCCTCTAATCAGATCATAGTTCGTATTACATGGACTAAATAATTGGTGTGAGATGTCTAGGATTTATTTATTTATTTATTTATAATTCCGTGGAACGATTTTTTTAAATTTTTTCTTTGATATTTAGTCATGTTAAGAAACAAATAAAAGTGTTTCCATGCTTGGGCAGCGTTTGGTCCAAAACGGTCAATCTCTTTAATGTTTTTGAGCGTATTTTTTATTATTAGTGGAGCGCCGTAAGGTTTATACTTCGGAATCCAGGACTAGTCAATGAATAATAACGAGTGTTTGTCAGCATTATTAAAGGCTGAAATAAAAAATTAAAAAAATGGTTGACCGATCTCGATTACAATTTTTTTTAACAGTTTACTGGAAATGAGAGATATGAGGGGGAACAAAATGTTTATAATAAATATTTCAATTTTATATTTAATAAATTATATTTGAATAGTAAATTTAATGTTAATTTATTAGATTTTTTTAATTGACTAAATGTTTTTAGTTACTGATTTTGACCCGATTTTCGAAAATTGTCTTTACACCAGATCTCTACGTATAATCTTTAATCTTTTCTGAATATTTTTATAATGACGTCAGTATGTCTGTATGTAAATTTGAACTAATTTGGTCCAAGAGATTTTGAGAAATTTTGAAATAACCTAAAAACATTTTGGCGGCTCAGTTTTTTTTAACTTAACTTTAAAATCATTTACCTACCAATTGAGTACAAAATCTAATCTGCTCTATTCCCAAATAAACTGCGCCCAATACATAAATTGCGTCAAAATCGGTTTATCTGTTCGGGAATTATCGTTGAGGAAAAATTTTTAAAAATATGTTTTTTTTATCTAACTACGAAATTTTTCAACCAATCACTTTTTGGTCTTATACAATATTTTAGTACTTAAAAACTACGTCGAATGCCGTTTCAAGAATTAAAATCGAATTTTCAAAAATTACAGCTTTTCAAATATTTTTTCAAAAATTTGCGTCATTGATAAATCCCGAACGGGTAAACCGAGTTTGATGCATTTTATGTATTAAGCGCAGTTTTTTAGGGAATAGAGCTGATTAGATTTTTTACTCAATTGGTACATAAATTTCAAAGATATATTTAAAAAAAATCTGTTTCGTCAAAATGTTTTTTATATTTTTTCAAAGTTTCTCAAAATATTTTGGACCAAATTAGTTCAAATTTACATATAGACATACTGCCGTCATCGTAAAACTATTCAGAAAAGGTTCCTGGGACCACAAAACTTGGAGATCTGGTGAAAACTCGTTTTTTGAAAATCGGGACAAAATCAATAACTTCCTTATCAACAAACTTGGAAGTTAAAAAAAACATTTAGTTAATTAAAAAATCTAATAAATTAACATTGAAGTTACTAAACAAATATAATTTATTAAATATGAAATTGAAATCTACTGTAAACATTTTGTTCCCCCTTCTATCTCTCATTTCCAGTAAATTGTTAAAAAAAATGTTGTAATCGAGATCGGTTACTTTTTTATTTGAGTCTTTAATAATGCTGACAAACACTCGTTATACAGATTCATTGACTAGTCCTGGATTCATAAGTTTTACAATTTTTATGCCTTACATCACTCCACTATATCATTAGAGAGAAAACAAGCAGATGGCTCTCCCAATGGAAAGAGAACATCACTTAAAAACACCAAAGACATTAATAGTGCTTTGATATCCGTGTTGCGGGATAGCAATGCCGCATGCATAAGTCTACCGGCTACCTTACCAAATCGGAACTCGGTAATGACATGCATTGGCACTATTGCGGCAAATAATTTGCTTATTATGGGGTTAGATCAATTTGTATAATTTGTCCAGTAATATTTAAAAAAAATGTAAGGTCGTATCAAACACCCGAGTGAGGCGATGCGGAACTCTACCACCTAGTAGTCACTATGGTGTTACCATATTTCCAAGTGTTCGCCTCTTACAAATGCCTGACCGAGTGGTAGATGATATATTCTGACAAATACAGTGTAACTAATGAGTATTATTGCCTACGAGTATTTGTATGAAGTTTAGTTACTGTTCTCTAACGTATTTGTACTATGCCGAAACGGAACGCCGCGTCTCTTTCAAAGTCAATCAAAAAAGTAAAAGTTGTCTCCTGTCACCACTTAATCAGATATACTTTAAAAGCTGTCACATTTAGACTATTTACATATAAAAGCATAAGTGCACTACACAAACATATCAGAGAAAATAAAGCCACCCACACAAGCATTGACAGACGTGTGACCAACTGAGTCATGGTTTGTCGCAATACGTGTGTCGGCGTCCTCGTGGGTGGTCGATGATAAGTATCTAATTAAAGAAATTGTTTTCTACGATTCAATAATCTTTGTACATATACCGGCTTAAAAAATATCAATCATATTTTTAAAAAGAGGTCCTCAATTTGTTTTTTTTTTGTCATTTTACCTGTCGTCATCATCGCCTCTGTGGTCTAGTGGTCCGGCGTTGGCGTTGACCACATGAGGTCTAAGGTTGAATTCCTAGGTCGGGCAATTAAAGAAAAAGTTTTTTCAGTTTTCTAATAAAAACAATATTGTCCGGAATTGGAAAGTGTCCGGTTGGCGATCGGCTTGCCACCTATCACATTTGTGGGACCAAGTAACTTTGGCTAATCGTGGATGCACTTGTTGTACCTCTGTCTATCCCTTCGGGGACACGGGCGTGAAGATACCACTTTAAATAATAAATCGTTATATCATAGAATGACAAAACAGCATACACCAAAGTTAGTGCCATCAATATATGCAAGTTTACTGGTCATCTTACCTTAATTACACAAATACAATTTAGGCAAGCTTTGATACTATTGCTGCAGAGAAAAAAAATACTATGGTATCAAACCTGGGACAGACGTTGCAGAAATCTACCAATCAATAACTTATTGTGAAACAATATGGTCGGTGGTATAGTGATAGAATTTACGACGTCTGTCTAATTGCCATATTTTCAGCGCCTTCATGCTTTTCAGCTTTCAGCTTGGAAAATACGAACCTGTGCATGTGGCCTAATATACTTTCCTTACGTAGCCCTACCCATGATCCAGCTTTGGCGTTGACCACATTATGTCCTGGGTTCGATTCCCGGGTCGGGCACATAAAAAAGTGTTGTTTCAGTTTTCTGAGAAACACAAAGTGGCCCGGGATTGGAAAGTGCCCGGTTGGCGATAAGCTTGCCACCACTATCACACACTATCACATTTGTGGGACCAAGTATCTTCGGCTAATCGTGGGTGCACTTGTACCTCTGCCTACACCTTCGGGGGATATGGGCGTGAAGATACTTTTAGATTCAAATCCAAGACCATTAAAGAGACTAACTAACATACCGACATAGTTTCAAGGATCCTTATACTTGAAGAGTACTCGACTCTATAACGGTTCGATCGCACGTTTGTTTAACGCCTTACAGTGACAACGACATTATCCTATTCTCGATCGACAATTGTTTATTTTATAAACATTACCACTGGTGCCACAAATAACTTGCATTTGTACACCAGTTAAAGCTTTTATTGTAAACGTGGTAAAGAAGATATTAGTTTGGCATGTTCACATTGAATGTAGATTTCATTTTGTCAATGAGGACATGCTGTTTTGAATAGAGGTCAAAGACTTGTCGATGGGAGAGTGCCGTGTGAGAAAATAGACTTTACATGTGACCATTGGTATTTTAATCTAGATTTCTTGGTGGGGATTTAATGTAAATCAAAATTCATTTATTGGAAAAGCTATCCTATCTTTTTCTGTCCTAATAGCACTAAGAAGTAAGAAGTTAAGTTTTGTAAGTTTACATGTAGGAATATGCTTTCGAAACTATCCTTCTGATTTAAAAAAAAACTTTCAGTATTTTTTTATTTATGGAGAATTTTTAATACAAAGATTGTAAATTTAATAAGGAGGTAAGGTACAGTGTGTTTCGGAGTGGAAAGAGACAACAATCGCTCATAGACACAAAGGTGTTTATGATGCGTTGCTATCCGTATTGTGGGGTGTTAATGCCACATGCATAAGTTTACCGGCTACCTTACCCCTCAAACTGAAACACTACGGTAATAAAAACTATCTCTTTTGCAGCAGGAATAGGTAAAGTGGTGGTACCAGACCAATACCAATAAAAAATGTTTTTTACTGTAATAGAAATTCACTTGTACCTACTTGTACCATTGTTAATGGTCAATAATCAACTGTTGCCTCGAACCTTTTTGAGATGACACTGTTTGATAGGTTATTATTTAGTTGATGTGTGGTTTTTTTGTATCTGTAGTTATCATTAAAATTTCTAAAAGGA
Organism: Apodemia mormo; assembly: GCA_036924255.1. Classification (NCBI taxonomy): domain Eukaryota; kingdom Metazoa; phylum Arthropoda; class Insecta; order Lepidoptera; family Riodinidae; genus Apodemia; species Apodemia mormo. Next base: position 28,172,237 of record JAUPFN010000014.1, read on the forward strand.
TTATTATCAGTATATATTCACTGAAACAGCCCTAGCCACTTATTTCATAAAAAAAAAAAACAGTAGCAGTCGTGGGACTGCCGATAGAAGTGAAAACGGAACTATTAAGTTGAGAGTAATTAAAACTATATGCAAAACATAGCTATAGATATACTATTATCATTAGCATGTCGGTGACGCGAACCGAGGATTTTACCCTCTACCAAAACGCTCAACGCGCCTAAAGAAGTTTTCACTTCAAAAACAGACCATGGTTCTAGGAACATTTTTTTAAATAACAAGCTGAATTTTTGTAGAACTCGAAAAAAAATCTCGAATCGGGTAACTAATAAAGTTAGGGCTCTTCAAACATGTCACTTTGGCGAAGGAATAATATTGATAAATAATAATAATTAGTTTTTTACTTTAATCGTTTGATTATTTTATGAAAAACACGAAAAAATTATTGTCCATTCGACGGGTTTTCTAACGAGTGCAGGAGTACTCTAAAGATGTGGAAATTATTAGATTTTTAATTTAATTAATAACAACCTGATAGTCTCGATAGGTTGGTTTGTTTGGTTTCACACGTAAAGTGAAAAATTTGCTTAGTCTGACACTCTAAAACTGTAAATTTTACAACAACAATTTTAATTTTTAGTACTAGCTAAAGCTACTAAAGTAATGATCCGATTCTAGATTTTGCGAAGGGATAACGAATGGGCGTCTCGTTAAAATGACGCTGTTCACAAAATTTCGGTTAACATAAAAACTTATTGTTTATTAAAAATTAAAAAAATATGTTCCTGGGACCACACTTACTGCGTGCGGGGTAGTGTCATCTCATCATATTATTTCTTAATTCTTAATCCTATATACGACAGTTTTCTATACCAAAAAAATCTCCACCTCGCTATCAATGCCATAAAAACATATTACTACGTATTTTAAAGCTATTTTACCAGCAAGCAATAATTAAAACAAACCGCTCGGACCGCCTTCGCTATACGGTTGTTAGCGACACGCGATCTGACAATGCGACAATAGCCGTGATTCACGACTAACCAACACCCCTCTTATCATGATTAGCTTAATTTTTCATTAAAAGGGGCAGACAGTTTAATGAACAGTAGAAAATTTAATTTTCTGTCGTCACCGTTACGTGAAACTTAATTAATAACGTCAGTTATTAAGTGGTTATTTTTTGTTTGGTAGATAACTAATTGGTGTGGAAAAATTATTGGAGTTCTGGAAAAGTTATTAATTTATTTTTATATTTTCCTATACTAACGAACGCCATTACTTTTATTATTGTTAATATAAATATATAAATTGATAATTTTAATATATAAATTGATACACAAACTATGACTTAGTTTGACCATAGACTATCTCTTCTAAGTTTGAAAACAGATTTACCGTAATCAATAACATACAGAGTGTAAGGGACGGTATACAGAAAAATTAAGAAAACATGACATTTTTATATTCTAATCACGATAACAATTTCTTATTTTATGGGAAATACCAAATTTGTAATTTATAATTTGTTTATTTCCACGCCACTTAATGGAAACCGTACTCCTAACTCGTCGCGCCTGTAACATTTTGAACCAGCTGTATTTTGTGTGTTATTTGGCGCATATTTATTTTGTATATTTCCTAAAATTTAACTATTTTTTAGAATAAACCTTGCAGAGTATTAGGAAAAAATCAATAAACACAAATTTGAGCTAAAAAATCGGCATAAGAATTAAAAATTTCTGACACAAATTTTCGACGATCTCAGAATCGTAGTCTAAATCCATGATTTCGAATTTCGGTAGACTGTGCTTTACACGCTGTATGCATGTAATGTTATTTCTTTAATTTAATTTATGTATATTTACCATATTTATTTATGCATATTAACCGAATTTATTTATGTATATGTCGCAGTGAAATTGTCAGTACCGTCAGATTATAATTTACCTAAGTGATATTATAATTTAACTGCTAACCTTACCTAACCAAATTATAAAATCCCTAGGTAGATTATAATCTAACAGCTTTTGATAATTTCACTGCGACATATATACAGTACCGTATTTATTATGTATATTTACCGTATTTATACCTATGCATGTAATGTTATTTCTTTAATTTAATTTATGTATATTTACCGTATTTATTTATGCATATTAACTGTATTTATTTATGTATGTACAATACCGTATTTATTATGTATATTTACCGTATTTATACCTATGCATGTAATGTTATTTCTTTAATTTAATTTATTTCTTTTGCATCTTATATAAAAATATGCCTATATTTTTATATAAGATGCAAAAGAAATAAATTTTTGCACTTCTTCTCCACGTAAACTTTAACTGCTTAAATTGTACCAAATATTATACCTCTCAGTCCGCACAATTATCCTAAAAAGCTGTACAAAATTTTGCTTCATGTATTAATGTAATAGTAGTATACAAAAACATATGTCCCGTGTTGTTTCTAGCCTCTTTTGAAGATTAGACAGATCGTCAAACTTTAACGTAAATAGCAATTGTGACTACTAGGACATGGTAGAGTCCCGCAACGTCTCATCCGGGTTTTTGGTACCAACCTATACCTATATGAAAAGTTCAGCCAAATCTTGCCTGGCTTAGATTTTCAAAGTTATAAGGTAGTGGATGACTCTCCTGGTGAAAAAAGACTACTATCGCTTATACACTGGTAACTGGAACTATAACCGGTAACACGTCAATGACAAGCATTGATTGAATATTGTGGCAGAAATAGGCAAAATGTTGTGGCGCCGTTGGTCCGTAGTGCTGAAGGGACATAGTGATGGAACCAGCGGGCCAACTTTTGTCAGAGTGATGTCATAACTGTGGAGGTTGATGACGTCACACAAGGACAAGTAAGGAGAAAAGGAAGATCTTCCCAGCCAGGCAAGGTGTACTGCCTGGGGACCGAAGTCCATTTGAGAAGCGTTGAATATATAATAGTAGTAGGGATTCGTTGGTTCCCGACCACCCGGGTCGTTGGGTCTGGATCCCTGTTTCTGTCCCACCTGTGTTTCTGACCCACTTGGTGGTAGGTCAAACTAAAAAAAAAAAAAAAAAAAAAAAAAAAGTTTGGTGTCAAAATGGGGGTTTCCGGGTACGTCCGATCGATTGCAAGCATCCGTTTTTTGATATCTCGCACGGTTGCAAAGTTAGCATTCCTGGCTCTCCTTCGTTATCTAATCACCTCATTATCATTACGCTCGAACGCCCTTCACACAATCGCACTATTAAAAGCTCATTAGGACGTCTCGCATTGCGTATCACTTGCAACTAATGAATATGGAATAAAATAAATATCATCAAGCTGATTCCCGTGTCGAGAAGGCAGAGCGAGCGTCTTAACGTTCCACTGCGATTCACCTGTTCAGCGGACAAAAGCACGATTATGGCGATCATTCTATTATCATTTTAGCAGCCTGTAAGACTTTTACTTTTTTTTTTTTTCATAGTAATTTATATCATTAACATCGTGAGTACTGACTAGTTGGTGAGTTCTGCAACGTCTCGACCGGGTTGAGTACCACCACCTTGACCCATCTTATTACATACATCATCAGTGCTAGTCGCTGTGGTGGTGCTATTATTACTGGGTCTGTGTGCTTATTAAATATATTCCAGTACTTGTATGCATGTAAAAAAGTATCTTCACGGCCATATCCCCGAAGAGGTAGACAGAGGTACAACTAATGCTCCCACGATTAGCCGAAGATACTAAGTTCCACAACGTGATAGGTGACAATCCCGACCCAGGAATCGAACCTAGGACCTCATGTGGCAAGCATCGTCACCGCACCATTATGCCGCAGAGGTGATTTGTTTGAATGTATTTATTTAGTGTTGTTGACAAACACCCATATTGCATGATGTCTGGGCTAGCAGGATCGGTCACTTCCGGTATCAAAAGCTTCACATGCTCTTAAGGTATGTGGGTGTTTCGCAATACACAAGTATGAACTTCACTAACGATTCATTGGAATGTTGTATCATAATTGCTAATGCGAATGTGATGAGCAACAAGATTTGTAACAGAACGTGTTCGCTAATGTTAATTGCTTAAAACTTCCTATATAAACCTTGGATGAAAGCACATCTACAATATATCAAATAATTATTTTAACAGAGATAGTGCTACATTATTGTAACGTGTGTGTGTGTGTTATTGTGTTCACGTGCTACTTCGATAATATGGATGTAAGTATCTCATTTATTGCTCTTATAATATCTTATATATTAAATATGTGTAATGAATGTAGATATAATATTTTTGTCGTTTCATATTTTTACAATATTATTCATGTATTTCACCGGAGAGGAAAGTATACTTGTATGATGAACGTACACATATTTTTTCAGATTTGGTTAGAAAATAATATTTATACCTACATGCACACACAGAAATGATGTATGTGTTAAATCTATACATATGTGTACTACATGTATACTGAACAGAAATTTTATTCAGTCGTTAAGGCGTGTAAGAACTTGTAACAAATATACACGCACAAACTTTAGATTTATAACATAGTATTAGGATTTTACGTTAGCTATGTCGTAGTGTCTAATATTTGGTATTATGTCCTTTACAGAATTCCTCGAGCATCCTTGAAGAGAACACTTTAAAACATTATTATTATCCACTGTCTGACGACGACGAGTCAGATTTACAATTGACACAGCCATTGAAAATAAAAAGAACACGTAGCAGCAGCAGTTTGGACGACCTATTTGAAAAGCCAGCCAAAAAGAAGAAAAAAATGTCGTCCTGCGTTGGAAGGGCGTCTCGAGATGGTGGAATGGCATACATATCAACCAATACCGACGATGGGGCGCAAGCCACACACTTTGTAAAAATAGAAGTTTACGATCTAAAAAAACTGGCGAGGATACCCCCAACTGATCATTGGAAACATGCAACCACTCGGATTAAATATTATGCGGCAAGTCATAGGCTCAACAAAATCAATGAAGTGATCTATGATATATCTAAGGAAATAGCCGATGCACCTGACGTAAAAAAATATCACTTCGACAAAAATACTTGATATTGTTCTTTCAATGACTGATTTTTTAAGTATGCTATTGTATAAAGTTTCAATGTAATTAGAGATAATAATGTGATTAATACTTGAATACTTAAATAAAGGTTTTATTTTTGTTATCCCATTTGTTTTTTTTGTATTCCTATGACATACAGGGTAAAATAATACAACGAAATTTCTTTATTAATTATATTTTATTACAGAAAAAGTATTTAAACAAATTATTTACAATTTTATCATTAATAACAGTATTAGTAGTAAACATATTAGTGAAGTTAAACATACATACTCCATAATATCTGAAATATATAAAAACTAGACAGTAAATTCCACACATAGAACTAAAACAATTTTGAATTACTTTATTATTATAATTCCACTTCTTACAATTTGTTATCAAAAATGACTCATGATAACCAGTTGGCTTTCTCCCGAAAGAATCAAAATATTCCCCAACACCATGTTTATCAATGCATATTGCTACCCAATGAGAACCAGGCTTTGTATCAGGATCTAAATTTGATATAGAATAAAAGGGTAAGCTAACATGTACTGGTATACGATTAGCTGCAAAAACATTAAGCTTTAAGCTACCATTAACCATATCCAGAAACTTTTGGATTTCTATAGAATCCATCATAGTATTTAATTTTTAAAAGCGTCTATTTTTAAAGATATGCTGAATGAAATTGACAGTAAATACACTAGCAATACAATATATAAGTACAATTTCATAAATTAATTTAAATTAAGATTAGCTATTATAATCTATAATAACCTCTCTATTTTTGTTTATTTCTATAACATTATCAAATTCTGCATATACTATACAATTTACAGTTGATGACAAAGTGCCTTCAAACCGTACTTCTATTCTAACACTTCCACGTTTTACTAAATTCCAATGAGTTGTAGAGTTTGCACTTAAGTCTGGAGTCATATCAAAAGCCATTAGACAGTACCCGTTTGCAAAAGCTTCTTTAGATATCGAATTACCTTCATTTAAAAAGTGTATACCGGTCCCAGAGAATAATGTATGATAAACGCTGGTAAAAGCATTGTCGGAAAAATTGGGAGTTAATGTTTTCGGTGGTATTTGCTGTCCATCTACATATACACTAAGCAGATTGAGGTTGTTGTGTTTAAAATCGAAGGGATTCGTTTCGAAACTGCCATTAAATGCTTTATTGCTAACGAATCCTATAATACACCTTTTAGGCATTTGCCCAAGAAATACATTATCAAGAACTTTCCCTTGAACACCAGATGGAATAGTTAATACTTTTACTTCAGCTCTAGCAACTGGGTACTTAGCTGTGGTTGTTGCTAGTACTTTTTCGTGTGCAAGTAATATTGATGGATTGATTCTTGCTTTACGGATTATGAGCGAAGCATTTATTATATTAACTTTGAATTTATTTTCTACTGTGGACGATATGAGATTAAAAGAATCTTTCGAACGAACTAATTTTAACCGCATTTCAATACCATTAACTAAAAATTTCCCTTGATTAAATATATCACCATGTAAATGACCTATCATTTCAATAGTTGAACTCTGCTTTGATAGTTGCTGTCGCTTAGCAAATCCTTCGTTAGTTGCGTCACACGAAGTAAACTTTCCTGGAGTATCTTCATACCATAAACCACAGGTAAGATGGGAAGCTTTCGCTGCTGGACCATAATTTAATAAAGTTTCTATGTACGCACGATATGCATATGTGTTATTTGGTGGAGAAACAAGTTTCTGATTTAAATAAATATCCAACTGACTAAAAAGCGAGTGTAGCCAATTATTTACAGGTGCAACATTGGCATCGACAGCTAATCTTGATGAATCAATATTTTCTATTCGTGCACTGATACTAATCATTGTGTGTGATAAGTCAATATATTCATCACCAGCACCAGGTATTAAAAACTCGATAGGGCCATCATCAGTTAGCGATGATATCGGACGATATTGCATCCATTGACCACTCTCTATACTTGTTTGTGTTGTCGGTAAAGCAAAGATATCCAATTCTGATTTCACACATTCACAAGAATTATTGTGTAGGAACGCCATTTTTAATTTCCAAAAATATCTTTTTTATTTTTGAGAGCTCCTTTAAGAGTTCTTCTTTGTTTTGATGTCTTCTTGTGAGTGATAGACTTAAGTCTTTGCCTTTTATTTTTATAACCGGATCCTGCCATTATGGAGTCGAGTTTTTCATCAGCTTTTCTTTTTAAATTAGAAGTAGCGGTTCGGAATCGAGTTTTTATCGATTCATCAAGAGGTTGAGCTCCAACCAAATCACTTAGAAGACCAACTCCAGCGTTTAATGCTTCTTTTCCAAGAACCTTTGCGCCACTTTTTAAAATTGGAAATACTGACCTAAATAAACCCCCTAGAAAACTCCCTATGCCATGTCCACGTTGATATGGTGTTCCTTTATAAATTATACCTACACCAGATCCTGCTTGTGCAGAGTAATAGTGATGATAGGGACATACCATTTTTATATATTTAATGTAATATTAAGAACTTATTTTTTTGAAATGAAGCTTAATACATGAGGTTCCAAATTGAAATGGTACTCTTTCACCAATGCTCGTTCTTATATCAATTTCTATCACATCAAATTCCCTACGTAAAACAGGAAGATAGTGTGCAGGAGAAAATACATTAATTTTGTAGGCTCCATAAATATATTTCGTAGGATCTAATGGAATTATTCTCAGTAAAGATGACATTACATCTCCTATTATCTGTGGATGTACTATATCGGAGTAAATAAATAGTTGTGACGGTAGACCTAAATGTAAGTTTATTGGATACTTACCAATATTCTGCCTAACAAAATTTGTATTGGGTTCGAACCCAAGTTGAAGTGACAATTTGGGGTTAGCTGTTATTCGAGTAATGTTACTTGTCATATTTGTTACGGCGACAAGTCTTGATATTTCATCGTGTTGAAACTTTACTTTCCCATTTAATAAAGGATTTGCATTGAATGCGTTTAAGAAGTTACTAATATTTTCGTAGTTTGTTGCTGGTATATGGGATTTATATTCAACGTTAGCATAATCTGTTTTTGAATCGGGTAAATATACTTTTTTAGAAATGTATACTACATTTTCATGATCCTGTACATTTAACATACTACACGGATAGTGACATTCAACTAGACCGACCACCCATTCTCCTTCTAGCTTAATAGTTTTAGGTAGTTTAGTGAAGAAGTTTGCTGTTGTGTTTTCTGGAAAGTAGCCCATGGAGCTGTTACTAAGTAACGTTAAATAAAAACTATTATCCATTATATTTTCTTTAAATTTGATATAGGAACCCAAGTATTAAATTTATTCGGATAACCTACCCACTTCACAAGCACTTCTTTTCTGATTCCAGAATAACGTGAACCTATTATTTTATCAATTTTAAAATACGATGTGGGGTCATAAGAAACTTTTTGTAATTCATTCTCATAAAATGTACCTACAATTCCCTCGTTTAGAATATCTTTTATGGTATAAATCAATACAGGCTTACGTTTTACCGAGGCCACTATAAAAAATTCATCACTCCAATTAGTCTCATAGCCTTTTTTAAATATATGCTTATATTTAGTAATTCTAACGTAGTCGCCTATACTTAATTTTGGATCCTGATTATTGTGTACCATTTTTTTCCCCTGTAATCGTCCTTCGTTGATATTACGCCATACAGTCATTATATTATTAAAATTAACATCAACTGGGCGCATTTTTATAGTCGAATGAAAACTATAATTATAGGAATAGACTAATTCTTGCAATATATCTATGTATCTATATGTATTTTTGTGGGTGAAGTATCGCCACATTTTCGTTTTGAGAGTTCTCTGAAACCTTTCCACTATACTAGCCTTAATATCAGGGTTATTCGTTGTGTAATAATTAATATTCTTATTCATTAAATATTGTCTTACATCTTTTGATACGAATTCGGTTCCCTTATCCGATTGTATGTGACTAGGTGTGGCCTTTGCCTCGCAAAATATGCTCTCAAAACAATTTTTTATTGATTGTGAATTCTTTTTAATTAAGGGTCTAACAAATGCATATTTACTAAATACATCAATAACACACAAAATATAATTATAACCATCATTATATTGACTATACTTTCTCATATCACTTAAATCTACTTGCCAGAGTTCATTTAAGTTTGATAAGATATATCTGTTTCTTGGAAATTTTCTTTTTATAGGTTTATGAAGAGTATAAGTTTCCTGTTTTTGCAGCCATTCTTGAACTTGTTTTCGATTCATTTTACCTTTCATTGCTCTAGTTAATGCATTTACACTACTATATCCCGCCGGATTTGCTATATCATAGTAAGTACTATGTATATCTAATAAGGTGTCCATCTTTCCCAATCTATTTTTCTTCCTGGTTTAGATAATTTCGGTGTATTTAGTTTTGTAGGAGTATTAAGACGAAAATCTTCTACATACAATTCATTCATGAATTTATTTATTTCAGGATTACCAACACATATTAGTGGTACTTTAATATCTTTTAATGCTTTTGCAAACTTTTCCCACCCATCAGGTTTATATTTTAAGGGTCGGAGAGTTATATTTATGAGATCTATTATATTGCTTTGAGGTAAATGTTCTTTGTTGATCACAACAGTACCATCATCATTCCAGGAAATTTTATCGTTATTTTTATAAAGAGTATCTAAAAGAATGCTACCTTTCTTTTTGTAAGTTTTAGGAATAAGTCGTTTCAAATAATCAGCCGTGTAGTGTTTTAGTAATATATCCGGAGATTCCGGTGTCTGTACGTCTTGAACTGGTGATAACTCTTTTACAAATGGAATCATCTGCTTCTCGCTTGTGTTGTCTTTAACTTCTTCAATTGTGATAGGTAACTTTAAAGGTTTTTTATCTTCTTGTATTAAGTGTAAGTATTTCTGTAATTCTTGGAGGTATAATGACCATTTTTCACGATCATCAATTTTACTTTTTAATATTTTTTGCATTTCCTTGTCTAATCTTGACAAAGAATCATCAGAAATATTTTCTCTTTTCTTTAGTCGCTCCAATGCGTCTGGTTCAATCAATATCATTTTCTTTGTAGTATCCATTTTGTTTTTATTTATTTATTATGTAATTCAATAATCCACTTAATACTGTGCTAAGAATAATAGGAAGAAAAGCCCCACCTTTCTGTATAATGATTCGCTTTCTTAACCTATGTTTACCCTTCGACACTAGCAAACGCAACAGCTTTTTATATTTCTTTAATTTAGACTTTTCTGTTTCCTTCAATATTATTTTACCATTCAGAACATTATAAATACATTCACAAATACAGTTTATTTCCTCATCGCTACAGACTTTTAATAAGGCTGTACGATGTTTGGGTTTCAGTGTATGTAAAGCTCTTAATAAATCTTGATGTGTCTTCACTCTTTTCGACATAGCTCTACACTGAGAAATTTTAAGGTGTAAAATAGTTTATAAACGGTATCAAAAAACAACTGCACTGCAGAATGTTACCCGAAGACTTAGTGACATCTGCAAGTTTTCCATCAAAAATTTTATAAAGGTTTTCACAAATAAGATCTAATTCATTATCACTGTAAGATTGTATTAAAAGTTTGCGATATTTTGATTTAAAAGTGTATAAAATTTTTCTACTGGACTTTGCAGTAGACGCTGTTTCACCGACACCATTCATCGGATACTATTAAGAATCTCATCGTTCAAATCGTATTTAAATCCTTTTTTCGGTACATACACTATACAATGTTCATTTAAGGGAAATATTTTCGTCTTAAACCGATATGCGTCATTCGTAGCTTGTTTTAAATCTATCATCAAATACCCATGAGGCTCATTAGTAGCATCTCTGTAAGATTCTTCCACGAATTTTGGATTGTCGGGAAACACCTGACGGGCCAAATGTTTTATTTGTGTCCTATCTCGAGGATTTTTGAAATATATGAGATAGCTGGTATTTAGAGAAATATCTCTCTGACCTCTGCCCTGATGGAATAAGTTTTGGGTTATGTAAAATACACTTAAATTTCTGTGGTGGCTTCCTTTCGTGAAGATATCAACTATACGACCATCCGATTCTCTCATAAGATCATCGATAATGAGTAATTGAGGGTGTTTCGCATTAAACATATTCATATCAGGTATTCCTTGGATATATGTCACATCTATTCTATTATAAAGTGGTTGCATTTCATCATAACACCATAATATTTTATCAAACTTGACATCACATATATCTTTTATGTAAGTCAAAAAATTTGAAACAAAGTTAGACTTTCCACATCCACTAGGTCCAGCCACTATCGATGTGAATGGATGAATAAAGTGAATCATTTTTATTCCGTATTATATTAAACGTCTACCTCTTTATAAACAATAATTTATAATGGCATATGAAGAAATAAAACAGAGTCTTTATATACAAATAAATTTATTGCTCAGAACACATTTATACTATACATATTTTTACACAAATTATTTTATTTATTTATTTATTTTATAGAAAGAAACTTATTACTATACAAAGTATGTCATTTCACTTAAGTGCTACGGAGTTTATATTCTTAAAACTACAGTTACAAATATTAAAAATACTTAAAACTACGTTACATTTATTACAAATTACAAACAAAAATATTTACAATTTCTTTAAATTATCTTATTGAATAATGCCCCCATGCGAGGGTGTCTGTTGAATTAGGTATTAAATACCTTTTAGTATCATTAGAAGACAAACAAATCTTATTAATTTTTTGAGTAAAAACTATGTGCTTAATCGATCTGAATCTATACATTTCCGCTAATTTGATTGTGTTATTCATTAAACAGGACTCAAAATCTTTGAATGTTAATTTCTTAGTAACACTCTTATTAACACCCTTAGCTTTAGTTATTAATTTATTATCAACTATCATTGAATACATTTTTGATCGCAACCCAACAAATTCACGAAATATTTGCCCATTATTTTCATCTTTGAAAACCCCGATTTTTTTCTTGTTTATCAGGTTATAATTATAAATATTATTTTCCGGGTAATCTGAAGTATCGAAATATTTTTCTAAATCTGGTTTAATATCACTGTAAAAGTTTTTCGTATATATTTGGTATATTAAACTATCTGTATCAGTATATAGTAATTTTGGGCTTAAAAACTTACTTTTCATATAGGTGTAATGAAAATCAAACATTAAGGTTTTTGAAATATCCAGTATACAAAATCCGAGATATATTGGTTTATTGTATTCAAGTTTTACCTTTTTGAGTTGAACAGCTACTAAGTTTTCGGAAAATATAGAAAGACTATGAAATTCGGGACGTGCAATAAGTGATTGAGCTCCTTGGGTCTTTCCAAGATTTTCCCAATGGGTAAGTAACTTAACATCAACTCTTTTTTCTATGTTTTCCATCGTTTTACCAAATATTGAATTATTCATTAACTTATAGAAATCTTTTTCAAACTCATTTTTTGATAAAGTTCGAAGAGATGTGTTAAGATCTATGTATTGTTTTAACCAAGGACTTTGTCTAAATTTTAAAATTCTATGAACCTTTTTAAGTATTAAGCCCAGTGACAAACACTGTTTAAGATTTCGGTAATGAATTACGTATTTTGTTTTATTATTTAAATTTGTTACTAATTTGGGGTGAATAGATTGGTCTGTGCAAATACGTTCAGGACATAAAGGTAAATCTGAGTGAGTATCATGTAGGTTTTCAGGATATTCCAAATCTACTTCTACTATGTATCCATAATCAGAATCGTCAGAAACATCGAATTTTGTGTTGACATCTACCCATTCAAAGTTATTTATTGGAAGATATTGTGACATTGCCCACCCATATAAATTATTGGCATCCAAATATATCAGATAGGAATCAGGTTGTTCCTTATTATAATCTTCCATGTATTGATTGTTTGCTTTAGCATAGCGATTACTACACTGTGAAATACCACCTCGTATACCTGATTTTAAAAAAGAAATTATCTCAAAGTCTGTTAATAACTCCAATTCCACTTTTGTTAATTTCATCATGGCATCCCAACTTAACCCTGGTGCTGTGTAATAGTGACATGGATCCAAATAGTAAGTAGTTAAACATACATTTCTAAAATTCTCGAATACATCGGTCAGCAATAAAACATCTGTTTTTAAATATAGATCGGAATAATCACCCATATTTTTACATTTAAAATGTTGCCACACGTCCTTTGCATGTTTATAATCTTCATCTGACACATTAGAATCGGACATTGAATTATAAAACCTTTCCTTAGGGGGTAACGTTGTTAAATTTAAAGAATGAAATGATTGCATTTGTTCATACGGATAAATTCCTTTTCGCTTTACACGTACAAAGTCCTCATTATTTGGAAAGTTTTTACGTAATTCAATAAATTGTTCATTATTTAGGTTTTGAGATAATTTTTCTAAACTACTGGACATAAACTTTAAAGAATCTATAAATCGTATACTAATACTACGATTGTTGATCTTTATAGTTTTTGAAAAAGATATGTATTTTTCTTTGTTTTGTGGTATTACTTGAATGTTACCTTCAACTACGTGTAAAGCACGGACTATAAAGTGAGCATCATAATGGCTCATGTTATGTAATATGACTGGTACAAAGTCAGGCGTTACATATTTCTTACCACAAATTGTATGTGCAAAACCTTTAAATTCGCCGGTATATGAATCATACACGGTGAAATCTTCACAATTTAAATCTAAATCACAAACGTAACATTTACTATCATGTGTTGTAAAGTTTACATTTTGTTCAGATAGTGGTTTTGGTGATTTGCGGAAAGTGTTACGTTCTAAAATGTTTTCTAAATGTTTAATTAAACTCTGAATAAATACACACTCACAATCATTTCCTTTATAAGATACATATTTTGAAATGCTATCATCATATGAACATTTAATATAATAACCAAAGCTATATACATCATGTTTCTGTACATTTTCTGTGTGTGATGCACATGGATTATTCGAACAACTATAAATTGGCCTTAAAAATGATTCGAAATCTGCATATATTACAAATGGAATTTTTAGTTTTCTGTGATAGCTTTCAAATTTTAACTTATTGCTGTGTGTTAATGTACCAAACCAATCCTTCCTTAAAGCATTTACGGATGGAATTTCCGTACGGATTTGCATACAATCACTTTTTTGGTGATTCATTAAAACATCTTTCTTAGTAAAGAATAGTAAACACCCATCGCAAATAAAAATTGCATTGTTTCGATTAGTAACTTGTTTTGACAATAAACGAGATAAGTTTTTAATGTAGCAATAATGATTAGTGTTGCCATGTGTTAATAACAATAAATTTACGTGAACAGGTCTACGTTGTTTTGTATGGTGTAAAGGCCCAACTACGATATTTTTTTTTTCTTTTTTACTGTACTCTAAACCAAAAACATTAATGCTTAGATTATTTAAAATTTCAAATTTTGAAATATCACGTAATTTTACTGGGAATGCTATTTGATTAAATTTTAATTTATTAGAGTGTTGGCTATAAGCAGTGACTCTATCAGAATGGTTTTGTGCAGGATATAAAGCGGAGAGAATTGCCCATTTGAAACAAAGAACATCTGTGTTTTTCACATTAATAACTGCCTTTTTAGAACGTATGTCACGTGGAAGCTCAATAAAAGAACTACCCCGACAGGGATTAAACTTTCCTACATTCAAATCTAATTCGGTCAGGTGTTGAAGGCTCCAACCACTATCTTTCCTTTCAAATTCACTAATCTTATTGGTTAAGATACTATAAACAGATGTAATTAGTTCATTAACATCAGTACTCATACAAACAATATAGTTGGAAGTCTGAAAATCAAATGAATTTTTTAAATCTTTCGTTTGCTGAATAAAACTCCCCCGCAATATAAAATTAACCTTAAATGTAGTAAATTGTTTTATACATTCGGAGAGTAGTTGCACAACACTGTTATTGATTGAAGAAAAATATAATTCCGGGGTTGTAAAATCCTTGGAAGAATTCGTACCTATCCTATATGTTAGTAATCGGTCTTTAAATGCAGTTTCAATTATATCTACGTTTTCCAAGGAGTGTTTCAATTTAAATAAGTTATTTTTATGTAAATGACTATTAACATGATTGGAAAAATACCTTTTTTTTACATTAACGTTGCAAGTAGTACACTTCATCATTTTCACAGTAGATGGTGTACATTCTTGAATCGACGTCTCTATATTATGAAATGTATGATCTTTAGATGTAGATGGTATTGCACCTGGTTCTCCACAACCCACTTGGATGAAAGTACTGAAAATTTATTAATAATTTAGAAACTGCATATAGCGGGTATATAAATAATAATATTTCATATAACAATAAATTGCGTTTACCTTTCAATAGTTTCACACATGTTGTAGAGTTCTGAGTCTAAATATTGAGAGTCAACGAAAGGCTGTGATCTATTTCGGTGACCATGACAAAACTCATCTTCATTGATTCGGCGATGTTTTTCATGATTGCCATTTTGATAATTATCTTCAGATTTACGTTTACATTGAGCTTGTTCCTTCTCTACTTTGCAACATATTTCATATAGTTCAGCATCGTAGCACGAATCATATAGTGACTCAACTAAAGTATCGTTACTTAATTCAAAATATAAACTTTTTATAAAAGACATTTTTACAGTTGGTTGTACGACAACTGCGTTAAAATATACAATAATAGCACTTGTTTAGTGCAACGCTGTTATATATATGGCACCTTTCCACGCCCACTTCATTAACTAAAGACCTTTAAAATTCTTTTAAAATTGTTAACTGATGACTAAAATTAATCACCAATCACATTATTATCTCTAATTACATTGAAACTTTATACAATAGCATACTTAAAAAATCAGTCATTGAAAGAACAATATCAAGTATTTTTGTCGAAGTGATATTTTTTTACGTCAGGTGCATCGGCTATTTCCTTAGATATATCATAGATCACTTCATTGATTTTGTTGAGCCTATGACTTGCCGCATAATATTTAATCCGAGTGGTTGCATGTTTCCAATGATCAGTTGGGGGTATCCTCGCCAGTTTTTTTAGATCGTAAACTTCTATTTTTACAAAGTGTGTGGCTTGCGCCCCATCGTCGGTATTGGTTGATATGTATGCCATTCCACCATCTCGAGACGCCCTTCCAACGCAGGACGACATTTTTTTCTTCTTTTTGGCTGGCTTTTCAAATAGGTCGTCCAAACTGCTGCTGCTACGTGTTCTTTTTATTTTCAATGGCTGTGTCAATTGTAAATCTGACTCGTCGTCGTCAGACAGTGGATAATAATAATGTTTTAAAGTGTTCTCTTCAAGGATGCTCGAGGAATTCTGTAAAGGACATAATACCAAATATTAGACACTACGACATAGCTAACGTAAAATCCTAATACTATGTTATAAATCTAAAGTTTGTGCGTGTATATTTGTTACAAGTTCTTACACGCCTTAACGACTGAATAAAATTTCTGTTCAGTATACATGTAGTACACATATGTATAGATTTAACACATACATCATTTCTGTGTGTGCATGTAGGTATAAATATTATTTTCTAACCAAATCTGAAAAAATATGTGTACGTTCATCATACAAGTATACTTTCCTCTCCGGTGAAATACATGAATAATATTGTAAAAATATGAAACGACAAAAATATTATATCTACATTCATTACACATATTTAATATATAAGATATTATAAGAGCAATAAATGAGATACTTACATCCATATTATCGAAGTAGCACGTGAACACAATAACACACACACACACGTTACAATAATGTAGCACTATCTCTGTTAAAATAATTATTTGATATATTGTAGATGTGCTTTCATCCAAGGTTTATATAGGAAGTTTTAAGCAATTAACATTAGCGAACACGTTCTGTTACAAATCTTGTTGCTCATCACATTCGCATTAGCAATTATGATACAACATTCCAATGAATCGTTAGTGAAGTTCATACTTGTGTATTGCGAAACACCCACATACCTTAAGAGCATGTGAAGCTTTTGATACCGGAAGTGACCGATCCTGCTAGCCCAGACATCATGCAATATGGGTGTTTGTCAACAACACTAAATAAATACATTCAAACAAATCACCTCTGCGGCATAATGGTGCGGTGACGATGCTTGCCACATGAGGTCCTAGGTTCGATTCCTGGGTCGGGATTGTCACCTATCACGTTGTGGAACTTAGTATCTTCGGCTAATCGTGGGAGCATTAGTTGTACCTCTGTCTACCTCTTCGGGGATATGGCCGTGAAGATACTTTTTTACATGCATACAAGTACTGGAATATATTTAATAAGCACACAGACCCAGTAATAATAGCACCACCACAGCGACTAGCACTGATGATGTATGTAATAAGATGGGTCAAGGTGGTGGTACTCAACCCGGTCGAGACGTTGCAGAACTCACCAACTA
The DNA here is from genome assembly GCA_036924255.1 of Apodemia mormo. Lineage (NCBI taxonomy): Eukaryota > Metazoa > Arthropoda > Insecta > Lepidoptera > Riodinidae > Apodemia > Apodemia mormo. Next base: position 28,189,824 of record JAUPFN010000014.1, read on the forward strand.
GTCAGTACTCACGATGTTAATGATATAAATTACTATGAAAAAAAAAAAAGTAAAAGTCTTACAGGCTGCTAAAATGATAATAGAATGATCGCCATAATCGTGCTTTTGTCCGCTGAACAGGTGAATCGCAGTGGAACGTTAAGACGCTCGCTCTGCCTTCTCGACACGGGAATCAGCTTGATGATATTTATTTTATTCCATATTCATTAGTTGCAAGTGATACGCAATGCGAGACGTCCTAATGAGCTTTTAATAGTGCGATTGTGTGAAGGGCGTTCGAGCGTAATGATAATGAGGTGATTAGATAACGAAGGAGAGCCAGGAATGCTAACTTTGCAACCGTGCGAGATATCAAAAAACGGATGCTTGCAATCGATCGGACGTACCCGGAAACCCCCATTTTGACACCAAACTTTTTTTTTTTTTTTTTTTTTTTTTTTAGTTTGACCTACCACCAAGTGGGTCAGAAACACAGGTGGGACAGAAACAGGGATCCAGACCCAACGACCCGGGTGGTCGGGAACCAACGAATCCCTACTACTTATAATAAAACTTATAATGCAGAGGACTGCACCCTGCAGCTAGTAATACATATATAAATACTGAAATATATTTAATCAATATCCAAACTCAGAAATACAAAATTTATGTCTAGCACACAAATGCTTGTCGCTGGCCGAGTTCCACTGATTGCATAGACAAGCTCATTAACCACTTGACCAACGGGTTGGTCAATTTTACCATAGGTACTATTAAAAAAACCGTCGAAGTTGATGTCGGGCGCGCAATGTAGGGCTCCGTAGTAGCCCATTACAATAATGTGGACTAAGAAGAAGGCTTTTTGATTGTTTTATAATATTAACATTTAACTAACTTAACGCATATGAAGATATACACAGATCCACACCATAGGTTAACCGCCTATAAAAAAAATTTCAAGTACATTACGTAGGTACTTAGCTGCGATAGAACCTATTCCTTTTAACTTCATTACATATAGGTTAGGAACTACTATCGCGAATTATTTCACACATCTTAAACAATCGATTAGCTGGTAGGTGTTACATTTAAACCAGCAATTACTTTTTTAAAAACCTATCTAACAATACCCTATACCGCGGAACACGCGAGAACAAAAATAAGCGTCCTACTTTACGTAGTGTAAGTACCTAAAAAATGTTTTTCAAAATTTTATTGCATCACTTTTGGCGGCGTGAATAATAATTATATATATATATATATATATATATATATATATATATATATATATATATATTCATGCTTTTTCACAAATTACAGATTTTTAGTACAAACAGTCTCTGAGCTTCGCTGCGGACGGACGGACATGGTGAAATTATAAGGGTTCCACGTAGACTCCAGACTTCCTAAAAAGACTAAATGCATTTTGTCTTTAAAAAATATACACTTTCAGTATCCTAAGGTTCGATGGTATTCACGCCAGCACGCGAAGGCTTCACTTTGTATACAACTTCCGGCGGTGTGCCACTTCCGGCCCGGTCAACTTCACCGGAAGTGAGCCGTTCCTGCGCCATGTCACCTTAAGTATGTGTTGTGATTAGTCGTAATTTATTAGTTTCGTGCTACAAAACCGTGTAATTATGTACTTTAACCCCGCAGGCCATGGTTTAATTGCTAAAGTCGGGGACTTTTAAATAAATGGTTTGAAATCTAGTGGTGATAGGAAAAGAAAATAGCGGTAAAACAAAATAACATTATGCGCCCCATTGGTCGATTGGTTAGCGAACCTGGCTAGGTAATCTATAGGGATTGGGTTCAATTTTTAACAAGGACAAGAGTGTGTATGATAAGCATGTTATGTAGATGTTTGTTTTGCTGGTATTACGGTGTTTAATAAATATATTTAAATATTAATTAATAATTTAATAAATTATAAGTATATGTTAATTTAGTTTCATTGTTTATATTTGTTATTTTTTGTACACTAGGTCTACTCAATTCTTTATTTTCATTTTTTTATTCTCTTTTATCGGGTTGGCTGGAAGAAATCTCTTTAAGTAGAGATAAGCTCGCCCATTGTACTTATGTTACGTTAATATTGTCTTTTTTGTATTGTATTCTGTGTACAATAAAGTATTAAATAAATAAATAAATAAATATATTTCATTATAGAACTTATGTCTTTTTATTGCTGAATAGTACTCATATCACAAACAAATTGTTTTCTTACTTTGGGGCTGGATCAATGCTAGGGGGTTCGAGCCCACCCCCAAACCTTTTTGTAATTATGTATATTCATATATAATTATTACTACACCTACTACCACAGAATAAAAGTTTGAGTTTGAATCTTGAAAAATTTGATGATTACTTTGATAAAGTCTAGCCTCCGATAAATCAAGCCCCCAAATAAAATTTCTGAATTCGCCACTGGATCAAATCGGAGAATTGTGGAACCATATTTGATTTTTGCGACGTAAATAAATCAGAAATCAAAAGTACTTTATTCAATAAAACTTTTTACTAGTTACTTTGACGCGTCAACTTTTTTTAAAACTACTACCGGATCGAAACGCGGCCACACACTGAGAAGATCCGGTGGAAGAAACTCAGCGGGATTGTCTTTTTTATATATTTTTTTACAATATCAAAATATTACAAGATTATAAAAAATATCTATAAAATTGGTATGAGTGTGTATCTACTGGTATAATAGGTAAAGCAAAGTGATAATAATGTTACAGGACAAATATAGTGAATATGAACCCTACGGTAAACTAATTATTCGCTTTTTTTATAGTATATGATAGCAAACAAGCAGATGGGTCTCCTGATGGAAAGAGTCAACCATCGCCTATAGATACCAAAGGTGTTAATGGTGCGTTGCTATCTTGTGGCGAGGTCTAATGCCGTATGCATAAGTTTAAGTTTACCCGCTACCTTTCCCTCCAAACCGGAACACGACAGTGACAAGCACGGATGCTATTGCGGCAGGAATAGGTAAGGCGGTGGTACCAGACCCGGGCAAGACAATGCAGAAATCTACCACCTAGTGGCCAAAATGTTAGTGACTCGTATAGCCAATCGGTCGCCTTTTACGACCTGCCTGGCAGAACGGCAGTTGGCCTATTCTTCAAAGGAGCCAAAAACCAACACGGGGAAATAAATTACTTGTGATGTGAGTGTTAGTTTATACGTAGAATATAATATTGTACAACAATTGTATGTATATGTAATATAATATTGTATAACACACACAGTGATACGAGATTGTTGTGCCTTGAAAACGGCTCGATCTACTTTTATGATTTTTTTCATATATTTGATAGGTTCATTAGTTGATCAGGGTGTTTCATATATTTGATAGGTTCATTAGTTGATCAGGGTGCTATCCAGAACAATTTTTGTTTTTTTTTATTTAGCATCAAAAATACCTATAACCTCAAATTTCACTCTCTTATCCCACCACGATTAAACACCACTCCACCGAAATATTCACTATAAATTCCCTCGATGTTGATCCGGCATCTCTTTGAGGAACCGACCATCTGCCATTTTGTTAGGCTGTGCATAAAAGGCGAACTATGTCGTATGTTTTATATAAAAGGTAAATCTTTCGCTTTTTATAGGTATAAAATATACGACTATATAATACGTGTCACTATCATTGTAGCTAGGTACTAGGTGGTAGAGTACCGCAACGTCTTGCCCAGATTTTCCGCCGTGTTGGTCCCGGCCTCCTTTGTAGAATAGGCCAACAGCCGTTCTGCCAGGCAGGTCGTATAAGGCGACCGATTGGCTATTGAGTCACTACCATCGTGGCTACTAGGTGGTAGAGTTCTGCATTGTCTCGCCCGGGTCTGGTACCACCGCCTTACCTATTCCTGCCGCAATAGCGTCAGTGCTTGTCGCTGTCGTGTTCCGGTTTGGAGGGTAAGGTAGCCGGTAAACTTATGCATGTGGCATTAGACCTCGCCACAAGATAGCAACGCACCATTAACATCTTTGGTGTCTATAGGCGATGGTTTACTCTTTCCATCAGGAGACCCATCTGCTTGTTTGCTATCTTATGATAAAAAAAAAAAAAAAAAGATATATGGTACCACGGCCTTACCTCAATTGCGTCAGTGCCTGTTAAGGCGAGGTATTTTGACGTGCGCCAATACTATAGAAAGTGGGCGGCGCGATATGTTCTGAGTGCCAAGTGTGAGTTTTTCTTTTCGCATTCGATTGTGAGCGCGTTTGGAGTTTACTAAGAATTTGTATGTGATTTCTACAGCGCCATCTAGTGGTAAACGTGAGAAACCATTTTACCACTAGGTGGCGCTGTACAAATCACATACAAATTCCTAGTAAACTCGAAACGCGCTCACGATCGAATGCGAAAAGAAAAACTCACACTTAGCACTCTGAAACCGCTTGGAAACGGTTTAGTTTTCGAACAAATAAATATAGGACTTCAGCTGAAAATCAAAATCTTTCCTTTTTTGTATAATCCTTTTTTGTATTTGAAACTAAATATCACCATATAAAAATCACGTGGAAAATTAGAAATATTATGAACAAATTACTTGTTTTAGAGATTTTTTAGCCTGTTTTCGGAATTTTATATGATCGAGTAAAGTACATTTTATTATGTAATGAGTTAGTACATTCCTTAGATAATATCTTCAGGTACATCGTGCAATTTTTGTAAAATCGTTATTTAACAATCAATACATAAGAATGTCATTTAGCAAACCAGTTGTTTTCCGTTTGTCTCCGATGTCTCGTCTTAATGTCGTGTTCCTGTATGGAGGGTGACGCAATCAGTAGACTTATGTGTGTAGCATTGCCGTCCCGCCACGCTGATACCTACGCACCATTAACATCTTTGGTGTCTATAGGCGAGGGTTTTTCTTTCCACCAGGAAAGCCATCTGCCTATTTACTACCTAATAATATTTAAAAAAAATAGGCAACTTGGCAGAACCACGTTTGCCTGATCCGATAATACATACATAAATGCTAAAATATATCCTTTAAACGAGCAATTTAAATGGCAATAGGCCCACCTCTCATTTCCACCACTTTAACTTTTTTTTTTTTTTTTTTTTTATATCATAAGATAGCAAACAAGCAGATGGGTCTCCTGATGGAAAGAGTCAACCATCGCCTATAGACACCAAAGATGTTAATGGTGCGTTGCTATCTTGTGGCGAGTTCTAATGCCACATGCATAAGTTTACCGGCTACCTTACCCTCCAAACCGAAACACGACAGCGACAAGCACTGACGCTGTTGCGGCAGGAATAGGTAAGGCGGTGGTACCAGACCCGGGCGAGACAATGCAGAACTCTACCACCTAGTAGCCACGATGGTAGTGACTCGATAGCCAATCGGTCGCCTTTTACGACCTGCCTGGCAGAACGGCAGTTGGCCTATTCTACAAAGGAGGCCGGGACCAACACGGCGAAAATAACTTCTGTAAACCAGAATCAATAGCGACAACATTCTTGATAACCACAGAGTTGCGATCTCAGGGTGCTCCGGAGAAAACCTAAACTGTCTTGGAACCCTCAGAAGTATATGTAGGAGGAGAAGGAAAAAACATCCTGTTTCCGTCCCTTTCAGCAGGAGACAGAAAAATGTTAAAAGCATAAAAGATGCTACAAAATGAGACTTTCACAATCAGGTTAAGCCTGATTGCTATTGCATCACGGAAGTTTGGAAATTAAGAACCTACCAAAATGGCCTACTTAATTTTGGTTCCAGTCGTAAGTATGACAAAGTCGCTTGAAGGCACGGAAGTTTCCACGTATTCCCACAAGGCCGCAGTAATAAATTACACCGTATATATATCGAACACTATCAAGCATTTGACTACATTCTTGATCTAGGTGTCTTTTCCGTGATAATAGGTACATTTTTCCATTAAACAAGATCATCAGTGAAGCTCAGTCCCCAGCTAGTATTTTTTTAAACACCCAGATCCATCGATACAAGGAACTGTGTTTCCAACAACTACAATAGCCCTATTATGGCACTAAGTATCGTTCAAGTAGTCAATCGAAAATGGTCTGAATATAGGAAATCGGTTATAGGTCATTATTACGGCCATTACACGCCATAACACGCCGTAACACGGTCGTAAATAGCCAGTGTCGTGGTGATGGCCGTAAAGATTACGATAACACTCAATTTGATCCCCTAAGTAGGTCTCGAGAGGTCAATGGTGTTGCTTTAGGGTGATTTTAAAATCGCGACTTCGGGTTTCAAAAATTAAAAACGAAAATTAACAAGATTTTATCATGAATGAAAATTAAATTGTATAGTATTGTAATGTAATTTCATTATTTTTCCGAACTCATTTAACTAGTTATACCTACATAGGTATGTATACTTAGCGACCAGTAGGTAAAATCGACGGAATCGATCATATAGTAAAGAAGAATTTCGCCACGTCGAGCCTGTTGATACTAGATCAGTGGTAGAACGTCCCGGCTTTAGGGAGAGGGTCGCAGATCAATGCCTGCGTGTCGGTATTTTTCTTTGTTGTTTTTAAAGTTTTTCAATTCGAATTTTTGTTCACGAATTTCTCGAAAACTAAAAGTCATATCGAGATTATTCTTTTTGATTTAAATCAGGTACCTATATTCTATCTTAGGGAATAGGCCAAGTTTTATCAAAATCGTTTCAGTAGTTTTTGAGATATGAGTAGGTTGATATTTGAAGTCGAATTATTTTTTTAAATAGGTAGTTTTTTTCTAATAACTATCGTTATTAGTCCCCGCGTTGATCTGAACCTCAGTGAAGAACCAATCAATTGTTTTACTATTAGTCATCTCGTAATAGGCGAGAGTAGGCTAATACAAGCCACTAACATCGTGACTACTTATAGAATGTAGTGTTCTGTGTTGTCTCGCACGGGGATGGTACCACCGCTTTACCTATTCCTGCCACAATAGTGTCGATGCATGTCACAGTAGTATTTCGGTTTGGAGGGTAATGTAGGCGGTAAACTTATGCATGTGGCTTGTCACACATATCACACGGGTTCTTCCCTGTTGGTCCGGGCCCTCTTTGTAAAAAGGTAATCTGCCATTCTGCTACGCAGTTCGTAAAAGGCAAGCGATTAGCTATATGTACGTATCACTACCATCGTGACTACTAGGTGGTAAAAATCTGCAACTTCTCGCCCTCATAGGTACTACCGTCTTACGTAGGTATTCAAAAGCGTCAGTGCTTGTCCCAGTCTTGCTCCTGTTTGCAGTTAGCAGTAACTTTTGCAAGTGGTATTACTATCCCGTCACATGAATAGCACATTTTTTATATCATAAGATAGCAAGCAAGCAGATGGGTGTCCTGATGGAAAGAATCAACCATTGCCTATAGACATCAAGGGTGTTAAAGGTGCGTTGCTATTTTATGGCGGGGTCTAATGCCACATGCATAAATTTGCCGGCTACCTTACGTATACCTTACGAATAGGTAAGGTGGTGGTACCAGACCCGGGCGAGACAATGTAGAACTCTACCTAGTAGCCAGCCGGTCGCCTTTTACGACCTGCCTGGTAGAATGGCAGTTGGCCTATTTTTCAAAAGAGCGGGACCAACACGGAGAATATTAACATATTTTGATTCTATAGGCTGTGGTTATCACTTTCCGCCAGGAGAACCATATGCTTGTTTGCTATTTTATGTAATGAAAATTACTTTTAAACTTGAATCTACCACTCTCATGTAGAGAAAACCTCACCATCTAGTATAATTAGATGTTCTAGTCTAACGTCTCCTACAATTGACACTCAAACAAACCAAACCGGCACATCACGAGGTTATAATTAAATAGGCCATGCGCTGGCGCTAAATATCCGATATCATGTGCTCACTAAGTGAACGTATTGTTTCTACAAACATGTTGTTTTGTCAGTCCCACGGAAGTACTTGTTTGGTCATGTTTAGGTCTGATTAAATGTTGACTTGAAATGATCTATGACGGTGTTGCTAACTACCAAAGCATATAACGATGTACGCATGTGTGACAAGGCTTTTACTTTATTTCATGTTTTTGTATTTTATAAAGAAACTACTGACAATTATCGGGTTTCTATAATCAACGATCCGTCATTTGTAGCAATATCCAAGCAAATTCATAATAACGACCGTTCCTCAAGTTGTTTAGACATTTAGTACCTAATTGAACATTTATAGGAACAGTTTTAGCTGATGTGTTTGCTTGTAATTAAAGTAAATAATTTTTAGGATTCCGTACCTAAAAGGTAAAATGGAACCCTATTACTGAGCCTATGCTGTCTATCTGTCCATCTGTCTGTTTGTCACCAGGCTGTATCTCATAAACGATGATAGCTAGAAAGCTGAAATTTTCAAGTTATGTATTTCTGTTGCCGCTATAAAAACAAATACTAAAACAAAAATAAAAAAATGAAAATATTGAGGGGGTCCCCATACAGTAAACGTGTTGCATTTACTTTAAAACTGTTTGAAAACGTCATAGGTACGTCGTTGAAAACTGGCACGCTTGGTTTCTTTTTTTATGGATGAAACCTGAAGGGTACATACGCCCCGCTGAGCTTGTGTTTCTTCTGGAAAAAACGTGACTGTCATTTATAGATATCTACTTTACCAGAAGCTGATGATGTAGATGTCTTTGGAAATGAGTTAATTAGACTGTTGAAAGTTTCTATATCCAAACGAGAGAACTGATAACAGTATGGAAACACAAATTCTAATAGCTAGATCTAGGGAAGGTCAGTGCAAGATGAAAAATGTCCCATAAATTGCACGTTGATGATTTACTATCCTATTCTAAAAAGTTGTACCTAATCTGTTGCCTATTAGACTATTGCCGGGATCCTATAATTCGATCCATAATTTGGAGACGTACCTAATCATCGGCAATCAATTTAATAATATCGAGGCATTCCACAAGTTTTTTGGACATTTGGTACCACAAACCACATTTACTCCGTGTTTGGTACATTTATCTGAACAGTTTTAGCTTAGGCTTTACTTACAATTAATAATTGTATTTACGAGTCGTTTTACTGATAGGTATAGGAATAGGTTTCTTTACATAAAAACATGTTTACTTCATTACCTATCTACTACCTACCTAGCTTTACATAAACCACAACATCTGCGCTTCTGTAATTAGTGCACATAAATAAATGCTGTTTATTATGTCACAAGTTTATTCTATAAGCAACCAAATTACAATGAACCGTGCCGTTGAAAAACACTAAGTTGTGAGAATGGTATTTTAACATCTAGAGCTCAGTTTATCTGGTTTTTAAAGACCTTGTCATTCCCTTTCGCGACATGTGGAAACCATTTGTTTGGATTGTAAATAAAGACGTGTTCACAAAAGCGTTTATCGACCACATGCCGTATACGATCGCTTTTATGTGCTGGGACGAAATGTCATTCGCGGTTTAATTCTGTTACTTGGCGATTGGAGACATTTTTGTTCTTTGTCATTACTTTTATATACCTACAGTAAAATTTGTAATTTCTTCAAAACTCAAACAAATGAACGATTTCGGAAGAACAGTGCTAAATGAAACAGTGAATGTAAAAGTAACAAATGAACGGATTTGAATGAAATACCTTTAAGGTATTTCATTCAAATATTTATTGTTCCCAAGGAATAAAAAATAAAAAATAAACTTTTTTTAAATCCTAATATTTACAATATCGATAAATGTACCATAATAGATGGGTAGTTAGATACCTAATTGATAAAAAGCTATCTATGTCATAAAAATATATCTATACCTACCTAGGTAGGTACTTACCTATCTAAAATATGTTGTTTTTCCATTATATGTTTTGGGATTTGAAAAAGAATAGAAAACATACAAGATCTGTAACATAAGTAATTGTATCATCAGATGCGTCAACAATGTGTATAATTTTGATTATCCGTTAAATTATTCTACTCCAGTAGCTTGCGTTCCTTCTTTCCCATTGGTTGATCGCAGCTCTGTGTCAACCATTTGTCACCAAAACCCTAGCCAATGAGAAAGCTCGCATTGAAAATGGAACACTTAAAAATGTCACCGCGTTGTCGCTCTATGTACATACTTCGTTTCATTGTTACGATTACCGTCCAATTTAAAATGGCGACCATAGCTACGAATTAACATTTAATTTGTTTCTGAATTTGACAAAATTAAACATTGAATTTAATTAAATATAACAATAAATATTTAATTAAAATCATTTATTAATTAAATATATGAATAAATATTTAATTAAAATAATTTATTAATTAAATATATGAATAAATATTTAATTAAAATCATTTATTAATTAAATATATGAATAAATATATAATTAAAATCATTTATTAATTAAATATATGAATAAATATTTAATTAATAAATAGGTAGGTATCTACCTATTTATTAATTCTTAAATCTTTTTTTGATCAATACACGTAATGTTTACCATCTCACCGCCACGTTGTTAAAATGGTTAGCGACCCTGACTACGCAATTGATTGGGTTTGGGGTTTGATTCCGGACGGCGGACAGATAATAATATTTGTGTGATAAGCACAAGTAGATTTTTGTATTTGCAGATTTAGGTGTGTGTTTTATTTAGGTGTTTGTATTTGTGTATATTATTATCGTTAACTAGCACCCATATCACAACTAAAAAATTTGCTTACCTAAGTACTTTGAGTAACCTCAATCAAGAGATTAAATCCTTTGATTTGGCAGCCATATTTGTTTATTTGTTACTAGCTTTTGCCCGCGACTTCGTCCGCGCGGACTTCGTATACTCCGTACAGCTCCTGTCCCGCAGGTGATAGCGTGATAATATGTAGCCTATATATTGAACCGACCTGTTAGTAATATTCATGCAAAATTTGACTTCGGTATCGGTTGTAGATCACGCCCTAAGCATTCTTTTAAAAAAATATTCAATGTACAGTTTTGACTTTTCTACGATTTTATTATATGTATAGATTTAATTTGGGTATACAGATTTCGCAGAAAAGCGGTAAAGTTAAGTCATTAAGTACGAAATATTTTATTTCATTTACTGCCTCATGGTCTAGTGGCCTTAGATACCCATGCCTAATCTAGATCCCAGATTTAAGCCCCTGTCTAAAATCATCACTGAAAACACTTTTTGTAATAAATAATAACAAATAATAATAACTACTCCGTGGTTTAGGGGATAGCGTATTTGGCTCAGATCATGAGGCCGCGGCTTCGATCCCCGGGTCGGGCAAAAGTTTTTAATGGTGTTATCGAGGTTTTTCTTGAAAATCCAAAATCTCAGCAGCAGCTCGGTGTCTGGCGGGTAATGTTAATCGCTATTGCTAGAAATAGTCGATTGGCGTTATCAGGTTGATAAAATGCGACGATGGAAATCATACTCATCTCACCAACTGATGAACCGGTGAATCGTGGTTAACTGGAAAGCCTATAAGCGTTTGGTTTACTCTGCCTACCCTGCAAGGGAATCGAGCGTGATATTTTCTTTAATAATACCTAACACTATTTTATATTATTAATTAATAAAAATATACCTAACACTATTTTATATTATTATTAAATAGTGTAAGGTATTTGTTGGTTCCGGGCTCCTTTGAAGAATAGACCAACCGCCGTTCTGTCCGGCGTAAAAGGCGACCGATTGGCTATACGAGTCACTACCGTCGTGGCTACTAGGTGGTAGAGTTCTGCATCGTTTCGCTAGGTCAGGTACCACCGCCTTACCTATTCCTGCCACAACGTATTGCGGCAGGAATAAGTAAGGCGGTGGTACAAGACTCGGGCGAGACAATGCAGAACTCTACCACCTAGTAGTCACAATGGTAGTGACTCGTATAGCCAATCAGTCGCCTTTTACGATCTGCCCAGCAGAACGGCAGTTGGTCTATTCTTCAGAGGAGCCCGGAACCAACACGGGGGAAAGTATCTTTTTCCCCCTTTTTGGTTCGGGCTCCTTTTAAAGAATAGACTATCTGGCATTCTGTCAGGCAGTTCGTAAAAGGCCAAAGATTGGATACCTATTCATGCCACTACCATCGTGACTGCTAGGTGATAGTGTTCCGCCACGTCTAGCCCAGGTATATTTTATTACAGTTTTACCTATTCTTGTCGCAATAGCGTCATGTTTCTGCTTGGAGGGTAAGGTAGCCGGTAGATTTTTACATGTGGAATTGCCATACACTCCTACAGACAACAACGCACCATTAATATCTTTATTGTCTATAGATAATGATTTTTCTTTCCATGAGGAGGGCCGGTGAGCTTGTTATCTTATGATGTAAAAAATATATAAGATGTAAACAAAGAAAGCCCTTTCCCGTGTTGGTCCCGAGCTCCTTTGTGGAATAGGCCAACTGCCGTTCTGTCAGGCAGATTATAAAAGGCGACTGATTGTTTACGCGAGTGACTACCATCGTGTTTACTAGGTGGTAGAGTTCTGTATCGTCACGCCCGAGTCTGGTACCATCGCCTTACCTATTCCTGCCGCAATAGCTTCAGTGGTTGTCACTGTCGTGTTCCGGTTTGGAGGGTAAGGTAGCTCGTTAACTTATGCATGTGGTATTAGACCTCGCCACAAGATAGCAAAGCACCATTAACATTTTTGGTGTCTATAGGCGATGGTTGACTCTTTCCATCAAGAGACCTATCTGCTTCTTTGCTATCTTATGATATAAAAAAAATGGAGAACAGCAAAGATATTAATAGCGTGTTGCTATTTATGTGACGGGGAAATAATGCCACTTGCATAAGTTACCCTCCAAACTAGAACATGACAGCAATATTGTCGCTTACGGCAGAACTGTACATATAAGGCGGTGGAACCAAATCCATACGTGACTTTATAGAACTCTACCATCTACTAGAAGTAGGTACGTAACTAGTTTAGCCTTCCGTTGCCTTTTGTAAGATGTCAAAATGGATTTAGTAAGGCCACTAACCTATTTTTCACAAGGGCTCCGTATTTGAAGTCCGTTTAAGGCGAGGCATCGCGACAAACGGAAAAAAACTGGTTTGTTTAATCACGTTTCTTTTGTATTGATTGTTAAATAAAAATTTTAAAAAAGTTACACGATATACCTGAAGATATTATCTAAAGAATGTGCTAACTCATTACATAGAATGTACTTTACTCGGTCATATAAAATTCCGAAAACATGCTAAAAAAATCTTTAAAACAAATAATTTGTTAATAATATTTCTAATCTTCCACATGATTTTTATATGATGATATTTAGCTGTAAATATAAAAAAGAATGTGCTAAATTTTAGTTTTCAGCTGATGTCCTATATTTATTTATCTGAAAATTAACACGTTTCCCAGCGGTTTCAGAACATACCGCGCCACCCATTTTCTATAGAATTGACACGCGTCGAAATACATCGCCTTAATGCAAGAAAACGTCAATCTAGGCGAAACGTTTAGGGTTCTTGTACGATTTCTTAAATATTTTTGCAGCGTTATAGCATGACGCAACATTGTATCGTGTTAACGTAGATATGTAAGAACCCTTAAGGCCTCGTTTCCATTAAGGTTTTGATACGTGAATTGAGGGGTAGTACGAGAAAGAGCTTAGGTTTGATTTTCACATCGGACAATGCGTTCTTAATGGTTTTTTTTCTGAAATTAATCCTGATTTGTTGGTGTATTGGCTGTTTTTCACATCATGGGACTTAACTAGCGGTAGGTAATGTCATGGATGTGGCATTAAGACATATTTGGTATCCATTGGCGATGGTTGTCGCTTTCTGTCAGGCTATTTCTATCTGCTTGTTTGCTATCTTATGAGTTACCTATCATATTAAAAAAATACACGGTTGGCAATGGCAGGTGCATTAGTTGCTCCTCCATCTACCCCTTAGGGAAATTGGGTATGTATCTAGTGGTATTTGTTTTAAAAATATTCGCCATTTCTGAACTCTAAAATTCAATTGATTGGCAACACTGACTACTTGGTTGGTTGGAGTTCGATTCCCGACAGGGACAAGCATTTGTGTGATCAACATAAATGTTTGCATTTCTGAGCTTGGGATATATTTCAGTATGCTATATATGTATTTGTAAATATCTATGACTAGGTAATACGCAAATAATTTGCTTACTTTGAAGTTAGATCACATCGTGAATTTTTTTTCACGTTTTTACAAACATTTTGTAACATTAAAATAATCAATAAGTTGTAATTTAAACCAAAATATACAAAACTTATTAAGAAAATATTATTATTCATAAATACAATGTCGGTAAATTCCTTACAAAGCGAGGTATCTATGTGTGTGATATTAAAGTAATTTAAAAAATTGCAATTTAAACTTAAATATACAAAAATATTAAAAATAGGTATATTCATAAATACAATGTAATATTTTTAATAATAATAATAATAATAATATACTTTATTGCACACAACACACATCATTTACAGTAGAAAATAACAATGTACGATTTTCACAAAGTGAGGATTCGTGTATTTGACATCAAAATTTGCAGTTTAAACCAAAACATACAAAACATATTAAGAACATATTCATAAATATACTGTAATTTCCTTACAAAGCGAATGTTACAGTCATCATGTTGAATGAAACAACAAAAAGGACACAATTTCGCCCCAAATCAAGCGTGACTTTTAACAAAGGGCGTTATATATGGGCTTCGCATACGCCTATAATGATACAAATTTAAAAATATCCAAAATAATCGAGTTTATTTAAGGATTGAATGTGTTTCGCGATGTCCGGGTTATACCTCAGTGTGCCAATTGCCCTGGGTCGGTGGAAATAACATGGGTGTATCATTGTTATACAATACTGCAGCTGTTCTCTTCCCTAAGGGTAAAAGAGGTTTTGTGTGTTTTTTTCGATAGGTTCAGCAAGCCCTTTTACCGGTCACCGGGACAGACATACGCCTCTTATTTAAGTATATTATGATACATTGTATTAGTATTTTTAATAATCGTCCCATATAGTTTACATAAAAAAGTATCTTTATGCCTATATCCCGTAAGTCCATCCTCACCATCTCGATGTCTGGAAATCTACAACTGTGCGTTTCTCTCGACACTTTTTGCCTCGCACTACTTTGTTGTGGAACCAATTACCGGCAGGGGTGTTTCCAAACGGATACGACTTGGGGGCCTTCAAGAAAAGAGCTTACTCATTCTTAAAAGGCTGGCAACGCAATTGCAAGACCTCTGGTATTGTGGATGTCCATGGGCGGCGGTGATCACTTACCATCAGGTGCACCTTCTGCTCGTTTGCCTTCTATAAAAAAAAAGTTGTAGGCAGAGGTACAAAAAGTGCACCTATGATTAGCCGAAGATACTTGGTCCCACAATGTAATCGGTCGCAAACCTATCGCCAACCGGGTACTTTCCAATCCCGGATAGTTTTTATCAGAACACAGAAAAAAATATTTTAATTAAGTTAACAAAATAGCTGACTGGCTGGCTTCGAACATGAGCCCCGTCGATTACGTAAATCGACGGGGCTCGGGTTCGAAACCAAACGGGTAGGTACAAACATTTGTGTTATGAGCATAAATGTTTGTGTTTCTGGGTTTAAGTATTTCTTAAACATCCCCCTCCTCCTTCTTGTGTTTGTGTTCCTCATTATGCCTCCTTGGCTCGTTCTTGAAAGCATAATATTACGCCATTGGACTCTATCTTGAGTAGCGTGCAGAGCATTGTAGAAATTTATAGACACGAAGTTGGTTCAGACTTGGTCTGTCTATCGCTTAGGAGTACGACCACGTGGTCTTTTATTTTCTACTTTTCCGGTCACCCCCACTTACATTCTTTAACTAGCTAACTTACTCTCCAAACCGAACTCGTTTACTATCGCGCCAGACGAATAGCAATGCGCCAATAACGCTTTTGATGTCTTTAGGCAATGGTTGTCTATTACCATCAGGAGAGGTATGGGCTTGTTAGCTATCTTATGATCTGAAAAAAAAAAATAATGCTGTACAAATAACACAAATCGATCTAACCCCAAAGTAGGTACTTAAGCAAATTAGTGAAGGTGTTAGCCAACGGGACACTAATACATAGAAATACATATATAAATACTGTGACATACATAATAAACACCCGGACCTAGAAATACTAACTCCTATGCTAATCACACAAATGTTTGTACCTGTCGCGAATCGAATCCGACTTATATTGATTCTTTTTTTAGTGTCGATAGGGAAGCGCTTGACCACGATCTCGCCTAACAACGAGTTAGGTTCGCTAACCACTCGTCCAATGGGGCGGTTAAATACCCACCCATTTTTTGTTGAATTGCGTAGTGTCCGTTTTTATTGAGCGTCGTCACTATAAAAGACTGCTGACTGACCGTTTGCTGCTGCTGACTTCTGGTTCCGTATCTAACTTGTACCTATTGAGAGTTTTGGAGATCTATTGGCAAATTAGATGTAAAACAGGTGCAGGGCTTAAATCATTTGTCAGCACGCAAAAAATAGAGGGTTTTAAAAAATTGAACGGGTATAAGCGCTTACATATTTGGAACTTACCTATTTGTGAAACTCGACTTTTCAATTAAATAACGGTGACCGTAGTCACAAACGAACTGGTTACTTTTTTAAAATAATAGCGGAACGCTTAAGTTGAAAAGTTCATAAAGTAGAAACGTATGGAATAATTTATATATTATTACTTGAAGTTTATCGCCCTGTGGTCTAGTGGTCCAGCGTTGGCGTTGACCACATGAGGTCCCGGGTTCGATTCCCGGGTCGGGCACATAAGAAAAGTGTTTTTTCAGTTTTCTGAGAAACACAAAGTTGCCCGGGGTTGGAAAGTGCCCGGTTGGCGATAGGCTTGCCACCTATCACATTTGTGGGACCAAGTATCTTCGGCTAAGCGTGGGTGCACTTGTTGTACCTCTGCCTACCCCTTCGGGGATATGGGCGTGAAGATTACTTGAAGTAAAAACTTTGTACCTCTTTAACGCCAATTACGTGAACGGAGGAGTATGAAATTTGGCATAGTTAAAGTTTAGTTTTGTGGATGAGAAATAAACACAACACACATTACATTATATGTATGTGTACATCTGTTATTATGTCAATGCGTACAAAGATGCGTAGGTACATAATCAGTACACATATGTACTTATACTATTATATCGGTACTCAAACATCGAAGAAATTTTATTGTTTTTTCTAGGTATGGTCGAATTTTGACCAGAGAGCGATTGCTAATCAGTTGAAATAGATCGAAAGAGAATAATCGAAGAAAATAATTTAAGAGCACAAATATTTTATAATATCCGCTTTCTTATGCCTACATATTATAATATATATTTACAACACCACTAACCCCACACATACACACTGCCATTAGAGTTCATATTAAAAATACTAAAGACAGGGTTCTATTCATAATTCCCTGGAGTGTCCCTTTGAGCACCCAGCCGCCATCTTGTTTTTTATTATTCGCAGCGAATAATCTTTTTATTAAAGATGTAAGTGCATTAATAAATCGGTTGAAAAAGGGCCGGGGCAGATGTATCCGTGTAGCCTAGGGTGTGTGGAGTGTTCAGAATGGTAATCATTGATTTTATTTCTACGTAGTGACAAGTCAGAACTCTTGAAATAGTGTTGTGAAGTGTTTTAGTTTTATTAAAGTATCAGTTTTTCGAAACGATTAATTAAATACACATGACTTGAGCAAAACAATTTTTCTGAATATAACCAAGTTTTTAATGATAATTCAAGAACGTATTATAGCTTTCTTAGAAGTTTTACGTTACTTAAAAGGAACTTTAAGAATCTCTGATTAAAATTCCTGACTCTTTAATGTTACGCACGCCAAAGAAGTGACAATTGTGAGTAGGTGTTAGATTAGAATTATAGAATTGCGTTATTTAGAGAAAGATTGAGAAGTGGAAATGCAAAATCCGCTTTCTAACATTTTGTCTCTACATTCAACTTTACTTAAATAGCTTTACTTGCGGCTGGTTTCCGAAACGCAAATTAATTTTAACAACCAATTAATCTATGTTTAATAAATCATTTGTTTGTAAAAATTACATTAAACACAGATTAATTGCTTGTTAAAATTAATTTGCGTTTTGGAAACCGGCCGTTAGTGTATGTAAATCTGATACTAACCGAGATGAAGTGTGAATAAATATTTAACAATGCAGGTGATTCTGTAGGTATGTACTTGACCCTAATTAGTTTTATTTAATATTACACTTTATGCATACCTTATGTATAGCTTACACATTTATGAATTTTTGGACAGGGATTTTCGTTACACACTGTATACACTATGCAGTTGTAACAAAAACCCTATTCGATCGTTCGAGACGTACCTACTTGGATTTATAATTGTAATTTGAACTGTTTTACAAGATTTTAATTTAATTAAACCTCTAATCGCCTCTGTGGTCTAGTGGTCCAGCGTTGGCGTTGACCACATGAGGTCCCGGGTTCGATACCCGGGTCGGGCACTTTAAAAAAAAAGTGTTTTTTCAGTTTTCTGAGAAACACAATGTTGCCCGGGATTGGAAAGTGCCCGGTTGGCGATAGGCTTGCCACCTATTGTTGTACCTCTGCCTACGCCTTCGGGGATATGGGCGTGAAAATACTACTTAAACCAACCGGTTTCGCGTTTTAACGCATAATCAGGGCAAACTTAATATTGATTACTACAGTTAACAAAATATTAAAAAAATATTAAAAAGATGCAGCACTACTTTGAATAATATAGGCCTGATGATTTTTTAAATTTATAACAACAAAAACATGTTTTTATGTTTTAATCCTTTACAAGGTATACGTTTAAAGAGATACAATTCAAAAAGATTTGAAATACGTTTTTAGTTTGAAGACAATAATATATTTAAAAGTGAATTTTGGCGCATTTATTTTTATATTTAAGGTATTAACTGCTAATGTGATAATGGGTACAAGTAAAAGTACACACTTTAACAAACTAAATGTTGTAGCTCTCAGAAAAATTGCGTAAATTTCTTAGCTCTTATTGTCTCAACTGCCATTATGCCGGGCAGGTTTTAATGAGCGAATGATTGGCTAAGCGTGTCATTGCCATCGTAACTACTAGATGGTGATGTCCCGCAACGTCTCACCCGGATTTGGTACTGCTTTAATTAATCTTGACGTAATAACATCAGTGCTTGTCACTGTAGTGTTCCATTTTAGAGGGATAGGTAGCTGGTAAACTTGTCAATATGAAATTACTATCACACCACACAAATAGCGACGCACCAATAACTTATTTTGTGTGTTTTTATATTCGATCAGAATAGTCCTATTGTTTAATATCCTATCTCACTGACATAATCTAATTGACTTATCTCAATTTATAATAGGTACAATAATAATACCTATAATTTTGCTATGGGACAAATTACACAGATCGATCTAACCCCAAAGTAAGCAAATTATTTGCATGTATGGGTACGGGTGTTAGTCAACGATACTAATACATAGAAATACATATATAATACTTTTACATACATAATAAACACCCAGATCCAGAAATACAAACATATGTGTTATGCTCATCACAAATGTTTGTCCGCGTCGGAAATCGAAGCCGAGCCCCGTCGATTTGTAGTTAGGTGCGCTAACCACTCGACCAACGTGGCGATATATGTACCTATACCTACAATAATATGTAAACTAGTTACATGACTAGGGTTATACCGTCAACATACCCACATCAAACTTTCAGCTGTTCATATCCGCATATAAATTAAAGGGTGACATGACAGCCCTGGAATCTGGACCGGTAAGATGAAAAGTGGAGAACACATTTTTGATATTTTTTTTTCTTCAAGATCACTAAGTCGCATCCGTTCCAAATCACCCCCGCCTGTAATAGATTCTACAATATTTATTCACAAAATTTTAGGAACTGCAAAAAGATTGTAATTGACATATTACAAAGTATGTCCTATGATGACACTGAGAAGTTATTATTGGTTTGTAAATAAACAAAACTTAGAATTGTGTATTTTATTACGTTTAATTTTTCTCTTCTTGTTGTTTTAAAGAATTACTCTCGTTTTCCTAGTTATTACTTAAGACAATATAGTTTAAGAGTTTAATTTAATAACATTATAACTATGAGTACTTAATTTTTTTATTAGTGATTATTAAAACTATTGTATTTCACTAGCCCCTATCGCCTGAAACACAGGTTAACCTAGTTCAGGCAGATACATGTTAAGTAAGATCATAAGATAGTTTTTAGTGATTTTACAATTCAGTGTAGTGCACAATTCATTTAACTGAATAAATATATTTTGATTTGAAAAAAAAATGGTTGAACTTCCTACTGATGTTTGAAGCTACTGATTTCATCCCGAATTTAAAAATCCAGTTTTTATCAGTTCTCTGTATTTTGAGGTCCCAGAGGGCTTATCTATTTTTACGATAACAACCTAATGTCTGTGTCATCTCATGTATGTATAATATGTGCATGTGCGTTTATATATATAAACCTCTCTTATCTTTTAAATGGCTTGAGTAGTTCAAGCGATTGTGTTCTAGAAAACTTAGATTTCCTGAAAATTTTAACCGATTCAGCCTAATAGATTTAAGAAACTTTAAAATCACCACGAAAAAATAACTTCCAGATTAATGTACCGATTGATTGCAAAATCTTTTCATTTCTGTGTTGTGCTGATACTGCGGGTAGGATATTTCTTTCAAAATTTGTTACTTAGAAACAAATTGTTCGAGACTACAAATGAGTCTATATGGTGAAACTATCAGCAGTTATACCATATGTCCCAACTCAGACTTAATGTCATCGACTCATCGTGAGTTGCATCTCTACCTTCTCTTTTGCAAAATAGGTATGACTGTTTTGATTTATTACTATTTCAGTGCAGCGAAGTATAACATGTAGCCTATCGTACTTATTCAATAAAAACCTATCGAAAAATACCTTTACATTGAATTTGGTTAGTTAATAATATAATACATAGTGCGAGGTTATAAATATCACAAGTATTCATATATTAGGGTAAAAATGTAACCAATCCTTTAACTTGAAAAACTAATTTTGATCATCACAGTACTTTAGTCCCAAAGGATTACTGCATGTGTGTGTGCGTGTATCAATAATGTACGGGGTGGTGTGCGGCCCAGTGCCCCAATGAGACTGACCTATTTCAAAGGTTCGCCGAATCGGAAAATTATAAAACAATATAGAATTGTGTAAATTGATAACTGGTAAGTTTTCAAATTTTCAATGTCGATTTTTCTTAGTTTTTATGACTTTTCTTAGATTTTGTATCCCGTGTTGGTTAAGGCTTTTTTTGAAAAAATTCCTATCTGCTGTTGTGACAGACAGTTTGCAAGAGACGAACTATTGTTTGTTTGTAAGAGCTTTGCGAGTCACTACCATCATTGCTGCTAGCTGGTAGAATTCTGCGTTATCTTTCTCGAGTCTGGTACCACCACCTTACCTATTCCTGCCGCAATAACGTTAGTGTATGTGACCGTTGAGTTCAAGTTTAGGGGATAAATTAGACCCCGTCACAAAAACAGCAACGCACCATTAACTCCTCTAGTGTCAATAGGTGATGGATGTATTTTGTATCAGAAAAGCCATCTGCTTGTTTGCTATCCTATCCTAATATAAAAAATGATAGTGAGCAAGCAGATGGCTTCACGGGGAGAGATAACGATTTCATATAGACACCAAGGATGACAATGTGCGTTACTATATTATGTTAACCTTTACCTTTATCAACCTTTATCAAACGCCATGTATATCCCCTCAAACAAAAGATAGGTAATACTCTGAAATATTAATCACCACTTTGGTCGAGTGGTCAGCGAACCTAACGGCGCGTCGATGACCACTCGACTTGGATTCGGTTCTCCTTATTTACCAAATTTTTACCTATTACATCAAACTGTAAGAATATACTCCCAATCAAAAGATAATATTGATAACATACCTACCCCGAGATAACATAAACAATACAACCTGACTGGGAATCTCGTTTGTTTTGGCAAGTTGGGTGAAAAGAAAACAACCTTTTTGATTAGGAATAGCCATCTGCTAATTTGTTAAATGTTATAATTTATACTACATACCTACTACAAAAAATGAAATTGGAGTGTCTGTTTGTAATATTAAAATAACCGGTTTTAACTAAATGCATATGGATGTATACACGGTACATATACCAAAATAACACTTTTTACGATTTTTGTCTGTCTGTCTGTCTGTTTGTTCTGGCTAATCTCTGGAACGGTGGACCGATTTTGGCGGGACTTTCACTTGTAGGTAGCTGATGTAATAAGGAGTAACTAAGGCTACTTTTAAAAAAATTCCACGTGGACAAAGTCGCGGGCGCAGTTAGTGTAAAAAAAATGCTTATCCTTACAGAACCTTATGTTTATAAAACCTACAATATTCAACAAGCCTTAGAGTCAAAACTTATTTAATTTTCATGTCATAACATAACCAAACAACAGATGATTCCTCTGGTGGAAAAAGATAACGTCTATAGACACCGAGGATGTTAAAAGTGAGTTGCAGTCTATAGTTAGTCCAAAACTGGACACGAGAACGACAAACATCCAATCCTATTGCGATAGGAATAGAAAGAAAATGATTTTTTAAGTAGTCATAACGTTAGTTATAAATATTAGCCTTCTCTCGCTTTGACAGGCACCACGAGATGCCTATTAGTAAGATAGTTCAAAAAAAAGTAGTTCAAAATTAAATTGTAACTTTTAGTAGTAGGTAGTACGTACATATATTTAGTGTAATGTAGTGTGCAAAACGGACGTTCTTTAGGGATAATCTATATATATAAAAATCAATCCCTATTTTCCTTGGTCACGACATCACGCCTGAATGGCTGGACCAATTTCGGTTATTTTTTTGTTGTGTTTGTAATTGTAAGGAGAAGGTTCTTATAAAAGAAAATATTAAGAAAATTGCACGGAAAATTAGAAAATTTAAGAATACTTAACCACCATATAAAATTTAATCCCGTAGACTTATATAAATTGTCACGTTGTTTGTCCGCTATGGATTCCTAATATGTAAGGCAAAACAACGTTTGCCGGGTCTGTCAAACAGATATTTAAATCTTTTATGCCTTTAATACTATAATATGTATTACTAAAACAATTATAAACATCCAGCTACCTAATTAGTACTTGTTAAAAGGAGGCAAGGTTGACAAGGAAGGAAAACAACACAAGAGGAATAGAAAGATAATTTATTAACACATAAGGTAGCATTTTGATATCTTTCTAACTAGTTCTGTTGTATATAACTCCCAGGCATATCATTGTGAAGCCAATATCTATTTCTGTAATTGGACTACCAGACACTTATAACACAGTTCAGTGATCGGTTCGCGTGAATCGTGGGTTTAAGCACAGCTAATAATCAACAATTACAACACGCACCTCTACTACTTTAGAGCACAAACATGGTTGCCCCGCCTTCGTAGCTACGTTTCATATCTCGCGTGGTACAAGTCATAACGAACTTGTAAAATTATCTATACATACGTATAATAAAATCGTAGGAAAGTCAAAACTGTACAATGAATATTTTTTTAAGAATATTTGGGGCCTGATCTACAATCGATATCGAAGCCGAAAATATAGTTTTTAGAATTTTTGTCCGTTTGTCGGTTTGTCTGTTTGTCTGTATGTATATCCGGGGTGAACTCAAAAAGTACTGCATGGATTTTCTTCAAATTTTGTATGAATATTACTAACAGGTCGGGTCAACATATAGGCTACATATTATCACGCTGTCATCTACGGGGAAGGAGCTCTGCGGAGTAAACTAAGTCCGCGCGGACGAAGTCGCGGCAACAGCTAGTTAAACATATACGGAGTGCCGGAAATTTAAAATCGGATTATAAAACGCTGACAGCTCATAACTTAATTACAATGATTCAAAATCACAAAACACCTTATATCATCATTAATGATTGCGGGACTAATGCCTAGTGATTAATGATAGGTTTATTGTCTTTAACGAGAGATATCGGCCCAGATTTCCTAATTCCGTAATTAGATGTGAAGCAAGGAGAGCAGATTCGGAATGAGTGATTGCTTTTAATGCTTGGGGTCATGATTCCTTATTATTGTGTGATATATTAGGGCGGATGACCCAAGCTTTCCCATGGTCTGAAAACCTTGTTATTAAAAATTATCAAATAAAAATATATCAAATAGCAAATGGACGGTGTTCCCTATCGTTTAACCAAAATGAACGTTTAACTTTATCTGTGTTTCAGCAAAAAATTTATATCCCTTTTTAAGAAAACCGCGCTGACAGTGGGATAAGAAATTTGGTACTATTAAAATTTACATTACAGAGGACTGCAGAAATCTAATATTTTTAAATAAAATGCATTGGACATACATTAAAATAACAAAACTAGACATTGCATACACAACATTCGTACCTACCTATCTAAGACGTACATAATAATTCGTACATATTTATATGGCTTATATTTTCTTTACGGCTAAAGTCTGTTTTCAAACTTATTATATTATCATATAATAAGTTTTTATTAATATATATTATTATATATTATATTAATAAAAATGAGTTTTTATTAATATATATTATTATGTATTATATTAATAAAAACTTATATGTATATAATTGGTACATATTAAAATTTGATTGAACTTTGGTACATTGTAAATAATAACCTATAATAACACATAAGATCCTTTTTAAGTCGGAAAAAAAATTTGTTTTCGCGAGATTCACCAAAAACTTTTTATAATGCAGCGAGCTCCCCCGTGTTGGTCCCGGGTTCCTTTGAAAAATAGACCAACTGGCGTTCTTCCAGGCAGGTCGTAAGAGGCGACCGATTGGATTTATGAGTCACTAACATCGTGGCTACTAGGTGGTAGAGTTCTGCATTGTCTCGCCCGGGTGTGGTACCACTGCCTTACCTATTCCTGCTGCAATAGCGTCAGTGCTTGTCACTGTCGTTTTCCGATTTGGAGGGAAAGGTAGCCGGTAAACTTATGCATGTGGCACTAAACCTCGCCGCAAGATAGCAACGCACCATTAACACCTTTGGTGTCTATAGGCGATGGTTGAATCTTTCCATCAGGAGACCCAAGTTTGCTATCTTATGATATAAAAAAAGAGCTGCACAGCGTTTCTAGTGTATTTATGCAACACTAGCCATTTCCCGCGGTACAACCCTTGAAAGTCCCGAACACGCCGGAAAATTAAGATAAAATGTAGTCTATGACACGCAGAAATAATGTAGCCTTTTACTGATGAAAGAATTATTAAAATCGTACACTAGTTCCATAGATTACTTCCTACAAATAAACCAACGAACACACAAATTTTACCCCTTTAGTGTATTAGTACAGATTAAAAAAAACAAAAACAAAACCACGGAAGGCAGCTTTCTCAAGAAACACCAAACCTAGAACGAAATACAGATATTATAAATCAAAATGGTCACACAACGTTGAATATTCGGTCGTTACTCTACTTTTGCTCTATTAAAGTGTAATTTCGTTTTGTTTAACATGAAATTATAGACGAAATCGGTAATTTTCGACGCCGCGCCGTAACGCCGACACCGAATTTATATGCGTGTACCGTGTCATTTGCGTTCAG
Source organism: Apodemia mormo (assembly GCA_036924255.1). Lineage (NCBI taxonomy): Eukaryota > Metazoa > Arthropoda > Insecta > Lepidoptera > Riodinidae > Apodemia > Apodemia mormo. The sequence continues at coordinate 28,215,440 of JAUPFN010000014.1, forward strand.
ACATGTTTATAATAGCGCTATGATCTGATATACAATAAACATATTACGGTGATATATCCATATTGATTTTATGATAAAAATGTGAAATTAATTAAATTTGTATAAATGAAAATCTTTGAAAATCAACAAAATATCTTTGAAAATGAATTTGCAAAGATGAAATAAAATAAATAAAATTTTATCTTCCGCAATGTTACCGAAAAGAAAAACATCGGTTTAATAAATGGATAAGACTCACCGATGGTCCGGGACAAAAGAAGACCCCAGCTGCACAATCATCCACCCACATCCACCACACATTTACACACACGTCCCACGCCGGAAGCAAGCATAAAAGCACACAATTTATGTATGTACTCAACGCACGTTTCACTTCGAAACCGAAGCGTCTTCATGAGAAACGAACACTAAGATGCTTCGGCGGCTGCACCCTGCAGTCTGCTTTATTTTCTCCTATGAGCTATATTATTCATTATAGTCATCATCTACTTGTGTTCGCTCCACTTGGTAAAAGGGTAAAAGATTTATTAATTTAAACAACGACTGATGGAATATTGAATTATATTAATTAAATATTATAATAAATTGAATACAAAATACACAACTGATGACACTTTATTGTATGTTACGACACTTCAATTCTCAGTTTCACAAAAACGAATGCCTGGAAAAATATCTGTCAGGCCTTTTATAATATTTTATTCTAATAGTTTATTTACTTTATTACCTTAATCAAATAGTTGACTTAATTTCAGCTCAAAAATCATATTAATTTTAAATATGTTAAATAATTAACAAATCTTAATATTCCATTAGATATTTTAATAATAAGTAAAAATTAACACAATATTTGCTAGCATATAACACTTGTACTGTTTCACAATAGTGTTATATGCTAGCAAATATTGTGTTAAAATAGAGTTTCACCAAGTGCCGACGATAGAAAGTGTAGAATATATAAAAATTAACACTTTATCTTTATCTTGACATAACAGTTTAGAAATTGATGGCCGCAGATACTCATTTTAAATATGAGTGTGTAAAATATTGACAACACTTGTGGTTTTTTATCATTAGATAGCAAAAAAGCAGATGGCTCTCCTAATGGAAAGAGAAACCATCACATATACCTAGACGTGACTTAATGATGCGTTCCTATTCATGTGGCGGAATGGCAATGTCTACCGGCTACCTTACCCTCCCATCCGGAACATGATAATGACAACCATTAAACGCTATTGCGACAGGAATAGGTAAGGCGATGGAACGAAATACCCGGTTGGGAGGTTCCAGAACACTACCACCTAGTAGTCACGATGTTAGTGACACGTAAAGCCAATCGGTTGCCTTTTACGACTTGCCTGACAGAACGGTAGTTGGCGTATTCTTCAAAAGAGCCCGAACTAACACAGAGGGAAAATGCTGTGTACCAAATATAATTCAAATTGGTTAAGCCGTTTTTATGTGATTGAATAACAAACATCCAAGCATCTAAACATCTAAATTCATAATATTTATAGTATCTATTAGTGTATCATGTTCACTAGTAATTCATCAAAGGTTTGCAATTGGATAAATCCGCGTATTTTACTTCTATAGAATCTAAAACAATACAATATCTCTTTAATAATTTTTTTATCATTAGTTATCTATATATATAAAAATCAATTGCTGTTCGTTAGTCTCGCTCGAGAGAAAACTCGAGGACGGCTGAAGCGATTTGGCAAATTTTGGTTTTGAATTAATTGTCGACGTCCAGGGACGGTTTAAAAGGTGAGAAAATATAGAAAATATAAATAAAAGTAGTTAAAAAGGCAGAACAACGTTTACCGGGTCAGCTAGTATTATAATATTATAGACCGCGGTCCTGTAACCATTTTTTTGATTGAAAACAAGCTGAATTTTTGTGAACAGCTTCGTTAAGACGAGACAACCATGTTTTCTATCTTCGAAAAATCTCGAATCATGTAACTAATAAAGATAGATAAAAAAGAAAAGTTTATAGTGTCGGACTAAGAAAAATTTTCACTTTTCGTGTAGGACAATATTGTCCTTGAATTACAATAACATAATTAACAAGCTGTTGTGAGAAAATTAGGTTGTTTTTATTTGATTAATGTCAATTTAAAAATCTTATAATTCCGAAACTTTAGAGTGGAGGACTCGTCAGAAAATCCATCGAATGTGTAGGACAAAAGTTTATCGTGTTTTTCATAATAAAATCAAGCGATTAAAATTGTTAAAATAATTGTCATTAATAAATATTTTTCCTTCACCGAATCAAAATTTTCAAAACCCGATAACTTTATTAGTTACCCGATTCGAGATTTTTCGAAGATAGAAAAGATAGTTGTGTCGTCGAAACGAAGCTCACATAAAATTCAGCTTGTTATTAATAAAAAAAATTTTTCGTAGGACCACGGTCTAATAATGCTGTGAGTTAAAATCTAAAGCTGTCATATGTTTTCTTGTGTTCACAGCTGTATATTGCGAATACAGCGAATAAACAGCTGGATATTGCGAAATTGATTAATTTTCCCCGTGTTGGTTCTGGACTCCTTTGATGAGTAGACCAACTGCCGTTCTGCCAGGCAGGTCGTGAAATTGGCTATGCGAGTCACTACCATCGTGGCTACTAGGTGGTAGAGTTCTGCATTGTCTCGCCCAGGTACCACCAACTTACCTATTCTTGCCGCAATAGCATCACTGCTTGTCGCTGTCGTGTTCCGGTTTGGAGGGTAAGGTAGCCGGTAAACTTATGCATGTGGCATTAGACCTCGCCACAAGAGAGGACCTCCATCAGGAGACCTATCTGCTTGTTTGCTATCTAATGATATAAAAAAAATTACGCGTTTTTTACTAGAACCTTAAAATATTACGAAATATAAAAATGATGAGTGATTTCGTATCAAAAGAGCTTTTCGGTCGTATACCGTATGTTACTCTCATTCCTTATAAATCAGATTAAATCACAATCATTTCATTTATATTCAAGTTATGTCATCCTTCCGTTAGTACATTTACATCACTATAAATTACTCAATTATCTTGCCCATATAATTAACAACACAAGAAATTATTAATAATCAATCTTCAAAAAGAAAGTACTGTAAGATTGATAGGAGTAGTAGGCAAAGATGGTATAGAAAAAATAATGAGCACATTAAAATATGTGGCGTGTTTAAGTAACATTGCACTGTTAGGTCAGTAAACAAGCGGTTATGTTTAATTACATTTGACAAGCTATTATTATTGATAATGTCCAAATTAATCTTTGTTAGTCTATATTAATATTATAAATGCGAAAGTTTGGATGTTTGCATTAATGGATGTTTGGATGGATCGATGTTTCTTACTCGTTCAAGCACTACCGAACAGGATTTGAATAAAATTTGGTACACATGTAGATAAAGACCTGGAATAGCATATAGGCTACTTTTTATCCCGGAAAACTTAGGTTTTATCCCGGATAACTGAGGTGATCCCGCGGGATTCGCCAAAAACTTTTACAATGCAGCAGACTGCACGCTGCAGCTAGTATTACATAATTTTTTGTAGTAATCACAGAACCTTAAGCATTTTAACGATTTCCAAGAAACGAGATTATATTTTTCACACGTGTTTTTTATTGTTGTTTGTTAAAAGTGTTTTGTTTATATTATATTTATCAATTAATACACTTGTACTTTTTTATTTATAAATTACTAACTGAGCCCGCGACTTCGTCCGCGTGAAAAAAATTCGAAAAAAGTAGCCTAAGTTACTCCCTATCACATCAGCTATCTGCGAGTGAAAGTCCCGTCAAAATCGATCCAGGCACTCCAGAGATTAGCCGGAACAAACAGACAGATAGACAGACAGACAGACAGACAGACAGACCGACAGACAGACAGACAAAAATTGTAAATAAATGTTGTTTTGGTATATGTACCGTGTATACATACATTTGCATTTAGTAAAAAGCGGTTATTTTAATATAATATTCAAAACAGACACTCCAATTTTATTTATTTGTTTAGATATATAGAATAGATGTAGAATAGTGTTTTTCAGGTTCTTTAGATGGTAGAGTTATGACAAAACCATGGAATAGGGATATGGTCTGTGGAGATAGCCTTCGTTTATGTGTACTAAAAAATTATGCGAATCACTATTAAATTAATGAAAAAGTTAGATTTGTTTGTTTGTAATGGGTGGAAACAAAAACGAATAAATCAATAAAATAATTAAAAATTTCTTAAGACACTTTTACTAAATAAAAACGGCTACACTTACGTTTGACTTGTGTAGGTTCAGACTAGGGTGGATCTATATGAGGTACCTTCAGCATATGGATCCTAAACTAATCGGAACCTACACCGATTAAACGTAAGTGTAGCCGTTTTTAATTATTTAGTAACTAGCAGACCCACGCAGCTTCGCCCGTGAGTATATTAATATGTCGTCGAAATAGCTTTTGATAAAAATTTCATCCCCTATTTCAGCCCTCAAGGGGCTGATTTTTGAAAAAAAATTAGCCTATGTTTGACCCCGGATCTTCAACTATATCCATGACAAATTTCATGAAAATCGGTCCTGAGGTTTAGCCGTGGAAGCGTAACAGACAGACAGACTTTCGCATTTATAATATTAGCATGGATAATGTCATTAAAAAGTTTTAATAATTTTATTGGTAACGGTTACGTTTTTCATTATTTGACTAAACGAGTTTTAAAATTTTATTCACCAATATAAAGCTACATTATCAATGAGTAATATCGGTTTTTTTTCAACCTACAAAAATTATTTATTTGAAATAGGTATATGTATGTAATATTGTTGAAATTAGATAATCCGTGCTATTATTATTAATGCGAAAATAAGTCTGTCTGTCTGTCTCTTCTTCACACCTAAACCACTGAACAGAATTAGATGAAATTTCGTACAAATATAGTTTAAAACCTGAGAAAAGGCATAGAATACTTTTCATCCCGGAAATCCTACGGGAATGAGAACTATATGTGTACCCCCCCCCCCTTCCCGGGACTTTTATTTTAGAAATTTTTCCACGCAGACGAAGTCGAATGGGAGACAAAGTTACTAGACGCACAGCTAGTATCAAATATTAGTCTGATTTTCGGCGTCCAAGCATGTAAATTTCGTAAGTGTATGTATGTTTGTATGTTTATATCTGTGCATGTTTGTCCATGAATTTCTGTGGGAACTAAAATAAGTAACTATAACTAATAACTAATTTTTGTATTAAATTATGTAAGTATATTTCAACTTAAGAAACAGTCTAAGTTTCATGAAAATCGGTTCAGTAGTTTTTGAGATATTCGTTAGTTTAAATTTTCAAATACAATTATCATAACATTGAACAATTTTTATGTGTAAGTCACGCAAACGGAGTCGTGGAGAAGAGCTAGTTAAAATATGTAGCATATTAATTAATAAGCTAATCGGAGGTATACTGAAGTTGACCGGCTCATTGAGCATTTACAAACGGCTGTAGATTCCGTGTTAGAGCAGACCCCCTCCACAGAGATCGTGATCTTGGGCGATTTTAATGCCCACCACGCCGAATGGCTTTGTTCGCGCACCACCGATCATGCGGGAAGGTCTGTTCACGATTTTGCCTTGGCGTATGGTCTTACACAACTGGTAACTTCGCCCACGCGAGTTCCCGATGTGGATGACCATATGCCTTCACTGTTGGACCTTCTGCTGACCTCTCATCCGGACCATTATCAGGTATCGGTGGACGTCCCACTTGGTTCGTCAGACCACTGCCTGATCCGGAGTAAAGTGCCGGTTTCGCGCCTATCACGGTCTCCTTTAGCAGGCTGTCGTCGCATTTGGCACTTTAGGTCAGCAGATTGGGACGGGATGCGGTCTTTTTTTGCGTCCTACCCATGGGGGCGGTTGTGCTTCTCGCTGGATGATCCGAATGTCGTCGCTGACTCTATTGCCGATGTGGTGCTGCAGGGCATGGAACTTTTCATTCCATTTTCTGCGGTACCAATTGGTGGTAAGTCTCAGCCTTGGTTTGGTCGCTCCTGTAAAACGGCTTTGCGCCGCAAGCAGGAGTGCTACCGGGCTTGGGCTGCAGCGTCCGCATCTTGTGATGAAAAAACCAGCACATTACGTAAGGAGTACAATTTCGCCTCGAGGTACTTCAAAAGAGCTATCGCCAAGGCAAAATCGGAACACATTGGCAGAATTGGCGAGAAATTAGTTCGCCTTCCTTCGGGCACTCGTGCGTTCTGGTCTCTCGCCAAGGCTGTCTTAGGGAATTTCTCACAGCCCTCTCTTCCATCCTTGCACGGAGACGATGACTCTCTGGCCCATACCGCAAAGGAGAAGGCCGATCTCCTGGGCTCCTTTGCGGCCAACTCGACTCTGGATGACCAAGGGAACGCACCGCCTACCATCCCGCAGTGTGATAGTTGTATGCCAGAACTACAATTTCGGCAATCATCTGTGCGTAAAGCACTACTTTCCTTGGACATCCACAAGTCGAGTGGGCCGGATGGCATCCCTCCGATTGTGCTAAAAATGTGTGCTCCAGAGTTGGCACCAGTATTAACACGCCTACTCCGGCTCTCCTATTCACTCGGCGTGGTACCGAATTCGTGGAAGACAGCTTTGGTTCATCCCATCCCTAAAAAAGGAGATCGCTCTAACCCGTCTAACTATCGGCCCATAGCCATAACCTCCTTGTTCTCCAAAATTATGGAGACAATCATCAACTCTCAGCTCCTCAAGTATTTAGAAGAGCACCAGCTGATTAGCGACCGTCAGTACGGTTTCCGTCGCGGCCGCTCAGCTGGTGACCTTCTAGTATACCTAACTCATCGATGGGCGGAAGCAGTTGAGTCCAAGGGGGAGGCATTGGCAGTTAGTTTGGACATAGCGAAGGCCTTCGATCGGGTATGGCACAAAGCGCTTCTCGCGAAGCTGCCTTCCTATGGGCTTCCTGAGAAATTATGCGAGTGGATCACCAGTTTTTTGGCTGATCGGAGCATCAAGGTCGTTGTCGACGGTGCGTGCTCCGACCTTACATCTGTCAATGCTGGTGTTCCCCGAGGCTGCGTGCTATCACCGACACTGTTCCTTCTGCATATCAATGATATGATGCGAATTAGCAACATACATTGCTATGCGGATGACAGTACTGGTGATGCTACATACTCCGGCCGAAGCAGTATTTCTCGGGAACACGTCGAAGAGTGCCGAAACAAGCTTGTGTCTGAAGTCGAGAATCGACTTACCGATGTCTCGGAATGGGGTCGCCAAAACCTGGTTACTTTTAACCCCAAGAAAACACAGCTTTGCGTGTTCACCGCAAAAAAGACGCCCTTTGTCGTATCACCTCGATTTGAGGATACTCTCCTGACAGCCTCAGCTAGTGTTGGAATCCTGGGAGTTGACATATCGAATTACGTTCAGTTTCGCGGTCATTTGGAAGGCAAGGCTAAACTAGCCTCCAAAAAGCTCGGTGTGCTTAGCAGAGCGAAACAGTACTTTTTGCCGGTCCATCGCCTTCAACTTTATAAGGCACAGGTTCGGCCTCACATAGAGTACTGTTCGCATCTCTGGGCCGGAGCTCCTCAGTACCAGCTTCTTCCTCTTGATCGCATTCAGCGTAGAGCGGTTCGAATCGTTGACGACCAGGCCATTTCGAAACAGCTTGACTCTTTGGCATTGCGCAGAGATGTAGGTTCTCTCTGTGTCTTTTATCGTATATATCATGGAGAGTGTTCCGACGAGTTGTTTGGATTAATTCCTGCCGCCGAATTCCACCATCGGACATCGCGTCAAAACTTGAAGTTCCATCCTCACCATCTCGATGTCTGGAAATCCACAACTGTGCGTTTCTCCCGACACTTTTTACCTCGCACTACTCTGTTGTGGAACCAATTACCGGCAGGGGTATTTCCGAACGGATACGACATAGGGACCTTCAAGAAAAGAGCTTACTCATTCTTAAAAGGCCGGCAACGCAACTGCAAGACCTCTGGTATTGCAGATGTCCATGGGCGGCGGTGATCACTTACCATCAGGTGCACCTCTTGCTCGTTTGCCCCTCTTCTATAAAAAAAAAAAAAAAAAAGTAACTCAGATGTTTGTTTGTTGTTTAATGTCATAAAATACAACAATTGTCTGTAGATATTAAAGATGTTAGGATGCGTTACTATCCATGTGGCGTTGAAACTTTCAAATGCCCGAATATCTCAACGTCTAAACATGTAAATTTTCACATTTACTTTAAGCACGTTATAACTTATGTAAGTTTCTTATCAAGCCTTATTTGCCGCTGGTTTCGTAGCCTTTAGAAACAAGTTGCATCGATTGAAAATCGTGACAGATGTTCAGATGCGATCGTGTGAATTTGATAGTGAAATATAAAGCTAGGCATTCGTTACTACTGGTAACGTCGGCAAATTATATCTAAAAAAATATATTTTATATTAAACTAAACGGCGAACCGCCGTGCTGTAAGGTGCATGTTTAAAGTTTTTTGTAAAACCTATTAAAACAAACTCAACCTTTGTTGTAAAGAGCATTGCCAATCGCCTTAGTTTTAGTGGCTGAACCATGAAATGTACAAGTATAAGGAAAATGTACAATTTTCCGTAAACTCTCTTCGCTGTGGAATTCTTCACTGCCTACAAAGTTATTTTTACCCTAAATTACTTCAGTTTCCACATACGTTTGTTTTAGTAACCTTTGATAAAAATATTTTTCACGCATTGGGATTGAACCAAGACCACATGATTTTAACATTTTTAGATGAATTTTAATCTAAGATGGTTGCAACTCTATAGATGCTATAATATATGTCGAAAGACCGACAGATATAAGGTTAATGTAACAAATTTGTGGAAAATATGTAAACATCAAGGAAATTAAGAATGACTTTTGTAGTCTTAGTTTGATTTTTATTCGAGAATATTCTCAATAAGGTCCCAAAAAAGCATGTTTTATAAAAATAAACATAAATTTAGAGGTAGTCAAAAAATCTGCTCAAGTTTTGTTGTGATCCACCTCGTCGTTCTCTGTACAGATCACAAGGGGTTTGACATGAGGATATGTATGCATTGCAGGAGGTTAAATAATGCAAATTGTTGGTGGGTCGGGATATGAAAATATTTTTTATGATTACAAATAAAAATAAATCTAACAACATCGTTTTCTTGCTGACCGTAACAGCTGCCGAAATTTTAAAGACGTGTCGATGCTAAGATGTCATAGTGCTAAAGAATAAGGTTCTGAATCGTGTGGCAAGTATTTTTTAATTATACTAATGGTCACTGTTTTTGAATAAGAAAATAACTACTTTCTACTCACGAGCTGATGAATTCGTTCTACGTGATTTGAGTATGTGCACACCATTTAATAAGTGTTCTGTAGTACGTGTGGAGATTGTTCATATAGATGCTTGATGATAGGTCAATTTTAACATTAGATTAACCATTATTTCTGTGAAGTGAATTTCCCCCATGTTGGTCCAGTCTCCTTCGAAGAATAGACTAAATACCAATCTTCCAGGCAGGTCGAAAAAGATGACCGATTGTCTTATGCATGTCAATACCATCGTGACTACTAGGTTGTACAGTTTCGCAACGTCTCGCCTGGGTATTTGGTATCACCGCCTTACCTATTTCTGTCGCAATGGCGTCAATGTTTGTCATGGTCGTGTTCCAGTTTGGAGGGTAAGATAGCCGTTAGACTTAAGCATTCGGCATTGCCATTCAGGCACGCGGTTAACAACGCATCATTAACATCTTTGGTATCTATATGCGATGGTTTCTCTTTTCTTCAGGAGAGCCATCTCTTTGTTTGCTATCTAATGACATAAAAATAAGTTGCGATATCTTTGGGTAGGTCAAAATTATCAAGCCCGGACGGATCATGATAATGTTATGATTGGCCAATCATTCATATTTGCTAACTGTCTAAAAGTAAAGTAAATAGTATATTTATAAAAGGTCGTACTTTTTTTTACTAGGTGGTAGAGTTCTGCATTGTCTCGCCCGGGTCTGGTACCACCGCCTCGCCTATTCCTGCCGCAATAGCGTCAGTGCTTGTCATTGCCTTGTTCCGGTTTGGAGGGTAAGGTAGCCGGTAAACTTATGCATGAGGCATTAGACCTAGCCAGAAGATAGCAACGCACCATTAACACCTTTGGTGTCTATAAGCGATGGTTCACTCTTCCCATCAGGACACCCAATCTGCTTGTTTGCTATCTTATGATATAAAAAAATAAAATAAAAGATCAGGTCTAATATTATTCTCTATCAATACAACTTTGCAATATAGAATCATATGTAAAATTATTCATTCGCATAGAACCCTGTTGACTCAAGTTATCCATATCATATTCCGCTAATATGAAGGTACCCCGCTTAATTACTGATGCTTGGAAAATATTAATGAAGTATCTGATACATTTTGAAAGGTTCGTCTACTTTAGGGACTTCAGCGACGGTATCGAGCAGTTTTCCAATTTAATATGCGAACCTGAGAGGGTTGGGATGAATATTTTGTGTAAAGTAATGTAGTTTGATGTCTGATATTGTTCACTACCAATAATTCAAAATTGTATCATTACGTCGGTTTTTTGTTGGGGTGGGTAGAATGAGCCGTAAGACTTTCCAGTTCAACACGATTCATCGGTTTGTCGGTTGGCAGGATCCCCATCGTCGCATTTTACGACTCGATAACGATTATCATATATTTCTAGCGATAATTAGAATTGACATCTGTACGTATATATCCGAGTTATGGGAGCCCACCACCCGCCAGATTTCCAGTCACTACTGAGATTTTAAAATTTCGAGAAAAATCACGGAAAAACCTCAATTACACTTTTCTCTTACTTGGGGATTGAACCCGGAATTGAAACTAGTATCTCGTTATCTAAGCCAAATAGGCTAATCCCTAGACCGCAAGATAGTCTAACTCTAAATTAAAAAGTTAAAACACACCTAGCGCATTACTCCATTGCCGGATCATCTTCCTTTCTATTTGAAAGCTAATAGACACTTGCGACACCAAAAGTCAAATCCTATCCAATACCTACAGGCTTTCATACTATCTATATTAATATTATAAATACAAAAGTTTGGATGTATGGATGGATGTTTGTTACTCAATCACGCAAAAACTACTAAACGAATTTGAATAAAATTTGGCACACAGGTAGACGATGACCTGCACATAGGCTACTTTTTATTGTGGAAAAATCAGGTGATCCCGCGGGATTCGCCAGAAAATTTTATAACGCAGCGGGCTACACGCTGCAGCTAGTACATATATTATAATGAATACCTCCATTAATTGGGGACGCTGACCACACAATCGATGGGGCTCTAGTTCTAATCCCGATAGGGATAAACATTTGTGTGATGGGCATAGGTGTTTGTATTTCTGTGTTTGTGTCTTTATTAAATACATTTTAGTATTGATCTATTGTAGTATCGTTGGCTTGCATATTAGAAGAAAATTATTTGCTTACTTTGGGGCAAAATTGGTGTATTTTGACCTAGATTTACTGCATCTTCAGATACTTTAATTGGCTTTAACGTTAGACCTACTCTCAGAACCATCCTAATAAGCTTTTAAATGACTGTATTAAGCTTTTAAACGATTTTATACTAGATGTTTTTTCTACTATGTAAATATACTTCTGATTAATTTCGTTACGCGTCCCAAGACAGCTTAGATTTTCGCCAGGGCACCCTGAGCTCGCATCTCAGTGGTTGTCATGACGCTTGCCGCTGTTGATTCTGGTTTACAGAAGTTATAGTGGTGGGAACGAGAAGTAGACACATTGCCATTTTTTGATTTCAAACTGGATGTTTTTTCTACTACGTAAATATACTTCTGATTAATTTCGTTGCGGGTCCCAAGACAGCTTAGATTTTCCCCAGGGCACCCTGAGCTCGCAACTCAGTGGTTGTCAGGACGCTTGCCGCTGTTGATTCTGGTTTACAGAAGTTATAGTGGTGGGAACGAGAAGTGGACACAGTTTATTAAATGGGCAGATACTAAAGATTTATAATTAGTTGCGTAGAGCTAAACTAATATTAGAAAGAGGAAGAAAGATTTTGATTTTTGTTGCGATTTAACCAAAAAGTACTTGACCGATTTTAAAAATTCTTTCACTCTTAGAAAACATTATTATCCAAGAGTGACGTAGGCTACTGTTTTACTCAACTTAGATATGAAAAGTAATGAGTTTTGGTTACGTGAACAAAGTCATGAATAACTGCTAGTAGATAAAAATGTGATTGTTAATCTTTTTCTTACTATTTCTTTAAGTTTTTTTGTGAACAATGGTCTTATGAGATATTCAGACACACATAGGTACATAAAATTATCCTACATTCGCATAATCATGGGTTCTCGCTATAACTATACCTACCAATTTTCATTAAAGTCGGTCACGGGCCGGTGTTGCATACAAACAAAAAAAATATATATATATATATATATATATATATATATATATATATATATATATATATATATATATGTATATATATATATTAATGAATGCGATCAACTGTTCACATTGTATACAAATTTTTATCAGTTTTGGTCAAGCCGTTCCCGAATTATTGTGGTACAAACAGACATACAGACAATTTACAAAATGGTAACATTTTGCGTCGCGGTCTAAAAATGAATATTAAAATACTAAAAAATATGCAGTAAACATCCTTATACAGATATACAAGCATCAGCATAAAAATATATGAAAAATGTGGTGTCGCGGGACACCAGGTAGGAACGAACTTCCTTCGGCTAAACGGCACTACTCGCTTGTGTACGCGACTGTCGCGCCTGCGCACGTCTCATTTAACGCTTTTATTCCACGCATTTTTCTTACGGTTTTACTATCACATTTTTTTCAGTTCGGTCGCGCAGCAAAATCCCTATCCCCTCCAAGCCTGCCGTAAGGAACTTCGTTCCAATAAATACTGTTACATACATAATAAACACCCAAACCCAGAAATACAAACATCTATGCTCATCCCACAAATGTTTATCTTTGTTGGGAATCGAACCCGAGCCGAATTCGTTGTTAGGTTCGCTAACCACTCGACCAACGCGAGCGGTGTGGCTTTATTCCTTTTCGGGAATTGAACCTCAGCCCCATCGACTACGTAGTCAATGTCGAACAATGGGTTAAGCAAATATATCGTATCTCAATTTCTCAGGTTTGCAAGAAATGATGTATTTATTCAATAAAATTATTCTCTTTTAATAACTGACAAAATATGTAAATCTTATTACAAAATATGGTTATCTATCTTATTATTTTTATTGTTTGATCGACTGCCGTTTGTTACTCAATTATACATTCAATATGATACAGAAATTGGCATAAATGTTGAGAAAACGTGTCGAAAAAATTTTACCGCGCTGCTTGTCCTAAGCCTATAATGTAGTATTAGTCCTACCTAAAGTGGACTATAAAAGATTATAATATGATACTTATCATTTATAATATCTAAAATTTTAGATTTAAAAGTAAACTTAAAAACTGGAACGTTGTCCATACTTACAATAAAAGGGTCGCAAAACGACGTCAATAAATATTAACCCGTCCGTCGTCTAAAAAACAAAGGCAATTTTGTCAAAATTCACAAGCATTAATATCAATATGTGGTGCAAAAAAGGCCTCGTAATATCCTCCAGGTCCCTCCCGGCTTTATTTATCAAAGCCGACCCCAAAACCCTTTCATCGTTATGTGAATTAAATTTCTTTTGCCGTCATTTCCCGTGCATTATCTCGGTTAAAATCATAATGGTGGACGTGAGCCCCACAATGGCGGGCTTGTTTAGACCCCGACTTCATTAATGTTGACTGAAGAATTTTATTAAAATGTAACGTCGCGCTTAAGGGTTAAGTGGCGCAGATTATTATTAAAAATTGCAGAGCCGGCAGCCCTCTCATCTGTTTTGCCAGAAGATTTAATAAATTATTATTAGCGTGATTAAAATTATTTGTATGTGTATTGCAGAAACAAAACAGAGAAGCAACGTATGGAAGTCAGAGGGAGATTAGGATTTAAAAAAGTGTCACCATAGATAAGTATGGATATGGTATCCTGATCCCCGATTAAATTAATTATTTTTAATTATATTTTAAATATTACTATGCAATATACAAGTTTGACCACAACAGGCGGCTACATCGGAGACATAAGGGCAGTCGCTTTTTCCGGATTAATTTTAATCTCTGTTGGTCTTACAGTTTCACCGGGTGCGTAGGATATCGTAGCCATCCGATGTCTACGCGTGGTTGTCGACTTAACATGGTGTACTGTGTCTAAAATATTCCTTAAATTTTAGGGAATGCTCGTTTTTACCCTTTAAGTAAAAACGAGCATTGTAAAATTACATAGAAGGTACTGTTATAAACATACTTATTCACTTCCGTATTTTTTTCTGATAGTCATTGACCAACCAGCCTATTTGCTCTATTTGAGTCGTTCTTGTTATTTACTGTATAGTAAAGTTTGGCACTAGGTTCTTTTAGCTTACGGTAAAATATTTACATATTATCTTGCGAAAACATGCACGTATTGGTGGGTGTACAAAAATACATCAAATACATCAAATTGAACTATTACATGGTCTGTCTATCAAACCGGGTTTGATTTTTTATAATCTATAGAAGATTCATAATGAAAATTCAAATACCTATATTAATATACTTATCATTACTATTTTTGTTATATCGTATGATAGCATACAAGTACATTGATGGAAAGAGACAACTATTACCTATAGATACCAAAGATGTTAATGGTGTGTTGCTATCCGTGTATCTAGATGATAATGCCACAAGTATAAGCTACTGGCTGGTTCACCATCCAAACCAGAATACGACGGTAATAGGTACTGAAGTTATAGAGACAGTATTGGGGAAAGCGGTGGTACCTAACCCAAGCAAGACGCAGCGGTACTCTACCATCTGGTAGATATGATGGTAGTAATACGTTTAGACTATCGCGAACTGCCTGGCAGAAGGGCACGCAATCTAAAAAAATACTACAACAACTGATTTCCCAGTTTCCGTATCTCTGGGACTCTGAATTAGATCTTCACCAAATTTGAATGGGATCAAACGAAAGTGTACTCTCCGAAACAAAGAATAATTTTCAAAATAATTCTTTTGCAAAAATATAATTGTTAAAGTTTTTATTGACGTTCAGAAAATGTATAAGTTATACTTTGTATAAAAATATTTAACTAAATTCATTCATTCTTACCTCACCCCTTATTGGGAAGTCGGTTGGAAAAATACATTTCAAGATCCGAGAGGACCTTTCAGGTCTGTGTCTTTTAAATACTGTCATATGAATAAAAGCAGCAGATTAAATAATTACATGAAAAAAGTATATTTTTTATAGAAATTGACAACAAGTAAGCAAATTGGCCAGCTAAAGGGAAGCAGTCACCATTGTCCATGGACATCAGCAACAAAAGAAGCTGTTAATGCTATTTCAATCTTTATATAAACTGTGAATCTTTCTCTTAAAAATACATGTCAAAGTAGCTCCTTGGATACACCGTATCTTGGTAGACTGCTCCAGAGTTGTACTGTTTGGGCCAGGAATGTGCATGAAAAGCGAACAGTGGTAAATGACTAAACTTCTAGGTGGTTTGGATGAAACACTATGGCGTGAGGTACAAAGGCGTTCAGAAGTTTATCAGAATACATTATAGAGGCTATTTGGTAAGTGTACATACTGAAAGAGTGTTAAAAAGGTGAAATTAATTAAATTTGTTATTATCCGCGAACTGTTCTGTTTCTTCCGCGATGGCACCAAAAAAGAAGACGTCGGCTTAATAAATGAATAAATCTCATCGATAGTACTGACAAAAAAGACCCCAATTATAATTTATAACAAATTAACAACATAATTTATAATAATAATGTATCTGAATGAGTGTGCTTAGTAATAAATTTTGATATCAAATATGTATAAAAATAGGAACTTATATTTTGACTTAATTTTCCCATTAATTATTTAGCACGAACACCCCAGCACGGCGCATAAAGTTCATTGTTTCCAAACAGCGATTGACTGAGCTCGCAACTAATAAGTGTTACTATATTGTGCGGTGACTATACTTTTTGAATATTACTTCACTAATTGAGGTTTACTATGCGCTTAAGCAATATTTCCTTTTTTATATTTTTTATTGTTTACTTAAACCATTAACTGTCGTGTCTTTCGATATGTACAACCTTTTGCCAGTCGGCCTGTTTAAGCGGTAGAACACGCATAAGGAACCATTGTCTCTGCGAAGACTAAGGAGCTCTAAGTCATTGGTGAGTAGTAAACAAACTTTTATTAATAAGGGCCTTAAAAAATAAAATCTGAAACATCCATAGTATTAATACAATACCTACTGACGATCTTCAAAGTTTTTATATAAAATCCTGAATAAATTCACCTTGGCCATTCGTTAAGCTCCTCGCTCGGCCAACTGACGGCTTACATTAGGATAATGAGCTTCCTTGGAGTTTTTTTACGCATTAATTTAGCAACTTTGCAAAAGTACTACGACAACATTAAAGGCAAAAATCAAAATGTTTACCGTCTAATAGGGCCTTTAAATAAATTAAATGAGAAAACAATAAAAAAACAATTTTCCAAATATGAATTTTAAAATTTCAAAAATAGAACGTTCTGTGTACGGTGGTATCGTAGAGATAAGCTTATTTTTTATGCAATTTTTGTTATCGTTTTCTTATTTTTCATTAACTGTAACATATATATAGATAAATAGGGAATAATGGGTAAACACATGTAAAGTAATATATAACATAAAGCTATATACTATATTATAAAAAGAAAACCGATGGGGCCGTTTAGGTGAAGATTGCAACTATAATGTTCGTTTCCTAGTCGTAGCGATGCATTCGGACAGCGCTGTCCAAACGCGCGGTCGCACAAATTACACGATGTGATGATGATTAATAGGTACTCTCATTTTATAATTTTTCTTCCAATTTTAATTTGGTTATTTTTGCCATTCGATTGTTTTTCGACGTCTGCAATATTTAATTACGTAATCAAATTTAAATTAAACTTAATTGTAAAAACTATCCCTGATATTATGTTCAATACACACTTTTTTGCATTTGTCTAAAATCGTCCACGACTGTACACTATATAGTCACGAGCAATAATAGGTAAATATAGGTATATGAATTATTATTCATATTGTGTTTTTCACAAAAGTATACGTAAAAAACTTATTGAATAAATAAATAAGTTATAATTATCAAAATATATCTTGATATAAACATATTCAGATACCGATATTTAATTATCGTTCTAAATAAATAAGTATTTTTCTGCGTGTATACATATTTTTGCTCGTGACTGTATAGGACACATATGCATTATGCATACAAACAAAAATGGTATTTTGTATTTGAATACACCAATAAAAACATTATCTATAAGAAACTTTTACAAAAACACTCTCAAAACGAGCTTCGTAAACAAACCGGAGTTAAATTTGAAGTGCCTGTCTCCCAGCCTCCACCTCTCCGCCAAGTCGTTAGCCACCGTCTACAATATTTGCATAACTCATTACGCTGCATCTATATTTAATTAGAAAATTTCCTTCTTTAACTTACGTAGTCTCTAATTACTGTTTGTACGTTCAATACTGTATTAAATATTAATTTTAATTGAAAAAAAATAAACTGTCCTTTATTGATTTAAATATTAGTATCTGAGTCCATTATGTTAATCAAATTAATTTTAAGGAAAAGATGGACAAGTAACTTATGTGACACTTTTTATTTTATCAAATTTACATTTCATTTCATAAAATTTGTTAACATCACTTTATATTTCATCAAATTTGTTAACTTCTTCAGAACTGTACAATGAGAAATATGATTATTTCTAGCAATTAATCTTTGTCGTATATTTTACATCATATTCTAAATAATACTAATATAAGACAATACAATTATTTAACTAAATTAAATAAATACAATTATTTAACTTGTATAATCAATTGTCTTCATGTATACGATTTTTGTAATCTTAAATTTAATCATTTGTAGACATATTTCTCATTTTAGAGACCTGAAAAATTAAGTTTCACATAAGTTATTTTTCCATCTTTCTCTTAAAATTATTTTATTGATTTAAATGAAAAAAAGTGGAGGAAGCGAGACAAACCTACTAGTAATGTATGGCACTCGGTTTTCTCTGCCTACCCCGTAAGAGATCTGGCTAGAAGATATGTTTGTTTAAAAAATATGTATATCGTCTTTTTCAATATGTTAAAACTTAATAGTTCTGAGTTCATACCGGATCGGAAACATGGTTACACACATAATTTAGCTGTATGAAAAATTTTATCCAAATTTATTTAGCAATTTTAGTATGATTAAGTAATAAATATCCTACCAATACACGAAATTTCTCTTTAATGCTATTAGTTGAGACTGACACAAACTGTCCCACTCACCCACCCCGGGTGAGTGGGACAGTTTGTGGATGTTTAGCAGAGACTCAACTACACTGAAATGGTAAATGATGCTATGCCGATAGTGTCAATCAACTTATAATTCCAATGATATGAAGAAATTTTAAAAAGTTAAAAATTTAGAAATTAATCTCAAAAGGAGCTAATTCAGATTCGTTAATAAAAATACAATTCGTAACTCCAATAGGGGGAGCTACGCGCAATCGATTGCCATTTAATTCGGTAGCGACTCAGCCTCTTGGCCCTCGTGAAGAGGCCCAAACATTCCTAATGGTTGTGTAAATTTCATCGTTTGATTTTACGATTCCATTTTAATTTTCAGTTTTAATTTCATAAGTCATCTGAAATTTACTTTGATAAGTATTCTAATTATGCTGCCTTGTATCCTTCTGTCTGTTTCAAAACGTTTTTCTTTTTATAATTTTTCTTTATCGACATTACTTCCAATTTTTTTAAATTTTCTTTTAACACAATAAAATAGCAAACGCGTGGCATTGGTCCAACTTTTTATTAAAGTTTATAAATATAGGCCAAGTATTTTACTAACATCACGTGTCGTGATCGCTTGAAGGTAAAAAAAGTATCTTCGAGCCCTTATATCCCAAACAGATGGGCAGAGGCGCCCACCATTAGCCAAAGATATTTGATTTTGATCCCACAATGTGATAGGTGAATAGCCTTTCAACAACCGGGCACTTTCCAATCCGGAGCAACGTTGTTTTTATCAGAAAAATGTAAAAACGCATTTTTGAATTGACCGATCCGGGAATCGAACCCGAGATTACGACTATGGGACTACGGAACAGACCACTAGATCGCAGAGGTGATTTGAGAATTTAATTTACACTTGAGAGTAGATTTGAGAATTTTCTATTTTTTTTCATTCGTAAACAAAAAATCCACAAAGCAATAACATCATAATAAAAACATTACTTATAACAGTTATAACATTAAGCAACTAAAGTTTTTTTTAACCGACTTTGTAAAGAATTAACAATTCATCTTTTTTATGTATGTTCACCAATTGCTTGAAGACGCTTGAATCAATTTGAATATTTTTTTATTCAAATAACCCTTTCCAGGTTGTCCCATTATAATTTGGTGAAGATCTGATGCGGGATTTCCGAGATACTGGAAATGGGATGTCGGCTGCTGTAGTTTCACTGCGATTCAATTGTATCTAACTTTACGATGGGCATGTAATTTGGAGATAAAAAATAATAAAAAAAGCACAATAAAATTTGAATTTAAAAAAAAAAAACAAAAAGAAAAAGCTATAAAGTCACATTTATTTATTGATTTATTTATTAAAACTCTTTATTGCACAAAATATACAAGAGGCGAACTTAACGTCTATGGACAATTTCTCCCAGTTTACCTATATTCATATAATAACAAATTTATATGTTATTAAGCAAAATACTTTTTGGTACTAAGTATTGATTTTTGTTTTATCGAATTTTAAACAAGCTATTTCAAGAATTTTGTTTAATATGCAATAGTTTTTTATTTATAAATTATTAATTTTGTAGATATGTCGCAGTGAAATTGTCAGTACCGTTAGATTATAATCTACCTAAGTGATATTATAATTTAACTGCTAACCTAACCTAACCAAATTATAAAATCCCTAGGTAGATTATAATCTAACGGCTATTGACAATTTCACTGCGACAGATATGTGTTTATTTAAAATTTTTCTTCTTTAAAAAATATAAAAAATAATATATTACCAAAAAATATTTTACATATGAATCTGTGTTAGTATCACTGCCTTACAATTTACTACTGGAATCGGTTTTCAAACTGGAATAGTAACTGCTGTTTTCCACTTTGGAATATATGATTTTTTTGAATTTTTGAAGTTTACTGGCTAAACTCATATATTATGTATTAGTATCGTTGACTAACATCCATAACACAAGCAAATAATTTGATTACTTTGGGGATAATTCAGTAAGTGTAATTTGTCCCGTAAATATTTATTTATTTATTTATCAATTCAGCTGTAAGTTTTTTTTTTATATTTGTTACTTCAGAACTCGATTATTCATGTCCCGATTTTAAAATTTATTTTTCGATTGGGAGGAACTCTTTCTTTCCCTTTTTAAATGGGTGGTCGGTTGCTACAGTTTTACCAAATATAACGATCCATACAAACATGCCTTTTCTAAGCATTTGAAACTTAAATAATAATCCTTTGTAATAAGAATATATCAAATATTCACGAATATACTCGTAGTTTGGCTAATACGCCATCAACCCTCGTATTGACAAAGTGCACTCAGTATTCGGATTACAAAATGGCAGTTCGCTCGGTCCCATTTAATGAACTATTTTGAGCAGTATTTGCATTTAGTTTATTTTACACTATTTTAAAATAGTTCTCATCAGACATACTTAGGGTTTATTTTCGGATATTTGAGATAAAACATTGTAAGTATACGTATTTATTTTCAAGAGCGTTAAGCTGAATACTGGTATTTCTAACGGAATATTAGCAAAGAGAATATATAAGTTGTTAATACAAGCCAAAGTTTGTGTTTTTGTCTATAGGAAAGAAATATCTAATGGTTTCATTTTATTTACTACCTATATGTATTTATTTTCAAGAGCGTGAGTAATGGTATTTCTAAAGGAACATTTGGAAATAAAATATACTAGCAAAAAGCAGAGCTTAGTAAGGGCTTGCAAAGTTATATTATCTGGTAATATTGTTAGGAATGTATTTTTATGAGATTTATATCTTTTAATGTATGGATTTTAGTCATAATTAACTAACCTAAAAAAATCCAGCGTATTTTACCTAAAAATATTATAATTTTGATATTTGAAAAGCTGTACTTTTGAAAATAAGATTCGATTTTGATTTTTAAAACGGCATTCTACATTTTTTTAGTACTAATATATCGTACAATACTAAAAATAATTGGTTGAAATATTTCGAAGTTATATCGAAAAACACTTTTTTCAAAATTTTCGTCAACGATTACTTCCAAACAGAAACCGATTTGATGCAATTTATGCATTAGACGTAATTTTTTTAAGAATAGAGATGATTAGTTTTTGTACTCAATCGGTACATTAATCTGGAAGTTATATTAAAAAAAACTCAGTTTTCCCAATTTTTTTTTGGTTTTTTTTTCAAAATTTCTCATTATCGGTTCAGCCGTTCAAAAGTTATGAGATGTTTACATACAGACATACACACACATACACACACACACACACACACGCACACATACAGACACACGGACATCATTAATATCTTTGACCAACACCCATATCACAAGCAAATAATTTTCTTACTTTGGGGTTGGATCAATTCGTGCAATTTGTCAAGGAATATTGATTATATTGGTATTATTTATTAAAAGCAGAACCTTTTACCCGCAATTTATATATTTTTTTAGTTTTAATTTTGTTTTTAGATATAAGTTGTAATTACCCGAATGATGTTTATAAAAACCAAACCGGTTGGATATTAGTTTATCGTGAAACAGTATAAGTGTGTTTTGTATAAAATTTTGCAATAAAATATGTAGTCGGATAGAGGCATGATATATGGTTAGTTATCTTTATTTCATGGTAATTTAAATAAATTAGTGGTGTAAGCATTTAAACAGCGTTTTTAAATTACTGTCATATAACAAAATTTGTAATAAGCCATGTAAACGTTCTCATATCGTCTCTCATATCATATCTCATATAGAAAAGCTATCGTAAAAGAGCTTCTTACGCAGGCATTTAATTGATATTTTCTGTATAAACATATGTAGAGTAGTTCACTTTTGTAGTATAGTAAAATTTACGTTAAACATGAGAATAATTTATCGTTAAAATTTTTTGTGCATATGAAATTACACTAATATAGAAAAAAAAAATTAAATAAATTTTGCCATTAAAGTTCACAAATATTAATTACAATTCAGTGAATTGTTAACAGTAAATAATTTTGATTAATTTTTAGTTCATGTTGAAAAATCTAACATCTATATCATTTTAAATCAATTATAAGTCCATATCAAGCAATTATTTGACCATTGAAAAGTGTCTTAATTAGCTACTTCGCAGCTTGTAGGTATGCAGCAGAGAAAGGATAGGATAGGCAGCATAGAAGCTGTATAAACATTTACATATACCAATATGTGATAACTACTACAGACAAAGGTTTAAAACAAATACGTTCTCATTATTTTAATATGCTATTTCATTAATGTATTTTAGGACTAATCCCGTGCTTAGGGAAAACTTTAAAAACTTAGAAAAGAAAAATTACGGCAAATCCTACCATGTCAAAATGTTTTAGTGCAAAGTTTTTAAATCGATTCTTTATTTAGGCTTCAATATATACAACGGTTTGCACAAAAATGTGTATTGATGTGTAAAACGAATGCAAGTGTACAAAATAAAAATAGGTTTGTTTTCCACACGGCATTCTAACTTTTAATGCCAAGACATAAAGATCAAATCCCCGAAACCATAAAAGTTCCCTATATTTACCAATTTGGTCGTACAGGAGACTGACGCTTTAATTAAACGGATCTCCAAGGGATGATGACAATTCACTTACATGTTTATTCGACTGAGGAACTGTACGAAGGGAACTAATTTACCAAGAATTAAACCTATGTATTTCCCTAGGTATCCACTAGGTATACAACCACCACAGATTGTATAGTCATAAGAATCACTTATGAAAATTACCCTTTGAATGATTACATACTACATTTGATCCGAATCAGAGAAATTATGTTCTGAAGTAGCCATAGAGAAAAATTAGTAAATCGGTTGACCCTGCAGGCCTCTCTGGAACTTCCCGCATAGAGCAGAGAAAGATTAAAGTGCAGTTTTTTAATCGAAAGTCTGCTGAGATAGTTTTTAGCTATTTTCAATCGACTTCAAAAAAAGGGTGCTTCTCAAACCATCAAAATCTTCTTTTATGTATGTTCATCGATAACTCGAAGACACCTGAGCCTATTTGAAAAATTCATTTTTTGCTTTAAAGTGTACACTTTTCAGGGGGTGTCATTTTATTAAGTGAAAATCTAATGAATGTAATTTTTCTGCATTTAATTAATCGGTGAATGCAGTTTACTCTAAGACTTAGTACAAAGTCGAAATATTGAACTGTCTTCGCAATTCTGCTAATGTTGCTATACAAAAGTATTCTTATGAAGAATGATGGTTGTCTAATAATAAAGGAATGTGTCATGTGTTTTTTAATTTTTAACTTATAGTAAGTAAATTACTTAAGTAATAAACTCCACGTGTTTTTTGTATATAAAATACATACACATGTGTACCCCAATAAACCCCTAAATTATGCATCAGTCCCACGATATTTACTCGCAAAAATGTCAATACTTCATTAAGCTCCAAAACTCTTGACCCTACATACGTCCAATCATAGCCCTTCCTATAAGCGAGGGTAGTTATTATTTTTAATCCCATAATGGCGTCCCAGATTTCATTACGGGGGTTGCACTGATTAAAAGGGTGGTATGAATGTTTTTTTCGTCGATTTTGGATTACATATTTAACGGTGATTGATCGGCAGATTTATGGAAATTAAAATAAATACTAATTATGCGGTGTGATATTATCGTGGCTACTAGGTGGTAGAGTTCTGCATTGTCTCACCCGGGTCTGATACCACAGCCATACCTGTGTTTGTCGCAATAGCTTCAGTGCTTGTCACTGTTGTATTCTGGTTTGGAGGGTAAGGTACCCGGTAAGCTCGTTTATGTGGCATTAAGACCCTGACACAAGGATTTATAGACACGTAGGATTTGAATAGTGCGTTGCTAACGCACTATTCAAATCCTACGTGTCTATAAACGATGGTTGTCTCTTTACATTAGGACTTTAATTAAATGGAATTGATGGATAACATAATTAGCAATCTACTTGCTTGCTAAATGCTGTCTTATGACATAAAACAAATAAAGAAATAAGTAGAGTTCTCACTCGGGCTTGATGCCACCGCCTTACTTTCTTCTGCCGCGATATTCTTGTATTATTATGTATTCTGTGGCAATAGTGTCAATGTTTGTGACTGTCTTGTTCCGTATTGGATATACCGCCGTAGGCGGTAAACTTATGCATGTTGCTTTTCAATCCCGCCACGTGGAGGGCAACGCAACATTAACTTCTTTGGTGTCTGCAGGCGATTGTTATTTTTCCCATCTAGTTATATGCTATTCCGCATTGCTACGCAAGCGCACAGGTGATTTCACACTAAGGGCAATTTTGGAACGAAGTTCCTTACGGCAGGCTTGGAGGGGATAGGGATTTTGCTGCGCGACCGAACTGAAAAAAATGTGATAGTAAAACCGTAAGAAAAATGATGTGGTGTCGCGGGACACCAGGTAGGAACGAACTTCCTTCGGCTAAACGCCACTACTCGCTTGTGTACGCGACTGTCGCGCCTGCGCACGTCTCATTTAACGCTTTTATTCCACGCATTTTTCTTACGGTTTTACTATCACATTTTTTTCAGTTCGGTCGCGCAGCAAAATCCCTATCCCCTCCAAGCCTGCCGTAAGGAACTTCGTTCCAAAAATGCGTGGAATAAAAGCGTTAAATGAGACGTGCGCAGGCGCGACAGTCGCGTACACAAGCGAGTAGTGCCGTTTAGCCGAAGGAAGTTCGTTCCTACCTGGTGTCCCGCGACACCACATCATTTTTTTTATATCTAACTTGATTCACTTTCTTGGTGGGAGAGTTTCGCAACGTCTCGCTCGAGTATATAGTACCTACCACCGCTTTTCCTATTTCTACATCAATAGCGTCAATTCTTTTTAATTTCGTGTTCCAGGTAGCCGGCAGACTTATGCATGTGGCCTTGCCATCCCTCTACGTGGATAGCCACATTTTTATTATCTATAGACGCATATATATGGCAATACATTTTTGGTATCTATAGACGATGGTCTCCCTTTCCATTAAGAGAGCTATCAGCTCGTTTGCTATATTTTAACATTCAAAAATCGTGTTTCTCATCACTCACAGGCGCATAGGTATAACTTCATATTATGGGAGATTTATGACTAATTTTATACCTACTGCTAATACTATGTCGCCATGCGCGCGCATTGTACAAATTAACTGTCATTTGACCCTAACGGCTAACAGACGTATAAATTCAAATAATCTTGTTTTAAGTCACGTATTAAAATATTTCATATCTATATAAGATAAGAATCAATCCCTATTTTCCGTGGTCACAACATCACGCGAGAATGGCTGGACCGATTTCGCTAATTTTTAACTTCCCGCTACGTAGTACGTACGTACTACGCCCGTACGTAGTGTACGTAAATAGGAAGTTACTGAATTTGCCCCGATTTTCGAAAATCGAGTTTTCACCGGATCTTCACGTTTTGAGGTCCCATTAATCTTTTCCGACTATTTTCGCGATGACATCAGTATGTCTGTATGTATGTATGTGTGTGTGTGTGTGTGTGTGTGTGTGTGTGTGTGTGTGTGTAAATATCGCATAACTTTTGAACGGCTGGACCGATCAAAACGCGGTTGGTGGCATTCGATTAGATTCCGCTCAACTTAGCCTTCCTGAAAATTTGAATCAAGTTGGCCTGAGAGATTTTGAGAAATTTTGAAAAAACCCCAAAAACAATTTTGACGAAACAGTATTTTTTAACATAACTTCCAGATTAATGTACCGATTGAGTACAAAAACTAATCAGCTCTATTCCTCAAAAAACTACATCTAATGCATAAATAGCATCAAAATCGGTTTATCCGTTTGGGAGAAATCGTTGACGAAAAATTTAAAAAAAAGTGTTTTTTCGACATTTAGTATTCTACGATAATTTAGCACTAAAAAGAATCAGAAGAATCAGAAGGCATTTCAAGAATTAAAATCGAATCTAATTTTCAAAAGTTACAGCTTTTGAAATATTAAAATTTCGTCATTTTTAGCAAATTTACTTGATATTTTTTAAATAATTTTCAGGCTAATACACCGATGGACTTAAAAATCTTATCAGCTTTTCTCCTTTAAGAACTGCGTCAAATACCGTTAATTGAATAAAAAACCGGTCAATTTGTTTAGGATTCATTAATGATGAAAATATTTGAAAAAAATGTTTTTTTAACATTGCTACGAAATTTTTCAACCTATTGATTATTTAGCTAAAGCAATATTTTAGATCTCAAAATTTGAGTTGAATGTCATTCGAAAGATCAAATTCAATCAGCGTTTCCAAAATATACAACTTTTCAAAAATCAATATACTGCCATTTTAACAAAATAGATGTTAGAACTGAAAAAATCTATGTTTTTAGTTTTTACGAGCTTAAAATACTATAATTTAGCAGGAAGTTTCAGGGATGGCCTGTAGGGTTAACCGCTTACACATTTTTTTGTGTTTGTGATTGGCAGGAGAAGGTTCTTATAAAAGAAAGTATTAAGAAAATTGCACGGAAAATTTGAAATATTAAGAAAACTTAATCATCATATAAAGTTCAATGCCCTTTCGGCTGCCTGGAAGGACAATCCCGTATACTTATTAAAGTTACGAGTCACGTTGTTTCTCCGCTATGGATTCCTAATATGTATGGCATAACAACGTTTGCCGGCTCAGCTAGTTTAGAATAGAATACGAGTTCTACTTTAGATATTTTAAGCGAACGCCTACATTACCAATAACGCTAACATTTTTATGTCCACACATTATGAGCTCATTGTAATATAAAAGTAGCAGCGTTCGCCGCAGAGGCAAAGGGGTAAACATCCGACGGTGGTCCATTCGACCACTACACTAGCTAAACATTACATTAGCTTAGTATATCCCGAAAACAAATAGACGTATGTTGAACACGTGTAGTGGTTGCTTACGATGTTTTAGGGTTAAGGTCTTAAAGGATTTTGAGACGGTAAGGTAAAGGTGGCGTGTGTGTTCTTGTAATTAGTGATTTTCAAAGACCTCCGCTGTGTGGCGCTAAAGTAAATGTACCTATATATTCTAGATTCTTTTTACGACAAATGGCTAAGGTGTAATTTTTTTATTATTCTAGTGCAGGGATTCCTAATCTTATAATATCATTCACATCGATCATTTTACGTGGGTAGGAATTTCGTGTGTATTTACACAAAATTCCTGCCCATGTGATTTGATTGCAAATCTATTTTAAACAAGTTTTGTTTTTCACCCAATTTTCCAAAAGGAGCAGGCTCTATCAATTCGCCTGTATGTTTTTTTGTTTGTTACCTCAAAACTCGGTCATTTATGAATCGATTTTGAAAATTATTTATTTGTTTGAGAGGGTATACTACCTGTGTGGTAATTTTAATTTGGTTAAATTGTGATGTAGAGTTCTGGAGATATAGGACGTGGGAAGTCGGTTGCTGCGATTTTACTGCGTTAAAAAAATTATTTAATGTTTGTAAGTTGTATCAAAACTACAAGCACTTGACCAATAAATTACCTTAAAATTATTCTACGAGCAATTATGTAAACAGTATCTATAGTCTCTTTGACTTCGAGTATAATCTCTTAGTACCTATAATCTAAATTCAACCATTTATATTGTACCACTTTTCAAATACTAAATTACTACAATTCTGGTGACGATGACATGACGTAAAATGGGCCAGATAAATAGAGTAAACGAATAAATAACGTGTGAATTGTAAAAAAATTGAAAGATTGACACCAAGTGTCGATAGAAAAAATAAATTGAATGTAGTAGGTACGTACGTACTGATAGAAATGTTCACCTTTCAAAAGACACTATATTTTTTATAAATAAGCACGTTCGTGTGTTTTCCCATCAACAGTCACTGTGTTTCACTATATCCACAACACTCGCTCAATATTGACTCAGCGAACCCCGGTAGCTTTTAAACAGTTTGCTCGGATCATGCTAATAGATGTCCCGCCAGATGCCGCCACGACATTCAACGACTTTTTTGACGGTTTTTTTAGTATGACCACCCGAAAATTCGAATACCTAAATAAACAATTGACAATCCTTTGCGAGTTGAAAATAAATTTTATTATTATTTTGGTTATACGAAACATGAGTCACGAAATTTAAAAGACATGTCGGGTGGGAGAATTGTAGGTGGTTATGCTCGTAACGGTATTACTGTTTTTATAAAGTCATATTTAACTTCTATAGTAGGTATAAAAAAAATGTCACTGAAATATTTTATGTACCTACTGTGTCAAAGATTTTTAACTATTTATGAAGTTTACAAATTATATAAAATATGCTTATGCGAATAATAAAACCCAAATTTTTATAAACTTTATTCGCTGTACTTTAATTAAGGTTTACAAATGTTAGCTTAAAATAGAGAATACACCTTTATTGAAAAGATTGGTGTGATGGGAGTGCTAATTAGAAAACAGTCAAATACAGTAGAAAACTGTTTCTTGTGTATATTAAATTTATCACAATTTTCTATAGTTATTTTCAAATAATATTCATTTAAGTCACAAAGGTCTATTGAAGTGGCAAACAATCATGAGATCTCATCTGAGCGTAAACTTTTTGACATCTACACACAACAACAAACTTGTAGACTCAAAGCAGCCACGTATATCATAACTATATATAGTGTACAACATAGGACCCAATAGTTAACCCTGTGAAATCACAACGGGATGCTAAAGGGTTGAACCTATTACCATTGTCTACTGTCTATTCCTACATACATACATATCTTCATGCCAGATCCCTTACGGGGTAGGCAGAGGAGTTCAACCTGTATACGAAGCATATCATGTTATAAATGTGAAAGTTTGTATATTTTGATGTTTTTACTCAATCGCTGGATAGATTTGAATAAAAATTGTCACATAGGTAGACTATAAGTTTAAATAGGATTTAGAAAAATATATTTATCTCATATTTATCTTTATTTATTTTTTTATCTCATATTATATTTATCTTTATTTATTTATCTCATAGGTTTCGCCAATTTTTTTTTATAAAGTGGGCAGCGGAGCGCAGCTAGTTCTAACTAATATATAAATGGGAAAGTAAGTTTGCTTAGTTGTTACGTTTTCATGTCTTAACTACTCAACTAATCACAATAAAATTTTATACACACGTTGTCAGGGGTACAAAAAAATGTCGTAAAGTATCTTTCATTCTTTTATTCTATCTATCATTCTCTATCTATCTTTCATTCTCGGATAAAAGTTAGTTTATTTAAATTGTAAGTTATAAGAATCCTGTGTCGATAACTATACATATTATGTGCGATACACTTTAGTTTCAATGATTCACTTCGACGCATAAAAGTTACGAATTAAAAAGGACAACAAAGGACAAAGAATCCATTTTGCATTGTGCTGTGACGGTTTTCCTTTTGATGTTGGTTTGTAGACCTTTGAATTTTATAGAATAGACATTTAAAAATAAATTCAACATTATTTTTTAATGAAAATCAAATTATCTATTAAGAATTAACTTTATTACTTAATTAATTAAATTTATTGTCTATATTACTCTTTGACACTATTTGCAAATAACAAAAATGATAAAATTGTAAAGCCTAAAGATATTTTCGAAAAAAAAAACAATTATAAAAAGGAGTGAAGCTGAGTAATTAGAGAGGGAGTAATAAGTAAGGAAATAGAAAACGTAAGACAATTAGTCGAAAACAATACAATATTAAAGTGGATCAAGTATGGCTCTAGTAAACTCCCTCTCGTGTTGGTCTGCGCGTTATTCAGAAGAATCATAATAGGTAAACGATTGGCTATACGTATCACAACCATCGTGACCAGCAGGAGAATAAGTTCCGCAACGTCTCGTCCAGGTATATACTACCACAGTTTTATCTATTCTTGTCGCAATAGCGTCAATGCTTGTAATTATCGTGATCCAGTTTGAAGGGTAAGATAGCCGGTAAACTTAAGCTTTTAGATTGACATCCCGCCGACGAATAGTAACGTATCCATGGGCGTACCCAGCTTCTGGGCAACCGTGACACTTTAAGGCTATATTTTTATCTTAATATCTACAACAGTTAGTAGAGGGAAACTAATTCCTCTAAAAGGGAAACTAAATAATCAAATGATATTAAATCAAACACAATCCAGCCTGATTAAAAGAATTCACGGAAGTGTGGTAAGGATTTTAACTCAGTTGTGTTACATTTTTTTTTACTTTCGTGATCGGTTTGTAATTTTACACGTAAGATACAACTTAGGAAAACATATTATCTAATACTATTATTTCAAGCTTGACTTAATCTTCAAATCCCAACACAGGCAAACACTCTACGCCCTACTATAACTGGAAAACGAACTTAGAAAATAAATCTGCAAGTCGGTTGACCCTGCAGGCCCCTTAGGCGCGGGACAAATACCTGAGTTGAGGTGTTTTGAGAAGTTTTTAATGAAAATAGCTGATTAGATTTAGTAATTAATTAGTATGGAGGTTATTTTAAAAAACATGGTATTGGTTATTTTTTAAAAACAATCTCGAAATATAGCTACTGGGCCGAATAGCAGATATAGCAAACGCAAAACAGATACCAATATTTAATTTTCATGTAATAAGTTAAAGAAAAGTAATTGAATTTGCTTGTATGAGTGAGTGCAAATATGTCTGTATATGTGTGTGAGTTTTTAGGAATGTTTAGTCCCATAATGTGATACATGGCAAGGCTATCGCCAACCGGGCACTTTTTCTATCCCGGACAACATTGTTTTTATCAGAAAACTGAAAATACACATTTTTTTTAATTGCCCGACCCGAGAATTGAATCTAAGACCTCAGGTGGTCAACACCAACACTGGCCCAATAGACCACAGAGGAAATAGTAGGAGATTCTAAAAAATTAAAAACTCTACAAAAATACATCAATAGGTACATCTTTGGCCGTCAAGAGTGTAAATTTCGGGTTCACTGTGTCGCCGCAGTCGTTTTAACACTACATCGCTAATTGGACACTTAAGGTAGCCCTAAAGGGTTAAAACAGTTTTTATCCGAGGGCCGTTGTGACCGGCACGAAGGTCGGCTTTACCTTGATGAATTGCTATATTGCTATGCGTGTCATTCAGTAATCTACTAAGCTCTGTTATAAAATGCTAATAAATTCTGTAATATCGACGGTTTTGAAGATAATATTTAATATGTCATAAATTACTTAGCTATCGATAAATTAAAATGAAAAATAGTTTTGTTAACGAGAGAGTGTGCATAGAAAGAGTTTAAAGCTACGTAGCTTTCCGTGCTTAGATCTGTCTATTTTTGCATGTGCGTATACTATCATGTTTATCTCATGAATGTAGTATATGTAATTTTTTTTCATTCAAGGTATTTCTAATGGCTATTATTTAAAAATATTAGGTTTTTGCAGTCCTTTGCAATGTAAAAATTAACTGCGTCAAATTTCATAGTCCACCGTTCGCGTATTGTCTTAAAATGGTTATAAATTACACCGGCACACAAAAAAAAATAAGTAGAATGTGCATTTGTCCGGACCTATGGTACGTATTTTAGTCCGCTGAATCCAAATTTGAGGTCAGTTTGACCCTTACACCCTCGAAATTTCGAGAAAAATTCAAAAAACCGTAGAAATGATGAAAATTGGCAGTTTTAATGATAAAAAAATGTTTTGGAACTAAACTAAGCGTGATTTTCATGTATTTTGATACGCTGAATATGAATCAAAACTTTATTGAGACCACGAGCCATTTTAAATGTGAAAAGATTACACAAAATTCTCGAAAATTCCGAAAAAATCTTCGATTCCTTTCCAAATTGAATTCTCCACAAATGTAACAAAATGAATCAGGACTTTTATTACACGGATGAGAATTACTTTTTGTAATAGTATACTCTCCAGTAGCCAAGTTTCCCACTTCTGAAGAGTTGTAGTCGCTGGATGACGACGCTTGCGGGCCTGCTTTCTCACCCTGACCAGACGCCGACACTGGGTTTCCAACTCCCTGCATCGTAAAGTACTTATCACTTGTACCTGCCATGACGGCACACACGCCGTTAACCCAGGGACTCTGCCAGATAGTTTTGTTGCCCACCGTCACCACGTGAAGGTGCTCTGGTTACAGGCACAAGCAATTAAGTCTTCAAAAGTCAAAAACGAGAGTAAAAAATTAAAAAAAATACTTTTTTCGGAATTTTGGAGGGTTTGTGTGATTTTTTTACATTTAAAACGGCTCGTGGTCTCAATAAAGTTTTATATATTCAGCGGATCGAAATACATGAAAATCACTCTTAGTTCCAAAAAATTTTTTTATCATTAAAACTGCCGATATTCCACTTTTACGGTTTTTCGAAGTTTTCTCGAAATTTCGTGGGTGTAGGGGTCAAACTGGCCTCGAATTCGGATTCAGCGGACCAAAATACGTACCTACGTAACTATGTAGGTAGGTCCGGTCAAATGCACATTCTACTTAATTTTTTTTTGTGTGCCGCTGTTATAAAGTACTTCACGTATAAATATATAAATAAATATGAAACAGTTTTACCAAGTGTGGATTATGAAAAATATTAAATATAGCTGATCTCTAACACTCTGAAGGGAGTTGGGCGTCTCCGACAGAAATTTGAGTGTTATATTTCACCCATAACATATCCCATTACAAAGACCAGACGTATTAAAGATATTGTCCTGGCCCCATAAGACGCCATAATTCACATATTGCGTGATGAAAGTGATAGCAAAAATATAATCTTCTAGCCTTGTTTTGATTTATTAAGAGAAATTAGCGTTGAGTGTTTTATTATGCTTACCGATAACACTTTTAATGGGCGTAAAGCGACTAATTTGACTCTTTTTTAGGTTCTGAAGTCTACAAAGACTCCTTATAGTTTCGCTATGTCCATTCGTCCTCGGTCCACAGCTCAGTTGAGAGATCCTTATCTCTCACAACTATATCGTAGCCCTGAAGATGCCGATTGGCGATATAAACTAAATAAAAAGTGTTTTGTAAAACAGTATAAGTGGATTTTAACATAATTTAGGATACAGGCGCCTCTACACGAAAAGATGATTGTTTTTTTCTTGCATACACTATAGTGTGGGGTATCGTTAGGTAGATCTTAAAAATTGCGAGTTTATAATTACATTTTTTCTATTAATGGATTCATTTTTAAAATATTAGGCCTTAAGCTTCAAAGTCTTAATTTTTTTCGAATCTAGTGTCTCCTCACTCCACTGTCAGCTAAACGATTGGTTTGGAAAATAATACTATGGTAGTATATAATTAACGAAGTTAAAAGGAAATATGGTACCCCTTACCTATTCCTGCTTCACAATGTCAGTGCTTGTCGTTTTTGTATTCCAGTTTTAAGAGTAAGGTAGTCGGTAGTCTTATGCATGTGGCATTGCCATCTTTCACAAGTACAGCAATGCACCATTAACATCGTTGGCTTTTAAAGGCGATGGTTTCTCTTTCCATCAGGAAATCCTCTTGCTTGTTTGTTATCCAATGAATATAAAAAAAAAATACGGATACTGAAAAGGACATACGTTTACCTTTTACATTTACATTTAGCCGCGAGTAATTGCTATTACCTAACTCAACACTTATGTATGCTTTATATTATACATATAAAGTGGCAAATTTGGGAAGTATGTCAGTTTGTTTGTAGAGGTAGAAGTAGATTTTGAAATTTTTTTTATCTCCATATGGAATAGGTACGCAAGTGATTTAATTTATTTGTTTTTATTTATCTCTGATAAGAGCTCGTTTTGTAACCGGTTAATTTTGAAATCTAGTACATAAGGAGCGTTATGTAATGGCTGACTCTAACCTCAAAAATACTGATTTCATACAGCAAAACTAAAAGAGTTTGAATTAATAAACTGATTTAAAGAGGGGTTTTAAAATCTTTCTTTGATGTTCGACGCTCCCAATTTTTGTGTGCACTGTACGTGACGTAGGTATCTATCGTGGTTTTTGGCTAAAACCGATTTTTTAAGGTTTATGGAGCACTCTCATCTCGGTTTCACTCTGAGCGAAACCTTTATATAAACCGCTAATAGCCTCTATTAACTGGTACTTTATAAACCGGTACTTAGTGGTATTTGAGGCACTGTAACTTCATACATGCGCTGAAAATGGCGGAGTTTGAACGAGTCAACTTAACTCGGTTTTTTTTTATTTTAAAAATTAATTCAAACATTTCCAATAATATTTATATTTTTTATGATGTTAAAACGAAATAATAAATGGATTAAATAAGTAATGGTTGCATACCAATTTTCCGCGAAATCGGGACCTACTTGCTATAAAATACTACTACTACTACTACTACTACTACTACTACTACTACTATTACTACTACTACGGAAAATACTTCATGATATGCCTGGATAAAAAAAATTAAAGTAGCTTACATAACGTCAAACTATTCAAATATACTCAAGATTGTGGCAATCGCTAATATTCTATGATGACAATTCATTAGACCCGTACAAAATAACGTGCTAATCTAATTCACAAATTTTGTGACAATTTGAGACAATACATTGAATGGAACAAAACAATTGTTATCACAGCACACTCGATTCTAAATTTTATCTGTCTTTAATAAAGATCAGTTTCATGTGCAAGTGAAACATTTTACGCAATAAAAATATGTGTATTCGTGCAGTGTTAAGTAAAAAAACACTTATAGTGATTTATCGTGATTGTCGTTTGTTTATAGACAATGATTGAGTGCTCACGTTGTTTCTGCTTGTGTCATGTAGATTACGTTATTTATTTGGACTTAACCTATATCTTCTTATATATAAAATTCTCGTGTCACAATGTTAGTTGCCGTACTCCTCCGAAACGGCTTGATCGATTTTGATGAAATTTCGTATGCATATTCAGTAGGTCTGAAAATCGGCCAACATCTCCTTTTCATACCCCTTAGTGATAAGGGTTGTCCATCCCTAAACATTTTTTTTATTTTATGGACAATTTTTTATTTTTATTTTTTTATGATTCAGCATTGAAAAATCCATAGGTATAACTGTAAATTTTTACCCTTCTATCACCAACCCTTATTTTTTAATTAAATAATTTATATGGCAAAACAACGTTTGCGGGGTCAGCTAGTACTTACATAAATTAGAGGCAATGCAAGATCGAGTCATGTAATCATTTGAGTTTTGCGAACTGATGTCTTTTTTCAACCAACTTCCCAAAGCGGAGGAGGTTCTGAATTCGCTTGTATTTTATTCATTAGCTTCTATTTGTTTTTCCAAAATATTGGTCTTTTATAAATCAATTTGCGAAATTCTGTTTTTTTTTTTTTTGGTACCTAGTACAGTTTTGGTTAAGTTTCATAGAAATATGAAAATTTAAAAATTGGATTCAGGGCTCTACGGATAAATGCAATAGCGTCAGTGCTTATTACCTGTCGTTCTGTAGTTTAAAAGAAAAGGCTGGACGTAGGTAAACTAGGTGGTTGACTTTTGCAACGTCTTGCCTGAGTTTTTTATCACCACCTTACTTTGTTATTCCTGCCGCAATAGTGCTGGGACTTATAGCTGTTGTGTTCAAGTTTGGAGGTTTGATTATTACTATAGGTACCACCACAATTTGGTACCAGCATCTTACCTATTCCCATCGCAATAGTGTCGATGTCTTATCATTATCGTGTTCTGATTTTAAAGGTAACAT